>CM053792.1:629320189-630547064 GCA_028749045.1 Cupressus sempervirens | reverse complement strand
GAATCAAGATTTTAGAAGTAAAGTAAATAAAGTGACATTTCCAAATTTTGATGGATCAGAAAAACTTACGGCACGTGCATGGCTACAAAAATTGAACACCTATCTCACCCTAAGTCCAATGATAGAGGAAGATGCGCTTCAATTCGCAATCCTTCACTTAGAAAGCATAGCTCATGATTGGTGGCATCATGGCCTTGTCACCCAAGGACACCAAAATATTACTTCCTATGAAGAATTTTCTCAAAAACTCACTAAGAGATTTGATAGGAAGCATCCTCAAGAAAAATTTAAGAAATTAACTCAATTAAGGCAACAAGGAACAATAGAAGAATATATTAAAGAATTCCAAAGGATCTCTATCCAAGTCGTAGGAGTAGATGATGAATGCTTTACTTACTTGTTCATAGAAGGGTTAAAAGATTCACTAAAAGGTCTAGTAAGTGTTTTAAAGTCTTCATCCTTAGATGATGCTTTTGAAATGGCATTGAGGTTCGAAGTCTCAAACACAAGCAACAAATCATGGAATAAGCCCACTATTAAAAATCACAAAAAAGATAAATCCTACAAAAAGTTCATTCCAACTAAGGAACGAGAGGAATTAAAGAAAAGGAATTTATGCTTTAAATGCCAAGAACCATGGGAGCTAGGCCATAGCTGCAAAAAGAACACTTGTAGAAATTGTGGAATCGACTGGGTGCCCGAACATAGATGTGAGAAAAAAGGCCGCATCCAAAGAATAGAAGAAGATGATGAGGAAGAAAAGGTGAGAAAAAAGGCAAGATATGAAAAAGGCAATGAAGAAGAAGTAGAGGGGGAAGAATATGGAGTAATAGCCACTATGACTCAACCCTCCAAAAATAGGGTCTTAAGAATTAGATGCACCCTTAATGGACAAAAAGTCATTGCACTGGTGGATAGTGGAGCATCCCATAACTACATTAATGAAAGACTAGTTAATAGAATGAAATTAAAAATAGAGAATTTTAAAGGCTTTACTACTGTTAAAGCCACAGGATCATTGGTACGTTGCACAAAGGTAATTCCACAACAAGAAATCACTTTAGGAAGAAAGCACACCATCAGAGAAGACCTACATGTGGTTCCACTTGACTTAGATATAATTTTGGGCAGTCCATGGATATTTTCTTTGGGATGTTTTAGGTTCAACCTTCCAAACCTAAAAAATTCATTTTGAGCATAATGGGGAAGAAATAACATTGGAAGGAATACCTGATGATTCTATGAAACTGGTTTCTTGCAAAAGAATAGAAAGAATACTACAACATGATTAGGGAGAATGGATTGTACAATTTTTAGTACTAAATAAATCAACTCCACAAGAATATATCATCCATATTGACATTGAACCTATCATTAAAGAACATCAAAGAATATTTGAAGAGATTCCCCCAGGATTACCTCCCAAGAGAGGATTTGAACACATTATAGAATTGGAAAAAGATGTTAAACCAGTGATCACCACCCCTTACCAACATCCTCAAAAGTATAAGGATGAAATTGAAAAAGCCATTCAAGAACTCTTAGCAATGGGACACATTCAACCCAACTCCAGTCCTTTTGCATCACCAGTAGTACTTGTGAAAAAGAAAGATGGGACAATGAGGATGTGTATAGATTATCGAGCCCTAAATAAGAAGACTATAAAAAATTTCTATCCCATTCCTAGGGTGGATGAACTCATAGATGAACTTCATGGAGTAATATATTTCTCTAAAATTAATTTACGTTCAAGATACCATCAGATTAGGATGAGGAAAGAGGATGTTCCCAAGATGGCATTTAGGTGTCATTATGGGCATTTTGAGTTTCTGGTTCTACCCTTTGGCCTAACTAATGCTCCAACCACCTTCCAATCATGTATGAATCATATATTCTAAAAACAACTTAGGAAATTCCTTCTTATTTTCTTTGATGACCTCCTTATCTATAGCAAAACATGGGTAGAACATATCCAACACATTGATGAAGTCCTGAGTATATTGGAATCTGAATCCCTATTCGCAAAAGCATCAAAGTGTGAATTTGGATTAGAAGAAATTTTATATCTCGGTCATAAAATTAGTGCCAAAGGTGTAAGTGTGGATGAGGAAAAGATTAAAACAATAAGAGAATGGCCGAAACCCAAAACTCTTACTCAACTCAGAGGGTTCTTAGGCCTTTGTAGCTACTATAGATAGTTTGTGAAGAATTTTTTTAAATTAGCATCCCCTTTGACAGATCTAACCAAGAAAGGAAATTTCAGATGGAATGAAGTGGCGGATGAGGCTTTTGAAGCATTAAAAGAAAGAATGAGTTCGTGCTCAATCTTAGCTATCCCAGATTTTACACAACCTTTTGAGTTACAATGTGATGCTTTTGGTGAAGGAATTGGGGCTATACTTATGCAAAGCAAACACCCTATTGCTTTTAAAAGTCAAAAAATTTCTAAGACACAAAGACACTTCTCAATTTATGATAAGGAAATGTTAGCTATCATGCATGCACTGGAAAAATTCAAGCAATACCTAGTGTGTGGAAGGTTCAATATTAAAACATATCACAATAGCCTAAGATTCTTCATGATTCAAAAGGATCTTAATGATCGGCAACAAAAATGGATAAGTAAAATCCAAGCATATAACTTTGAGTATGTCAAAGGCACTCACAATGTGGTAGCTGATGCTTTATCTAGGTAAGGACAATTGAATACTCTTACTAGTATCACAGATAATTGGAAAAATGAAATTATTGCAGAATATGCTAAAGGTCCTAGAACCAATGAGATCATGGAAGGAAATATAACCAATGAGGAAATCAAAATTGTGGAGGAGCTCATACTATACAAAGGAAGAATATTGCTAGCAAGAAATTCCAAAGTTAAAAGAAAAATCATGAAGGAGTATCATGATAACCCCCTATCGGGTCACACTAGATTTTAAAAAACTTACAAAAAGGTTAGAGAAAGGTACTCTTGGAAAGGTATGAAGAAGGACATCATAAAGCATGTCCAAGAATGTATAATATGTCAGAAAAATAAATCTGAATAGCATTACCCGGTTGGTTTATTACAACCATTACCCATTCCCAATCAAAAGTGGGAGAGCATTTCTATGGATTTCATCACAGGCTTACCTAAAGTGCAAGAAAAAGATTCCATCCTAGTAGTGGTGGATAGGCTAACAAAATTTGCACAGTTTCTTCCCATATCCATACATTATAAAGTACCACAGATAGAAGAATTATTCTTTAAAGAGATCTTCAGGCTTCATGGATTACCAAGAAATATCATAAGTGATAGGGATAGAAAATTCCTCAACCTATTCTAGAAAGAACTCTTTAGGTTAGCAAGAATTGAATTAACCCCCAACACTAGCTATCATCCCCAAACAAATGGACAGACTGAAATTGTCAATAAGTGGATAGAAGGTTATCTCAGAAATTATGTGACAGGAAAACAAAATACATGGGTCAAATGGTTTTACTTGGGACAATATTGTTATAATAATACCCATCATATGTCAATCGGGATGAGTCCATTTAAGGCATTGTATGGATATGAAGCCACTACATTTGGAGGTTTAATCAGCCAAGAAAGAAAGATACCAAGAGCCAAGGACTTCATTCAACAAAGTGTTGATATTATGGAAGTTCTCAAAGATAATCTTCGCCATGCTCAAAACCAATAGAAGATTTATGCTGATCAGAGATGAGTAGAAAGAACATTCCAAGTCAGAGATCTAGTATTCCTAAGATTGCAACCCTACAAAAAAACCTCACTCAATATTAGTGGAGTAGAGAAATTAAAGCCTCATTTCTATGGACCATACCGGATCCTAAGAAGGATAGGAGAAGTGGCATATGAGATAGAGTTACCTAAGAATAGTAAAATCCACAACATATTCCATGTATCCAGACTGAAAAGGGTCCTTGGTAAGAATATAAACCCCTGTGTTGATCTGCCACCACTAGATAATGAAGGAAAGCTTCTTCTGGAGCCTGAGACTATTCTTGAAAAATGGGAGAAGAGATTAAGGAATATGACTATTCCAGAGTACTTACTAAGATGGAAAAATCTTCCGAAGGAAGATGCTACCTAGGTTGGAGAAGAAGCCCTTTCTCATACAACACTACTTGAGGACAAGCAAAAATTGGAAGGGGGGACTGTAATGAACCTGGATTAATGTGTTTTACTCTATCAAGAATGTTATGTATTAAGTTCAAATAATTATTAATATTATAGAGAAGTCTCGTGCAAACATTAAACATATTATTGTTATTATTAGATGTATTAATATTGTCAACTTTCAAAGTATTTATTTTACTATTCCAAAATGTTTTACCTAAATCTCATTACTACAAACATTTTTTTAAATTGTAAACCCTAAAATTACTAGAATATGATGATAGCATAAAAGTTTCTACATCGATATAATATTAAATAAGCATTGAATTATGAAAAACTAAATTAAGCTTGATAGTCATGACTTTTCATTCGCAACTATCCATGATATATATATATATATATATCATGATTAGGGTTAGGAAAAAGGAATGCATGGGAGATACAAACAATTAATACGTTAAGAGAAATGAACAAGGCGCGAGCATATAAAAGATTTACTAAATAAGAAGAACTTTGCAAGCCACTGGCAAATTACCTCAGCACCTGTACCACTACACAAGACATACCGAGGTGTAATCAAACATATCGTTTCACCGCATTGCCAAACTTTGAACCATCGTTAATATCGGTATGATAATCTAGACTTGTTTGCAGTAGTATAGTTATAAATTCGCAATGGCATTGTATTATTGTATTAAACATTTCAATTACCTCTACATCATAGTTATAAATTTGCAATGTCCTTCATGTTATTCACATTTCAATTATATTATAATAAAGGTAAGAATCACATGTAGAACCAATTATGCGGATTGGTATCATGCGCATTACATTGAGCTTAATTAAATGGCTTGGTCATTCACCCACTTAGAATTAGTAAATATAATTCATGGGTATGCATAGAATTATAATCAAATAATTTATATTATAAAGTATTATACATATACATCCAATGATTAATATTTCAATTTGTAAAAGTGGGTATAACTACATTAAAATCTCATTACATTATACGATCTTAAAGATTACCAATAAAGATATATATTCTTCCCAACTATAGTCCAGGAAGCCTATTCTCTTCTAAGTTATGGCATCTTTAGATAGGGAGTGGGTGGAGGGAGAGGCAGAGTAAATTTGAGCACTTGACAGTATCCTCCAGGGAGCCGCTTGTTGCTTGTTTCACGCGCCCTTTGCACCATCAATCTACCATCTCCAGATAGTCATAACCCTGAGAGAATAGTTTGCCTGGTGCTATTTAGTGAAACTTTATAAATCAATTGAATTAATTAATCATTTCTCAATCCCTCTATTTTGAATAATAATAAGGATCTAAGGCTATTAACTGGAATGACATCCTAAAATTATTAAATTTTGAATGATAGATTAAAGATTTAAAAAAGGGGTCATTACAGAAACATAAGATATTGAATTGGAACATGTAACTAGTAAACCTCAACAATAGAAAATTGAAACCAAAACAAGATTATTTTATGCATATAACTTAAACTATCAACTTGAGCATTATAAATATACACCTCAATTATTAATGTAGTTGCAACTCAATTCAATTATGTGTTCGATTAAACTAGTTTCACTCTTTTTAGAAAATGATTTGTTGGTGTATTTTTGTTGGAATTTTGGGCATGAAATTTTGGTATCAAAGTAAAGTTTGTCAACACTAGGAGCCTAAAACCCATTACATTTTTACTTATATAAACTTAAACCTTTGTGTAGGATGCATGTCATTATACAAGATAGTCAATGGGGTAGAGCCCCTCAAGCTACAAATGTAGTAGAGTGGGAGGTTGAGGTTTCGTAGGGAGAATAGGTACTTCCACCTGAGCCACCTCTAAACCCCAACCAAGTTGTTGTAGATGCCATCCATACTTTGATTGGAGTATTTCAACAAATGTTACCACACATACCTCCATAGTCAGAGCAATAGATTATTGATAATCATAGAACATTGGTCAAGGACAAGAGTAGGATTCCTCCACTGAAACATGGCAAGGGTCAAGTCAAACATGAGGTGTACTTAGTTCATTAGATAGAGAAATTCCCTAACCTAGTAGTACATATAATGGGGAGAGTTCCTAGAGATACAAAGGATGAGATTAGGGAGTTGATACAAGTCTAGCCACCCATATTTAAGGGAGAGACAAATAAAGTAGGAGTCAAGGCATGATTACAAAGTTTACAACAATGGTCTAGATTGCACCCATATAAGAGTAGTCAAAAGATACAACTTTTTTTCCATCTTCTTTAAGACTCAACCTCTATCAGGTCACAACAAAGGGAGGGTTTAGGCAAGGTGAATGTTGATACACTGAAATAGGATACATTTGTGAGTAAATTTAGGGATACATACCTCTCATAGCACTTTAGAAAGAGATAGAGGCATTCCATGATCTTCACCAAAGAGGACTCATAGTGATGTATTATGAGTGTAGGCTTCTCCATCTCCTTCCTTATCTTGAGTATATGAAGGACACAAAACTATGGATACATTGCTTCACTAAGGGTCTTAATGCTTCTCTTCAAGACTCAATCTATTTAGTATTCCTCATTATTTTTAGAGACATATTTCAAATAACCTTAGTTCTAGAAGATATCCATAAGAAAGGACAAGATTGGATTCAACACCAAAAAACTCAACTTGATCATCATGACATCAAAGGCTCCCTTTGAAAATGAATTAGAGTCATTTAAAAGGGTCCTTTAAGGCTCCACAATCACAATAGATAGCTCAACAAGATACAAGATAGAGTCTATCATAGGTTTAAAGGGTCTCTAAGCCCAACCATTGATAATCTCAAGTCCCTAGATGGGATTAGAGGACACAAAGTCCATATGAATAGAAAACTAGGACTCAACAATCTTCTAGGGGTGGTTATGGTGAATCTAGGAGGAATGGAGGTCCATAGCAAACTAGATAATGGGGGATGAAAATTAAGACTAGGGAACCATGTTATACTTTTGGTTGCATGGTCCAAATAGAGAGGGATTTCCCATAGGGTCCAACAATAGGTTTTTAGAGAGGGGCTACTTTAAATCCCATAGTAGGAGATATGAGTAGGTCTCATCGGGTTTATGTAGCAATTGATAAGTGCCAACTACAACACTAGGCCATGGTCATTAATGCCACATTTATGACTCAAGATAGTAGAGTTACTATTTTTTTAGAATCTATTGACTTCTTTATATATCCATTTATGGTGGAGTGTTGTGGAGTTGTGCCAATTAGACAAAATGTCAATTGTGAGGTAGAGTTAGCCTTAGAAGCTAGATTGTTAGTTAGTTCTATGGTTTATAGTTTTGAGATTCAAATTGGAGACATGAACATAATGGCTAATCTTTTTATTACCCCTCGAGATATAATCACTAAAAAATGGTCATCTAGAAAATGACTCCCCTTTTGAGCATTTTTTCTTATTCTTGATCAAATCATCACTTTATTCTTGATCAAATCATCACTTTTATGTTTATTTAATTATAACCCATGGTTTGAACACCTTATCCTAGTCTTTTATTTAATTGAAAGAACTTTCTCCCTTTTAATTAAATATAATCCCCAAATTCTTTTTATCCTAAGTGTGCACACATAAAGAATTATTCCTATTTTTTTTAAAAGAGGAAAAACTATTTTTTATCTCCACATGAATGCACAATTTTCTATGTAGTACAAATCTTCTATTTTCAAAATAACTTTAATTCTCCTCCACTTTTTTGCCTAAACTGACACTGAACTCTAAATTAAACCCACTTTTTTCCTCCATGAGCATCAAATATCTTATTTTATTTTTCATAATAAACCTATATTTAATTCATGTTAAAAAATATATACCTAAAAATTTTAAAAAGCACCAAATTCATAGTCATTAGAAAGCTAGTTCAGAGTACTTCAATCATGTACAATTCTAGGTCTTTAGTGCTCCATTTGAACCTAGTAATTCAGCTCCGAAGAGAGGAAATCATTGAAAAAACTTGAAACTATTCTATCTAGCTAGTTTTGATAGAAACTTAGTTTCTATCGAAACTATTTAGCAAAATTTTGATCAAAGACTTAGAGAATTCACCTTTCATTTGTACTCTCATATTTTCTTTCTCATTACTTACATCATGACATTTAGCTTAGTCTTTCTTTTTGCTCATAGTTTAGATCACATAGTCTAAACATAAGGCTTTATAATACTTTCATTTTATTAGCTTAGCTTGCATCTTTCACTTCATATTATTGTATCTTGCATTGCATTACACTTCATTGTTATTCTTGGCTGCTAGCACTCTTGCTCCCATCTTTGAATCTCTCACTCTATGGTGCACCCTGCAAGAGTTTCATATATAGGTTCATTTGAGAGACACCATGCTTCTAGTCACACATTTTCACAGAATAGATAATATAAGCCACCTCTTGAGATGCCTCTTTCATGGGCATTCTTGGGAATAAGGGTTTATAGATATCTACCTACTTTTTTGTATACACTAGGCACATATGATGTAGTTATTGACATGGATTGTCTATATTCCCATAGTGCCAAGATGGATTGTCAATAGAAGAGAGTAGAGTGTGTGGATAGTCATGATGCTCCTATGGTGATTTCAAGAGTACACATACTTGTATCCCTTCATATTATTTCCTCTATGAATATTAGGAGGTCCATGTAGAGGAAATGTCAATTATTTTCCATCATCATTAGTGATAAAGATGAGGATACCAAAATAAATAATTCTCTAGATGGTTTCCCTATCTTATAGGAGTTTGAATAATTTTTTCTCTCTAAGCTTACATAGATCTTGTGCAAGGAGATGAGCCTATATTTAAAGCACCATACATGATGACCTTTATAAACTCAAGATTTAGTTAGAGGAGCTCTTGGAGAAAGGGCACATTCATCCTAGTGTGTCACCTTGGGGTACACAAATGGTCTTTCTAAAAAAGGATGGTTCACTTAGGTTGTGTACTGATTATAAATAGCTAAATAAAGAGACCATGAAGAATCAATATACACATCCTAAGATTGCTAACTTATTTGATTAGTTGTAGGATATCTGAGTATTCTCAAATATACATATGATCTTGGGTTATTATCAGTTGAGGATTGTGGAGAGTGACATCCACAAGACTACATTTCTTGCTAGGTATGGACACTAAGAATTTCCTATAGTACCATTAGGAATTACAGATTTTGTAGCTATATTCATGAATCTCATGAATGAGGTATTCCTTACATTATTGGATAATTTTGTGGTGGTTTTCTTTGATAACATTTTGATATATTCTCATGATGAGAAGGAACATGTGGAGCACCTGAGACAGGTATTGCATCTTTTAAGCAAGAATGACTGGTATCATAGCTTTTTGAATTGTGATTTTTTTAGACCTAAGGTGCATTATTTGGATCATGTTATATGAGGTGATATAATTGTAGTTGGCCCATCAAATGTTAGATTCATTATAGATTGGCCCACAACTACTAGTGTCACACAGGAGAGGAGTTTTATGGGATTAGTACGATGTTATAGACATTTTATTATGAGGTTCTCTAGATTAAAAAATCCCATCACATCTATTTTGATAAAGGGAAAGAAGTTTTATTGGTTAGAGAAGTGTGAGGGAGCTTTTCAAGAGCTCAAGAGAGCTCTCACTAGTGCACCAATTTTTGTAGTGCTTGATCCTTTAGCAATTTTTTTTGTATGCACATATGCATCCTTAGATGGAATATGTAAACTCGTAATGTAGGATGGTTGAGTAAAGATTCACAAGCTTCATTATCTCATGATTTAGAACTTGTAGCAGTGGTTCATGCCTTAGTGAGATGGAAACATTTTCTATTAGGTGAATGATTTGAGCTTCATTTGGACCATCCAAGCTTTTAGTATATCTTTTCACCACCAAGCCTTAATTCTAGGAAGAGGAAATGGATGAAGTTCTTATGTGAACATTTTTATGTTCATTACATCAAGGGGAAGGAAAAAATAGTTGTAGATGCATTGAGTAGGAGGTGACATGAGTTATCATCCATGACTTATAGTATGGATTTGGAGAGCACATTTTGTGTCATTTTCTAGAGGATAGGTTATATGTAGAGTTGTGTTAGCTAGTCCATTCTGGAGTGCCTCTCCCATTTAATTTGTGTAAGTCATCCTGATGGATGCAACATTGTTGATCTTTCTATGTAAAGTGACTGTGATTGGGACTATGAGTGGTCCACACCCTTAAGGTGATTAGATTTATTTTTCTATATCAATTGCTTTGGTTATGCTTATGACTGATTTATCATGTTATGATGTGTTATATGGTTTCAATGAGGTTTGTGTCAGTGGTTACTAGGATCGATGAGGTATCATGATGTTATACCATGATTACCCTAAGATGTATGCAAATATTGCATTGTGTATTATCATCCTGCTACACTAGAATAGGTTCTTGTAGTAGTGGTTAGTCATGTAATTGACCATGTTTACTTATGTTTTGAGTTCATTTTTATGTTGTTTAAAAACCATTATTAAATACTTAAATAATTAGAAATGAATTTTCCATGTTGGATTCATTGGTTATGTGATACAAATATTTATCTTTTTCATTTCGATAATTTATGCAAAATAAGATATTTAAATAGATGATTTTAATGTTATTAAATAATGGTTATTTAATGTGATTTGATGCATTTATCACTTTGATTATATTATTATACACAATTGCATTCCATCATGTTGTTCAATATGTAGGATTTATATCCCCCATAGTGGCACATGGAGTTAGTGATTTGGTTGTACTTACCTAAGTTAGGGAGACCTTGGATTGTCCTGACTTTTGGTAGTTTTTGTGGGGTTTTTATTTTACTATTCAAGTTCCTACATTTTCCCTTTTGGCTATCAGGTAGGGCTCTCCTATTTAACTATTTCAGCTATGTTTCAACTTCTTTTTTGGTAGTTTTTTGTTAGGAGGTTAAGAACTACTGTTCCCCTCTATTTTTGGTTCCTTTCTCTACCTGATTGGGTGGGTATGAGTATTTCCCCTATTTTTTAGGATGAGGGTTTGGGGTTCTACATTGTTATGCTAGTCATTTTCACATATGAACTCTAAACCCATATTTTATTTGATATTTATGGCTTTTATACCCAAAGGGAAAATTTGTTTTGATTTTGAAATTTTTGTCTTTTTTATTTTCACCTCAATTTGTGTGCCACCTAAATTTTCAAGTTTTCTTAGCATTGTAGTTGGTTGTGAATCCATATTATCCATAGGGATATCTTTTTTAGCCTTATTGTATTTTATTGCATTGGGATTCATGCCAAATTTTTACTGCCAGATATAAGCCAATTGAGTGATCTTTTTACTTGTGCCTTTTTGTTTCTCATTCAGCCCTTATTATTTATGATCATCATGTAGTTGGTGTTCCCACACATGAGCATGTGAGCGTGCACTTGTCAGTTTCTTCTGAGACCCAAGCTCTTGGTTATTTTTTGGTTGATTTATGTTCATTGGGGTTGGGTTGGGAAACTACATTGCCTATGAGCACTCATCATGTGATGATCATGGGTATGTAGAGTAGGCCAGTGTTGAGGGAATTCTCTCATAACCCCAAGTCCTATTGTTGGCAAGGTGTATGTGAAGAAGTTTCTAATTAAGTGATAACTAAATAAATTCATGGGTAATTAATAAGATAAGAAAATACCATATTGTCTGCATGGTTCATCAAGGGACAAACCACATTGGCCTCCTAAGGGGTATGCTCTATAATGATGTTGAGCTTGGAAGTACCAAGCAACCTACTCTCCACTAGAGTCCCTACATAGTAAACCCATAGAGTGTCTAACCATGACCTGTTGTATTGTATTGTCTCATGATCTTGGTTTCAGTCCTTTGTACTATTTGGTGTGAGTGTTAGCCATGGATGACTATATTGTGTGATCGTGGTTAGATCATTATCTCCATCAACATGGAGGGAGTGGACCTATGGGTTCAACATGGTTGGGAGGTGTAGCTACCTATACCACTACTAGGGACTAGTATAAAAAGATAGTCTATTTCCGGTTTGAGGCTGAAGTTGGATATTCACTTGGAACTTTGGTGTATTTGAAGTATGTTTCCTTGTGATTTATGTTTTACTTTAGATGCATGATATCATGTTCAGATGATAGTAGTTGTTATTTGTTGCATTCCTTATTATGATGTTGTATCTTATGGTTTAGATGAGATTCCTTACCATTTCTTCAGATAGTGTTTCTATTGATAGATTAGCATGATTAGGTGTATTTTTACCTTATGTTGTTATTGGTAGTATTGGTAAGAATTATCTCATGATACAAATCTAACTATCTTGTCAACAATTTGAGATTCATGTTTAGGGAATGGCTAGGGCCTTGAGGTCTCATGATGCTATTATAGATGGGAGGAAATGAGCATAGTTGTTGTTAGTTTGGCTTCATTGCTAGTGCTTTCCTTCCTGTGATATTCAATTTATGCACATTGTATGTTCATTGTGATGTTTCTTTTCACATGATTACATTAAATTTTATGGATTAGATGTTGTGGATTAAATGTTAGATGTGTTTGATCTCTTTTATGCTCTTGAGTGATCATTCGTCAATTTACATGGATCTAGTACTCCCTAGTGTGGAGGTTTCATATTTTTATACTTTTTCCTACACTTTTTGGTCATGTTGTTGGCTTTTTTCTCATTTCTCACAATAGAATGTGCTTCCTTACACAAAGAAACAAAGCCTTGTACTACATGTGTACTTCCTTACGTGATATACAGACTTCCTCATGCACATCCTTATACTTCTTTCCACACAATTATATACTTTCTTGCACACACTAATGCACTCTCTTGCATGTAGTAATTCATTCTCTCACATGCAACAGTGCAAAGTCTCATGCAAGACTGGAGGGTAGTGTTTCCTTGCACAAGAAAAAGTGGGTGGTTGGGCTTGGCGGAGGAAAGTTTGGAAGTTATTTTTTGACACCTTGTTGGGTTTCACACCTTCCTAGTTCAAAATATATTTTCTATGGGGTTTAAAATATATCATTTAAGTATAAGGATAATTCCTTATACTTAAGCTATATTTTAATATATCTGACGATTCATTTGAGATAGGCTCCAAACCTCTTTGAGTTAATCTATAAAGGTTTTATGGATTTTAGGGCTTTGAGATTTCAAAATTAGCCAAATTTTAAGAGGCATAATTTATCTTTCATAATGGTGTTTAGTAGATGAGTGGTTGTAACTTTGAGCCCTTTTCTTCTTCCTCACCATTGTTGGTCTCTACTTTTGATTCTTGTTTATGATATGATTACTGGATATGGACTTGTATGTCTAACCATGCTAGGATATTTTAATTGGGGTTTAAAAGAGAACATCCCCTTAGTATATTCTTATGATTTGTGTGATCTTTGGTTTGTGAGTTGTGGTTTAGAGCTTGGATATCTTTGTAAGTAGTTATAAGACTTTCATTAGTGTAGACAAACATGTGAGTCTTTCCATGATCCCTAATCTTATCACTATGGTTTGATGCTTCACTCTTGCACTTGGTTACTTTATGTTGTTGTTAAGTAACTGTTATGGTTTCACAATGCACACCCCATTACACTTAGAAATGGGGACCCCTTGTTTAATATTTAGCTTTTTAGATCCCTAGTCCAAGGTTTGAGTTTTTGTTTTAGGTTGTTTCCTAGTGTTTTACCTAATTTGGGTCTCTATCTAAAAACTCAACATTTAGAAACCATGTTGCTAAGGTGGATCAAATTTGCATTAGAAAGGGTGCATTAGCACACCTAGCATACCTCAGCAGGTGTGCTAGTGCACTGGTCATTAAAGGAAAGGTATATCCCTCTTGGAAATGTACAGCTACACACCTGTGCAGTAGTACACCTTTAAAAGGTGCACTAAACCCTAGGCCTATAAATCCTAGGACTCTACCCCTCTCCTCACAACACTTTCTCCTCTAAGCTACTAGCTATCGTATCTTTGTAGCTCCCAAGGTGCAACACTATGCTTGATCCCTTCACCTTCACTTACACACAATACCACCAAACATTAAACAATATTTAAGGTAAAGGTGCATACCTTGCACACCTCCCAAGGTGTGCAAGGATGCAAACCTTTTTTTTTAACTAAAAAAAAACACTTTAAGAAACCTAAACTAACACAAGCTTCACCTAGTATTAAAGTGCACAGTTACACACCTATCCAAAGTGCATACATGCACACTTTTACTAGAGCTAAACATCCCCCAAGAAAAGTAAGGTGCGCAGCCCATAAGGTGAGCCAAGTGTGCACCCTTTTCTTTTCACTTGTCCTACCTTTTTACTATGAGGGTACACACCTAGCACACCCCATGAGGTGTGCTAGGTGTGTACCCTTATTTTTTTGAGATCTACCTTTGAGTTTGGTCAAATGAAGAATACCATGTCACAAATGAACAATGAGCTGACTCAGTTGAGGTTGTCACAAGGAAAAAATAACAACTTTTAGAGAAACAATGTTGGTCCTTACAACAACAATAATTATGGTTAGAACTACAATAGAAATTTTAGTGGAAACAACAATGCTGAGAACAACATTGTAGGAAACAATAATGGAGGAAACAATTTCAATCCTCCTGATAGTAACAATGGCTTCCAAAGAAAAAATTGATAATGGGACACTCTTTTGAACAATGGAAGCATTCTTGCAAATAACAATAACAATAATGTTTAGTATGTGGACATCAACCAGTATGACGATGGTCAAACTGTATCTAACAATGATGATTCATATCACAATGGAAATCAAGAAATGAACCAAAATTCACAAGAAAATGATAATGTAGCTCCTATGAAATTTAATGCTATGCTGTTAGAATCCTATAATTCTGCATAGAATGTACAAGTGGAACAACTGACCAATGAATAATTCTCTTTTCCATTCAATTAGGAACTAGATATTCAACTTGAAGAGATGCTTGCTTTCCAAAATGACAATCAAAATACTTACAATCTATGAAATTGAAAAGAACTTATGATAGATGGAATCCATCTAGCATTACAACTAACTCCTCCCAATTTGGTACCAATCAAGCCCCCATATGTAGGACAAAAGAATTAGAATCAAGGAAATGTGCTTGCAATCTTGAAAAATCCTACCTAGTTTGTTGAAAAGTATAGTGTAGTGGAAGATTTGAAACAAACAAAGGCCAACATGTCCATGTTCAACATGGTATAAAATTTTCCTCATCAACGGGAAGCACTAATGAAAACTCTTGATCATATAAAGGCACCCCATAATATGAGTACTATTCCTCAAAAGATAGTATCTCAACAAGTCAATGCTTCAAAGATAATGCCAAGTATATTTAAGACAAGGTTGAAGTGTCCCCCATTTTTCTTAGCATTAGAATATATGGGAAAAATATTCATAATTGCCTAATTGATTCTGGAGCCTCTTGCAATGTTATGTCACTATTAATAGCACAAAGGTTGGGAGTCACTCCTCAACCCTCTAATCAAATAGTGATACAATTGATTAAAATAGAGGTAAAAGTCATTAGTGTTTTGAAGGATGTTCAGATACAATTGACAATTGATCCTCAAATTCAAGACATCATTGATATACATGTGGTTGAGATTCTAGAGACATGCGAATTTCTACTAAGTAGAGAATGGACAAAATGCCTAAGAGAATGGTTTTCTATGGATTTTACTCAATTGTGGTTACCATGGAAAGGGTTGAATAATAAAATCAAGATAGATGAAGACTTAAAGTTCAAAAAAATGATTACAAAATACAATGCACCAAATGAGGTGGCATTCTTACAATTAGATTTAGGGTCTTACAAAGCAATGGCTTTTGATACAACTTCAACTAAAATATCAGATGATCAAAATGGAAGATCCATGATTTCAATCCCAAAGAAAGAGATCATAGCATAGTTCATAGATAACATGGTGGCTAATTTACAATGTTTAGGAGAGAAAGTTGACCCCAGTATTCTTCTTCTCCTAGGATTTTGCAGATTGTATAAAGTTAGCTTAGAGTTCAAATGTTCACTTTGCCAAGAAGTAGTTGCTAAAGTATTAACACAGATAATGGAAATAAAGATTGGTAATGTTACAAGTGATGAAACCATAGAGAGTCAAAGTTCTACAAACATATTTGAATTGGTAGAAAGGTTGAAGAGGAGATTGATGATCTAAATGTATCATACAATTATACCTCTTTAGATGGTGGAGGATTGTCTTCAACTCCACTAGAAATGATAAAAGTCCAAAGGATACGTTATGTAAAAGGTTAAGGATGGACTTTTGTAGTCATTCATCTTAAACTCCAAGTGGATGAAATTTTAGAATTAATTGAGGAAATTCAAGACAAACAAGAAAAGCATACACTTCATGTATGAAGGGGTAACAATGAAAAATCATCAAGTCTACTCTATGAAAGACTACAATGGATCCCCAAGAAACAATCCTTTCAATCCCAAGTAAAGAAAAAGCTAAGGACAAATAGCATAAATCTATAAATCCCAAAGAAGATCTGATCTAGACACTCCACTTTGATGGTTCCAAATGCAAATCAGGAGTTGGCGCAAGTATTGTGTTAATCAACCCAAAAAGTAAATTTTTCTACACAGCATATTAATTATATTTTAGATGTACTAATAATGTTGTAGGGTACAAAGAATTGATCCAAGGACTTCTTTTTGAATTGGAGAAAGGAATCATAGCTCTCATAATTGAGGAAGATCCTTAGTTAGTGGTAAGAAAAGTGAAGTCAGTATATTCTTGCAATGATAGGAGGTTGCTTGCTTACAAGAAAAGAGTATGCGATCTAATGGATGATTTTGAAGCTTTGAATATTAAGTCCCATCCAAGGAGAAAAAACATGGTAGGAGATGCCCTTGCTATTTTTGAAAGTGCATTACAACTAGTCGAGAGAACAAAATTGAAAAGATTTTCAGTAGAATTGGTTGCTACCCTATCTATCCTAGAATATTACAAACTTCCATGTCTTTCAAGATGATCAACATATACTTTAATTTATCATGTGAAATGGCCACTTTAAAGGGCAAGAGATTGATGACACTCTGAATGACAAACCTGAGGATGACAAACTTGAAGATGAAGATGGGATCCTAAATTTAAAAACCAACAATATTCCTAAGGGAATGGTTGAGTTGGAGTGCATTTTTTATTGTGATGAATTAACACTTAAAAAAAGAATGGTCAAAGAAAAGGGAATTGAGGAATGTGATTCATATAATTTGGGTATTGATGAAGATCCTAAAATGGTAAGAGTCAGAAAGGCATCCAACACACAGGAAAGGGAAGATATGCTCAAATTGTTTATAAAGTATAAGGATGTCATTTCTTTGAGCTATAAAGAGCTGAAAACATATGATCTTGAAATCATTATGCATGAAATTTTGTTAAAACTAGATGCCAAACCCTTTTGTCAAAGGCAAAGACCTGTTAATCCTATTATTGAACCATAGATAATGAAGGAAGTTAAGAATTTTTTTGCTGCTAGGATCATGTTTCTCATTTGCCATTCTATGTGGGTGGCTAACTTAGTTCCTATATGGAAAAACACTCAAGAGATTCATCTTTGTGCTGATTTTCATAACTTGAACCTTGCACCTCAAAAGGACAACTACCCTTTGACCTCATTGAATGAAGTTCTACAAATTGTCAATGGTTCTAAGATGATGTCTTTCTTGGATGGATATTTGGGATATAAGTAGGTAATGGTTGATGAAGAGGATAGGTTAAAGATGATCTTCATGACTAAATGGGGAACTTTTTCTTATAGAAGAATGCCTTTTGGGCTGATTAATGCAGGGGCTACATTTCAATGATCCATGAATGAAGCTTTTAAGGGATTAATAAAAAAGTGTATAGTCATCTACATGGATGACTCAACTATCTTTTCAAAGGATCAAACCACTCACATTGGTGATTTAAGATAGGTATTTAATAGATTTCATAAATACAACATATCACTCAATCCCAAAAAGTGTTTATTTGGGGTTACTATAGAAAAGCTCCTAGGCCATATCATCTCTGAAGCTATTCTAAAGTTGTCACCTCCTCATAGTCAAAAAGAAATTAAGTCTTTCTTTGGAAAGATAAATTTTGTGCAAAAATTTATTGTTGGATTTGTTGACATAATTCGTCCCCTTAATGATTTATTCAAAAAGGGAGCAAAAATAGAATGGGTTCCAAGGATTAAGAAATCATTTGAGGATATCAAAAGTGGCCATTTCCATGGCCCCAATACTAGTAATTTCATATTATGGACTACCTTTAAAAATATACTCTTTTTCTTCAAAACATTCATGTGTAAGGATTCTTATGCAAAAGAAGGAAAAGGAAGATGAAAGGTTGATTGCCTTTATGAGTTACCCTTTGAAAAATGTTGAGTTAAACTATTCTAACCTCGATAAACAATCATTTTCTTTAATCAAAGAAGTAAACAAGTTATTCCATTATATACTAAGGAGCAAGGTATATGCAATTATGCCTGATCCTACAATTAAGATATTATTGATGCAAAATGAACTAGGTGAAAGGTGAGGAAAATGGATTGTCCTTCAAGAATTTGATTTAGAGATTCAACCCATGAAGTTGGTAAGAGGCCAAGGATTATAAAAAATTATAGCAAATAACCAAATTGAGGATGAAAATAAATTCTAGTTTGATGGTGAAACAAAGGTGAAGACCACAAGAAGATTGTAGTATCTCAAGTTGATATAGACCAAGGTATCATAACAAATGTCTAGTACCAGGATATTGTTTATTTTCTTTAACAAAATTAGTACCCCAGTTGGATGAATAGTTCATAGCATAGGGGACTCAAAATTAAGTGCAAATCCTACATGCTACATGATAGAAAATTATACGAAAGGAACCATCAAGGAATTTACCTAAAGTGCTTGGGACGTAAAGAAGTAAAAGAATTTTTGGAATAGTTTCACGAAAAGTATGGTATAGGACATGGTTTAGTAGAGGCTATGACCCATATGATTTTAAGATTAGGTTATTTCTAGCCTATGATCTTCAAATATACTTTTGAACATGTACGTACTTGCCACATTTGTCAGACTAGTGCTAATAGTGAAAGACATCCTATGATGCCATTACAACTAGTATTATAGGTATGCCCCTTTATAAAGTTTGGGTTGGATTTCGTTAGTCTAGTGAACCCACCATCATCCACTAGACATACCTTTGTTCTCATAGCTACTAATTATTGTATGCACTAGATAGAAGCTAAGACTTTTAGAAATTGCATGGATAAGGTTGTTACAGACTTCTTAGAAGAACACATTTTTACCAAATTTGGGATGGCATTCTTTCTAGTGTATAATAATGGATCAGCTTTTGCATCAATATTCCTTACTCAATGGGCACTATAAAATTAGGTTATCAAGTTCTCTTCAAATTATTATCTACAAGGAAATGGTGTGGCTAAATCTGCAAATAAGAACTTGGTCATGGTAATAAGATATTTGTTGAAGGAAAATCCTAAAGATTGACATACTCAACTTAAATATGCACTATGGATGGACTAAGTTAGGGTCAAGTATGCTTTGGGAACATCTCCATATTTGCTTTTCTATGGACAAGAGCCAGTATTACCACTTAGCCTTAGGATTCTTATTTTGAAATTCATGAGTGGGTATGCTAAAGATGCTGATAGAGTATAGATCAGATTAATGAATCTTTTGGAGATGGATGAGAAACAAGTAGCTTCTCTAGAGCATATGGAAAAACAATAGGTTGTTGTCAAGAGGTGGTTCAAAAAGAGGACCATAATAAAATATTTTATAATATCTAACCTTGTTCTACTCTAGGACAATGCAAAAGAAAAGTTGGGCAACCACACTAAGTTTCAATGCTTGTGAATTGGTGTTTATTAGATTATGGAAATTTTGAGAGAAAATACTTTTAGGTTGAGTTCCTTACAAGGGGAATTGGTTCCATTTCCAGTCAATGGGAAATTCTTGAAACATTACTTTGAGGCCTAAAAAAAGAAAAAAAAAATCCTTTTTGCAAGTGTGTTTATTTCTGCAAGTGGGTTTTTTTTTTGTTGTGTTTTTTCTTTTAGTTGTGTGTTTACTCTCAAAATTGCGTCAGGCTAGGGGTTAGGTGCACTCAAGATTTTATCTTGACATATCTCATTAAACCACTTTTTGGTTTTGACTTTCAAGAAGAGGTATTTCTTTGTCAAAACATTTTAATGATTTTGTTTCCTATACCAATTGAGGAATGGATGTTACTTGCACTAATAGAGGACTTTTAGTCTTGAATTCAAAATTGTAGATCAAAAAGTTTTCAACACTTTAAAAATTTAAAGATCAATTATCTTAGGTGTTTTTGAACCAAGGTCAATCATAGCAAGGGATAGTTTAAACCCTACTAGTTCAAACAAAAGGGTCTTCTCGAAGGAACTACTAAGATCATTGTCAAGTGTGAGAGTTTCCAAAAAAATTCTCAAAGAGGAATGCAAAGGATATTCATTAATGATTGAATCCAAGAAATGACTCCAATGTCTTGGCCACATGGTCTAAGTGTGGTTAGAATACAAAAACAAAATAAAAAAGAAAAAAAATTGTTAAGAATGAATGATTCTACAAAGTCTAAGAAAGGTAATCTGACTATAGGGATGTGCACTCCAAATAGGCTATCCAATATCAAAACAATTGCTTCACCAAAGGATCAAATAGAGACATGTGAGCTACATGAAGAAAATATTCAAAAGATTATCCAAGACTTCAAGTGAAAAGTGACAACCCATTAAGATCCCTCAGGATTGATTCTCTCATTTGGTCAGATAAGGGATTAATAAACAACTTTTGTGAGGATTCCCAACGAATGGACCAAAAGGGTGGAAGATTGTTTCCAAGTTGCTAGAAGCTTTTGATAGATTGCATTTTGAGATGTCAAAGAAAATGGATACATAGAAAACACACTAAACTTGATTCAAGATTTTGAGGTTTTAACTATAAAGTGACTCAAAATATGCTTGAAGCATTTAGGATTCAGTTGATTTTTGACACATGTTAGAAGAATGTTTGTTGATGAAGAAATGCCTTTTTCATTTCTTCCTTTTTATCAAGGCTATTTTTTGTGGTTTCACAATGCACACCCCATTTTTCTTAGAAATGGGGACCCCCTAGTTTAATTTTTAGCTTTTTAGATCCCTAGTCTAGGGTCGAAGTCTTTGTTTTAGGATTTGTCCTAGTATTTTACCTAGTCTAGGTCTCTATCTGAAAACCCAATTGCTAGAAACCATGTTTCTAAGGGGGAAAATCAAATTTGTATTAGAAGGGGCACACTAGCGCACCTAGCACACCTGACCAGGTGCACTTGTGCAATGATTATTAAAGGAAAGGCATTTCCCTCTTGGAAATGTGTAGCTACACACGTGCATAGTAGTGCACCTCCAAGAGGTGCACTAAACCATGAGCCTATAGAGCCTAGGATTTCACCCTTCTCCTCAAAACACTTTCTTCTCTAAGTTCCCGGCTACTACACCTCCACAGCTCCCAAGGTGTGTCATTTTGCTTGATCCCTTCTCTCTCACCTATACATAACACCACCAAATATTAAACAACATCTAAGGTAAAGGTGTGCACCTTCTTTTTTAACTAAATAGAAAACACTTTAAAAAGCCTAAACAAACACAAGATTTATGTAGTATAAGGTGCACACATGTGCACCTTTACTAGAGCTAAACATCCTCCAAGTAAAGTAAAGGGTGTACACATAGCACACACCATAAAGTGCACTGAGCCTGCACCCTTTACTTTTTACACTTGTCTTACCTTTGTACTATGAGGGTGTGTGTACCCTTATTTTTTTGAGATTTTTGTATAGGAAAGGGTGCATCTAATGTACCTCCAAGGTGCACAAGGTGCACCAATTTTTTGTCCTCAAAAGGGTTTTATTAGGTTTGAGGTGTTTTTAGAAGATTTCTTTTTAGGATTAGGGATTTTGGGTCATTTTTTGTCTTGATTAGGTGATATATTAGTAGATTTTTCTTTGCCTTTGGACTAATGGATATTGGTGTTTGGCAGATAAAATGGCTTCTTCTTTGTCCTCCCTTGCTTCAAAAATGGCTCTGAAATTGGTGGTCTTCAAATTTCAAGGTGTTCTAGAAAAAATCACGCTTCCAAGATGAATATGTAGAGATTCGAGATACTGAGCTCAACCATATTGATTGGAACACATTCCTAGTTTTATGCAAAAAACTAATCGAGAGGTCTCCAATGGTGTTTACACTCATCAGATTAGAGCTAGTCAATGCAACATCACATTTGATATCAGTATAGTCTTTAGAATTGATCATGGCATTAGAAAAGAGCTACATTACTGAGGAAAGGGTTGTGAAAAGTATAACTAGAGAGATCATGCTAGATCTAAGACCTAAGAATATAGAGAAGGTATTCCATCTTCCAAGAGCAGATCAGTACATCAGGTTAACATATCATTAGGAAAAAAGGTGGTACAGAGAGCATGGAGACAAATCATTAGAAATCATCCAATCTTCATATCTCATTGATAAGACTCCTCTTGGAAAAAAAGTAGGCAAAGTGGACATGACAAGGGGCTATATGAAATAAGATATCAAATATTCTATAGTACTCTTGAGTAGAGTCTTGGGATTACTAGCATTAGGACACATGAATATATGGATGGTACACTTCATTGAGACCATCAAAACAATAAAGATGTCAATTGATTGGGATTCAATTCTAAGTGAGAATTTAGATGAGCAATTGGAGGTGGTCAAGAAAAACCAAATTTTTTATATGAAATCCTATTTGGTGTGCTTGTTACCTAGAAGAGCAATAAATTATCTAGGATTATTCAAAAAGGGCAACATGTAAGATGCAAAGGCATGGCCTTATGTGGTATACCCTTAGTTGGTAAAGAAAAAGCTTTTAGAGCATAGTAAGGAGTATAGAATAGTGAATGATGCCTTCATGTTTACAATCATCTAGTTAATTGAGGAAGACTATGTGAAAAGGATGTCAGATGAGGCAGTGATAAAGATTATAGAAATTAGCACCTAATACATCCAATCTAAAACATTCACCTATTTGATGGTAGTGGGTATGATTGTCAATCCAAAGAATCTCCCTAGATATCCATGTGGCAGACTCATATTGTTGGAGATTGCAAAACAACTCTTATCCACATATGGAAGAGTAAGGAAATAATACAAGAAAACCTAGGCATGTCCCATTACTATAGGTCTGTTTAGTGTTGTTCAAAAATAGGATATTGCAACTTTTGAGTCTAAGTGGGATCAATATCCTTTGGAGGAATATAACTCTCCTCATCCCTATTTTGATAAGATTGGAAGAGTTCAGTGCTTGGTAGGGAAACAATTCCAACATGAAGATGTCATAAAGGATAATTGGATAAATGCAATGGATGACTATAATATCAAAACAAGGGATTATTTTAGGATGACTCTCTATTTGGTAGGTAGTGCCTTGAAAATAAAGGTCCATTTAAAGATAGTATAGTAAGACAATGAAGAGGTCCTAAATCCATTGTACAATAGAGATAAGATATTTGATCGACCTATTATGAATGCAAAATATTGATAAAGAGGAAAAAATAGATATTAATCATAGGGAGACACATGTCATCCAAATTAACCAAGGAATGGAGAAAAAAAAATTCAAACTAGATCCAATTCTACACACTATTGTTTTCCTAAGCTACAACTTGCTTAGTGAAAGGTAGAGGAGCAAAGGTGATAGTGCCCACTTTCATAGCTTAGTCCCTAGTGAGGCCAAAAAAAATGCACCAACTTGATAGAGAAGTTGGATACTTTAGGGCTCAAAAGGGCAAATGCAAAAGGAAAATAAATTTCCCTCAACAACTTGAGCCTAGAGAAGAGGCAACTCAAGTACTAGAACAACAAGAGGCTAAGAATTTACAAAGGGTAGAAAATGTAGAAGTGGACAATCCTCAAGTGCCACCACTAGAACAAGGGCAAGGAGCTAAAATAGAAACACAAGAAGTGGCTCCACTTATACAAAATGTAGAAGCATCTCCATTGGCCACCAAGAAAAGAAAGATGAAAACTCTAGTTAAAAGGAGACAAAAGGTGATAAGAAAGGTTATTCCTTTTCCATTAGTTCCAAAAGTTATTCTAGAAGAGGAACAAGAGGATAATGAAGATGAAGAAGATAAACTTCCCTTGAGTAAGAGGACTCATCTTTCTAGGGCAATAGCAATAGAATGGAGAAGAATCTCCACTATTACACCACCATCCATTCCTACATAGCCTACTTAAGCTACAACTTCAAAGGATGAGTTACAATAATGGATTGATGAGCAAGAGGATGAAGGGGCTAATGTCTTTCAAATGTCAAATTTTGATTTCATGCTAGTAAACATTGAGTTGGCAAGCAACAAGATAAGGGATACTCTTCCAAGTGAACCTTTACAAGAGGATTGTAATCAATTTCCACCTTAGTCGCCAGGACCTTCAAGTGCTCCACCATCATAAAGTCAAGAGTTATCTTGTTTGGATAAAGGTTCGACTACTCCTCTACCTCCAAGTACAGAAGAATAGGTGCAACCTAAATAGGAAGAAGAGACACAAAAAATACTTACTGATGAAGTGTGAGAGGAAGGGTAAGTATATGAGGAACTCCAATAGATTTCCAAAGATACAAAGGTGAGGACCGTGGACTTGATAGATATAGAAATGCTGAATGTGGATCTCTCACAAAAGGAGAAGATTTTGGAGAGGAGTGATAAGGGAAAAATCCTAGTGGTACAAGCTCCTTCTTCATCTAAGGATAAATATTTGATGGAAGATGTTCTAAGATGGCTAAGAAAAGAGGTAAAAATTTGGCACACAAGGCAATTGTATTCTACTGATGAAGAGGGGATGGGAGAATTAATTAAAGCTCTCAAGAAACCTAAGCCACCCATAGGTGATGCACAAACATTAGCTTTTGTCATGAGTGATCAAAATTAGGACTTGTTTGTCCATGTTGCTATCCCTCCCCTACATGCATATATTGATGATTTGACTCCAAAAGATTATCAAATCAAGGAGGTCCTGCATGGAAAACACACTGTGGATACTACCAAATTAATGATCACTATGGAAATCAAAGAAGTTTTTAGGGACTTCGAATAAGATGAGAGTAAATTGTTAAATCTTTGAAAGTAGAATGAGATCCTAAGGGGATATCTAAATGAAGTTCTTAGTCCATTAGATCCTGAAACTCCTAAAGAGAATCTAAATGTAGCACTTGAGAAGAGGGATAAGGAGACTATGAACATAGATCCATTTTTGAAGGCTTGCCAATAGTGGTGAGAAATTTTTGAAGATAAAGGCATGTAGATCATAAAAGGAAATCTTAAACTGGTACACCATATGCAAAATAATGCAGATAATTTGGCCTCTATATTGAACCAAGATTTTGGGTTAATGGACAAAGTACATACCTTAGGTAAAGACCTACTAGCATCATAATCAATAAAGGGTCAAAGGTATCAGATGTTGATGGAAGTATATCCAGTAGATGAGTTAGATAAGATATATGATTGGATAGAGAAGATTGTGAATGAAAATAAAGTAATGGAAACATTACATGCAAATATTCATAAGCTTAAGGATCAAACCCAATAGCAAATTTTGGAGGCAAAGAGACATTATAGTGATGCTTGTTTAGACATTTTTGAGGATGATTCAAGGGATAAACTGATAACTGTACAAGAAGTTGTTGAAAATTTTTAGAAGACTTTTGAAGAAGCTTCCACCGATGAGAATATCATATAGGCATTTAAGACTAGAGAGGCATTTCTAGACTTGGATGTGAAATTGGGAGATTTTGCGAAGACACACATAGAGGTGGGAAACTATAGGAAAAAAGTAAAGGACAAATATAAAGCTTTAGATTTTCTAGATGCAACCCAAGTCATAGATATTATAGAAAAATTCAAGAGAAAATACCTAGACATAGCTCTTGCATAAAGGGGAACAAAACCCTAAAGCTAGAATTTCTATTTTGACACTTGGTAAAATTTTGCATTTTTTGGACCTAGCTTCTGAGGTGTGCAAGCTTCCAAGGTGTGCTAGGTGTGCTGCCTCCAAGGTGTGTTTCTTCTGAGGTGCGTCAGAAGTTTTTGAAGAATTCTGAGGTGTGAGGATAGTTAACTACCAGTTCCAAATTTAGAGCTTTCTGTGCATTGAAAATGAATTATGATGGTAGTTTAACTCCTACGAACATCCAGAGAAGGTTGAGCTTCTATTTTTGGCATCTCCTAAGACTCCTACATCATCTAATTTCTTTCTTCTTCTTATTTTCTCATGCTTTATTTTTTTAAGATATGTAAAGGGTCATGCATCCATTAAATGATATAAATAAGAATGGAGTCCTACTTAACACCAATTATAGGGTTAGTTTGTACATAAATAGATTTTTTTTATTAGTTTAGAAGAATATGTTTGCATAAGGAGATCTCTCACTCTCAACACAAATTGAGGAGATGATTTCAAGGAATGTAATATGTATTCCAGGCCATTATTTTGATGTAATAATATATGCTTTTGGTGCTCTCATTTAGAGTGTACTTATTCTTGCCTAAGTGTGTTGTATTTTGTGTATGTATTTTCATGGGATGTAATGGACTCAATAGTTTTATTATGTTATTTTGATTGAGAAATCCTTTAAATTCTAGTTTTTTCTATGAGTTTACAAATTTTGCTGATATACTTAGTTCAAGAAGAGATCACCCTATTGTTCCTGCATAACTTTTTATTTTGCTGAGCACACTTCCATGGCCTTTCAATCTAATGAAAAGTGAAATATATTACAGTTATTGAATTCCCATCGATGATTATATCAGTGGAATTAAGGAAGCACTACTCCTATTTTCATTTGTTACCTTCTGATCTTTTTAAAAGATTAACTCATAGATGCATTTTTTCCATGGCTAATGTCCATTGGGGATTTAATTTTCAAGTCATTTTCTTAAACTTCATGTTACCCCATCTTTGTTATTTTTTTTTACAAACACTTGTTTAATGTAGGAATTCATATAGCTGCATAGTTAAAACTACATTCATTATAAATAGAAAAATACAAAAATATATTTCTTTTTGTGTGGTTATTATTTTGAGATAGCAAGTAAACTCAACATCTTATCCAAATTTGGTCAAACCAGAAAAGGTGTCCTCATGAACATTCACATTTAGCTTCTACAAAACAGATTTCAGTAGGTCAAAAGATCACCTGAAACCTTAGAGTTAATCCTAGATTAGCTTTTTAAGAGAGGAGTTTGAAAGGATTCTTGTTATTAAGCATTCTGCAAAATGATAGCTCAAGTAAAATGATAGCTCAAGTAACTTATCATGAGATTATGTGAAGGATCATGGTCTACCAAACTATACCCTTAAATGGTAATGAAAAATTAGAAAATCAAGATTATGTAAACTTGATGTGCAATTTTCAACTTGTTATGAAATTTCTATCAAAAAGTTGAGATACAAGAATCTCTAGGAAATTGAATTTGGTTTCTAAAATAATAGGCCTTATTTGAGAAAAATTAAAATTGATTGGTCAAAATTTTTAATATTAATGCAATAGTACAAAATGTTTAGGACAAAAATAAGAAGTAGATGTATGTTTGACCACCTTAATCAAAATAAAATGATAATATTTTTTAGTAATACTCTAGAGATAAGAAGTAGACTCATACCTAGATGTGACACATATTTTTGGGTATTTTTATCCTAAATAAAAATTTAATTATGAATTTTCTACTATAATATTTTTGGAATGAAAAAATCTCGTGTTTGACCACCTTCACTAATTCAAAACTCTATAAAAAAAAAAAAAAAAAAAAATTTCCCCTTATAGTAGAAGAAACATAGAATGCAATGCATCTTTTGGATTTGAAAAATGTTGTACCATTTGAAAGTTATAGTTGTTTTTCAATTAGTGTGTCAATCATCACTTTATACATAACTTGATTAGAAAATAAGTAATAATTAGTTACTAAACTCATAATTTGACAGACATTACTTTTATGGAATGCTAAGAACATTCTTAAGAAACACTTTTTATTTCATTAAATTATGAGATACATGTTTGAAGTAAAAAAACACAAGAACAGGCCAAAAACACATTTTTAGGATATTTTTAAAGTTGACCACAAAGAATTGGTATCCAAAGATATACTAGGCCTTATAAAGGTATTCATTCTTTGGTTTGGTATTAGGCTATGTGGGAAAAAAGTTGGAATAGATTTTGAAATGCTTTGAGGTATTTCAGAGCTACATAATTTTTAGATCACCAATTTTTGGCACACCATGATCCTGCATATACCCTTGAGAAAAAAATTATTCAATGCATGTTTTATCCTTGAATTCCAAGGGTCTATGAGTGGGGCATTACACATTCTCAAAGATCCGTAGAAGGGAAGTGTTTATATTATTCTTTGGAGTAAAATAGAATTTTACATCATGGAGGACGCATCTTTGTGCCTAATTTTTGGTATATATTTTTGGTGCCCACCGTAGGGTTGGGTAACCTTGTCTAGCTCCTTTTCTTGCATTTTTGTCACATTTTGAGCTTGGGTTTCATTTTATTTTTAGATAGAAATATCATGTGACACTTTACTAGTATCATGTGATACTTTCTATAATAGCAATAAATACATTTCCAATTTCTCTATTGTACTAGTTTGTGTACTCTATCACACTCTTGCTCTAGAAACTACTACATTGCTTGATACCAAGTATTGGACTAGAAAAAACTATCATTTGGGCATACTAGGAAGTATCTTATGATATTTTTTTAGACACAAATATTATCCAACCTGTTTCATTTAGATAAAAAAAAATTAGTTTACATTTTTGTCTTCAAAGTTCTGCATTTTGGGTGGTCTTTTAGGATATTTCTCAGATTTTAGTAATCCTTTTGTGCCCTAACCCTTGTTGTTTTGTAGGTTCATTTATTTCTCATTTTCTAAGGAATATTTCTAAATTAAAAAGGGATACTAACATTGTTGCGAGGTTGCCCAAGCAAAAAGCTAAAAAACAAAAAAAATAAAAATTGCATGTGTCTTTAATTTCATTCATGTGCAACATATACTAAATTCTCTATTTCATTAGACATATAAAAATCACAAGTAAAGGTTCATTGGTTGTAGGAGAGTGTTTAGGTCACCTTTTAGATGAATGAGAAATCTTGATCCTTCATTAAATCAACAAAGTGGGTGTGATACTTCACTCTTTAATGGTTTTAATTAATCTATTTGGCATGTTTGGGGGAAAAATTAGGGATTATGAGAGTACTCTCTTCACCTTTAAAGTGAACCATAAATATTTACCTCCTTGGTGTGTATCTATTTTTTTAATCTCTTGGTGAGATTCATACCTTTAGAGGGCCTACTATTGGTGGAAAGATACCAATAGGAACAACCTAAAGTGGGAACAATTAAAACCTATCTAACCTGACCCACTATAATCACAAAATCCTTGAAAAGGGATAAATATTTGAGGGGAAGAACACTTGAGTTCACTTAGTGCAAGTACTTGTGGGCTTAGGACTGTGAGGAAATCACTAGGTGGGTATGCTTAATGTACTCTTATGTTAGCGAGGTCCATTATTATGTCATGTATCTAGTGCAAGAGGGGTGTTACAAATAGAACACTTACTAGACACTTAAAGATTTAGAGGCCACTCTTTTTAGCCTCTAAATATCTTGGTGGAAGCATCAATCCTAGAGGACAACCTAGATCACCTCAATATTTACACTCACCATATGTGTCCCTTTATTCTTGTTAATAACAGTTCCATGGCAAAGCTAATAACTATTGTGGGAAACCACTCTATGTGAGGTGAGGGGACATCAAATTATGGGCTAAGGTATTGAGTAATGAACCATGAACTTTAGGTAGATATTTATTGGTGTGCCTTAATGGGAATTGAAATTGAATCCCTGATTTAGAGTACCATTCAAAAAAATCAAATCCTATAACTGCTTTTTGATGCACGTATACCTGACTATCTATTTGATGCCTAAGAAGTATTTAATGTTTCTAACACCTTGAATCTAGTATATCCACTCATTATATGAAGATAATTTGTCATTTTGAGTCATTCTATGAAGTTCCTTTTTGAGCAATGTCCAAATCTACATTTTTTCCCAAGTGTCAAATAGTGACAAGAGGCCTTGTTTGCATATAAATATCTCACACATAGTAATGTTTCATGACTTGCTACTTTGGGAGTGTTTAAAATCCAAATCAAAGAACCTATTTTTCATATTTCAAGTCATTTTGATATGTTTTGACTAGGTTTTGAATCTCTCAAAGTTAGTTGTTTATTGTTATCATGCTGATGCAAATTGTTCAAAATTCTGGGAGGCACTATTTGATCAGTCATAACTTTGACCCAGTTGATCAATATGCAAAAATTCCTTCTTTATTTAATTCTAGAGGTCATAGACTTGTTATGTTTCAATTTTTATTTTATGATGAATTTATTTGTTTAATTTTCAAATGCGATTCCATATGCAATTTGCAAAGTTTTACTAGTGTCATAAAGTGTAGATTGGTTGGTACCCCTGTTTGGGATGTCATAACTCAAAATTTGTGATAGGTGAGACCAAATGGATTGCACCATTGTATTCTACTCTAAAAATACTTTGGGTGTTCTATTTTTCAAGTTTTGATGAATCCGTCTACACATTTTCCCAGGTCCATTCTATATGAAAAAATCACTTTTCTGCTAATGTTTCCAATCTGCAAATTTTGAGTAGCCCACTTTGATCACTTGCCAAATTTTCCCTATTATTCATCATGAGCCCAAATTCCAAATTTATACTTTCCTCATGACAATGAACCAATTCCCAAGTGTTGATACCCATAAGTGTTAGTTTGCCCAATTTTTGAAGCCAAATCTGAATGTGATTTATGGTTTTCTGACGTGCTTTCTTGTAGGCAGTTCTAAGAAGGAAACTTTGATAGTCAATATATTTTGAATGATAATTCATCATGAGAAAATATTTGACTGGTGCAAGAATGTGGAACAAAGAAGTAGTATGTCAGATTTTAGAGCCCAATTAGGTGTTTTTGTCAGTTTTTAAAGCCAGTCAAAGTACCCCTGACAGAAAATTGACAAGTTGTAGAAAGAGGTGGATTGAGTTTTAAAAATTAAATCAACTTTGAAAAATGATTGGTTTTCAATCAAATCAGTATCATATGTTTAGTAGATCAATTTAATAGTTTAGTTGTTTGAAAACATTTTTTTTTTAGTTGGACCCATTTTGGGGTCCGACTGACTGCTTCAGATTGATGGAATGTATCGAGATCCTAAAGATTCCCTAAGTTTTAAAGTGAAAATGATTTATAAAGAAATCACATGGGGATCAAGTGTAAAAATTTCATCTTTTGAGGGCGACTAAATATATGGAATTGTATCCATGGCAAAGAGCAAAGTGTGTCATTGATCAATAAAATTGGTAATTTTTTTTTAAAAACTTTTGTGGATCCAACCATAAATGAGTATCATTAAAACATTGGGGAGTCAAAAAACATGAAATGAATCTAAGAAAATTGTAGCTAAAGCACTACATACATTTGGAAAGTCATGGTAGATAAATAAAAGGATTGATGACTAGAAAATAGTTAACAAATTATAGTGTAAGACTTTAATGCAGAAAAAGTTTAAATGAAATGTCATTAACAAAAATGCTTTCCATTCGAGTGAAGTCTCCAATGTAATATTTTTCCCCACCAACCATATCATTTTACACATGACCAATGATTTTAAGATCGATTGTATTCTCCTTCCTAGCCAGTTAGCATCAGAGAAATGCTTTGCATTTTGTTGCATCTTGTCTTCTCTATCCTATGAAAGAAGCTATCATTTCAATCTATAGAGCATGTTTTCAACAATGGGAGCAGCTGTAGGAAGTTAAAGGAGGACATCAAATTCACCAGCAGGGGTGGGGCGACAGGGGATTACTCACATTCCCCTTATAGCCTTAGAAAGCTACATTTAGTGGAGAGCTAAAGAGTCATTTATAAGAGACAAAGCACTGCTAAGTAAAAGAAGACATAATTTGAAATAATTTAATACAATTCAGATGTAATTGTCAACATCAAAAAAGAAAAATTTGAGTTGGGCAAGAGACATAATGACTTCAAAAAAATGATGGTGAAGATTTCATACATCATGGGTTAAGAAACATGAACTTAAATCCCAGGGCCATGAGCAATAGAACTCACCTAATGACCATTCATTTTATCCCAATTTTTGCCCCCAAAAACTTGCTAAGTCAAATTTCAAAGAAGAAATTGATCAACTAATTGGAATTGAGGCTTGATCAATGCTTCCCAAAAATGCACATTCAACTTCTAGCCCACTTTCCTCCAATTAGTAGTGCTCACATTACAAGCAAGGCATATTTGATGCATGGGGACATGCAATGGCATTAGCTCTCAAGCCTTCAGGGATAACTATAAAGGGGATGGTAAAATGGCCAGGAGTTTCACATGCTTCATGAAAACCAATAGGCCTAGAGGTGATCAACATAATATGTTCTTAAGTGATTGAATTTAAAAGAATGGGGAAAGTAGAAAGCATAACTAAGAGATGCCTCAACTCCACTACATCTATAGAGAAGATAATAAACATTTTTAAATAAAGGTTGAATTGCTAAGAAGAAAAGGTGCCACTAGGTTTGAATGTAGTAGCCAACAATGGAGACATCTTGAAAATTTGAAGGATGAAGATGTGTAGCCCATAGTAAAAGAGAAAGAAAACCATCAAGGAATATAATCCCACATTCACTCTGTAGGGTTTATTTCTATTATTTAAATACTCCTCCACATAGAGTTTAAGTTGTCTTAAAGACACACCTCTTTTGAGGCAAGGCTCATGTACATAAGGGCCCCACTGCAGATGGACAAGTGGAATGAAGAATGAAGAAATTTTGAACAAAATGTGCCAGTCAAACCAATGATGTGGATTTCTGGGCAAATTGTGAGGTGACAAGTGGCAATGATTTGGCACCAGTTGGATTGAGGTGGATGAATCATGCAATGATAAGTGGTAGAGGCTTTTAGACATGGCACACTTCTTGAGGTGTTGAGGTGGGTGAAAATGCCACATGTCATGAGGTCTCTATGTCATGATGACATGGAAAAATTATGACCCATCATGCGACATAGCAATCAATGACATGGCAAACTAAGGTGGCATGATGACAAGGTGATGATGTGGTGATGCTAACTGGGTGCTAACATGTCTAGAGGTGCTAGGTGTCATGACATTGCTATGTCATGATAATGTGGCAAAATGATTACTTATCATGTGACATAGAGACCGATGATGTGGAAGACATGTGATAGCCATATGGCAGGTGTTAGGTGACTAAGCAAAAATTAGCCAATCAGAGTGTGACATTTAGCAGGGCTAGTCAAACATGTTTGACTTGGATTAAAAAGGGAGGGATAAATCAAATGGGCATAAAAAATTAAGTTTTTAATGCTTTCTCTCAAAAGTATGTATAGGGTTAGTTTAAAATAAATTTTGTTATATTCTACAGTTCATATTTTAGAAAAAGTCAAATATATGCCCAAATGCAATTTCAAAACCTTGATAGGAGCTGAATTTTCAAATTAATATTCTAGGCATTTTTGGTAATAAAATATAGTAGTATTATATATCGCTAAAATCAAGAGAGGACAAACTTTTCATTTCTGGAGTTTTTTTTTGCATAGGTGGCCACTAGTTAGAATTATACAAGCATTTGTCTCAAGTGCCTAGTTTTTAGTTTAATTTAGTTAAGGCAGTTCAAATATGAAATGATGAACTAAATGAACATAAAACTAGCATGAATGTAGTTATGGGTGAGTTATGTCACCTGTAAGTTAGCTAAATGGAGGTTTTATCGGCATTTTAGATATTATGGCAACATAAAAGCGGCATGATATTATGGCATTTTAGTTCCAATGAAATGATGAACTAAATGAACATAAAAGCAGCATGAATGTAGTTATTGGTGAATTTTGTCACCTCTAAGTCAGCTAAATGGAGTTTTTATTAGCATTTTAGATATTATGGCAACATAAGGGTTTTCATCATTGAGGAAGAGATATTTTGGGTTTGTTATAGAATAATGATGGAAATAAAATTAGATTTTCATGGATAAAAGGATGAGAGAGGTTTTACAATTGTAAGAAATGAGGATTCAAGTGGACACATGTCACTTCTAGATTAGATCTAGGATTCCATTATTCTTCTATATCTTTCTCTTTCTCATCCATTGTAAGGGTTGGTAGTTTTCACTGTGAGACTAGTGTTTTAGTTCTTGATAGGTTTTCATGACTGTGATACCACATTCTTTAGCAATTTCCCTTGTAATGAACAATAAGAAATAAGAATATTGATAGTTTTGATCTGTTAAATAGTTTTACATTTCAATCTAATGCATCTTATTGTATTCATTTCAAAGAAATGAATGAAAATTTAGCACCAAGTTAAATCTTCATTCTGATATCTTGTCTCCCATTCATGATGTTTGTCATCTTTTGTGTTTTATAAACAAAGTGTATGAAAATCAGTTGCAATCTTTTGGTTGTATATGTTGATTTATTTTGCTTATGACTCAAGGAGTTATGTAAATGCTTGGTTCATCATCATAGGATTGTAGATTTCATGAAGGGATAGGTCGAGTATGAGATTCAAAAGGATGCAGATGTCTAATTCACAAGGTGAATAGATAGATTAGGAAGTCCTAGTGTATGGGACATGTCAATGACTTTCAAGGATGGATGTTAGGGTTTTAAGGGTTTGACCAATATATAAGGCACTGATCAGGTACAAGATCAGAGTGTTATTACTTTCATGTAATATTTTTCTAAAATCAACATCATTAATCAAATATTTTTCCTTCAATGTTGAGGAACTAAAAAGGATGCCCTCACTTAGCTTAGCAATTTCTTAGGCCATGTTATTAGTTATTTCATGTCTAATATCTTTACATAAGTGTTAGAAGATTAATGGTTTTTATCTTCTTTGTTAGATTCAGGTGTATTTTTTAGAATTGGTACCATATGAATGAATCTAAGGTCTACCTACCTAGGTTTTGTAGAGGTTGAAGTAGAAGAAGGGTCTAGCCTTATAGTTGGCTCAATGTCTAAAAGGGTATGTTCAAGATGGGAAGTAGATACCCCTATATGTATCTTGTTCTCATTGGGGTAATTTGAAACTGAGATGTTTTAAAACACCAAATGTCTTTAATTTATACTAGACACATGAAAATCTATTAAACATTACACATGATGATAGTTTTCATACAATTTTTTCTTTAAAACCTCTCAAGTGTTTGTATTGGGAAGGTTTCTTTGTCCCTTTTCCTATTGCTTGAAGACATGTTTTTGTGTCATAATTTCTTTCAAAAACACTATATTGTTGTTAAAATTTGAAAATACACTCTACTATAAATATCACATTTCTCAAACAAGTGAAACATTGAAATCAAACATGGGTCTCATATGTACAATAGTCACAAAAATGGTCTCTACCAAACTTGTATCATACTTCCTATTTGAGAAGTATCCGACAATACTTTTGGATTATAAGAAGTGTCACACTGTCATATAAAAAATTGTTGCATGGTTAGTATGCACTATATAATACTTCCTCCTAAGAACTATCGTATTACTTCAAATTGAAATGCCCTAGTATAATGAGAACTTTTGTACAAAAATTCTTGCTGAACAAATATTGCATTATTTTTTGAGGTCTATCACCTAGACTAGTTTCTTGCTCAAAGTGCTTCAAATCACATACTTGGCTAAACTAGGACTATTCACACTTGATCCTATTGTGTCATTAGTCTAAAAATCACATGTTTGGCTATGTTCTAGGGTGAAAATATTAGCTTAGCTCCTTAGATGAAAACTTGATTTCATAGTTTGTTCACTTGTCAAGCCTATTTAGTATACCTTTTTGGCTATTTTCTATTAGACTTCTTTTCTTATGCCCATCTCAAGTTAGTAGTGTTGTAAGTTACTTGAAAACTTTTGATAGGCTATTATTATTTCTATATTTCTTGGCAATTGAACATCTTGACTTTACAAGTTTTGAGTTCCAAATTCTTTATGCCATCTTACTAGGATAAAAAATTTCTATTAGATTATAATTACAACTAGGATAAAATTAGGTCAAGGAGGCTATCTTTCATTTTAATTTTAACAATTAGATTCTCCAACTAGGCATTCACACTAGCAACACCTTTAAAAAAAAACTATTTTTGACAAGGTTGAGGAGGATAAGTGTGCTACTTAGTATGATCCACTTATCCATGTTGGTAATTCTTTTCATACCCCAGTTGATACTCCTAGAACTGAAAACAATGTGTCTTTCACCATGAATCAAGAGGAGATACTTTACCACCTAGATGAGTTCTTTTATATTAAGAGGGAGGACATTGAAGGAAGGAAAAAAGGCTTCTCAAGGTGAACAAGCTAGGCTAGAACAAGAGATACTTGATCAAGATAGATACATAGCTTCTAGGATAGCTACACATGCTCCTGAAGAAAATTATCCTCATAAAAAAAAAACTCAAGGCTTTTGGAACACTTACACGAGAATCAAACAGATAACACTACCTTTAGCAAACCCTTTCCAAGTGATGCACACTTTGGCAAAAATGGTAATAATATCCATCTAAGAATCCCAAGATCACATGTTGAAGGATATGCATCATTACCTAGATGCTCAAAACCTTCAATTCATGAAAGTGTAGTCAAAAATGAAGTTGCTAGTGATGACATCATTAGGTTCCAACAAGATGAATGTCTAAAAATACTCATGCTTAAGGAATTAGATAAAATAGAGGATAAATACTTTACATATATGACAAATAGAGGTTGGAGAGTACTCCATTGTTTTGACATCGAAAGAATTATTCAAAAGAGAGAACCAAGTGAAAGTAAACTCATAAAGAAATAATTTGAAGAGTTATGAAATTAGCTTGCAAGTATGCAAATGGAATTGGAAAAACCTAAAAGCTTATTGGTTTAGACCATAAGTACTATTCTTTTTGAAAAATTTATTTACATGATACCATTTCTAAGGATGTAGAGGTTCTAAATATGAAAACTATTATGGTAATGGTGACCCACACAAATATGTTAGACATTTATATGGTCTTAGCATGGATTTTATGCATTAATAAAAAAAAATATTATGAGGCTCTTTCCTAGAAGCTTGAATGAACAACCATGAAATTGTTCACTAAACTCTCCCCTCCTCTTAATACATTTGACAAGCTTGCACAAAGGTTTATTCAGCATTATTTATATAACATAAAACACCTTGTTACCATGCTATAATTATGTAACATGAAGAAAAAACAAGGGGAACCTTTTGTTACATACTTCCAAAGATGGAGAAGATTACACTCTAGGTATCCCTGTCATATCCTTGAGAATGAGAAGATTTATATTTTTATTAGCACTCTCATAACTGAGCTTTACTATGAGCTTAGGAAATAAGTTTTCTCTATGTTCAATGACATGATTAAGATTTCTTATCATATTGATGATGTTTCTATTAAGAAGAGGGATATAGTCCTAAACAAAGACAAAAAAGACGATGAAAATGTTAAGGAAAAGGGAAAATATTGGAATAAGAATATGTTGCTAATGATGGTGTTGTTGATGCACCTAAAACCAAGGAATCTACTTTCAACTTAGCTAATACCATCCTTGCTATTAAACAAAAAGAATCTACAAAAAAAAATGATTCAAAAAAATAAAAAGCTTATGAAAAAGTCAAGTTCACAAAATTCTCTGATCCTAAGCATAACTTTACTTCATTTGTTGATTCATATGATGTGATCTTGAAGAAATTTTTTTCTAACAATCTAATTATGCTTCCTAAAAATTCATGACCCTAGGATCCCATTGTCAAGCCTCCTTAGTAGAGATATGATCAATTTTTCAACTACCATAGGAAAAAGGGTCATAACATGGATAATTTTCTTAAGCTAAAATATTTGATTCAATATCTCATTGATAGAGTGAAGGTTGTCACTGATCAGTTGGTTAATAACTATGATGATAAATATTTCAAGGATCCTATCCCAAATTATGAGAAAGGAGAAATTTCAAAAATAAATAAAAAGAATCACAAGGCCATGATCAACTATACATACACCAACACCAAAAATGTCATAATTATGCTTGAGCCTATTGGGGAGGGTATTTACATGATGAGCCTAAATTTGATGAGGAGCTTAACTATGATACCAATGAAAAAAGAGATGAGGTGATCTTGAGGAACCTTGATTCAAAAAAATAATTGGATAAAAATAGATCCATGGTTTTAGTTAGGGTTGCAAATTCATCTTCTTCTATGATGAAAGACTAAATGTGTTTACTGGGGATCAATCTAAAGTTGTCCTTAAGGTCAAACATAATCCAAAATCTAATACCAAACAAGTAGGATCTTCCACAAATGCTACATTTACCTATGATATTGTGAACCAATTACAATTAATTCCTTCTTATATTTCTATTTTTGGGTTGCTAGAGTTATCTCCTTCACATAAGGATATCCTAGAAAAGCCTTTACATGTAGCTAGTGTCTTCACAAACAATGATGCGGATAAGTTCCAAGCTATGGTTAATAAAATTTCTTCCCCACATTATGTAATATTTTTATAAGAATACATTAAGGCTCTTAGCCACCCCCATAAGCTTTAATTGCACATTGAAGTCCAAATCCATTGTACTTGAGTGAGATGAGTGTTGGTAGAAAATATTGCTAGGTTAAATATTGTCTCTTTCAATGTTGTTCAACAATAGGGTCTCATGAAATTTACTATAGACCCCAGATTCAAGAGTAAAATCAAATCTTATGATAAATTTGAATGCTCCTCCAAGGGTCTTATTTTGCTTCCTATTCAGTTTGGTCACATGTAAAAGGATATGGTATTCCAAGTTCTTGAAATGCCACTTATATATAGTATTTTGTTAGGAAGACTTTGGATATATGACAAAAGAGTTGTGTTGTCAATTTTTTATCAATACATTAAGTTCCCCTTCAATGGTATTCAAGTCTTGATTCTTGGGGATAATTGCATGTCAATAAACACACTCACTGTTGTTGAATCCTTAGTTCAAAATAATAGAGCTTCTAATGAAGCTATATACTCACTTTTCAACTATGATAAAATGCTAAAAATGGTTAGAATTGGTGTAGGAGACTATACCTTATATTCTATTGTTGAATTTCTAGTCTCTCCATGCTCTTATAGAAAATGGTCTAAGCACATGAAGTCCTTGTCCTCAACTCTGAATTTTTATTTGACATTTGTCCAATTGTTATAAGAAGAGAAGGATGATCAAGTTATTAAGGATTAGCTATATATAGAGGAGGACTCCATTAATGATACTTAATACATCTAATTCTCCTAATAAGTATGGAAAATGTTATCAATTTCTCAAAAAGATGGGTTACCCTTGACATAAACCATTGAATGTTAACAAATGTACTCTTGTTGAACCTATGAGTCATACTAAAGGTTGTAGAAGTAAGGAAACTACTAACTTGGGATATGGAGTTAATGACACTCTTCCTTTTTATGATGAAGAACCTCCTATGACTAGTGATTCAGATGATGAGATTCAACCTATAGCTACCACTATTCTAGAAGATGATTTCATTCCTTCTAATTTCATCTTTTGGGGAGAAGATCACCTACTTGATAATCACACTATTGAGGGTTCCACCTCTAGATAGCTCAAATTTGATGATTCTAACCTAGAGGATCCTAATATAGAATGAATTAGAAGAAAAATTTATTGTCTTGTATCTCATGATCAAAGCATTGAATAAAATGAATATGAATGGGATTCCCTTTTTAATGCATCTAATAAAATGGGGATGAATGTTGTACACACCTATACTAATCAAATGAACATACTTGAGGAGTCTATTGTAGGGTCTGAGAAGTTTAATCGTTAACTTTCTTTAGTGAATCATTCTTACTCTCCTAGGTCTCATTAAAATTTGGGTATCATTGAATATTTCCTTATAGGTCTCAACTCTCTTGCCATGTAAGAGATGTTTCCTTTCATATCAATAATTAGGAACCATCTACCTCACTATCCCTCATACACCCAAATCTCAATGATTGGTCCATATAAAACTAGTTGTCAAATCTATCATCATTTCAAAATGACTATAAGGTCACCTACTACATAAATGTAATTGGGCCCATAATATCTTCCATCAACAAGGTAGTTGTCAACATGATTGAGTTTGATATCAAGTACCTTAGTCATAAATGAAAAAGAAAAATGGAACAGATAAGCTTTGATGGTGAAAACTATTTTTTGCCAGTGTGACAGCCAAAAAATAGTAAAAATAAGGATATATGTGAGGGTGAAAACCTCTTTGAGGTTCCTATAGATGAGGTACTTAGTAGTCTATCCAACTATTTTGAAGATAGATCATTGGTTTTAATTGAGCCTACACAACCTATTACTTTTTGTACTAAGGAGTTTCCTAAGATCACACATTTTTCTCAGTCACTATTAGATGAAGAAAAAAATAGTTCACTTAATTCTTTCAAGAAAAGAAAATAAATGTTATCTAGAGAAATGTAGACATGCCCAACCTTGACATTTATTTGATCATGCATCATCTTTCCATCTCTCCTAGTGTCAACCATGTCAAGAAAAAATTAAGGACAATGAATTTGCATGTTTCCCTATTAGTGAAACTTGAACTAGAAAAGCTCCTAAGTGAAAAATTTATTAGAGATATGGATTACATTGAATGAATATCTAGCATTGCACCTATTTCAAAGAATGACAAGTCCATTCAATTTTGCATTAATTTCTGAGATTTAAACAAACCTTGTCCTAAAGATGAATTTCCACTTCCAAACATTAACATGATAGTGGAAATGATTGTGGGATATGAAATGCACACCTTCATGGATAAATTATTAAGACACAACCTAATAAAAATAGCACCCAAAGATTAGAAAAAGATAACTTTCACTTGTTCTTAGAGAACCTTTTTCCTTAATGGTATTATTTTTGGCCTTAATAATGCGGGTTATACCTATCAAAGAGATATGACAACCATATTTCATGATATGATGTGCAAAAATATGGAGGATTATGTAAATGACACCTTAGCTATGTCTAAATAAATAAATACCCATTTGAATGACTTGAGTTTGATATTAGACTATATGGAACAATTTCATATTAGGCTTAATCCTAAAAAATGTTCCTTTGGTGTCACCTCTGGAAAATTGTGAAGCTACATCATATCTACTTAAGGCATTGAAATTGATCCTAAGAAAGTGGAAGGTATAATTGAAATTTCACCTCCTAGAAACATAAGTTAATAAGTAGTCTTAAATGATGTCTACAATCTATAAGGAGGTTTATATCTTAGTTGGCTAATAGGTCTCAACCATTCAATAAGAATTTGCATCAGGGGTCTACATGTGTGTGGAATGAAGAATATGAAAAAATTCTTGCTCAATTTAAGGAATGTTTGGCTAAAACACCTATTCTCATGCCTCCTATTCTTGGAAAACCCTTGATTTTCTAGGGATATTATTAGCACATCATGATGAGAATGGAAGAAAAAAAGCTCTATAATATATCAACATGACATTAGGTACTTATGAGATCAATTACAATAACATTAAGAATGCTTGTCTTATTGTTATATGTTCCTCTTAAAAGATGTGACATTACATGCTTGCTTGCAGTACCCATTTGGTTACAAAAATTGATCCTCTTAAGTATGTTCTATGTAAAGTTTCACTTATAGGTAGACTTTCTAAATGTATGATCATTCTATTTGAATTTGACATTCAGTATATCAAATGTAAAGCCATTAAGGGACAAGCTATTGTAGACCAACTCACTAATTTATAATTCCAAGATAATACTCCTATGAAGATAGATTTCCTAGATTCATCATGTTGGATATCTTATTGGGAAACAAGATAATGATAGTGGGGGGAGGGTTGAATTATGATCTATAAAACTTTTCACTTCTTGAACAATATAATAGATTGACTTCATTCGCTCCTAGTCCATCTCATATCTTAGATCTCATACCTTATGATCATGAACTATAAAACTAAAATATAATATATCTAAGCATGACATCCATGAAAATGCAAAAACATAACACAAAAATTTGATAACCCAGAAACCCTCCAAGGTGAAGATAAAACTAGGGTGCAGATGAAACCCACAAATCTTTTCTGTTGCAATAACAATGTTCACCTTTTAGGGTTACAATTTGATCACTTATGATGATCTACCATGTGAGGGGTCTTCTTAGTTAAAACCAATATAAGACTATTAATTCTACCTTGATTAAAGGATTTAAACTCACAATGAATTATGCATGAGCTATTAGGAGATTTGAAGAAGGCCTATTAAAACCACTATGTTAAGAGATTTTCTCTAATATAATTGTTAGAATGTCTCAATACATGACTTTGGTTTTCTCTAAAAGTTTTTGACAAATCTCCTCTCTTCAATGTCCTTATCTAATTTTTTTTGTTATGATCTTCAGTAGCAGGTTTCTCTATCGGCTCTCCTTATCAAAATTAACCTTTCTTTCACTATCATTAGCTTCTTCTCTCCTTCACACTTTTATCTTTCTCCCATTTTTTCTCTATATGATTTTAGGGTTTGATCCCTTCTTAAATAGAGAATCATAGAAGGTTCTAGATCATAATCAAGCATCCATAATTCATCCTTTTTCTATTTTCCCTTTTGATCTTCTAATTGGTTAGTCTACTTTTCTTGGGATTAATGTCTTCTGACAATATGTGTAATTTTCTCCTTAACTGTCTCTACAATCCTTTTGTTGTATAAAAATCAGCTAAGATGATTTACATAAGTGTTTGTATCATTACAAATACATATGCCAAAACTAGTTTACTTGGCAATTGAATATTCTAAACTTGATTGTAACTAACATTCATGATGTCTCTCACCTTCTATAGGCTCAACATAAATTGACTCACTTAGAACTAGTTAACTTTACATTTCTCAATCTTCATTATTTTACTCGGCATATATGCTGGCTCAGTCTCTTTTGGGGTGCTCAACAACCTTTTACTTTCTTAGCATGTAGTGATATCTAAACAAGTCCTTTTAGCTTAGCCTTCTTTGGATGGCTCGATTGTAGTGATGACCAACCAATGTTGCTTAGAAAATGACTAAGTATTGGACACTAATAGGAAAAAAGGCTTGGAGATCAAGGCATCAATCATGTATGTAAGAGAGAGAACTTGGAAAATATTCTTTGATGAATTAGATACTCAAAATGGTGTTGGTAATGGTATTTACTTCATTACACCAAAATGGATACACCATTCGTATGTCTTACAAGCTATTATTTACATGCACCAATAATATAGAATAATGTGAGGCTCTCACCAATGTTATCAAACTACCTATTGAATGGAGAACAACTAAGAAACATTTTTATGGAGACTCCCAACTTGTCATAAATTAGATCAATAATGACTATCAAACCAAGGATGGCAAGTTGATACCATACAGGGAGTTAATAAATGCTCTATGGAATTGTTTCACCTTTTTCACCTTTCAAAAAATTCTTAAGGATGAAAATAAGGGTGTAGATTCTATGGATACTTTGGCATCTATTCTTTAGTTTCTAGAGCATGAATCTTAGTTTAAAATCTTGGTTGAAGTGTTATGTAATCCCATCTATGCTTCCCTTGATAACTCAGTCATTTGTACTGTCACTAGTCATGACTCTTCCTTCTATGCTTCCATTTACTCCTACCTTCATGACCAAATTTTCTCCAATAACATCATCCATAATGAAAAATGCCAACTCATTTTTAACACATCCCATTATACCCTTATCTCTAGTAACTTAGATAGGAAGGGTTTAGATGGAACACTCCTTAGGTGCTTAGAGATGAATGAGTCCAAATAGGCATTAAATGAAGTCTATGATGAAATTTGTGGGTCTCACTCTAATGTCCTTGCACTTGCTCAAAAAATTCTTAGGGATTCTTTTTATTGGCCTACTACAAAAGAATATGTTATGTGTTATGCTAAGTCCTACAAAAATTGTTAGCTACATGGTAACTTGATTCATGCCCCTAGAAATGAATTGATTCCAATAATCAAACATTGGACTTTTTAATAGTAGACCTTTGATCTAGTTGTAAAAATAAATCCTAATCTTCAAGTGCCCATAAGTTTATTATTACAGCTACAAAATACTTCACTAAGTTGGTTGAGGTTGCCTAATTTTTTGTTTCTATAGGAAAGCATGTTACTTTGTTCATATTGAATCATATCATTTTTCACAATGGAATTACCTCCTCTATAATCATTGATAATGGAGAAAAATTCAAGAATAAGGATCATTGACAACTTTGCAAAAGGTTTAAGATGAAACAACTTTAGTCCTCTTTCTATTACCCTCAAGGGAATGGTCAAGCCAAGGCTTCCAACTAATTTTTTTAAAAAATCCTACCTAGAATTGTGCATACATTTGGGAGATATTGGAATCTATAGATTAATCCCATACTTTGTTTATATTGAACTAGAATATGCACACCTACTGGGGATACTCATTTTTCTATGGTTTATGGTTCTGAGCTTGTTTTACCACTTGATGTTGAGATTCCTTTTTTGTGAGTCTCTTTAAATGGGCTAACCACTGATAAAGATTATAGAGCTATGAGGATACATGAACTTGAAATCCTAGATGAATTTCATAAATATAGCTTTGATCATATGAGGGCTTACCAAAAATGAATGTCTACTAGCTACAATAAGAAGGTTCATCCTAGATGATTTCAAGTTGGTGGTCGTTTCCTTAGAGAAAATAAGAATATTAGCAAAATAGAGAAAAAGGGCAAGTTAAAACCTAATTGGTTGGGTCCTTAAATAATCATAGCTATACTTGGATCTAATGTATATTAACTCTCTACACCTAAGGTATAATATATCCCTGATCCAATTAACATACTTAACCTCAAGAAGCTCTATGCTTAGTGCTTTCGCTACTCAACACTTGTACATATCTTATGATCTTAAAAATATCCAAAGCCAAAAAATATATATGATGATGGAAATATCATAAAAAGAGGAAAATTTCCTTAAAAATGAACATCTTAGGGAAAACCTAGTAGTAGGCACTTTGATGCATCACCAAAAAAAAAAAAAATCTCAAAATACACAAAAATCATAAAATTTTCTTTTAAAAAACCTTCTAAGTGGTGAAAAATTGGAAATAGGAACTACTCAAGACCCTTGAACCTATTTCTATTAGCATCTTTCTTTGCACTCATAAGCTATTCATTGCTTATCTCTTTGCCTTTCCTAGCTTGGAACTAACTCCAATCTACATCTACGAGATACAAACTATGTAGCTTATTAGGGTCTCCTTGTTGTATTGTTGTTTCTTTGGTAGCTCACTAAATAGTGTTTTTCAACACTTCTCCTTGCATTGAGTTTTCTTCAACACTTATTTTATACTTTGGCTAACATCTAGGATGTGTGATACTTTTCATTAGCAGACTTGAGTCCTAAAGAGATAGTCATATGAGTTAAACATACACACTTAAACACTAAAATTGGTTGAGAATTGTTGAATTATTTTACTTTATGTGCTCTCTATGATGATTTCTTTACTAAGTGTTCCCTCCCTAATAGTCTTTTGAGGATATAATGGATTGGAAGACTGGAGGCATGGGGCATGATTTTGAGTGACTTGAGCATCTTATTTTTCTCACATGACACTTAGGATCTACAATTTATCATCTTTGAATTTTTTTTTGCAATTGCATACTTATGGCCATCTTGACATTTTGTGTCTCGATGCAAGAATAATCTTGCTACATTAAACCTAGGGAATCTATCTAGACTAACAACTTGACCTTTGTATCTTTGATTAATAGGTTGTGTTCTAACATTCCAATCTGATATAGATCATATTTAGATCATCATAATTTATGATAGTGATTATTGTATATTTCCAACATCCCTAATAAGGCTTAATGATAAAACATAGTATATAACCTTTGCAATTTAACATTTTCATACTAGATTTCATTCTAGGGTTCCTTTAGTTTAGCTTTACATTTTGAATATTGAGTGAATCCTCTTTATATTTTGTATATTTTTTAGCTAACTATGTTCATCTCCTTTCAATACTTCTTCTTTATGTATATCTCTTCTCTTTGATCTTACCAACTCAATGCTTCTTTAATTCATTTTACCACAAGGGGTTAATCACATCATCATAGCTAATCTATCCAAGTTCCAACCTTTCAAGTCATGAGCCCATATCATAACATTGGATAAACAAATGAGAGAGATACTATCAATACATCCATGGGCTTGTCAACATAAGATGAGCATACATCTCAACATCACATTGAAGCATAAGTGTTGAAACATAAAAAATATATCCATCACATGAGCATAATAGAATATAAAAGTACATAATGTTGATCTAAAATCCAAAATCTTATATATATATATATATATATATATATATATATATATATATATATATATATATATATATATATATATATATATATATATATATATATATATATATATATATATATATATATATATATATATATATATATATATATATATATATATATATATATATATATATATATACACAATGTTGAAATAACAAGTATACATCCAATATGAGTACACAATATGAATAACTGTCTCTCAAATGGTACATAAAGAATGTCACAAGGATATAAGGACCTAAGATCTAAGACAAACTCTCCCTCATGTGTGTGATGTGGCTATGGAGGTGGTGCCTAGGTCTTATCTGAAAGTTGCACCACTCCCTCTAATCTCCCTATTTTCTTAGAGTAATTTGGTAGCGAATCCCTATCCTAGAGGTAAAACAACTTTGTGTGTTGTATAGTAATAGATATATCTCACTCCATGGCACTCTACCTTCTATCTCACTACATATTGCTCCCTTCTCAAATATTCACCATGAGTATGCTCATCTATGAGTTTCTGGTCCTATACAACAATGGTTGTGTGTGCCTATTGGAGCTCTAACTCTAATGCTTTGATCCTTTGATCTCTAAGATCATTTTCCCTAGCTAGATCATACCTCTTCTCCTATCTATATTTCTATTTCTCCAAGCCTATCCAATCAGCCTCTCCTCAATTACAAGCTCCTCATCCTCATCCTCTAGTATAAATCTACTCCTCAAACTATTTTGACTATCAGATGGACCCTTGGAGACACTAGGCCTTTCCCTCCCTCTCCCTCCTCCCCCCCCTTCTCCTCCATCTCTTCTATCCCCATCATCCCCACCTCTATCCTTATCCCATGACCAATAAATTAGCACTATGAAGCATGAGAATGGCCTCCACCTCATCTCTCTTAGGTAATTGGGAGAAACCCTTGCATCTATCTAAGCTGGGAGATACTCCTAGGATATCCTATAGTGCCTGCCCCTAGTTCGCATTTTGCTGATGTTGCCGAACTCTTTTAGGATAGTTTAATGATGATAATTAGTAACATTATTTTGAGATTATCAGATATTGTTTCAGATTCAATTTATTATATGATGAGACTACTTGGTACTTTATAGTTCATGTGCGTATGATGATTATTACAGTGTTTGTAGTTATTGATGATGATTAGTTAGATGATTTATTGTCATATGTGTTTTCTTATGGATACTTACCCCATACTTGCATGTGTATGGTGTGTGTGTTTGTTTTCTTTTTGTATGGCATTTCTGATGTGGTTAAGGAAGGGAGTCGTAGTTACCTACTAGTCAGGATCTACACAATGCACCACTTCCTACCATTGCATGTTTAGCTTAGTATATATTGTGCTTGTACATGCATGAATTTTATGTAGGTTGTAGGTATCGGGTATCGACTTCCCTGAATTGTCAGGATGAGTGTACCCTATCACATTATCTCAATGGTAAGAGAGGGGAGATAAATTCTCAAGTCCAAATCCAAACCCTTTAAGCCATTTGTCCTAATTGAAAATTAGGACAAGTATCTGAGTTGAGTACCCTTTGAATGTGTTGGATGACGTAATTCATGATATTAACCCTTGGTTTGGTTTTGTATGTGTTTTGCTATGATGGGTTTTTGTATTTTACTTTATGAGCCTTTGGTGTATTTTTCTATTAATTAAGTCTAATTAAAAGATTTAATTAATGATTTAATTTAATGGAAAATTATTATGATATTTTAATATTCTATTTTATTTAATTAATTGGAAAATTAATAAAATAAGAAGAATTAAATTTGGAGATAAAAGTTATAAGTTTAGATTTGGAACGTGATAATATTTATTTAATTTAATAATAATATATTTAGAGTACATTTTTAAATAAATTCTAAATAATATTATTATTTAAGTTAATAAATATTTTATCAATTAATTTTCAAAAATAAATTTAAAAGTGGAAAAGATATTAAAATTATTAAAAGATTCTAGATTGCATGATGTGTGCATGTGATTAAAATATAAATATATTAAGATAAAACAAGTGGATTTATTAAAGTAAGTGCATGAGATTTAAAAGTTAATAAATTAAATTGAAAAGAGTAAAGTGAATATTAAATTAGTTAATGTGCATTATTTTAATATTCATTCACATAGGAGTATGCGAACTCTCGTGAGTTGTCATTTTTTGCACTCTAATTATGCAAGTGTTGTCTACACTTAGGAGTTAGCGCATTATTTAACCACATGGTGTCTACAAAATTTTAGACACCTCGTCATGTTTATCTTCTTATCGTGGAAGTTATGTGCTTGGTTGTCATGCTTATCTCCTAGTTCTTTCTAGACACATTCTAGATGCATCTTAGAGGCCTTTATATAGAGGCTCTCCTAGTGTGTATGGAAAAGCTTACATGCATTCAAGAAGCTCATATGCTTCTACATGCTTATGTGCTTCTACAAGCACTCCTAGTCACTTGGGGGGTTTGGTTCTTGGAGGAATTACGAACGTTGGAGAAGGAAGGAATTTTCAAAAAGGAGAAGGTTCTAAGAGAAGAAGCTTGTCTACAATTTTCTGAGGTGTAGCAAATTAGCATCAGTGTCCAGGTAGGCACTCATGATTATTTCACATATTTTACTACACTTTTTCTCTTCCTATCTTCATTGTGTTTGTTATGTGTGTCTGAATAATTCTCTATGAATGAATCTTCAATTTTGTAATTTGGAATTTGGGCATGCAAATTGTTTCATCTAGTTATGGGAATTAAAAAATATTATTGCAATCTTCCCTTAGTAGAATCAAGATTTAGAAATTGATTCAGGTTTGAGTTCGAATTAAAATAGAATCTTATTATTATGCATTTAAGATTAGTAAATAGTAGAAGAAGTGTAATTAATTATTAGTCAATTTAAGTAAATGGATTTTTAAACGAGGGAAAATTAAAAGAAAGAGATATTAATAAGTGGAATTAAATAATTGAATTATTAATGAGATTGATTTTACTTAAAATCAATGAGGAATATTTTAAATAAATGATTGTCCTTGAAGTGTTTAAAGGAAATTGTAAACTAATTATTTGAAAGTTGATAAGTATAATTCTAATGTTTTGAATAATGTGAATGATTTTATCTAAAAGTCAATGGGAACTAGTTCAATGATTTAAATAAGTAAATAATTATCTTATGATTATTTTAGAAATTTTTTTTAAAATAATGGGGGGATAATTATATGTTTTATTCAAAAAAATAAATGGGTTGAGTTGTAGATTAAATGAAGAATCTTATACACTTGAAATGTACTTGAAAACAAAAACTGAAACTTAATATTTGGCTTAACTATGTGATTGCGAAAGAAAACTAAAATATGTGTTTGTATCTTATTCTTTATGCTATCCATGTTTGGGGTTTGGGTGGTCCTAGAGCGTTGACCAGTTAGGATGTCTACCAGAGGCTTGGGAGTTATGTGAATGTGATGGCATGTTGATGTTATTTGGTCTCGATTCTTTTAAAACCAACCATGGTAATGTGATGGCATTCTTTATGAGATGTTTGTATTTACTGATTGTTATTGCTTTCTAGTCTTCTTGTGTGAAGCTAAGGTGTATGTATTTGAGACACTTGACCTAATTATTTTTGAGTCATCAATCAATTATCCTTGGAGTACTTTCCAGTTGCCTTGATGGGACTAAAGTGTTTTGATCTTGATAATATCATGTTGTGACATGTTTTGACTCAACCATTTTGGAGTCTTTAATCAATATTATTTGCTTGATATGCCTTTTTGGTTTCTTGTTGAGAACCAATGGATATGGTGATTTATCATTGATATGGATATTGAGATTTATACGGTTGCTCGATGAGGATAGATGGATATTGTGATTATCTTGGATATTGTGGATATTTGATGTTCTTATTATGGATTATCTTTTGGTATTTTTATAGTCACTTATATAGGACTGAGGTGATTTTGTGATTTATGATTCCATGAGCCTAGGGTAGGTTATTTACTTGTAGTGTTGAGAAGTGGCTTGCAATGGGGGCTGAGGCCCTAAGTGGCTATCAGGGTAACTCATTGTAGGTTGTTTTAATAAGTGAAAACATTTACACTAAATGGGGATTAAATGAACCTAATAAGATAATTGTTTGTTCTCGCCCATGCCTCGAGTGCTAGTATAGACTAGGATGGGAGTAGAGAGAATACTTGGTTATGACCTTGCATTCCATAGTATGCTTGGTCTGTATGAGAGGATACTAGTGGCCGCATAGGGATCACTAGGGGGCTAGGGTCTATAGAGAGACTACTAGGGTAACTCTAGCATGATTCGTGTGATGATATTTTCCTACTTGCATAGTAGGTTTCTTACATGCCTTTGTTGTGCTTCTGGGTGTAGATGTTGATCTGTGTGTTGGAACCTTTAAGTTAGTATACTTTTAGAATTCCTAGACTTAGAGAGTACTTGTGTTATGTGATTTGATAACCTATTTGGGACTTGAGATTACCTCCTCAACATGGTGGGAGTGGACCATTTAGGTTCCATGTGGTCGGGTGGTAGTGCTTTTTCACTCTTATCATTTGAGATCCGTCTGTAGACACTGTGGCTGAAGCATTCTTTGTTGGCATCTATCTTTATTCTATTCTTGGATTATGATGATGGACACGTATCCTTATATTGATGATTAGAATATGATAGATGTTGTTATTTACTTATCTTATGCTTTATTCTTGCAGGTTAGATTTCCTTCTGCATATGTTGTAGTATGTTTTAGGAGTGACATTCCTACTATGATTATATCGATGATCTCTTTGGTGACTTGGGATGTTATGCACAAGGGATGGCTAGGGCCCACAGTGGTCTAATGATGCTATTGACGATTGGGAGAAACCACACACTTAGATTAGATGTGTTTTATGATGGATGGATATCTTTTACGATGGATGTTTATATCTTGTATGATTATGTATCATGTATGGAATATGGTTTCATTTACTTTATTGCACTTGTATCATGGATTTGATGAGGATGATGTATCTTTATTTTTACATATGTATATTCTTTTAAGCCTTTCATACCCTGTGACATGTATAGTGGATTATTGAGCATTCAGAATAGACATTTGGAACAAATGTATATTATGGACTTTGGACCTTTAATTATTCTTTCATGTGGATGTGGTAGTTGTTAGACTTAGTATTAATTAGATTAAATGTGACTCAATGTTAAGGGATCCTTAAGGAATGTAATCTATTCATATGCTTATAGTTGATTGCATGTTGTTGCTTCTTCTACTATATGTTTGATATGAATGGTTTATCTTTCATGATTTAAAATAAAAATTGGTTGGAAAACTTAGTAAAAGTATAGGTTAATTCTTTTGGATCCCTTGGTGGGGTGTTACATATCCACTATAGCTATTGTATCACATGAAGAAACTTTTTGTAACTCAACATTGACAAGTAGCTCATACTCTCGTCCTCATTTAGTGTGGCATATGTTGTCATCTCCATGTGCACTCCTTTCCTCAATACTATCTCCAAATATGACTAATCATAAACTGATCCACTATCTCTATGTGCCTACCTGAACCAAGCCTTATATAGAACATGTATCCCAATTCATCATGTGCCTCTTTTCATCCATCAAAACCCACATAGGGTCTCCACTTGAAAGAGGCCAATTCATCTAGTACCCTCATATAGAAGGATGCATCTCCACTATGCAACTAGGCTATAATTGAGTATCTATAGATAAATGGGTATCCCTCTCTCATGGTTGCACTCTTAGTTGGACCACTATGATATGATCCCATGCCAAAACCTATGCTAAAATATCTCTTCATCTCCAAATGTTCCCCTCCCTATACACAATCTTATAGATCTTGTGGTACATGTCTAGTAATATGTTATTAGTGCCTATGAAATGAGGGAGCACATGATACATGCCTCTAGAAACCAGTCTCCATATGGTTCTATATTTTTCTCCCTGCCTATGTGCTTGTACAAGTTGATGACATCCCTGAATATCTCTCTTAATTATACTCTCCCATCTTCTAGAGAGTGATCAAACTAAACCTTTGACATACATAATCTTGTGTCAACATTGATTCAAAACATAACCAAAAAAATATGAAAACTGAATATTCTCATCTCAACTCATTGAATCTCTATGGCATGGCACTTGAAGGATATGGTACACATCCTCTAGTGTAATAGTGGCCACTTTAGTGGGAAGAAAAGATGTGTTGTACTCACTATGCAACCTCTTGGCCAATGTTGTCAATAATCCATAGTTTTCCTGGATATAGGAAAGCCACAATAGAGCACTAAAGCCCATGGATCTTAGTGTAGATCTCTTGGAATTATCTTTCCAAGGCACAAGTTTAAGTCCCACCACCTCTCACTCTCTGATCAATAATTTTGGAAACACCTCATGTATAGAAACAATATGCCAACATGTCAATACTTGTCAAATGAGAATTAAAATGAAAGAAAAAGCATATCCACTTAGCAACACAAAACTAAGACTTAAAACTAATGAACAACACAAATTTTACATAACATACATAAGTTTAAATTATACCCATGTGATACTATATTCTAATATGATAATTTTCTTGGTATCATATGTTAGATAGGTGGGTTTAATACATTGAAGCACACAGAATGGATATGGTACAATCTGCACACCAAAACTGTGATATAATACTTTCTAAAGTATCACATGATATTTTCCAAAAACTTATTAAAACCCTAGAAAAACATGCTAAAATGCCCAAAATAACTCAAAAAAAGTTCTTGTAAGATGAATACTTACTGGTCAACCATACTATGGAGGTCAGTTGTGCAATTGGTTGCTCTCAAATTGGTATCTCTTAGTTTGAACTCTTCGTTGGGCCATCATTCTCTCTTTATGTGGTCTAAGCTCTCAAAATAGTCAAATAAGGAAAATGATTTGAAAATGGAACCTTTGGGCCCATTAAATAGCCTTTTGACCCTATTTTGACCTAATTTTTTAACTCCTTGGATTTATACAAAAATTACACCCCTACCAAATTTTGACATCCTAGATCCATTTTTGGTATCAAAATTGAAATGCAATTTCATCTTGATGGTAAACCTTAACTTTTAAAATTCTTCCTTCTTCTACATGGTTGAACTTTTGAGGCTTGATCTTCAAATCTTGTTGGGGCATTCTTTCTTTCTTCATTTCTTCATTATTTATACTCTCTTCCATTCTTCTATTTCATCCCATTTCAATTAATTTCACATTTCTCATCAAATCTAGTCAAACTAGGGCATAATATCATCACTTGGTGATCACTCTAATGACCTTACTCTCTTATATATCATCTTGTACTTTACTTTATCTTAATTTGATGAAATGTAGGTTATTTTAGCATCTCCTCTATCTCATTTTGATTTTGATTCTAAGGTGGTAGGAAAATTCAATCATTGTTATAAATTGTTTTTTCTTCTATGGCTATCTATCATATCTTGATGCATCTTCTTTCTTTGGCTACATGGCTTAACATATCAATACTCATCTCATGTATTGATATTGTCTTTGTCTCCTAATGTTCAATTATGTTGCTAAAACACTATGCATTTACCCTTGCCACCTCTCTTTACTTCATTTTTTAGAGACAGGTCTATCCATCTATTTTTTTCTTGATATCTTCATCTTGGAACATCCTAGGTTGCCTTGATCTTGCACTTTTCTTCATTTTGGTAGTTTAATTGAGTTCATATGTCCTTTTTAAGTTGTAGTTCTGACCAAGTTATTTTAGACCTTACCAAGACACAATTTTGATCGAGTTCTTTTTTACCTTGCCGAGTTGTAGTTCTAACCAAGTAGTTCAATGTGAACTAACTTCCTTTAGTCTAAATCAAGATCTTCTTGTGTTGACTAAGTGTTTCTTCATTCATTGAGTGAACATGTGTTGTTGATGGTTAGGTCCTTCTTTGACCAAGTTGTCTGGGTTTTGGTTCTTAATTTGATCTGACTCTTGTATTTAATTTAGATCATTAATTTTGTTGATCTCAGATTGGTTTTGACAAGTGAGTGTCAACATACTTAAGTTATTTACTTAGTTCATGCCAAACTAGTAGTACATGTCGAACACAATATGTATGTATATAGACCATGCTAAGTTATAGTGAGTGTCAAGCCACTCATATCTCGAGTCACTCAAGTGTCGAGTAAACAATGGATGCCAAGAAATATAGGTGTAGAGCTATAGTAGAAGGATTAGTTAATGTCGAGCACTAGAGACTTCAAATGCTAAGTGACACAGTTTTGACATATTTTTTTGAAATGGCACAAAAAACTATGTAAACCATTTTTGAGCCAACTTAAGATTGAATTTTGATATTTTGGAGGTAAGGATGAATCTCAAGCTAGATTCCCTATGCAATTAAATGCAGCCAATCAATAAATGGGAAGGATTAAGTGGCAAAATCAATGTACAAATAGAAGTTTACATGTACAAATAGAGCATTTATGGTGGTTTAAAAATTATGAAGTGAAAGTACATTATAGAATCAATTAGAGAAGAATAGAGGATAGAGAAAAGGATATAGAAAAGAGACATTTGATCAAGAAGGATCAAGAAGACATTGTTTAGAGGTGATCTATTATCAAGAAAGAAAGTGCTAACTACATGATCAAAGATAAGATATTCTAATAGGTGAGTTTAGTAAAAATATCTTAATAGAGTAGTCCCAAAAAGCTATATGAAATCCTTTAACAGGGTGCTTACTTAGTTGTGAGTTAAAGTTCTTTAGCAATGCACACTTCTAATAGGATGTTGAAATCCACTAACAAGCTGAGACCTAATAGTCTTTGTAAGCCTTTAACAAGGAAAACCTTTCATAGGGTAGATAATGTTTCATGGTCAAAACATTGTAGCCTTCATTGGATACACTTTATTATTGTAGTAGTGAAGATTTGTGGGTGTCATCCTCACCCCAATTTTACCTTCTCATTGGAAGGTTTCTTGATAATCATATCTTGTGTCATATGTGTATGATTGCTTATGTGTTTACATGATTTAGATGTATATGCTTTACAAGTTATTTCAATTTACTCATTGAATGTATTAGATGGATGTGTGGTGAAATTTTTTGTGGGTCCACATTTAAACTATTGATTCACCCTCCTAACCTCTCTCAAAATTTTACCTTTCCTATTGTAATTCCAACAATTGGTATCAGAGCCTTGTTCTCTAAAAGAAAATTTTTGTAGCTTTGAGAAAAGATATTTATATGGAAGTCTACAAGTTGGGAAAGACTATTGAGAATTAGGGAATTGAAATACAACTCATTCTACATCATCTAAATGAAGAAAGAGAAGAGCTAAAGAAATCCTTGAAGAGAAGGAAGGAAATTGCTATTGTGGAGAATGAAACATAATACAAAGACATAGACACTACTAAGCTATTTGTAGATGGAGACTCCAATGAATTCAATGCAGCAGTTGTGGATCTAATAGAAAAGAATAGAGTCTAAGCTAAGGAAATAAAAAATCTCAAGTGAGAGAAAGAATCACAAGCTATACTACTATGTGAGGTGACTGGACAAAAGAAGAAAGCCATGGAAGACAAATCCATGATTGAAGAAGACAAAAGAATTTTGGCTAAAATATTGGAAGAGAAATCATTACAACTAACCAAGATTTCCAATATGCAACTGGATACTCTAAGTCAAATGATGAATGCCAACTATGAATTGAATGTCAAGGACATTAAGATAACTACATTGAAGTTGTAGAATGAAAAATTGCAGAGTGACCTAAAGAGAGAAAAGGAATTTTCTGAAAGTTTCAACAAGCCAAATGAAGCCATCAAATATTTGAGAAACTATTAAGATCCCCTAGATCCAATAATGATACATCTAGACTAGGATACACAAGCACCAAAGTAGGAGAATCATCTAGAAGTGTAGAAGAAAGGAATAAAAAAGGTAAGAACCCAAAATCTACTTGTCATAATAGTAGTAAGAAAGGACATACTACTAATGTGTGCAGAAGCAAGATTGTAAATCAAAATGTCAAGCCTAAGAATATGGTTCACTGCCATAAGTGCAACAAGCAAGGTCATCAGGCACATGAATGCAAAACCAGGAACATGCATACACTAAAATTTGAAGGTTATTGTTACAACTATCAAAAGGATGGACATAGAGATTTTGAATGTAGATCCAAACCCATGTGGTCATCAAATAGGCAAACAAAGGTAAGGAACAATGACAACTCTTACAACTAGGATTATAATATAAGATAGTTGTCATTATTGTTAAGAATATGGACATATTCCTAAGAATTGTAATAGGACACACTTCAGAGGGAACTTCCAAAGGTGGTTGAGCCAAACCACATGTTTCTGTTGTTTGAAGATTGGTCAAATAAGTAGGTATTGTCCAACTAGATCAAAGGCACCAAGTTGTAATTTGATAAAGGCAAACACAAGGTAGATTTTGAACACATCAAAGATGAGATCAACAAGACATGGAGGAGAAAGGATGATTAAAGTACATCAAATGGAGAAGGGATCATTTCACCCAATGGGTCAAGTGATCACACCTCATCAAAATAGGCAATCAAGAGGTACTTGGGACTGATATTTAAAAGTTATATCATACATCAGTTCCAAATGAATCTAGAACTGAAAAGATTACAATAGCATGAATGAAGATGCAAGATTTTATTAGAAATCCAAGATAAATCTTTGAGTTTTTTATGTTATTTCCAATCATGAAATATTTCTTGTGTGTGCCAAGTGAAATGCTAGAAGATGCCAAGCTTACAAACTAGCTAGTTGATGTCAAGCTCGTAGTGGTTTCCAAGTGATTAAAATTTTAATGGATTTTGAGTGAGCCTAAAATTAGTTGATGTTGAGCTTACAACTATGTAAGCACTCAACATTTATTGCAAGGTTTTCAAAGGGAATTTGATCAATTTTTTTTTAATTTGTCATCATTTCAAATTCGAGAAAGAGCAAGTAGAAGAAGGCAATCTGGAAAACCATTCGAAGTAGTTGCAAAAGATTTCAGCAGAGATTCTTCACCATTTCATCAAATCACATAAGGTATTTATCAAGAGTTGAGCTACGTAATTCAAATTTCAAAAACCCTAGTTTTACATTATTTCACCTATTTTAAAGAAAGTAGAGGGGAATAAGTTTTGAATGTTTAGTTAGTGAGTAATGAGGTCAAGCAACCCATTTTCAAAGCTACTCCTAATATTGCATATAAGCAAGACCCTTCTAGTGCATTTTCGATGATTCTAGCAAATGTGAAAATGGTACAAGATTTAAGAAAATGTAACAAGTGTAAGATAGGAAGCATTGGTGATATGGAGATTAGGGAAGCATACAATAAACTCTATGATAATGGTATTTTAAGGAAGAGTTCAAAATTTTTGAGAGAACGGGATTAACTCAAGCCCTAGATTTTTTAGATGTATTCAAGATAGAGTGGATAAGGATAGTGCTTAGCTAAATTCATGATGATTCATTATAGCTAGAAAATGGACCTATCAAATTTACTAAGAGAATAATTTAGAGGGTTACTGGTTACCAAACCCTAGATCAGCCTAAGGCACTGAGAAGTGATTCTAAGGAAGTAATTGAGAAGAATATTGGAGTTATCTGGAACAAAAGAGGCATGAAAATTGATACAATTACTAATCCTTTGATAAAAAAATTTGTAAGGATGATTTCACACAAGTTTTACCAATCTAGTATATTGAACAGTGTGCCCTGTATAGTTATGAATGTGGGATACAAAATTGTAAAGAAAGATCACACATATGATCTAGCAGAGCTACAATTACAATAATTGATGGAGAACCTTGGAGTAATAAAAAAGACAAAAAGTGCACAATGCAAATTTGGTTCCATATTAATTTGTATATTCTTTTGTGTGCAAAACACATTTCTCCCATTTGGTACTATGGGATGGAAAACCAACAGATCAGTAGTAGTATAGATTTGTGAGTACATTGAACAATTATGAAAGAATTTTGAATCTTTGATAACAAGTTATTTTGAAGACTTCAAGAAATAAATGAAGGAAAAATTGAGAATATGAATATCCTTAGTTGAGAAACAAGATGATGATGTATGTCTTCTTGTGGATGTTGATTATACATTTTTACAAGATGCTACACCAAGGGTGATATGGTTAAGGCCCTTAGGTTATGAAATAAATGTGGATGAAGCCTTTGTAGCTATAACATCTTTACTCATAGAAGAAGTAGATAAAATTACAAAGGTATTTGAAAATTATGAAATGGTAAAGTAAAAAATTACCATGGAACTAAAAACTACCTCTTCTTTGAAGAAAAAGGAGAAGATAGAGAAGAAACTAAAAGCTAAGTTTGGAGAGGGTGCTAACAAAGAAGAAGAAGAAGAAGAAGAAGATGATGATGATGATGATGATGAGGAAGAAGAAACCCAAGCATAAGAAACACTTGTATTAACTCAAGGTTTGGGAGAAGAATAGGAGGAGACTAAAGGTGCCAAGGGAGAAGAATCCAAGGAAGCACCTAATCCTACCAAGTCAAAGAAGAGGAAGGCTAAGACTCAACTAGTGACTAAAGCTAAGAAAATAGCTAAGTTCAACTAGACCAAGCCCACTACACCTACCACAAGAGCCACCACATGTGCAAATACAAAAAAGGCCAAGGAAAAGACAAAAAAATAGAACAAGGAGGTCAAGAGTAGAAGAGACCAAGAAGGAAGTATGTGGCACAAGTAGATTATGATGAAGAGAAAAGAAAGTCAGATGACAACTAATTTAAGGTGGTGATTCATAATCCTGTTTCAAATCTTGACAATTTATGTGAAAATGTTAGAAATAGTGTAGAACTATCTAGATTTATACATGTTGATTTTGATAATTTGGGTAAAGTAGAGAAAAATCAAGTGGAGGAGGCCATATATGCCATGATGGCAAGATTCAAGACAACTCTACTAGAACTTGCTAACTCAATGCCAAAGAGTCTATATGATAGAGTTGAGAAGAAATAGCACTATTGTTTAGAATTGGAAAAACAAATTAGAGAAACATCTCTAGCCCAAGTTATGCTTGAACTAACTAAGGCACAGATTGCTAAGGCTATGAAGAAGTATGCAATTAGTTTGTACCTAAATATAGAGCCTTCAGTATTTTGAAAAACAATTTTGAGGATGTTGTCAAGAAGACCACTCAGATGAGGAAACTTACTTATGGGTTAACAATAGTAAAGGAAGGAGAAGAAGAACCCATTGAAGTAAATGATGGTGAAGAAGATGATGAAAAAGATACTACTATTGGAGGAGGAGTAAAAGGAAAGAAGATTAAAAGGCAATAGCTGAGGAAGAGCAACAAGAAGATCAAAGTATGCAAGATACACAATTGTTGAGTGTTAATCCTCCACATGTCACATGAGAGACTACTAAAATAGTAACTATCAAGGATGTTTCTGATCTATTAGCTCAAAACATCAATCCCCTTATTGAAGATGATTTGAAGAAGATCTTAGATCAATGTACATTATAGGCCAAACTTTTTAGTAATCCTATTTTGGTTAGTGTGGATAAGTTACAAAAGTCAGTGACAAATGTTGCAAGGGAAAAGGTGAATCTAAAAGAACCACCTTCTATTATTCCTCCAATCACTAATGTACAACCTTTGGTCTAAATGCCAAATGACACATCCAACAAGGTTAATAAAATTTCCAAGATTGATACTATAGAGAAGAGTATAGTGGAAGCACAAGTTGTTACTGTTGAAATAGGTCAGATAGACTTATATGTATCTACATCACAAGGAAAAGGTGCAAGTCAAATGATTGTGGCAAAATAGGATAAGTCTAAAGAGAGTGAGATGACACCACAACTAAAGGAGAAAACTACCATCCAAGCCCTGGTAACCTTACTAGTATCTGGCACTCCATCAAGTCATATTCTTCAAAAGCTAGACACATATTGTACACCACTACAAATTTGAGTTCCGAGCTCGAGTACATCAAAGATAGAAGAAGTGATCCAATATGGAGATGTGAGCCTAGATGATGAGAAAATTTAGCCTAAGTGTGATTCTGAAACTATGACTATAGAACAAATGGGCATGTTACAATAGGCCCTAGCAAGGAAAAGGCGCCAAAAAATTCTTAGAAGGGAGCATAGGCAAAATCAAACCCTACAAGATAGTAAAGACATCTTTTTAGATGCATTTAGTTTTCCAACTCTAGATGAGACCAAGACACTAATGGAACAACTGATAGATATAGTGGAGAAGGTTAGTAATGAAGACTTGAATAAAAATTCCAAATTACTTAAATGGTCAAAAAAGAAGTTCTAAAACAAAGTGAATGAGAAAATATAAGGTGATATAGCACTAACACAAGTTGCATTGGCAACTAAGGTTGAGAATGTGAAGAAGGTACTTGAAAATATATTCTCATTATACACTAAATTATGCAATCCATCACTCTTCATCCAAGAGATCAGAAGTCACATTTTGAGTCTCAAGAACCTAATTACTGCATTAAGTGAAAAACTGCCAATGAATCTAGCTTAGAGTGAGAAGCACTTCAGGACATTAATTCAAACATAGAATCAATTAGCTATATTGACAGTGAATGAGGCAAACATAAGAGCCAAACTAACTAGCATCCAAGCAACCCTCACCCCCCATATGGAAATTTTACACAAGGATCTAGGTTATGCTAACACCTTAATGAAGAATGACCCAAATCTTTGTACCTTAGATGGTTTAGTCCACCTTGCTGCCGAGCTAGCAATCCAACTCAAGTCATTGGATGTACCATGTGAGAACTTGGATGCAACTCTTAAGATGATATTGGATGTCCATAAATCTTTTTTGGAAAAGCACACAATAAGTGTATAGCCCATTTGACATAAGTGTCAAAAAGAGGGAGAATAAGAGCAGGGGAAAATAATATAAAAAGAACAACATAAAGGGGGAGACATGTTTTTTGAGGAGAAATAGAGAAAAGGGATAGATACAAGGAGAGTAACAAATAAGAGGAAAAAAACACAACATGAAGTCAAGGTGTATTAGTAGAGACACATTTACTCAACATAAACACATAATATTGGATACAGAATAGACATATCAACTCAAGGGGCATTATCAAAATTTGAGGTATCTAAGTGATTACAAAATTTTGAAATTTTGAAGTTTTGTATATAATCTGATTTAAGCTATATTATGCTCATGAGATCAAGCATAATAATATATATTTAAGTGTTTTTGACATTTATGTCAAAGGGGGAGATTGTTGATCTCAGATTGGTTTTGACAAGTGGGTATCAACACACTTAAGTTATTTACTTAGTTCATGCCAAACTAGTAATACATGCCAAGTGCAACATGTATATATGTAGACCATGCTGAATTACAGTGAGTTCTAAGGCACTCATATGTCGATTCACTCAAGTGTATAGTAGATGGTATATGCTAAGTGACACAGGAGCTGAGTAAATAGTAGATGTCAAGCAATAGAGGTGCCAAGCTATAATAGAAAGATTAGTTAATGCTGAGCATTAGAGACTTGAGATGTTGAGTGATACAATTTTGACATATATATTTATAATGACACAAACAACTATGTAAACTATTTTTGAGCTGACTTAAGATTGAATTTTAATATTTTGGAGATAAGGACAAATCTTAAGTTGGATTCCCTATGCAATTACATGCATCCAATCAAAAAATGGGAAGGATCAAGCAAAAAATGGATGAATCTCAGTCATACATTTGTACCTAACCCTAAGTCACTAAGTCTTCTTAAGGAGGACAAAACCCTAAACTCTCTATGAGCCAGTGTGTAAGGAATTGAAGGAGCAAAGAGAGAAGTTTTCATGCACAAATAGAGCACTCATGGTGGCTTAGAATTTATGAACTAAAATTACATTACAAAATCAATTAGAGTATAATAGAAGATAGAGAAAAGGATACAACAAAGAGACATCTGATCAAGAAGGATCAAGAAGACATTGTTTAGAGGTGATATGTTATCAAGAAAGCAAGTTCTAACCACATGATCAAAGTTGAGACATTCTAATAGGTGATTTTAGTCAAAATATCTTAATAGAGTAGTCCTAATAGGCTATATGAAATCCTTTAATAGGGTGCTTACTTAGTGTGAGTTAAAGTCCTTTAGCAAGGCACACTTCTAATAGGGTGTTGAAATCCTCTAACAAGGTGAGACCTAATAGTCTTTGTAAGCCTTTAATAGGGTAGACCTTTCATAGGGTAGAACATGTTTCATGGTTAAAACATTGTAACCTTCATTAGATACACTTTATTATTGCAATAGTGAAGATTTGTGGGTGTCATCCCCACCCCAATTTTACCTTCTCATTGGAGGGTTTCTAGGTAATCATATCTAGTGTCATATGTGTATGATTGCTTATGTGTTTACATGATTTAGATGTATATGCTTGACATGTTATTTCAATTTACCCATTGAATGTATGAGATGGATGTGTAGTGAAAGTTTTTATGGGTTCAAGTTTAAACTATTGATTCACCCCCCCAAAAGTTTACCTTTCCTATTGTAATTCCAAAAAATTTAATGATAGTATCTTTCCTAGGGATGAGTGTTGACCATTTTGAGGTTGGCCTTACTTCTTTTAATATTCTATAATCTTCTGTAAGCCATTTTGGAAAGTGTAGTATAGGTATTTGGTTTATTCTAGAGTATAACTTAGAAGGGAAAAGATACTTAGAGAGTTCAAAGTAGATATTGTGAATTTGAAGTTGTATTTTTGTATCTATTCATAATCCAAAAGGCCTTATAGCTAGGCATGTATGTTGTAAATTTGATGAATCAATAAAAGTGTATGTTCTCTCTTTCTTTGTGTTGTTCTCTGTATGTTTTCTTCCATTGTGTTTACTCAGTAGGGTGCTTGGACACTTAGGTGTCCCCTTGGCCCTACCTATTCATATCCCTCCTTGCATAATTTGGTATTAGATCTTGAGGTTCATCCTTTTGGATATTGGATCATGTAGAACCCTAAGTGAATTTGTTTGTAGGGTGAAAAATCTAAGGCTTTGACCTATAACTTGCAGAGAGTTATGATCTTACAAGAACCTGATTATAAAGATGGATCAAGGTAGAGGAAATGCTATAAATGTCAAATTGGATACATTGAGACAAATTGCAACCATTTGAAATGTTGTGGAGATAGCCTAGAGGAGAGGAGCACATATTGATTATGCTAGTGATGATGAATCCTCAAAACCAAACCCTAATCTAGAACTCGAAGAAGATCAAGATGAGGAAAGATTGTTGATATTATTATCTAGGGAACATTCAAAGCCTATTGTAGAAGTTATTCCTTATGATGGAAAATTGGACACCAATGATGTGTTAGATTGGATCTCTAATGTAAAGAAGTTATTTGAGTTTAAAAGCACTCCTGATAATATGAAGGTGCAAATTAAAATTATTAGGTTAAAGGGTCATGCCTCACTATGGTGTGAGCATTTGAAAACTGATAGAAAAAAAAGAGTAAAGGAGAAGATCTAGGCTTGGCTGAAAATGGTGAACAAGGTAAATAAAAAGCTCCTTCCTACTCATTACCATGTTAGCTTGTTGAGGAAAATGAAAAATTTGAGACAAAGGAACATGACTATGAAGGAGTATACTTAGGAATTATATAGATTAGGCATCAGATCTAGACATGTGGATGATGATGTGGAGAAAGTTGCAAGGTATCTAAATGGATTGAGATCTAGGATTCAAGATGAAATAAGCTTCGTGAAATTGGAAAGTGTGGAAGAGGACTATCAATATGCCTTGAAAGTTGAGGAGATCTTGAAAACTAATCACAAACAAAGATAAAGAGGAAGAGGTGGTAGATTCCAAAGAGGAAAAGGTAGATCTTATGGAGAAGGTGAAAATTTTGACAATACTATGCAAGATAAGGACAAATTTGAATGGAAAGATGATGATAAAGACAAGATTGAGTTGAAAGGTGGTAATTCTTACTAAGGAAGTACTAGTTCTTGCCAAGGAAGAGGTAATTCTTATTCTAGAGGTGGTTTTTGTGGTAATTGTTTCAAATGTGGAAAAGAAGGGCATGGATCCTTTGAGTGTAGATCCTTTGAGAATGAACAAAGTAACAAAAATGTTATGATTCAAGGAGACATTGAGGGTTCACCAAGTGCAGCTAAGGTTAGAGAAAATATGAAGGTGAGAAGAACTTTATGTAATAAAGGAAGTGATGAGGAACCTATTCTAAGGAGAAGTATTTTCAAGACCAAATGTAAGATGGCTTGAAAATACTACAAGGTGATCATTGTGACTGAAAGTTCAAAAAATTTGGCATCAAAAGATTTGGTTACAAATTTGTAGTTGTAGAGACTAAAGTATCCTAAACCCTATCATGTTTCATGGATCAAGTATGGGCATAAGATATTAGTAAGTGAACAATTTATTGTGAAGTTCAAGATTGGACATTATTTTGATAAAGTTCTATGTGATATTATGCCTATGGATTGTTGTCATATCTTGTTGGGTAGACCCTAAGAATATGATAGATATGTTTTCCAAGATGGAAGATTGAATCAATATACTCTCTGGGTGAATGGAAGATAGCAACCGTTGTTTCCTTTGATTGAAAGTCTAGATGAGGTTAATTTTACTAATGCGAGGATTGCATGGTTAATGGAAAGCAATTTGAAAAGGAAATAAAGAAGAATCAAATCTATTTTTCCATACTTCCTAGGGGACCAAGTTATGCTATTCATATCTAAGTGATAGAAAACTATGATAATTGAGTTCTAGATGGTAATAACTAAGTGCCAGTTAGTAGTGACCAAGTGACAAAAATTAGTGATGATCGATTGATAGAAAAAAATGGTAGTATTGATTGAGAACTAGAAGAAATTTCAAGTTTTCTAAAGGAATATAAAGATATTGTTGCAAAAGATATACCTAATGGTTTACCACTAGTCAAAAGTATAAGTCATTGTATGGACTTGATTCCTAGAGCTAGTCTACCAAATAACTTAATAGAAAAGTGCATGAGTTGTTATAGAAAGTTTTAATTAGAGAAAGTTTGAGTCCATGTGTTGTACTAGTTGTATTAGCACCTAAGAATAATGGAGAATGGAGGATGTGTATTGATTCTTGAGCTATTAAAAAGATCGCAGTAAAATATACGTTTCCTATGGCAAAGATGGATGACATAATGGATTTTTACCAAGATTAATTTGAAGAGTGGTTATCATCATACTAGAATCAGAGAAGGTACTAAGTGGAAGACTTCTTTCAAGAAAAAGGATGGTTTGTATGAATGGTTGGTAATGCCCTTTGTTTTGACTAATGCACCTAGTACTTTTAGGAGGTTGATGAATGAAGTTCTCAAGAGCCTATTGGGTAAGTTTGTGATTGTTTATTTGGATGATATTCTTATATTCAGTAAGAATAAGGAAGAACATCTTGAGCATTTTAGACATGTATTGTAGAGATTGAAAGAGGATAAATTGATGATTAACCTGAAGAAGTGCACCTTTATGCAAGAGGAGATTATGTATTTACAATTTATGATTTCACCTGATGGTTTGAGAATCAACCCTGAGAAGGTTAAAGAAATCTTGGAATGACCTACACCTAAGAATGTGGGTGAGGTAAGATCATTTCATGGTTTGGATAGTTTCTATAGAAATTTTATAAGGAATTTTAGGTCTATTTGTAATGTTATGAATGAGACAATGAGAGGAGATAAAAAGGATTTCAAGTGGACACATGGAGTTGATAAGAGTTTTGAAACTTTGAAATAAAAGGTTATTGAGTTACTTGTATTGGCTTTGCCTAATTTCAATAAGGTATTTTGAGTCGAATGTGTTGCAAGTGGCAGTCCAATAGGAGCTATATTGTGTCAAGAAGGTAAACCTATTGCTTTTTTTAGTGAGAAGTTGCATGCTTCTAAAAGGAACTATTCTTTGTATGATCAAGAGTTTTATGCTATTGTTCAAGCCTTGAATAAGTGGAGACATTATTTGATTCCTAATGAATTTGCATTTTATACTAATCATAAAGCTTTACCATACTTGTGAAGTCAACATAAATTGAATTAGAGACATATAAAGTGGGTTGAGTACTTGCAGAGTTTTAAATTTTTAATTAAGAATAAGAGTGGAGTTACTAACCAAGTTGTCAATGCATTGAGAAGAAGGCATTCTTTGTTGACTGAGATGAAGGTTGAAGTTCTTGGTTTTGATGAAATGAAAGAGTTTTATGATATTTACCCCAATTTTTTTAAGGCATGGAGAGAGTGTAGAGCACCAAATCTATCAGATCACATGAGTAAGTATGATGAGTATTTCATTCAAGAAGGTATTTTGTTCAAAGGAAATTAGTTGTGTATACCATGAAGTTATATGAGAGTTACTTTGATTAAGGAAAAGCATTGTGGTGGATTGGCTGGACATTTTGGAATTGACAAGATATTGAGTTTGCTAACGGATAAGTACTATTGGCCATAGGTATATAATGATGTTCAAAATTTTGTGAGTTGTGGAGTTTCTCAAGTTTCAAAAGGTGTAAGTCAAAATATTGGTTTGTATACACCTATTTCTATTCCGAAGAAACCTTGGAGTGACATCAGTACAAATTTTGTTCTTGGATTACCTAAGATAGAAAAAGGGTATGATTCCATATCTGTTGTTGTGGATAAATTTTCTAAGTGGCTCATTTCATACCATGTAAGAATACATTAGATGTTGAGCATGTTGCTAAGATTTTCTTCAAAGAGATTGTTAGATTGCATGGATTACCAAAAAATATCATTTGTCATAGAGATAGTAAGTTTAGTGGTTACTTTTGGAGGACTTTATGGAAGAAGATGGGCACTAGCTTGATAGATAGTTTTACATTCTATTCATAGATAGATGGATAGATAGTGGTACAAGATGAGTTTTCATATAATTATTATGTAAATAGGAGTATAGGAAAAATACCTTTTGAGATTGTTACACAAATGCAGCTTATAAAAATATCATATTTGAGGGATGTTGTTGGTGAAGAGAAGTGGTATGGGTGAGGATTTTTCTAGTTTTATGATGTCTTTGCATGAGGAAGTGAAGTTGAGGTTGGAACAAAGTAATCAGAAGTATAAGGAGGATTCTAATAAGTCTAGAAGACATCATAGTTTTGAAGTTGGTGATGAGGTGATGGTTCATTTGAAGAAAGGTATATTTCCTATTGGAACATATAGTAAGTCGAAGATGCATAATTTTGGACCTTGTAAGATCTTGAGGAAGTTTGATACTAGAAATGCTTATGAAGCTAAGTTACCTAATGACATAGATACATCTCCTATATTCAATGTTGCTAATTTGTATAAGTATCATGAGTTAGATGATGAAGATATTATATCAGATGATTATTCTACGAAATGGATTTAAGAAGTCGAACATGTATTGGATTAGAGAGTTGGTAAGAGAATAAGAGGAAAATATTACTATGAGTATTTGGTGAAGTGGAAGAATAGACCAGTTGAAGATGCTACATGGATTTCTCATTCTAAGTTGGATTCAACTTAGGTTGTGATACTTGCATGATTTGGTAGAATAATTTCTTTCAACCCTAGTTTTCTAATGGAGGATCATCCTAGCTTCCATTGTAATCCTACTCTTTTGTTCATTTTAGCAGTTCAACCAAGTTCATTTGTGCTTGCCAAGTTGTAGTTCTGATGAAGTTCTTTCAAACCTTATCGAGCTACAGTTATGACCAAGTTCTTTCAAACCTTGCTAAGTTGCAGCATTGACCAAGTAGTTCAATGTGAATTGAGCTCTTCAGTGTCAACCTAGTTTCTTCAGTCTAAAATAAGCTCTTCCTATGTTGATCGAGCATTTCTTCATTCACTAAGTGAACCTGTATTCTTGATGCTCAGATCCTTCTTTGACCAAGTTGTTAGGGTTTTGGTTCTTAGTTTGAGATGACTCTTGTATTTACTTTATATTATGAATTAATGATAGGATCTTGTCTAGGGATGAGAATTTAACATTTTGAGTTTGGCCTTTCTTCTTATAATGTTCTAAAAAATTTTGTAAGCCATTTTGGCAAGTATCGGTTGAGGTATTTGGTTTAGTCTAGAGTAGAATTTAGGAGGGAAAAGGTACTTAGAGAGTTAAGAGTAGATGATGCAAGTTTGAAGTTGTACTATAGATCTTGAAGTTGGATTTGTGTATCTGGCCATAACCTAGAAGGCCTTCCAACTAGGGATGTATGCTAAAAATTTGATGGATCAATAAAAAAATTTGTTCACTCTCTCCTTGGTGTTTTTTTTTGTATGTTTACTTCCTTTAAGTTTACTCAGCAAGGTGCTTGGACAGTTAGGTGTTCCCTTGGCCCTACCTATTCATATCCCTCCTTGCATCATATCTTCATTCTTTGATGTAATGTCTTCCCAAATTGATCAAACATTAGTCAAAGAGGGGAAAATGTAATCACTCAAAAATGGTCATCTAGACTATGAATCCCCTTTCTAGCATTTTTTCTTAATCTATTACTTTCGTATTCTTGATCAAATCATCTCTTTTCTATTTATTCAATTATAACCTATGGTTTGACTAAATTATCCTAAGTCTTTTATTTAAATTAAATCAATTGCTACCTTTTAATTAAATAAAATCCCCAAATTACCCCTATCCTAAATGGTCACACATAAAACATTATCCCTATAACATAAGAGGAAAAGACACTTTTGTCTATACAAGAGTGCATGGTTTTCTATGTGGAAGGAATGTTTTATTTTCAAAATAACTTTTAATTCTCCTCCACACATATTTATCTCTTAAAGTCAAAATTGATCTTGATTAGGTGAGGTTCTTGTGCACATGTATCACTCAAGATGCATTCTCCATCCTTGATAAAGTCTATATTATCTTTTAATCTCAATCATCCATTTATCTTTAAAAGAGAGGGCCCTCTCCTCATTCTCCATTCTTATACTCTCATGTTAATGTTATGTTGGGTAATTGCACAAATTTTTGGACCAAAAATATGCCACTTTTTTTTTTTCTAATTTAAGGTATAATGCGATTGTGTTGTAGTGTGATCATACTATGATCTTGATGGAATGAGCCTAAGGCTCATGAAATAGGCAGCACACTCATGTTGTTTAAAAAGAATGAAATAAGTAGGATGACTATGCTATTACAAAGTTATATAAAATAAAATTGAGACCCATTCCTTATTTCTCTCGATGGCTTTGTGTTTTCTTTCTCTTATAAGGAACAAGGAGTGTGTAGATGATATTTCTTCCTAGTTTTAACCCAAATTTACATCAAATATGTCTCCACAATGTAGAAAATCCTAAATCACTCAAAGATTTATGAATTTTAACTCTTGTTTTTGTTAAATTTTGTATTTTTCAATCTTTTAAAAAAAATTGATTAGGGTATGTATAGTTTTTAAAAGAAAAATATTTAATTTTCAAGTTATGCATAGAATCCACCACCTAATCCACTTGTGAACAATCAACCACCTAATCTACCAAACCCTCCACAGGATCAACTTAAAACCCTCAAAATGAAGAACAACCACTTCCATGACCTCCACAAATAAAAAGGCCTCCTTCAGGAACCCTAGAAATTTTTTTGAATGAAATTGAAAGAGAGAAAATAGAATAAGAAATAATTTGTAGGAGGTTGAAGAGTTCAGTTCATAATAATCCTAGTAGGGCAATATTGGAACATTCCCTTGAGACCATTGTGAGTCAGGACACATCTAATAGTTCTCAACTAAATTTATGGAATAATAAAGAGAAGAACAAAAAATGTATTATGTTGATAAATTTTCCTATGAAGATGTAAAAAATAAGAAGATTACCAAAGATGGCATAGTTGCTTTGTTTAAAAAGCCTAAAGAATAAAACACATTAAAAATTATAACTAAAAGGTTTCTCATCCATTGGTGCATTCATGAAGGTATTCACAATAACTTTTGGGATAGATGGTAGATGGTGTTTGATGCCCCTCCTTGTAACAATCACGAGGTTACAAGATATTCCTTGAGGAAAATATATCATGAGTTTTTCCTTCAGGTGATCCCCAAGTATTTTGATATTCTTCCTACTCGGGGTAGAGGTGGGGGATTATCATTTGATAGGCCAAGGGAACTTCGTGATCCTAACGTTGTTAGGGTGCCTATTAGAAGTTACAGGTGGATCATCTTACTATTATTTCTATTATAAAGGAACACATAGAGGCTGAAACTTTAGGAACTATTAGAGATTTGACTCAGAGCATCATTCATTGTGCCTCTCCTTTGGTTGTGGATGAGCCCTCTCATACTAGTGGTCACACGAGAACATCATGTAGATCTCAATGCACATTTGAGAATTGTAAGACACTAAATGAAGATATTGGAATGATGACTAATGAATCCCTCAATACCACATTTGAAATTGATGTATAGGTAAATATAAATAACTATATTTTAAGATATTTTGATGAAATCTCATATGTACACAAATGACTAATAAATTACTATGTCTCGATGTTGTTCAAAAATCAGGGCCAAAGTGTTGTTGGCACTAGCACTAATCCCGTGGCCTCATTTTATACCATGTCGATGAATCCATAGGTACAAATAAATTTATTCATTTAAATTAACACATATATGTATAATGTAATCATATCAAAGGTTAACTCAAAAATTGTATCTATCTAAATTAGTTTTGTGTTGGACCATTGACTTTCTTATTGGACTCTGAATGTGGGCATGGTACCACTCACGTACATGCATATTCATGTGCATGTTAATTTGATCCAATTTAAAATATATTTATTTAATAAATGAATGAATAATTTACTTATTTGGTTTATTATATGGTCATATGCAGAGTCAGAGTGGTCATGATGATGTTGGTTTGGGGTCACTTGACTTTTGGATGAGTTCATTTTCCCAAAAGGTATATACATATTCTAATGCATTTTAATTTTGATGTCTATATTACATTATTTTTCACATGAATGTGATTAATTTTTGATGTCTAATAGATTTACATATATGTGCAATAGGTAAATGTCACACCTTTAGGATTGACACAACACACTCAAGGATGTGGTGCTAAATTCATAGAGGTACCCAAATATTTTAATTACTAATGTGGCATAAAAAAATATGTATTCTTGATAAACCCATTTGATTCTCATGTTGTATCATTTTCAGATAATTACATTAGAGACTCCTCCACATCTTTTTCATGGTATTGATCAAGGATTCATTGTTGTTGTTGCTAGTTTCAAGCCATCGAATTTATTTAGTATTGAAATTAGATATGATATTCATAAGTAAAATCAAGTGATAACTTTGATTATTGTTGTAGGGTCTTAGTACTCTTGATCATTCACAATCTTGTGAGGTGGATGTAGATTGGGATTATCAGCTAGCGGCAAGAAAATACTCTATTTTATGTGTATGTATATTTCATTTTTGATGTATAATAATGATTGATTCACATATAGTTTTGATTGTAACAAGAAAAGTTATAGAAGAGTCTAGACTGATGCACTCATGAGTGTATTAGGAAGACCCCATCATCCATAGCATCTCCCTCTTCTTAGTGATCAAAGACAACTAGGGATTTTTTTTCTTCTTGTAGAAGGAAATAGTAGATATCTAAGGATTTGCATTTTATGCCTATATGGTGAACTATTGGATATACATTTTGTATATTGGTTTTTATGTATCTCATTTTCTATATATATTTCATGTATGACATTATTATATATATGGTTATGATATTTCATATTATTGATAAATGACATTATACAAGGTTGTTGGGTATTGGTATTATTAGACCCTATAAAAAAACTTTGAGTTTTCTTATAAAATTGAATTTGATGCTTGTATTATGGGATTAGTTAAATAGATGCTAAAATTTGATAATTGTGAATTTTAAGATGCTATTTTTTTGGAAAAAATCAAAACTCATAATGCATATTAGGTTAGACTTATGGAAAGGCTTGTGCATTTAGAGATCAATAGTTTGCAAAGTTCAATACCTTTATGTTGGCTAAATTCATTGTTGAAATTTATATCTAGTACTACATGAATGGTTTGAATGTATGGTGGATGTCCCTCTCTTTTTTAAAATTCCAATGTTATTTCATTTATTTCAATTGTATTTGAAGGTGATTATATAAATACTCTTCAACATTTTACTCTATCATCAAGGTCGATTCATTCCTCCTCGCATTTTGCCAAATAATTTAGATGGATCACCTAGGATTCCTTAATTTCCTTGGAGAAATTTTTCAAACACTTCACAACTGTCATCTCAACTTCCATACAATTTACATTATTTGAAGGCATTTTTTCAAATAGTTTGTGTGCTTTGTATATTCTCAAAAGACCAATAGTCATGGTGCAATCCTGACAAGCTCTTGGGGACACCTAGGTACAACATGCATGAAAGAATTCTTATGCTTGACAAGGGAAATGAGATGTCCCCTAGCATTTATCCAAACAACTAGACCTAATAGAGATGACAGAATGGTCTCATGATGAATGGACTAAAATATGATCCATTTAGCAACTTTCCACTATGCAAAAAAGAAAGATTTTGTGTCAACTAAAAAGTGTTTTCCAAAACAAAACCATGAGAATAATAAAAAAAAGGATCTATGCACACTTACACCTTGGGAATACCTTAATTTTTCACTTTACAAAACTTTGATAACTAATATGAGGTCCAAGATATCACTCTTTGAAAATTGTTTCTTGTTATGACTTAGTGGGACTTAGTGCATCTTGGGAACAACTAGGTATGGCATACACAAAATTATTCCTAATGCTTAGGGAGAGAAATGAGATATTCTAAATGAAAAAAATGAGAAATTTTCTAAATGAATAAAATGGATTGAAATATTCTCCATTTCAAAAATTTCCACTATACAAAAAAAGAAATATTTTTTGTCAACTAAAACATGTTTGCCAAAACCAAACTGTGAGGACCATCAAAAAATGGAGATACACTCACTTACACCTTGGGAAAATCTCGATTTTTAACTTCACAGAAATTTCATAACCATCATGATTTCCAAGATATTGCCCTTGGAAAATTGTTGTTTGATTTGACTTAGTTCATCTTGGGGATACTTAGGTATAATATGCATGAAAGCATTCCCAATGCAAGGTGAGAAAAATAGGATGTAACCTAGCATTTATCCAACCAACCAGACCTAAAAGAGTTAACTTAATGGTCTCACAAAAAATAGATTGAAAAATACTCCATTTAGAAAATTTCCAGAGTGCAAAAAAGAAATATTTTATGTCAATTGAAATGTGTTCGCCAAAACCAAACTATGAGGACCATCAAAAAATGAAGCTATATGAACTTACACCATGGGAATACCTTATGTTTGTACTCATAAAACTTTGGTAACCATCACAAGGTCCAAGATATCACCCTTCAAAAATTATTGTTTAGTTTGACTTAGTGCATCTTAGGGAGACCTAGGTATAACATGCAGAAAAGAATTATTGATGCTCAGTGAGCCAAATGAGACGTCCTCTAGAATTTACTTAGCCAATAAAATCTAACAAAGCTAAAAAAACTGTCTCATGATGCATGGATTGAAAGATTCTCCATTTAGAAAGTTTCTTTTGTGCATAATAGGCCTTTATTATACTTAATGATATCAAAAGACTTGAACACATGAAATAACCTATCCTACTATGCATGATAGAGCCATTTACATATGAAAGTGATATGAATGTCTTTATATCAATGAAATGAATGTGTTTTAAAAATCTACAGAATGGAATCCTAATTGAAAAATCACAAAAACATTCATCTCTTTATATTAATGCTATGAATGTCAATTTACAACTTAGCTTTGTTTAAGGCATTGGTAGAAAAGAGATAAGGAGAGAAAACCTCTGGTCTTGTCCAGAAAAATATATGACATTTATAAAATTTTTTAATTACATGATTTGTAATTACATCTAATCCAATGAACCATCCATATCTTCCCTACCTTTTATTGTCTCAAGTATCTTCTCATGGTCTAACGCATGAACCTTCCAAAGAGTCTTATTATGTGGTTTTCCTTGATATTTGATCAATTGAACATTTGAAACAATGGAAAGGTTCAAATAATAAAGAATTTTCCTCTCTATTTTCCAATCCTTAGATAACTACAAGCTAGGGTTCTTCATACCATATCATCTAAGCCATGTACTGATTACCACCACTACATCTATATAATATTTTGGACCTTCACTATCTGTAATTGAGTGATCTAGTCTATAATTTGTCTAGACACAATGACAAAAATAATAATATGTCCCTTCTTCATTGTCTTCAAGTGTAATTACAAAAAAACATGAGCTGCAATGATAGAAGCATAATGTGCTCATTAATTTACCTATTAGTTAGCTAAAAGTACAAAGTTACATATTAAATTTATGCAAATATATATTACTTGGTTGGACCAGATAAGAAAAATGATTAAACTCAATTGATGATTCCATATCTACCATTTCCGATGCTTGTATGGGGTGATAGGTGTCAACAAGAATCAAAACTTGTAAATGTCACTTGTACACTAATTCAGTCAACTCGCATGCATCCTAGTATTCCTTTGAATGTGATCAAGAAAAGAATGTCATTTTTCATGTGTGGATACTCCATGAACCTATGTTAGAGCTTCTAAAAAAATGTAACTCACTTGATCTTGTCATTGTAACACAATCCTCATATGGTGCAATGTTAGTTTTATCCATCAACCAAATTTTTTTTTGACTATAGACTCACCTTCATTACCTAGACCCATTGTAGTATTACACTAATGAATGATACTTTTTGTATATGAACATGTTGCTCCATCTTTTTACTTTAATTCTTTATGAGCTAAGACTCTTTTGATACACACATGTGCACCATTGTGCTCTCCCTTTCCATGACCAACCTCTATGAAATTCCACATATACTAGATACTAGTAAACCTATGCATTTGGCTCAACTAATAAAACATTCATGCATTCTTGAATTGAGATGCACAATTGTCTAACCAAATAATGTGTTGACAATATGATATGTCACTATTCGCCAAATCTCCATAAAATAGTTGAAAGAACCCATGTACAAACTTTTTAGAATATGATTGATTATCACTAATGTGAAAATGGTGCTCCCCCAACATCTTCTTGTCCTCTTATGTATCTATAGGTGAATGGATGAATGCTATATGAACAAATATGGAAACCTATTGAGAAGTATAATACTTTTCTTATACCTCATTTTGTGGTTTTAGTGTGTCATTCTCTACAAAGTCCACAACTAAAACAATATTATCTAGTGCAAATGTGTCCTTGCACAAATTGAATTGCAAATCCAACCATCACACCCTATGTGTATGTCTTTCATACTCATAAATGATTTTTTCACAAAATATTGTCATGAATTCATACATTGGAATATTTTCAATCACTAAATCACATCTTTTACCCTCTTTCCCATCTTTTAGAGAATATGTCATGGTCTTATATTTTCCAAAATCTACTATTTCATTTCCAATTTCATGTGTATTATCCATATGTTGACAAGTTTATAAATGTTGCAAACCACCACAATTGAGGCATGTAACATTCAAAAATGACAAATTGTAAAATAATTTGCTATACCATCTATCACACAGAATGGTAGAAATGAATTCTCTTGAAGATATAAGTGGCTCATTTATGTTACACTCATGCATAGCAAAGTTAGAATGCAGATCTAGGTGGATAATTTATGGACCCTACAAAAAAAAGTTCTCTGTTTGTGATTTATCTTCACATAAAAAGGTTTACCCATTGCAAAATACCTTTGACTAATCTGTAAGGATATATACCATTAAATTTTTCAAAGAATTGTGTTTAAGTTGAATCTAAAAATGTTTCACATATAGATTACGGTTTTTACTACCAATCCTCCTCCTTACCACATGTATTTGATTAGACAAGCACGTGAATTATTCTTCCAAAAACATTTAATTAATGATTTCAAAGCTTTACTATTTATTTATTATTCCATAGTAGTCTATTGCTAAATTTCCATATCTCATGTTTTTTTGGATCTTGCACTCTTTCTTGCCTTTTGATGGCTCTCATTAGAGTACCTCTACCTATTTACATTATTTTTCATGTGCCTCTAATGAGTTGAGCTTTCTTTATTTGAGTTCTTATTATCATTGATGTAAGTATGCATCTTTTGATATTATTGTTTGATGCAGAGAGCATAGCAAAATTATTCTTTATGGGCCTTTCACAAACTTTCAAAGTTATAGAACCAACTTGACTCCAACACTCCTTAACCCTTACTATGTTAACAAACCTAATAGACCTAACCAGGCTTGGATTAAAAAGAAAGTACTAAGGAATGGGTACATATAATCAATCCAAAAGTTTAGATATATTATTCCACTCAATTCTTAGGTAGGGATTCACATTTATAATCTTTCCAACCATTGAAATGAATGCAAGAGTGTTGCATCTTTTACAAACAATTTCCTAGCTAGGGCATAACTTAAAACCTTTAATCAATCACTTATAAATTTTTAAAATGAAATAATTAAATCAATTCCTCTTGTAAAATTCAATAAAAATTAATTACCAACATTTTCTCCAATTTGTAGCCAATTTAAAGCAAGGAAATAAAAGTTATTGCAATTTCCTCAAAGTTGTTCATATTATGAGAGAATTTAACCAGTCTCCACCAAAATAGCCATAACTTATTCCAAATGTAATGAAAATAATCCAAAAAAAAACAAGATAAAATATAAATTATATACCTTTTTGAAAATATAAGTCTCAATTTTTTATCATTCAAAATGAGTTATCACCAACCAAAACATCAGAGAAATTACAAGAATAAATAACCAAAAAACAGAAATATATAACATCAAAAAAAGTTTTCTTCCATTCCAAATCCTTCCTCCCACTTCTCCAAATTATCTAACTTAGTGTTTCATATTTTGGAGACCAAATATATATAATTTGGAATTACATTGAACTTCCAAACCAACCTACAACTACCCATTAACATCTTTAAACCAACTTTTAAAAACTTGTCACCAAGTTGTAAAAGTTGTCATTACAACTTTGGCAACTTTTGAACAACTTTTAAAATTATCATCCAAATGACTTAAAACATTCCCTAAACCCTTTAAATATGATTAAAATTACTTTAAGACTTAAATTATATCAGTTCCACTCTATTTTTATACATTTGAGTGGTTTTACCATGCTTGACATTTTTCAAGACTTTGTAAGTCACTATGCTTTTAATGACTTTTATAGCCTTAAAAAATAATGTGAATGAACTTCAAATGGTATTTAGTTCCTTACATAACATTTACACCATATTAAGAAAAATTTAAAATATAAATTTATCCATGAAACATCAAATGAATAGGTGCCCTTGCACCATACTCCCAAACTTTGAAATGTTTTCAAGTCCTCTTGGAAACAAGGTTTCAAACTCATCTTCACGTTTGGTCTTCCAACCCTTTTTCTTGAGAATATTAACCTATTAAGAAAAAATTTATGTCCTCTTCAATCTGATTTATTCATCATCTACATTGAAATGAGCATAACAAAAAATTCGTGGGCAAAAATCAATTGATTAGTATCAAAATCATTCACAAAATTTGCATCTTTATTCTCAAACCTTCCCTTTTACCATCATGTTCATCACAAATCTGATCACTCTCTACCATTTGTTCATTATTGTCCTTCATTTCTAAAAATACTTCAACATAATCATTTTCAGTAATGTCCATCTTCATGGAGTCTTCAATTGGTTCAAATTTCTTATTAGATTCAATCAACTCTTCCTATTTTGATTCTTCTATCATTGTTTCTCTTTGTTATTACTCAAGTTCATTATCCTTTTCTACATATTTTTCAATTTCTTGAATCTCTAAAAAGTTAAATTCTCCCTCTCTTTCACCATTTGCAGTTTTCTACTCTAGGATTTTAAGAATTGTCTCCAACTTCTTTGTATTCTCCTTTACTTCTTTTCCCAATAATTTAATCTCCTCTTGTCTTTTCTTTTTTTCTTACTTCTTATTCTTTTGTGAATCATTACCTTGAAAATTACCATGCATCAATTTCATAAAAAAATCTATTTTCAAGAAAGTCTCTTTTACATTTCTTCCTCTTATCTTTGATTTCTCTTTTTAGGCCTTTCTCCTCTTTTCTCTCTTAGCCTAGTCTCTCAGTATCTAGGTTCTCTCTTCAACCTATAAAAGAAAAAAAAACAACTATAAAATACCTTTTTCCTAGACCTTTTGGGCTCTAATACCACTTGATATAGAGAGTGTGGAAAAATTGTGCTTTATGGGCCTTCCAAAAAAATTCAAAGTTATAGAACCAACTCTACTCCAACACTCCTTAACTCTTACTATGTTCACATACCTAATACACCTAATTAAGCTTGGATTACAAAGAAAGTACCAAGGAATGGGTACATATAATCCATCCAAAACTTCAAATATATTATTCCACCCAATGCCTAGGTAGGGATTCACATTTATAATCTTTTCCAACCATTGAAATGAATACAAGAATATTGCATCTTTTAAGAGCAATTTCTCAACTAGGGCAAAATTTAAAACCCTTAATCACTCATTTATAAATTTTACAAAGGAAATAATTAAACCAATTACTTTTTTTAAATTAAAGAACATTGAATTACCAATATTTTCTCCAATTTGTAACCAAATCAAAGAAAGAAAATAAAAGTTATTGCAATTACCTCAAAGTTGTTCATTTTATGATAGAATCTTACTAGTCTTCACCAAGACGGTCATAACTTCTTCCAAACATAACAAAAATGATCCAAAACAAAAAAAAATCAAAAAAAAAATCATATACCTTTTTTAAAATATAACTCTTAAGTTTTTATCATTCAAAATGAGTTCACATCAACCAAAAAAGAAAAGAAATTGTAGGAATAAATAACTAGAAAAGTGAAATATACAACATCAAAATAAGTTTTCTTCCATTCCAAATCCTTTCTCCAACTTTCCCAACTTATAATTTCATATTTTTGAGACAAAATATATATAATTTGGAATCACATTAAATCTCCAACCACCCTACAACTACCCATTAAAATCTTTAAACCAACTTTTAAAAAGTTGTCACCAAGTTGTAAAAGTTGTCATTACAATTTTGGCAAGTTTTAAACAACTTTTACAATTATTATCTAAATAACTTAAAACATTCCCTAAACCATTGAAATATGATTTAAATGACTTTAAGATTTAAAATATATTATTTCCACTCCATTTTTATACATTTGAGTGGTTTTACCATGCTTGAAATTTTTCAAGACCTTGTGATTCACTATGCTTTCAATGACTTTTATAGCCTTACAAAATAATTTGAATGAAATACAAATGGTATTTAGGTCCTTCCATAATATTGAAACCATATTAAGGGAAATTTCAAATATAAATTTATCCATGAAACATCAAATGAATAGGTTCCCCTACACCACTATCTTTGTTGTGTGACTTAGAACCCACTTTGTCATATCCACTCATTAGATTTTTTACAATGTTTTTTTGTTTGAATCATCCATTGGTATTATCCCAATAATATTTATGATGGGCATAGATTTCAAATTCCTCATCATTCAACAAATTATTTATATCTTCATGTCATATTTAATTCTTCAAAGAATAATCTCCACATACAATTAACTTTTCTTTGACAAGCATAGTTTGGAATCTTATCAGACATTGATTACAAAATATTAGTATCAATATCAATCAAATATCTTGGCTTTATAAAAAATTGTAGAAGGTGTTCTAATCTCTTCAGTGGTCTCAACATTTTGAACATCGACATAATTGTGCATGACTTGTGTACCTTCAACCAAAGATGATGTGCCTTGGCAATATGATGTGAAAGGTGGAATATCACCTAGGTGGTATGTTGATGTTGTGCCTTCAACATGACATGATGGAATTCACACACACTCCAAAGTAGAACATGGTGTCTCTTCAACATGATATGGCAATGTGACTCCAACATTGGAAGATGGCGTACCTTCACAATTTAATTGTCTTGTTGACTATAGGAGTCTCATTCATTCTCTTTGTCTTTCCAATTCTATATCTTTGTTTCTTTCTCTTGGTGGTTCTTGTTCCTCTTCCAAAGCCATATTTTCATTAATTGATTCCAATTTTCTTTGTTCATGTAGTTGTCTCATTTTTTCCCTTTTAATTACCAAACCCCTCTCCTTCTCTTCTAGTCCTTGAATTTTTGGTTTCTTCCTTGGTATGGTGATGATGTTTACATGTCAAATTATTCAAACATATGAACTACAATGATATCTATGAACACAATATAGTACAACTTTCCAAATCATAATATAATTTGTCTCTATAATCACAATATACATTTAAAACATAGTCCACTAACCTAAAATATGGTGCAATCTTGATTGATAGCTGAAATAGTGTAGAAAATGGTTGATTTTGGTACTTCCAGCACCAAGAATAGTATTTTGAAACTTCCAATACCATGCAACCCATGTTTCAATCATAAAAAAGATAGAACAAACTGCAAAATTGATAATGTGGGCCTATCTAAATAGTCACATTTTTGTTTGATTAATTTATTGTGTATTTACATATCATGATCATGCTATGTAAATACACCTTTTCTATCCCTTACTTTCCATCCTATCCCCTATAGGTCTTCCTACCCCCTTCTATATCCATCCTATCTATCCTTCTCTCTCTTCCTATCTCACTCTTATCCCCTGCTCTCTCTTTCTCTCTATCAATCATTCTCTCTTTCTCTCTATCAATAACTCTCTCTTTGTACCCCTTCTCTACATCCCCCTACCTCTCTCTCTCACACACACAAACACACAAACATCAATCATTGTCTCACTCCATCCTATCCCCTCTCCCCCCATCCTCTACTCTCTCCATCATATCATCTCTCTCCATGAATCACTCTCTCACTCTATCTCACTCTCTCCATACTATCTTGTCCTCTCTCTCTTTCCAACTTATCCTCTCTCCCTCTACCTATCCTTGACTCTCTTTCTCTCCATCATATCCCCTCTTTCTTCCTACCCCTACTCTCTCTCTCTCCTATCTTGTTTTCTCTCACACTATCTCTCTATCCTATCCCCTCTCCTCCTTTCCCATACTCTCTTTTTATCCATTGTATCCCATCATTCTCTCCATCCTATATTGTTCTCTCTTACTTTCTCTCCATCCCACTCCCTTGAGATCTCTTACTAACTCCTTGAGCTATCTATAAATCCCCTACTCTCTTTCTCTCCATCCTATCCCTTAGAAAGCTTCCTACCCCTTTCTATGCATCTTATCCACTACTCTCTCTCTCTCTCTCTCTCTCTCTCTCTCTCTCTCTCTCTCTCCAACAATCACTTTCACCTCTCCATCAATCACTCTCTCTTTTTCTCAATCAATCACTCTCTCTGTATACCCCTTCTTTGCATCCTATCCCCTACTCTCTCTCTCTCTCTCTCTCTCTCTCTCTCTCTCTCTCTCTCTCTCTCCATAAATCGACATCATCCTTTCTCTACCAATAGTTCTCTCTCATACACTATCCATCCTATCCTCTATCTCCCTCTCTCTCTCTCTATCAATCAATCTTAAGCACTTTATCTCACTTTGTACATACTCTCTCTCTCTCTCTCTCTCTCTCTCTCTCTCTCTCTCTCTCTCTCTCTCTCTCTCTCTCTCTCTCTCTCTCTCTCTCATACATACACACACATCAGTCAATCTCTAACTCTATCCTATCCCCTCTCTCCCCTATCCTCTACTACCTCTTTATTGTATTATCTCTCTCTCCATGAATCACTCTCTCACTTTATCTCACTTTCTCCAAAATATCCCACCCTCTCTCTCTTTCCAACTTATCCTCTCTCCCTCTTCCTATCCTTAACTCTCATACTCTCCATCATATCCCCTTGTTCTCTCTACCCCCTTATCTCTCTATCCTATCCCCTCTCCTCCTTTCCCCTTCTTTATTTCTCTCCATTGTAACCCCTTGTGCTCTCCATCCTATGTTGTTCTAGTGTAGGGGACCAAGGTTAACCAAAAAAAAAGTGGATTAAGTCATATGGTGATCCACACATCAAACATTTTTTTTAGTTTTATTTATGTGTGTAATAAGCAATGATCTTATATTTGGTCAAGGAACTTCAAGTGTGTTTATTAGCATAAGTCCACTTAGTCCAAAAGGGTCCTAAAATTCCATATTTTGAGTGAATAGGAGTATTTAATATATTTTTCATATCATTTTATCTTATAAGTTTTGTAGAAATATAAATGATCATGTAATAAGGTCTTAAGAAAAAAGTTGTAAAAGTTGTTGATTACCAATTTTTGTTGTTGACAACTTCTTGTCAAAAAGTGAAACTTTTCACCCAACAATACCAACCTTTCAAATATCAATTGTAACCATTTGGAATGATGTATTTAGACATATAAACTCTAGAAACATTCAAAGGTTTAAAGTACAGTATAGAAAAACCATTTTTAAGGAGAAATAAATAGATTTTTTGAGCATTTCTTGCATGTACAAAACTATACAGATTGGGTAAATGGATCAAATGTCTTGATTTAATATAGTACTAAATCCTAATTCAATAGCATTTGTCTTTGTTCATTTTTGTTAACTTTAAGGGGAGATATCACTATTTTTCTGAGACTGGATCAACATACCCTGGAATTAAGGGTTTCAATGGGTTTTTGGTCCTAACTTTTAACTCCATGGTAGGAATTATATGGCCTCCTAGATTTGAAAATATTAGGACATGTACTAAGATATTTCTAAGTTGCACCTTTTTATGAAAAGATTTGATGATCCTATAATCAAGCCCTACTTTGAATATGCACATGTATTCAACTAATTTGGTGAGGATTTGTAGGGTAAATGAAGAGATGGAAGCCTAAATTTGGGGAATGATTGTTTCATGTTGAGATAAGTTAGAGAAAGACTTTCCAAGTCATTTCTTGTGCCTAGGAACCCATTCTTTCTATTTTCTAGGTGTTCCAACCCTCTTTTGGTGAATTAGGCTTGAGAAGCCTATGTGAATTTAGGGGTGTTGGAGTAGGTTAGAGAATTAAAAATTGGAGGATAGATAGAAGTCCCAAAAGTGTATCTAAAATTGTAATTTTTTCCCAATTTCTTTGAGAAAGTTCCAAGTTGTTTCCCTAAAACCCATAAGAGTACTACTAGGAGAAATTAGGCTTCTTACTGCATTTGACTTCTGTGATAGTTGAGAAATCCAAACTATAGTGGAAACTTAGTCCTTGTATATCCCTTGAATTATTCCAAGCATTGGTTGGAGTAAGAGAGTTTGGTAGTGACCATTTCCAACTTTGTGCCCTAAGATCCAAGATTGGCTTTTAGAGCCATTTTGTGAAGTTTGTGAATAAATTTAAAGGAGTTGTTCCAGGAGTTTGTGGAAAGTTGAAGTGCGGGAAAAGGGAGTCTTAGAGACCCTTGAGAAGGTACAAGATTACCTTGAAGGATTTAGTGTTGGACTCATTCACACTTTTGTTGAAAACCTCTGCACCAAGTGGTATCGAAGCCACTAAGATCTAGTGGAAGGAAAACATGGTAAAGGAGGATGTTCCCTTGAGTATCACTAACATAGAATATGAAAAAAAAATTCAAAGAGTAGATTGTTGATAGTAGAGACATGAGAGAAGAAAATAGGAGTATGAGAAGTGGAAAGGGAAAGTGCGCAAAGGAGACCAAGGAGAGTCTAAAGGAGAAGAAGAGGAGGAAGATGACTTGCCTCATGTGCTTTAATATCAGAGGTTGATTGTGGCATCCCTGTAGAGGGTACGAAAGAAGGACAAGGGATACTTACCCATGTTTGATTGGAAAATGGAGCTAGAAGCATGAATAGAATGGATAGAAGCCCTTGAAAACTATTTTGAGTATGAGTAGATCCCTGCAAGTCAGAAGGTAAAGACAAAAAAATCTAAAATGAATGGACCAAATTTAAGTTGGTGGAACTTCCTTTAAGATGAGAGGATGGAAGAGGAATAGAAGCCCATATCTACATGGAAGAGGATGATGACAGAGATAATAAAGCAATTTTTTCTAGATGACTATGAGGTAATGATCCACAAGAAGTTGAAGAACCTTAAATAGAGGAACATGGATGTGAGCACCTATACCCAAGAGTTTCATACATTAACTCTCAGGACTAAGGTATATGATAATGAAAAAAAAAGCTTTCTAGGTACATAAAAAACCTCAAATACAACATACAAGATTAACTAAATTTAGCATTAGTAGAATCAATACACAAATTCTATCAACTTTCTCTTAAGATTTAAGATAAAATAAAGAGGAAGAATGATCAGAATAAAGGGAGAGGAACTAATTTTAGAGGTAGAGGAAGGTTCCAAGGAAGGGGATCAGCACTAAGACATCAAGGATAGTCAAGAAATTAGGATAATGACAAGGAGACAAGTTCTAGAGGAAGCTTTAGAGGAGGCAGAGGAAATATTAATGGGAGATCAAATGGAAGAGGTAATCATGTGTTCACTAGCATATTTTTTCCTACAACCAAGTAAGCCACCAATCCTTTAGATGTCCAAGAAAGAGTGGAGCAATCACAAGCCACCAAAGAAATGATAGGAGATTACAACTTTCCCAAGAGGAGGACTATCGAAGTGTGACCTCTTACCATTCAAGCATCTCTAGACTTACCAATGCAAAAGGAGCCTCCCCAAAGAAAAACTTATTCAGGACACACTGCAAGGTATATGGAAAGCTTTTTAAGGTTATTATTGAATTTGGTTCAACAAAGAACTTATCATCAATAAAGATGATTAATAAAATTGGTTTGAAGAAATTTCTACACCCAAACCCTTACAAGGTATCTTGGTTAAATAAGGACCAACAAACCATAGTAAAAGAAAAATGTTGGTTATAATTTCAAATAGGATAATATAGAGGCAAAGCCTTGTGTGAAGCAACCAATATGGATGCATGTCATCTTCTTTTCAGGAGACCATGAAAGTATGATGTTGATTCCCAACACAAGGGGAAAAATAATTTGTATACTTTGATTAAGGATGGGGTAGGTTATACTATGAAACCATTGCCTGAGGGTGAAAAGGGAAGAGCCTTGAGTAATGGTGTGATCCTAGTTACGAAGAAAGAATCCTTGAAAGCCCTAAAGGAGGAGAATGTCCCATATTTTACCATAATTATGAAACCAAAAAAAAAACCAAATCTAGTTAGGAGAGTAGATCCAAAAGAAGTTGTAGACCTGTTAGACCAGTACTAAGGAATAATTGTTGATGAAAAGACACACACCTTACCACCTATGAGGGAGATTAGGCACTATATTGACCTCATTTCTAGTTCATTATTGCCTACAAAGGCTACCTATAAACTAACACCAGAGAAAAATGTAGAATTCGCAAGGCAGATACAAGGCCTATTAGAGAAGGGTTTCATAAAGAAAAATATCAGCCCTTGTGTTGATCCAAAAGTATTTGCTCTGAAGAAATAAGGTACATGGAGATTATGTAAGGACTCTAGGTGCATAAATAGAATAACCATCAAATATAAGTTCCTAATGTCTAGAATCGAGGATCTTATGGACTGTAAGGGGAGGGCAAAGTATTTTTCCAAAATTGACTTGAAGAGTGGCTACCACCAAATAAGGATGAGAGAGGGGGATGAGTGGAAAACTACCTTCAAAACCAATGAAGGATTTTTTGAAAGGGTTGTGATGCCCTTTGGTCTATCTAATGTTCCAAGAACTTTTATGAGTTTAATGAATGAGTTCCTCAAACCTTTCATAAATATTTTTATTGTTATTTACTTGGATGATATCTTAATTTTAACTAAAGATAAAAAAATAACATTCAATGCTTCTTGATATGGTATTGAAGAAGTTACATGAGGAGAAGTCAAAGATCAATTTGGAAAAGTCTGTGTTCTTGCAAGAAGAACTTGTATTTCTTGGGTTTGTCAACTCCAAGGGTAACCTAAAGATGGATCCTTTAAAAGTAGAAGCCATATTGAATTGGCCTACCCCAAGATCAGCTAGAAAGGTAAAATGATTCTATGGCCTTGCTAGTTTCTATAGAAAGTTTGTAAATAACTTTAGTGGGATAAGTGTACCTATTATTGATACTATCAAGCATAGAAGAAAATGTCAATTTGAATGGACTAAGGATGTAAACCAATCATTTGAATATTTGAAGACAAGGGTAGGACAACAACCTAGACTAGTTTTTCTTGATTTTAACAAGGTCTTCACCATAGAGTGTGATGCTAGCAAGGGGAAATTGGTGGTATCTTGAGTCAAGAAGATAGGCCTATGGAATTTTTCAGTTAAAAATGTAATGAAGAAAAAAAAATACTCCATGTATGATCTAGATATGTATGCAATGGTTCAATTCCTTATAAAATGGAGGCATTATTTACTACCTAAGGAATTTATTGTTTATAGTAACAATCAAGCATTGAGTCTTTTGAATAGAGAAGAGAAGTTGAACCATAAGCATGCCAAATAGATGGAGTACCTACATCCCTACACCTTCTCTATCAAACATAAGAAAGGGGTGACTAATAAAGTTGTTGATTCTATGAGTAGGAGAAACCTAGCCATTCAAGAAGTATAGTTGGAAAGTATAGGTATCCCTACCTTAAAATACATGTACATCAATGATGAAGATTTCAAAGAAGCCTATCAAGTTTTTTTAGAGTTAGGACATAGTTATCATAGTGATTTTGCAAAGTACATCATTCAAGAAGGCCTCTTTTTTAAGGGGAGATAGTTGTGTATACCTCAGTACTCTATGAAGGAAAACATAACTAAAGAAAAACATTATGGGAGTCTACCTAGTAATTTTGGCCTTGACAAAACCCTAGAGTTGGTAAGGAGGTTCTACTTTTTTCCTAGAATGTCAACTGACATTAGAAAGTTTGTGGAGTCTTTCTTGATCTATTAGAGGGCTAAAGGAAAAAGTTCAAATAAGAGGTTATATACACCATTACATATACCTACAAAACCTTGGGATTCACTCACCATGGAGTTTGTCTTGGGTCTTCCTAGGACCAAATCTAGACATGATAGTATATATGTTGTTGTAGATAGATTCTCCAAAATGGCACACTTTCTTCCTTGTAAGGAAACACATGATGCTTCCAACAATGTAGGACTATTCTTCAAAGAGATAGTAAGACTTCATGGGGCTACCTCTAACCATTGTACCAGATATGGACCCTAAGTTTGTAGGGAATTTATAGTGTACCATATGGAAGAGACTAGGAACTAACCTTACTATGGCATATGCCTATCACCCACAATCTAATGGGAAAATTGAGGTCATAAATAGATCCCTAGGTAACCTTCTTAGGTGCTTGACAAAGGAATATGGTGTTGTATGGGATACTATCTTACCTCAAGTTGAATTCTTCTATAATGACTCTATAAATAGAAGTACATACCTTAGCCCTTTCCAAATCATCCATAAATATCATTCAAGGGGTGTCTTTGAACTCAAATTTTTGTAGAGAACATTGGTCAGAGGAGTGCATTTGCAGATGATTTTGCTAAACTAATGAAAGATATCCACCAACAGGTTAGAGAGAGATTGCAATAGAGTTCTCAAAAATAAAAGCAAGTAGAAGACATGAAGAGGATAGAAATACATTTTAAGGTTGGGACATGGTCATGGTCCACCTTAAGAAAGAAAGACTACCTAAAGGAAAGTATACCAAACTACATATGAAAAAGATTGAGTCATTCCAAATTGTCAAATAATGTGATTGTAATGCATAGAAGATTGATTTACCTCTTGATATAGGCCTTTCACCAATATTTAATGTATATGATATTTATGCATATAAGGCTTATAGTTTTACTAACATTGATGATGTAGGTTCTAATGTTGTACTTCAAGATCTACTAAGACAAAAACCTCCAAGTATTGAATATATCATAACAAAGAGGATCAATAGGAAGACTAGAAAGCACATCTATTATGATTATTTGACCAAATGGTAGGATAAACCCTTGGAAGAAGCAACTTGGATGTCTTTGGAAGATATTGAGAAGAATGGTGTTGAAATTGCATACATTCCCACTCAAGGAGCTTGAGTGTCTTTTGGCTAGAGAAGTATGGTGCAAGGCACCAAGGTGATTCAACCAACAACAAAGTGGACCAAGGAATTCAGTGATCAATACATCAAATATTTTTTAGTTTCATTTATGTGTGTAATAAGCAATGATCCTATGTTTGGTCAAGGAACTTCAAGTGTATTTATTAGCCTAAGTTCACTTAGTCCAAAAGGGTCCTAAAATTGCATCTTTTGATTGAATAGGAGTTTTTAATATGTTTTTAATATCATTTTACCTTAATAAGGTTTATAGAAAGATAAATGATCAAGTAATAAGGTATTGAGAAAAAAGTTGTAAAAGTTGCTAATTAGCAATTTTGTTGTTGACAACTTTTTGTCAAAAAGTGCAACTTTTCACCCAATGGTCCCAACCTTTCAAATATTAGTTGTAACCATTGGCAATGATGTAATTAGGCATCTAAACTCTAGAAACATTCAAATGTGTGAACTATTGTATTTACAAACCTTTTTTAAGTAGAAATAAGAAAAAAATTTAAGCATCTCTTGCATGTACAAAATTGTATGGATTGGATAACTAGATCTGATGTCATGATAGGATAGAGTACTAAATCTTGATTGCATAGCATTTTACTTTATCCATTTTTGTTAATTTTGAAGGGATATATCATTATTTTTCTGAGACTGTGTCAGCATACCCTAAAATTGAGGGTTTCAATGGATTTTTGGTCCTAACTTGTAACTCCATGGTGGGATTTCAATGGCCTCCTAGATTTTATAAAGTTAGGGCATGTACTAATAGATTTATAAGTTTCATATTTTTATCATAATATTTGAAGATCCTATGATCGAGCCCTAGGTTGCATATTCACATGTATTTAACTAATTTGGTGAGGGTTTGTAGGGTAAACAAAGAGATGGAAGCCTAGAAGTTGGGGTATGATTGTTTTATTTTGAGATAAGTTAGACAAAGACTTTCTAAGTTGGTTATTGTGCCTAGGAACCCATTCTATCTATTGTCTAGGTGTTCCAAGCCTCTTTCGACCATTTAGGCTTGAGAAGCTTGTGTGGATTCAGGGGTGCTGGAGTAGGTTAGAGAATTGAAAATTGGAGGATAGATAGAAATCCCCAAAGGGTATATGAAACTATAATTTTTTTTCCAAGCTCTTTGAGAAAATTACAAGTTGTTGCCCTAAAACCCATAAAAGTACTACTAGGAGCAATAAGGCCTCTTAGTGCATTTGATAGTTGTGATAGTTGGGTAATCCAAACTATAGTGGAAACTTGGTCCTTTTGTATCCCTTTAAGTGTTCCAAGAACTGGTTGGAGTTAGGGAGTTGGGTAGTGACCATTTCCAACTTTGTTCCCTAAGATTGAAGATTGGCTTTTAGAGGCATTTTGTGAAGTTTGTGTAGAAATTTAAAGGAGATGTTCTAGGAGTTTGTGGAAAGTTGAAGTGTGGGAAAAGGGGGTCTTAGAGACCATTGATAATGTACAAGGTTGCCTTCAATGATTTAGTTTTGGAATCATTCACACTTTTTCTGAAGACCTCTACACCATGGTCTGTCTTACCTTCTCTCAATCCTACTCCCTCGAGCTCTCTTACTATCACCTCAAGCTATCTTCCTATCCCTTACTTTATTTCTCTCCATCCTATTCCCTATCAAGCTTCCTACCCCTTTCTATGCATCTTATCCACTACTTTCTCTCTCTTGCCAACAATCACTCTCTCCTCTTCATCAATCACTCTCTCTTTCTCTCTATCATTCACTCTCTCTCTCTCTGCCAAATGATATCTTCATTTCTCCATGAATCATTCTCTCACCCACTCTCTCTATCCTATCCTCTCTACCTCTCTCCATCTCCTATCCCATATTTTCTCTATCTCCATCAATCTATCTCTCACTTTGTACCCCTTCTTTGCATCCTCTCTCTCTCTCTCTCTCTCTCTCTCTCTCTCTCTCTCTCTCTCTCTCTCCCTCCCTCCCTCCCTCCCTCCCTCCCTTCCTCCCTCTCTCTCTCTCATTCTTGAGAATGTTGAGATTAGATTGAAAAGATCATTGTTGAGGTAGATTATTGAAGAAGGCTATGTGTTACAATCATTGTTTTGTCACTAATGTCAAACCTACTATTTGTTGGTAAGACAATTTCTTATAAGATTTAAGTACTATCACTTATTTGATTGATGAAGAGGATTTGATCAAAAGATGTAACAACAACACTTTGAGGAAATGTTGAGTTAATATTTTGTAATGAAGTACAAGAATCAATTAAGATGGTGATAATATGATGTATTGATAATATACTTAAGGTTAGAAAGGTTGGTTACACTAACAAAGTTTAGAAGAGAAAGTTACACAATGTTTGTTTGCCAAGCTTGACAGATTGGATAGTAGGTGCCAAGAAATGCTAGTGCAAGCCAAGTAGAAAATTAGCTAGAGCCAAGTAAAATTTCATTCTAATATATGTCAAGAAGAATAGTGGATATTGAGTAAAGTTTAGTTGATTCCTGACGCAGGCAAAAGGTGTGAATAACTAGGGTCAAAGGCTCACCCAACTATCCAAACCACCCTGCAAGAGTTAACCCAATGGAAGCAACCACAAGGGACAGCAACCAAAGGAGGAGAAGAAAGAAATACTTTTATTGATTCATCAAAATATCTTCATACATGCCCTGATGTAAGGCCTTCTGGGTTATGGCCAATTGCAAATACATTCACATTCAGTGATCCAACTGCAAATTTGCACTTTCAGTTCTGCTCTCTAATCTTCTTCCCAAAAGCTTACCTAACTCTAAGCCTAAACACTCTATATATACTTGCCAAAATGGCTTACAGATTATTCTAGAACATTACATAAGAGGAAGGCTGACCCAAAATGGTCTGGACACATCCCAAGAAAATATCTTAACATAAATATCATGAACAAAATAAATCCTGCAAGTCAGCTTGCAGAAAGAACAAAAAAAATAGACAACTCGACACACACTGGATAACTTGGTGCACACTAGAAAACTAGTACTTGGTAAGAGTTCAAAACTAGAACTCAATAAAAATTGGAAACTAGAATTTGGTAAGAACTGGAAACTAGAACTCGGTAAGAACTAGAAACTAGAACTTGGTAAGAAATGGAAACTGGAACTCGATAAGAACTGGAAATTGGAAAAGAACTGGAAACTGGAACTTGATAAGAACTAGAAAATGGAACTCAATAAGAACTAGAACTCAGTAAGAACTAGAAACTAGAACTCAATAAGAACTGGAAACTAGAACCCGGTAAGAACTAGAAACTGGAACTTGGTAAGAATTAGAAACTAGAACTTAGTAATAACTGGCAGAAAGAATAAAAGTGCAAGATTGTAAGGGAAACCTAGGATGCTCCTACATTAGATAACTAGGGTTGGAGAAAATGATTCTCTTGAATCATGCAAGTGTTACAACTTGAGCTGAATCCAACTCAGATGGAGAAATCCATGTAGCATCTTCGACTGGTCTTCCACTTCACCAAATGCTCATAATAATCTTTTCCCCTTGTGCTCTTACCAATTCTTTGATCCAATACCCTTTCAACTTCCTCAATATATTTCTTAAGATAATCATTTGGTATAAAAACTTCATCCTTTGACTCCTGATACTTATACAAATTAGCAATATTAAATATAGGAGATATATCCACATCATCAAGTAACTCGACTTCGTAAGCATTACCACTGTCAAACTTCTTCAAGATCTTACAAGGTCCAAATTTCTTCATCTTTAGCTTGCTATATGTTCCAACTAGGAATCTTCCTTTCTTTAGATGAACCATAACCTCATCACCAAATTGAAAATCATGGTGTCTTCTAGACTGATCAGCATTCTCCTTATACTTCTAATTGCTTTGTTCCAACCTCAACTTCACTTCCTTATGCAAAGACTCCATAAAATCAGAAAATTCTTCTCTTGTAGCACTTTTCTTTTCTTCACCAACAACATCTCTCAAATCTGATATACCTCTAGGATGCATTCTAATAACAATCTCAAAAGATGTCTTCCCTATACTCCTATTCACATAATTGCTATATGCAAATTCAGCTTGTGCCAATACCATCTCCCAATTACTCAACTTATTCCCAACTAAACATCTTAGAAAATTACCTGAGCTTCTATTGACAACCTCTATCTATCCATCTATTTGTGGATGGAATATAGAACTAAACTTCAATTCAGTACTCATCTTTTTCCACAAAGTCTTCCAAAAATAACCAACAAACTTACTATCGTTGTTTGAAATAATGCTTCTTGTTAATCCATGCAATCTCACAATCTCTTTGAAGAAAAGTTTAGCAACATGCTCAACATCTAATGCCTTTTTACATGGTATAAAATGAGCTATCTTAGAAAATTTGTCCACTATAACAAATATAGAATCACACCCCTTCACTATTTTAGGCAATCCAAGAACAAAATCCATACTAATGTTTGTCCAAGGTTTCTCAGGAATAGTAATAGGTGTATACAAACCAATATTTTGACTCACTCCCTTTGCAACTTGACAAAATTCATAACTCTTTACAAATTTCTTAACATCCTTATACATTTGTGGCCAATAATATTTTTCTTTCAGCAAACTCAATGTCTTATCAATTCCAAAATTTCCAGCTAATCCACCACTATGCTTTTCCTTAATAAAATTCAACCTCATAGGACTTCTAGGAATACACAACTAAATACCTTTGAACAACATACCTTCTTGAATTAAATACTCATCATACTTATGTGATCTATTAGATTTGGTGCTCTACACTCTCTCCATGCCTCAGAAAATTCAAGATCAGCATCATATAACTCTTTCATCTCATCAAAACTAAGAACTTCAACCTTCATTTCAGTCAACAAAGAACGTCTTCTACTCAATGCATTAGCAACTTTGTTAGTAACTCCACTCTTATGCTTGATCACAAATGTAAAACTCTGCAAGTACTCAACCCACTTCATATGTCTTTGATTCAATTTATGTTGACTTCCCAAATACTATAAAGCTTTACGCTCAGTATACAACACAAACTCTTTAGGCATCAAATAATGTCTCCACTTCTTCAAGGCTGGAAAAATAGCATAAAACTCTTGATCATACATAGAATATATCCTTTAGCATTATTCAAATTTTCACTAAAGAAAGCAACAAGCTTACCTTCTTGACTTAATACAGCTCCTATTGCATTACCACTTGCATCACATTCAACTTGAAATACTTTGTTGAAATTAGGTAAAGCCAATACAAGTAGTTAAGAAACTTTTTGTTTCAAATTCTCAAAACTCTTATCAGCTCCATGTGTCCACTTGAATTCCTTTTTATCTCCCCTCATTGTTTCAGTCATAGCATTACAAATAGCACTAAAATTCTTTATAAACTTATTGTAAAAATTAGCCAAACCATGAAATGATCTTACCTTGCCCACATTCTTAGGTGTAGGCCATTCCAAAATTACTTTAATCTTCTCAGGATCCATCCTCAATCCATCAGCTAAATCACAAATCCCAAATACACAATCTCCTCTTGCATAAAAGAACACTTTTTCAGATTAATCAACAACTTTTCCTCTTTCAACCTCTACAATACTTGTCTAATATGCTCTAGATGTTCTTCCTTATTCTTGCTGAATATCTAAATATCATCCAAATAAAAATTTACAAACTTACCCAAGAATCTTTTTAGAACTTTATTCAGCAACCTCATGAAAGTACTAGGTGCATTAGTCAAACCAAAAGGCATAACCAACCATTCATACAAACCATCTTTTGTCTTGAAAGCAATCTTCCATTCATCACCTTCTTTGATTTTGATCTGATGATAGCCACTCTTCAAATCCTGGTAAAATACTTTGCTACACTCAAACAATCCATTATGTCATCCATCATTGGCATAGGAAACCTATATTTCACTATTATCTTGTTAATCACTCTAGAATCAGTACATATTCTCCATTCTCCATTCTTTTTAGGTGCTAATATAGCAGGTATAGCACTTGGACTCAAGCTTTCTCCAATCAAACCTTTCTGCAAAAATTTATGCACTTTTCTATTAAGGTCTTCATCCTCTGCAAGTGTCAATCTATATGGTACTTTGTTTGGAAAACTAGCTCCAGGGATTAGATCCATACAATGACTTATACTTCTTACTGGAGGTAAACCATCAGGAATATCATCAGCAATAATTTCTTTATACTCATTCGACAACTTTGCAATTTCTTTTGGCACTCGGTCAATAATACCATCTATCATTTGGTCACCACTCACTAGCACTCGGTTAACACTATTTTCTTGCACTCAGTCTCCATTGACAAAACTTAGTTTTCTTGGAATTATAGCAAAATAGACTTGATTCTTTTTCATTTCCTTTTCAAATTGTTTCCCATTAACCATGCAATTTTTTACAAAAGTATAATTAACCTCATATGGGCTTTTGATCAAAGACAACAATGTTTGTTTCTTCCCATTTACCCAAAGAGTATATTGATTCAATCTTCCATCATGTACAACATATCTATCATATTGCTAAGGTCTTCCCAACAAAACATGACAACAATCCATGGGCATAATATCACACAAAACTTCATCAAAGTAATGTCCAATTTTGAACTTCACAAGGCATTGCTCACTTACCAATATCTTATGGTTATCTTTGATCAATGAAACATGATAAGGTTTGGGATGTTTCAGCCTCTGCAACTAAAACTTTGTAACTAGCTCTTCTGATGTCAAATTTGTAGAACTTCCACTGTCAATGATCATTTTACAGCATTTTCCAGCCATCTTACATCTTGTCTTGAAAAGACTTCTCCTTAAAACAAGTTCCTCATCACTTCCCTTATTGCATAAGGTTCTTCTCACCATCAAACTTTCTCTAGCCTCAGGTCCACTTGGTGAACTCTCAATGTCTTCTTGAATCATAGCATTTCTATTATTTTTCCCACTTTCAGAAGATCTACATTCAAAGCATATATACCCTTCTTTGCCACATCTAAAACAATTACAATGAAATCCACCTCTAGAATAAGAATTACCTCTTCCTTAGTAAGAATTAGTGCCTCCTCGGTAAGAATTACCACTTTTCCATTCAGTCTTGCCTTTGTCATCATTCTTCCATTCAGATTTTCCTTTATCCTGCATAGAACTATCAAATCTACTACTTTCTCCATAAGATCTACCTCTGCCTCTCTAGAATCTACCACCTCTACCTCTCTATCTTTGTTCATGCTTCTTTGTCAAGATCTCCTTAGCTTTCAAGGCATATTGATATGCTTCTTCTACACTTTCTAGCTTCATAAAACTTATTTCATCTTGTATTCTAGATCTCAATACATTAATGTACGTTGCAATTTTCTCAACATCATCATCCACATGTCCAGATCTAATGTCCAGTCTATAGAATTCCTCAATATACTCTTTCACAGTCATGTCTTTTTGCTTCAAATTTTGCATCTTTCTCAACAAGCTAACTTGGTAATCAGCAGGGAGGAATTTTTTCTTTACCTTGTTCACCATCTTTGGCCAAGTTTTGATCTTCTCCTTTCCTCTCCTTTTTCTATCAGTTTGCAAGTGCTCCCACCATAGTGATGCATGACCTTTCAACCTAGTGACTACAATCTTCACCTTTCTATTATCAGGAGTGTTTTCATACTCAATGAACTTCTCCATATCAGAGATCCAATCCAACAGAATATTGGTGTCCAATTTTCCATCATAAGGAATAACTTCTATAGTAGGCTTTGAATTCACTCTAGCCATACTCTTAACAATCTTTCTTCATCTTGATCTTCTTCAGGTTCTGGATTATGGTTTGGTGCTGCTGCTTCATCATCACTTACATCATCAAGATGTACTCCTCTCCTATGGGCTATCTCCACAACATCTAATTTGGCTGCAATTTATCTTAACTAATCCAATATAGCATTATCAACATTATTTCCTCTACCATGAACCATCTTTACAAATCAGGTTCCTGCAAGATCGTAACCCTCTGCAAGTCATATGTCAAATTCGTAGATCTGCCACCCTACAACCAAATCCAAATCAGAGTTCTACATGATCCAATTTCCACAAGGATGAACCTCAAGCCCTGATAGCAATTTACATAGGCAAAAGGTGTGAATAACTAGGGCCAAAGGCTCACCCAACTATCCAAACCACCCTACAAGAGTTAACACAATGGAAGCAAACACAAAGGACAACAACCAAAGGAGGAGAAGAAAGAAATACTTTTATTGATTCATCAAAATATCTTCATACATGCCCATCTATAAGGCCTTCTAGATTATGGCCAATTACAAATACATTCACATTCAATGATCCAACTGCAAATTTGTACTTTCAGTTCTTCTCTCTAATCTTCTTCCCTAAAGGTTACCTAACTCTAAGCTTAAACACTCTATATATAGTTGCCAAAATGGCTTATAGATTATTCTAGAACATTACATAAGAGGAAGGCCAACCCAAAATGGTCTGGACAGATCCCAAGAAAACATATTAACATAAATGTCGCAAACAAAATAAATCTTGCAAGTCAACTCGCAGAAAGAACCAAAAATATAGACAACTCGACACACACGGGATAACTCGGTGCACACTAGAAAACTAGTACTCGGTAAGAACTAGAAACTGGAACTCAGTAAAAACTAGAAACTGGAACTTGGTAAGAATTGGAAATTGGAGCTTAGTAAGAACTAGAAACTGGAACTCGGTAAGAAATAGAAATTGGAGCTCAGTAAGAACTGGAAATTGAAACTCAGTAAGAACTAGAAATTGAAACTCGGTAAGAACTAGAAATTGGAACTTGGTAAGAACTGGAAATTGAAACTCGGTAAGAACTAGAACTCGGTAAAAAGTGGAAACTAGAACTCGGTAAGACCTGGAAATTTGAACTCGATAAAAATTGAAAATTGGAACTTGGTAAGAACTGAAAACTGGAACTTGGTAAGAACTGGAAACTGGAACTTGGTAAGAACTAGAAACTAGAACTCGATAAGAACTGGAAACTGGAACTCGGTAATAACTGGTAGAAAGAATAAAAGTGCAAGATTGCAAGGGAAACCCAAGATGCTCTTGCATCAATGCTGAACACCAATAATCTTTAGTTCATGCAAAGCAATTTCATAGTGGATGTTGAGTAACATAGTATGTGCTATGCATTAGAAGCTTGATAATGCCAAGCTACTGCATTATTTAAAAGATCATAAATTTGATGGATCTAAGCTGACAAGTTTTCTTTCTCTGATTATGTGTATCAAGTGGAATATAAGCTTGATGAGCTAGTGGCACAAAATTCAAGGTAAACCATTTTTAGGAAAATTCAAAGTAGATTCTAGTAGAATTTTTTAGAAGAGATATAAGATATGGGTTAGATACATTGTATCCTACCTAATCCATCCAAACCCTAAATTGGATAATGGAGAATGAGTAGAAAAATATCTTAATTTCCTATTTATAGGAATGGATAGTCATAAAGCAAGGTTAAGATAAGGAATCAAGGGTTTTGCTTCATCTAGTGACCTAAGAGAATATTCTACAATGGAATGTTAAGAAACAAGGCTTAAGGAAATGAATGCTTGAAGGGTGAACAAGCTATCAGAGCTACAAAGTATGAAGGCCAAGTAGAATTGAGGACTGAACAGAAATATATAATTTGCAAATAAAGTTGTAAGTTATATTAGATCAAGCCTTACTATTACTCTCTAACAATTGTATTAGTCTAAGGTAAATCCTTTGGATTAAGTTTTACCTAACAGTCATTTATAAATCCTTTAACCAGGTGACATTCCAAGTGAATGGGGTAAAGTCCTCTAACAAGGCTCACTCCTAATAGGGTGATTGAAATCCTTTAATAGGGTCACATTTAATAGTGTGTATTATAACCTTTAATAGGGCATCACTTTAGAAGAGTAACAAGAGTAGCATGTTACTAGTGGTTTTTCCCGAATTGGGTTTCCATGTAAATCATTATGTCAAGTGTGTTGATGAATCTATTATGTTTCATGTTTACTTTTATACAAAGTTGAGTTGATAGTTACCTACAAGTTTTAAGTGATTGCATAATCTTATGGATGCATGCATAATGAATGATTTTTTATGGGTTCACTAGATGAATGATGTTTTATGGGTTCACTAAGGTGTGAAAAGTTATATTTATACTTTTAGACCTTGGATAACTAATTCACCCCCCTAGTTATTCTAAAGTATTCCAACAAAGAACTCTATCTCACTTTGTCCATATACTACCCCTCTCCTTCTTCATGTCCCTTACTCCTCTCTCTCTCTCTCTCTCTCTCTCTCTCTCTCTCTCTCTCTCTCTCTCTCTCTCTCTCTCTCTCTCTCTCTCTCTATCCTATCCCCTCTCCTCCCCTCTCCTCTACCCTCAATCTATCATATCATCTCTCTCCATGAATCACTCTATCTCACTCTCTCCATAATATCCCCACCACTCTCTTTCCAACTTATCCTCTCTCTCTCTTCTTATCATTGAATCTCTTTATCTCTATAATATCTCCTCTTTATTCCTACCCCCTTCTCTCTCTATCCTATCTCCTATCCTCCTTTCCCCTACTCTCTTTCTCTTCATGGTTTTCATGGCAAGACACTATTTTGTATACCTAAGGCAGTCTGTGCAATTTATAAGCAAAAGTTACTTATTAAGTAAATTTGTGTCTTTTAGTGTTTTGGTCAAGAATGCCTAGGATTAGGTTTTTTTAAGTTATTTTTAGGTATTTTGGAACCTTTTCCAAGCCCTATAAGCAGAATCAAGTGGAAAATGCAAAAATTGAACTTTTTGTGGAAAATTGCAAAATTGCAAAGTTGTAAAGTTGCTAAAAAATGTAACTTAGTGGAAAATGTGATATACCTATTCAAATATTTATTTTAACCATTGGAATAGGTCTAGGAATGATAAATACCTCATTCATTAGATCTGAAGGATATTATGTATGATTTGGAAGAAGTTACAATATAGGAAATTCAGTTTTGGAACCTAAATTTATTTTATGTATGTTTTTCCATACTATACGGGTTGACAAACCAAATTAGATGAATTTTTGAGAAGGAATTTTTAATCATCTTTTTAGGTGGTAATTTTTTCAAGCTATTACATTTTTGGTGAAGTATGGTTTTTAGTTCAACAATGTGGTACATTTCTAAAAGATGGGCCACTAACTACTCTTTTTCTTGTTGGATTTCCATAACCTCCTAGGAAATGATTGTTGGTAGGGTCCTTGTAAATATTCCATGGTTCCAAGACTAGAAGATAATTTTTGTGATTTTTCCAATCAAGCCCTAGGTCAAGTACCTTTGAAGGATTTGACCTTGTTAACATGTTGTTAGGTGAATAACAAGAGTCAAAAACCTATTGGAGGGTTGAACACTTGGAAATTGATCATAGTAGTATTTTTTATCATTCTTGAGTATTTGGTTTTCTTCCATGTCCCCATTTTGTACCTTTTTCTTTGTAAACTAAGCCTAAACTAATTAATTAGGTTTGTGTTTCCTAGTAAAGGAAAGGGAGTGCTCGAGTGGGATTATAAATTGATGCCTTGGGCTTTGATAAAAATTTGAAAGGGGTGTTCAAACACCTAGTTTTTTTGGGTATTATTTGGAACTTTATGAAGTTAGATCCAAAAAGTCAATTCATGAGGGCTAATAGGGACTCAAAGGGCTATTAGGTGATTTTGGAGTTTGAAGCTTTGTACAAGTGTATGGTTCAAATAAATGGTGTAGTCTATGCTAATTAAGTTTGCTAAGAATTATCCACACCTTAGAACCATTGGGAAAAACTTATTTGATGCTTTCCTAGCATTGACATAGTTGAGGGAAATAGGTCCAAAACCCATAAATTGGGTAAGATAGGTTCTTTATCCTTGGATTTTGGAGAGTTCTTTTCTTTGATCCATTGAAGGATTAGAGTGTGCTAAAACCTTGTAAGGAGGTTGAATATTTGATAGTTGGTTGATTGCAAGATTGGGAAGCCCATTTGAAGCTTCTTAGTTGTGCTCTCTACATCAAGTGGTATTAGAGACACTAAGTATCTATTGGGAAAGAAATGATGGTAGAGGGAGAAGAAATACCTTTGAGGATAACCAAAATTGAGTTAGAAAGATAGTGAAAGAAAAAAAATTTGAGAGAAGGGCAATTAGAAAAGAAAAGAAAGCAATGGAAAGAGAAATTGATAAGTTGAAGGGGTAAGTAGGAAGAGTAGACCATGAGGAGTTTGAAAAAGGAGGAAGAGGAAGAGGAGATAACTTTCCTAACATGCTTGAAGTTTAGAGGATCATGGTAGCATCCCTACAGAGGGTAGGAAGGAAAGATAAAGGAGATATACCAATTTTTGATGGAAAGTTAGAACCAAAGTCATCCATGGAATGGGTCGAGGCTCTTGAAAACCATTTTGAATCAAATGAGATACCTAAAAATCAGAGAGTAAAAGTGGAAAAATCAAAGTTGAAGGGGCCAACCCTAAGTTATTGGAACTTCCTCCAAAATGAAAGGATAGAGGAAGAGAAGTAGTCCATTACCACATGGAAGAGGATGATGATAGAAATCATAAAGAAATTTTTTCCTAAGGACTATGAAGTGATGCTCCACTAAAGGTTGCATAACCTTAAGCAAAAGGACATGGATGTAAATATTTATACTCAAGAATTTGATACTTTGACTCTTAGAGATAAATTCTAAGAAAATAAAAAGCAAAATCTTGAAATGTATATTATTGAAATTAGGTATAATGTGCAAGATGAATTAGCCCTTGTGATAGTACAATCAGTCCATAAATGTTATTAGCTTACCCTCAGGAATGAGGAGAAATAAAAAAGTAAAGGTGGATAAAAGTAGTAGAGGAAGAGGTAGATTTCAAGGAAGAGGAAACTACCCATGAAACCAAGGGTAAGCTAGTAGAAGCCCAAGGTGTTGAGAATGATAGTAGTAGTAGAGGTTCCTTTAGAGGAAGGAAACCTAATAAAATAGGTAGATTTGGTGGAAGGGGAACAAGTGCCTTCACAAGAAGGTGCTACAATTGTAATCAAGTGGGTTACCAGTCTTTTAGGTGTCTTGAGAAGCAAGGACATGTAAGTAGCCCAAGTGAAAGGAGAATTAACTTGCTACAAGATAAGGATTTGTAAAGTACAAGTTCACATTCCAAAAAAATAGATCCATAGATAGGAGAGTGCCTTATGTTGAAAAGAACTCTCTTGAAGGTACCCATTGATAAGGAGCCACCCCAAAGAAGGTCATTATTTAGAATCACGTGCAAGGTAAGTGGTAAATTTTTTAGAGTTATTGTTGATTCTGGTTCAATTGATAATTTGGCTTCTAAGGAGATGGTAGACAAGTTAGGATTGAAAACAATACATTATCCTTACTCCTATAGAATTTCTTGGTTGAACAAGGAGCAATATGCCTTGATTAATGAACAAGTATGGGTAGAGTTTCATATTGGGGAGTATAACAATAAAATCTTATGTGATGTAACTAAGATGGATGATTACTATTTACTTTTAGGGAGACCTTTGCAGTATGATGTAGATGCTAGGCATGATAGGGAGCAAAAAAATTATAGAATAACCAAGGATGGAGAAACCTTCACTATGAGGACACTCCCTGATGATGGAAGCCATAAGGTGAATAGTGTCATGATGGTAGGAGGTAAAGAGTATTTGCAAGAAATCAAGGAGGAGAAAACACCATGCTTTTCCATCATAGTTAGACCTAAGAAGGAAGTCAAAGTTATTCCCCAAGCCAAGAGTATGGAACATCAAGTAATAACTAGAGGGGTCATGGAGTTTTTAGAATAGTATAAGAGTATTGTTGCAAGAAGGGAACAAAAAAAAATTACACCATAGAGGGAGATAAGCCATTTTATATACTTGATAACTGGTGCTATATTACCTAGTAAAGCAACCTACAAGCTTACCCCTGAACAAAATGTAGAATTAGCAAGGCAGATTGAAGAGTTACTAGCCAAGGGATTTATAAGGAAGAGTGTTAGTCCTTTTGTTGTGCCTATTGTACTAGCTCCTAAAAAGGAAGGTACATGGAGGCTATGTATAGATTCTAGAGTCATAAACAAGATAACCATCAGATATAGGTTTCCCATGCCAAGAATTGAAGATATTTTAGATTATTTAGCAAGTGCAAGTCATTATTCAAAGATGGACTTAAAGAGTTCTTACCATCAAATTAAGATAAGGTAAGGTGATGAATGGAAAATAACCTTCAAGACAAACAAGGGACTATATGAATGGCTTGTGATGCCATTTGGCCTATGTAATGTACCTATCACATTCATGAGACTCGTGAATGAAGTCTTAAAGAATTTTATTAACAAATTTTGTGTTATTTATTTGGATTACATTCTTGTCTTTAGCAGGAGCAAGCAAGAGCACCTAAAGCATTTGGAATTAGTCCTTGAAAAATTGTATAAGGCGAAATTGGAGATAAACTCGGAGAAGTGTTCATTCTTGTAGGAAGAGTTGGTGTTCCTTGGGTTCATTATTTTCAAAAATTAGTTAAATATGGATCCATCCAAGGTGGAAGCAATTCTAAATTGGCCTACACCTAAGACAACCACTAAGGTAAAACATTTTCATGGTCTTGCAAGTTTTTATAGAAAATATGTGAAGAACTTTAGTGGTGTTTGTGTCACTATGGTTGATAATATAAAAAGGGGGATGAAATGTAAATTTGTATGGAATAATGAGGTAGATAAGTCATTTAAGTATGTTAAGAGGAGAGTTACAGAGAAACCAATCTTAGCATTACCTAATTTCTGTAAGGTGTTCACAATGGAATGTGATGCTAGTAACAAGGTAACAGGAGGAATTTTAATCCAACAAGGGAGGCCTATAACCTTCTTTAGTGAAAAACTAAATGAAGCTAAAAAAAATTATTCAAATTATGATTTGGAAATGTATGCTTTAGTTTAGTCCATGAGAAAGTGGAAGCATTATCTCTTGCCTAAGGAATTTGCTATTTTTACTAACAATCAAACTCTTAATTTCTTGAATAGGTAGGAAAAGATGAACCATAAGCACATGAAGTCGATGGAATTCATCCAAGATTACACCTTATCCATAAAACACAAGAGGGGAGCAAAAAGTAAAGTTATAAATGCCTTTATTAGGATAAATTTGACAATAAATGAGAGTCAAGTGAGTAGTATTGGTACTAAAGCCATGAAGAACATGTATGCAGCTAATGAAGACTTCAAGAACGTATATGAGCTTTGTCAAGCCATAAAGGAAAGGTATCATACTAATTTTCTTGAGTTTATTTTACAAGAAAGGTTACTGTTTAAAGGTAATTAGCTCTGTGTACCTAAAGGATATGTTAGGGAGAACATTGTTAAGGAAAACCATTATGGAATCTTGTAGGGAATTTTGACATTGATAAGACTCTAGAATAGGCTAGAAGGTTCTAGGTAGATATTAGGAAGTTTGTGGAATGTTGCATGCTATGTAAAAAGGCCAAAGGGAGATCATCAAATGTTGGAATATATTCTCCTTTACCTACACCCACTAAGCTATGGGACTTCATCAACATGGACTTTGTAATGGGGTTGCCAAGAACTAGGAGTGGATTTGATAGTATATTTGTTGTTTTTGAAAGTTTCTCTAAAATGGTTCATTTTCTACCGTGTAAAAAAACTCATGATGCTTCTCACATGGCTAGTATCTTCTTTAAAGAATTAGTTAGACTCCATTGTTTACCTTTAAACATTGTTCCTAATAGGGATTCTAAGTTCCTTGGACATTTTTGGAGGACATTATGGAGAAGGCTAGGAACAAAACTTTCATTTTCTTCAACACATCATCCCCAATCAAATGGCTAGACTAAAGTCATTAATAGATCATTGGGTAATCTACTGAGAAGTCTAACCAAAGAACATGGAGTTTCTTGAGATTTTGTTCTTACATAGACAAAGTTCTCATACAATGATATAGTGAAAAAAACTATAGGGTTAACACCATTTTAGATTGTGTATGGGGATTATCCAAGAGGAGTCTTGGAGTTGAGAGACTTGGGATATAGTCATAAGAGGAGTGCCCAAGCTAAAGATTTTGTAGAGGTTATGAAGGAAATACATCAGCAAGTTAAGAATAAGTTGGACCTTATAGAAAGAAATTATAAGAAACATATTGATAAGAAGAGAAGGGACCTACATTTTCAAGTAGCAGATCTAGTCATGATTCACTTAAGGAAAGAAAGAATGTCAAGGGAGAAGTACACTAAGTTAATGATGAAGAAGAGAGGATGATTCAAAATTTTGAAGAAATGTGGCAACAATGCCTATCATATTGACTTACATAATAATTTAGGGAATTATCCTACATTTAATGTGGTATATATCTATGCATTCAAGGGTCCAATGGATATTGAGGAAGTTGAGGTAGTGCAACAAAAAGAATGATCAAATTTACTACAAGAACTACCACAAGTTCCTAAGGCTACCATTAAAGCAATTTTGGGAAAAAGGACAAAGCACAAAGAGGAAAGGCTACTATGACTACTTGGTCAAGTGGGAAAAAAAACCATAAGAGGATGCAAGTTATCTTTCAAAGAAAGACATTATCAAGCTTGGAAGTAGTCTTGAGGATATTCCAACTCAAGAGACTTAAGTTACTGTACACCTAGGGAGTATGGTGTAGAGCACCAAGGAACTTGGTTTAGATATTGATTTTTATTTTTATTTTCACCTACTAGTCTAGAATAAATAAAACTTAAATGAAAAGTCCATGGTTGTCATGGAAAGACACCATTTTGTATGCCTAAGGTACTTTGTGCAATTTATTTAAGGAAAAAATGATCATTAGTAAAATTTGTATCTTTTAGTGTTTTTGGTCAAGAAAGCCTAGAATTAGGTTTTCTTAGTTTCTTTTAGGTATGTTGGAACATTTTCCAAGCCCTATAAGTGGAATAAAGTGGAAAATGCTAAATTTGCACTTTTTGTTCAAAATTGCAAAATTGCAAAGTTGTAAAGTTGCTAAAAATGCAACTTAGTTGAAAATGTGATATACCTATTCAAATCATGGTTGTAACCATTGTAATAGTTTTAGGAAGGATAAATACCTCCTTTATGAAGTCTAAAGGGTATTATGTATGATTTGAAAGAAGTTACAATACATGAAATTCAGTTTTGGAGCCTAAATCTTTATTTTCTATATGTTTTTATGTACTATATAGATTGTCAAACTAGATTAGATGAATGTTTGAGAAGGATTTTTGAATCATAGTTTTCTTTTCTTTTTGTTTCATCTTTCTAGGTGCTAATTTGTTCAAGTTATTGCATTTTTGGTGAAGTAGGGTTTTTAGATCAGCAATTTGGTACATTTCTCAAAGATGGGCCACTAACTACACTTTCTCTCATTGGATTTTCATGGACTCCTGGGAAATGATAGTTAGTAGGGTCCTTTTAAATATTTTAGGGTTCGAAGGCTGGAAGAGGATTTTTGTAATTTTTCCAATCAAGCCTTAGGTCAAGTACCTTGAAGGATTTGACCATTTTAACACGTTGTTTGGCAAATGGCAGGAATTGGAAACTTGATGGAGGGTTGAATGCTTGGAAATAGATTAGAGTATTGTTTTTGATAATTCATAAGTATTGGGTCTTCTTCCATGTTCCCATTTCCTACTTGTTTCTTTGTAAACCAAGCCTAACTTGATCAATTAGGCTTGTGTTGCCTAGTAAAAGAAAAGGAGCTCTGGAATGGGATAAGAACTTGATGCCTTGGGGTTTGATGAAACTCTAAAAAGGGTATTGAAAAACATAGTTTTTTTTGGTCTTTTTTGGAACTTTGTGAAGTTAGATCCAAAAAGTCAATTCAGGACTACTAGTTGATTTTGGAGTTTGAGGCTTTGTACAAGTGTATGGTTCAAACCAATGGTGTATTCTATGGTAATTAAGTGACATAAGATCATTCCATGCCTTATAACCCTTGGGAAAAACTTTTTTGATGTTTTTTTAGCATTGACCTAGTTGAGGAAAAAGGTCAAAAACCCATAAATTGGGTAAGATTGGTTCTTTGTCCTTGGATTCTTGGTGAAGCTGGAGAGTTTTTTTATTTGATCAAATGAAGGATTAGAGTGTGGTAAAACCTTTTGAGGAGGTTAAATATTTGAAATTTAGTTGGTTGATTGCAAGAGTTGGAATCCCATTTGAATCTTCTTAGTTGTTCTCTCTGCATCAACTCTCTCTCTCTCTCTCTCTCTCTCTCTCTCTCTCTCTCTCTCTCTCTCTCTCTCGCTCTCTCTCTCTCTCTCGCTCTCTCTCTCTCTCTCTCTCTCTCTCTCTCTCTCTCTCTCTCTCTCTCTCTCTCTACCCTAATAGATATTTCTCATCCCCTCTTTATATTCCTATCCCTTGCTAGATCACTCTTCATCCCATCTTTTCCTCTCTTTTTCTTCATATATCCATGTTCCTATGCTCTATATATTTATTTATTAGTCAAGCTCTCTCTGCATCCTATCCACTCTCTATCTTCTTATCTAGACATCCTACTAGAAATATTTTTTCCTTATCTCCATTATATCTCACACTCTCTCTTCATCTTCTCTCTTAATCTTTCTCTCCATCCCATCCACTATCCCTTTCAATCTCTCTACCTTCCTATCCTATTCTCTCTCTCTAGCTCTCTTTACATCTTATCCTCTTTCTCTAACTCTATTTGTTCCTCTCCATAATATCCTCTCTCTATATCTCTTTATATTATTTACTTTCAACCTCTCTATTCCTATCACCATATCTACCTCCCTCTATCTTCTTTGGCTATATAAAGATTTCTTAGAAATGCATACACAATATAGCATGTACACGCTTCATAATATATTCAAAATCATGAAATCTAAGGCTTGAATTTGCATTGGAGATCCAACCCAAAGGTTTCATAGTTTCATAATAGTCTCAAACATGATTTTTAAGAAACATACCAAAAGTATATGTTTTTTCTTGTGTGCTTACCACTTGGTTTGACCATGTTTAAATATGAATAAAATTAGGTTACATGATATTGTAGATCTATGTGTTAGCTATATAACCATATAATATATTTTGAATTTATACTATTTTAAGTCTTTCAACTATAAGGTTTTTTCATTGTATCTCAATTTTCTCTCTAAATCCAATGTGTAGTATTTGGGGGGTTAGACTTTAGCTCCTTTATCTAATTTTGTAACATGTTAGTTTTTAAGAAACTAGACTCCATTCTACACAGTTTTTAAAAAAATGATTTTTTATTTATTCTCAATGATTTGAAGGGGGCACACATAGATATTTCATATTATCATTTATTCAATTTGTGTGTGTGTGTGTGTGTGTGTGTGTGTGTGTGTGTGTGTGTGTGTGTGTGTGTGTGTGTGTGTGTGTGTGTGTGTGTGAAATAATTAACCAAAAATTAAGGGATAAACTACATGGTATCAACTAAATTCTGATAGGAGTGATTAAATAATTTCCAAAAAAAAATTAAGATTTTAGGGGGACCGCACTTTACACTATGTTATGTATTTAATAAAAAATAGTACCACTTTTTTGTGGCCTCATTTTTTGAGCAACTTAAACTCTTCCATTTTAAAAAGAAATTAGTATCTTAGAAACTAGAAGAAGAGGACTACAAGTTTTGTTTTAGTCATATCTTGAAATTTTTAGTGTAACTATCTTCAAATTCTTGTCAAAGTTAAAAAATTGTTGATTTCAACAAAAAAAATGTCATCTTATACCCCCCTTTTGGTACCAAAACTTTGTGCACTTAGCCTACTTTAGGATTTCGAGGTACTTTTTGGAGCTTTGATGACGTGGAGAATTCACCTTGCATCTGCACTCTCATATTTTCTTTCTCATTGCTTACTTCATGGAATTTTATCTTAGTATTTTTTTATGCTCATAGCTTAGATCAGATACTCTAAATAGGAGGCTTTATGATACTCTCATTTTTTTAGATTATCTTTCATCTTACATTTTATATTAATTTATCTTCTATTGCATTACACTTCATTGTGATTCTTGGATTCTACCAATCTTTTTCCCATCCTTGAATCTCTCATTCTATGGTGTACCTTGTAAAGGTTGAATAACTAGATTCATTTGAGAGTCATCATACTTCCATTAACACCTTTTCACATCATAGATAGAGAGCTATAAACAACCTCTTGGGATGTCTTCTTTTATGGTTATTCTTGAGAATAAGGGTTTATAGAAGTGTGCCTACTTTTCTATATAGACTAGGTACATATGATGTAGTTCTTGACATGGATTTTCTATATTATCATAGTGGCAAGATGGATTATCAACACAAGAGGGTAGAGTGTGTGGATAGTCATGAAACTCCCACACATTTTTTAGGTGTACAAAGACTTGTATCCCTTCATATGATTTTCTCTATATACAGTAAGAGGTGCATGCAGAAGGGATGCCAATTATTATCCATCATCATTAGTGATAAAGGTGAGAATATCAAGAGAAAGACTTTTTTAGATGTTTTCCCTATCTTACAATAGTTTGCATATGTTTTTACCTCTAAATTTCTTGGTATTCTATGATATAGGGAAGTTGATTTTCACATAGACCTTGTACCAAGAGTTGAGCCTATACCAAATGCACCATATAGGATGACCTTAATGAACTCAAGATTTAGTTAGTGAAGCTCTTGGAGAAATGAAATTTTCATCCTAGTGTGTTGCCTTGGGGTATACTAGTGATCTTTGCAAAGAATAAGGATGGGCCACTTAGGTTATTTATTTGTTATCAAAAAATAAATAAAGTGACCATTAAGAATCGATACAAACTTCTTAGGATTGATTGCTTATTTTATTAGTTATAGAATACTTAAATATTCTCAAAACTAGATCTAAAGTCATATTATAATCAATTGAAGATTACAGAGTATAATGTTGAGATAATGGGTGTTGCACACATTGTATAATATTGTTATATTTATTATGTAATCTTGCACCTAGGAGCACCTAGATGGACTTGCAACATGTAAAGATTCCGATTGGATACACTTGATGAGTTGTATTGTAACATTGTGATAATATTTGATGTAATTATTTAATATTGGGGAAAATAATTAAATGTCCAATATTAAATGTGGAGTCAAGGGGTTAGGTCACACATGGTTTATGTAATACCACTTGGTGGTTTTGTGGGACTTGCTTCTATATAAGCAACTACAAGGGTAATTGTTGTAGAGAAAGACAAAAGGGAAAAGGCAAGAGTTGAGAAAGACAAAGCTTGACAAGTTAGCCAAGTCAACATTTGTGAAGGTTGGAAGCATCGTATGGAATGTGTGGATTCATGCTTGTTCACATGGATTGTTTGATGGTGGCTATGGATTTGAAGGATTCCATGGTTGTATTGTAATGGCATTTTTGCTCAATAATACATGATGATGGATTCTTTTAGAAGCTAGGTTTTTCCCTCAATAGGGGTTTTCAAGGGTATACCTTGTGTCACATTTTTGTCTATATGTTTTCTATTCTTTTGCATGTGGAGTTTAATTGCATATTTATTTCAGATCTATTATGGGTTATGTGGAAACTACTATATTTTTAGTTGCAAGTTTCCTTACAAGTGGTATTAGTGCCATGGTTTTACTATTATAACCCTAGATTGAATCCATGGGAATGCATGAGAGGATAAAAGAGGGAGCAAGATATATTAGCTTTATTGGTTGTTTATTGTAGATCTAAGAGTTTTAGATTTTCTTCCATATGGGATGTTGTCATATTTTGGCCATGTGAAATTGTTGGTCAACAGATTTTTTTGGATGTTTCATTTAAATGAGGGTTTTAGGGGGTAGCTTTCATAAATGACCTCCTCGGCAAAAATAGACCTCACCACTAGATCCAAGTTGGTTTTTCCAAAAACATTGATATATAATATGCCCTAGTTTGTCCATGTTGATAGAAAATACAAAGAGTTTTAGTTTTAGCCTATGATGACCATCAAATTTAATCCCATCAGAACTTTCATCACAAAAAAAAAAAATCACAATGAAAATGGTAAAACAACCATAACTTTCTCTCAAAATATTGAATTTTGGACTTCTTATAGGTATTGGAAAATTAATTCAAAGCACTACAACTTGGTATATGTTTTATTCTATGGTTTTGATATTTTGTCAAGTTTGAAGATCCTAAAAGTTAGATTTCCTTTATTTTGAGCACAAATTATGGCATAACTTGAGAATATAAAGTCAAATTTTGGACTTCAAGTAATTAACAAAAAGCTCTTAGAGAGATCTATATATTGGTTCAGATTTGGCATAGGTTTGACATGCTTTATTGGGTGATATATTAGTCTAAATAATTTATGATATATATGTAAGGAAACTTGGCAATAAAAAATATAACCGTTTCCACATAACCCATAATAAATCTGAAATAAATACGGAATTAAAATCCACATGCAAGAGAATAGATGACATACCCACAAAATTGTGACAGAAGATATACCCTGGGAAACCCTCATTGAGAGAAAAAACCCAGCCTCCAAAAGCATCCATCACCATGTATTATTTGGCAAAAATACCATTTCCATACAACCATTGAAGCCTTCATGGCCATAGCCACAACCAAGCAAACTATGTGAACAACCATGAATCCACACATCCCATGCCATACTTTCAACCTTCACAAATGCTCCCTTGGCTAACTTGTCAAGCCTTGTCCCGCTCGACTCTTGCCTTTTGTCTTCTCCTTGTCACTCTCTCATCCTCTCACAACAACTACCCTTGTGGCTGCTTATATAGTAGCAAGTCCCACAAAACCACCAAGTGGTATTACATAAACCATGTGCTAAAACCATGTGCTACCTAACCCACTGACCCCACATTTAATATTGGGCATTTAATTCTTTTCCCCAATATTAAATAATTACATATAATATTATCACAATGTTACAATACAACTCATCAAGAATATTTCATGGGAATCTTTACATGTTGCACGTCCATCTAGGTACAATATTACATAATAAAATAAAATAATAAAATAACAATATTATGCAATGTGTGCAACACCCATTATCTCAACAATCTCCCACTTCTTGTATACATTGCATAGGGTCAATCCGTAGCCACATAAATGAACAAGGGAACAATCCCTCCTAGCACATCCACCATCATGGATCAAAATACACCAAGTGCTCCATCCTGGTACCCGCAACAAAATCAAAGTATCCAGCATCTTGAACATGAATGATCTCACCTCCTGTTATGCCACTGCCACTGAACATACATAGAAGCCATCCAAAGAGAAAGCCACCCAACCTATCACATTAGAAGATCATAAAATCTTGTACCAACTAAAATTTCAAGCACAAAAAACCTGATCCAAAGGTAATCACATGTATTCGTAGTTGTCAAAATATCCATAGCTGAAACAACACCCACAACAAAGTGCCAAACCCATCCAACTATCCATACCTCAAAGGTATAACAAGTGAATCTTAAATCACCAACATATCCAATCTATAACCTACAATCACAAGCCTCAAGAGCAATACCTGCCACATATATACCAAGAAGCTCCCACTGCAAAAGATAATATCAAAGCTATAACCAATCCACTCACAACATCTCAAACAAGCGAATCCATGTAGTATCAAGGACATCCACAATACATAAATTGATATCCTGCAAGAACAACTCTCATAACAAGTCTCCAATAGTCTCCAAGTTCACCACAACCAATAGAGGAAAGAGATAAAGGAATAACCATGTCATCTCTCACGTGACATACATGAGCACAAACCAGTGATCACAATCTCTAACCAATCTCAAATCCAATGTAGGAAAAACTGAACATCCAAGAAGATAACCAAGACCAGAAAAACCATGCAAATCATAACTTGTATCATGTCCTTCTACACACACCTCTAGATGTAAACTGTGCAAGTATGATCTCCTCCATAAAACCCCAACAAGAAGCCTCAACAATATCCAAACTATACCATATATCTCATCATGGATGTAAGCCTCTCACAAGAAGATCAAACTCAATAAAACCATTCCTAAACCAAGGAATAAACATTCCTAATCCAAGGAATATGCCCAATAAAATCATCTCCCAAAATCAACCAACATAACAACATATGCACATGGAGATAACCAATGCTAAACCATCTCTCAAATGAACCCTTTAGAACTAACTCATGTACCATAGCTCAAGATCCATATCCATGAAAGACAAGCATAAATATAATGCAACTGAGAGAAACAATGGGCTATACCTCTCAAGTAAAAAACCGCTGAGTAGACCAAGAGTGGGGAATGAGAATGCTCATCAAGATACCCAAGTCTCCAACCAAGACTCATCTAAGAACAATCTCCTCTCAAGTCCATATCAGGTGACTGCCCCTCGGACTTCCTGCTGAAACCATCAACTGTCCCAACAAATACTTCTCTAATCCAAGAGAAATCAGCATCACCACTGTCTCTAAGTATCCATGAGCACTTGTAACTAATCAATTCATGCCAACTCCAAATGCAACATAGCAATATCATGAAGTATCCAGCTTATGATCAGTGTACTCAATACCAAGAAACTAAATCAACATCAATGTCAAAGTTCCAACTATGGCCTCAAGAACATAAACATGACAACATGATCTTACCATCTCAACTAAAGAGATAACATGCTCCACATGAACATACCATAACATGTCAGAACTCTAAATGCGTATCAAGAGTATACCATGACATAATAATGAAACCAAATTTATACCAAGGATAACATGTCAAATAAAAGCATAAACCACACATTTACCAAAAACCCTGTGAGTCCTCAAGATGCAACCATCTCCACACACCATGAAGAAAACCATCTCCACATACCAGGAAGAACCATCTCCACACACAATGAAGATAACCAAGAACTCCATGAGTCCTCAAGATCTAACCATCTTCAAACATCATGAAGATAACAAGTGCACCATGCAAATGTCAAAGACGCTTCTGCAGCAACAGGATCTAAGACAAACCTCCAACATCTGCAAACACTCAATATATCAATGCCAACAACTCCCACTCAATCATGGTACCAAGTCACCTATGGCATCATAAAATCCATCTCCTACTTGAAGATCCAAATCAAACTAGGAACTAATCCTGCACTGTCACCCCATCACTGTCACAAGCTCTCACTAAACCGTGTATCCAAGCTATCCATGACATAATGATGAAAACCCATCCTCTAACCATGAGAATCAACCAAGAAATCAAACCATCAAAGAACTCAAAGTGCACATCATGAGCTCCCCAAAAGGAACCAAATAACCACGATCCTCAACCAAGAAGATATACCACCATAACTGAATCAAAAAATCCAAGCTAATGAACATCAAGGATGTACCTGTATAACCAATCATGTCATGCCAAAATCCATGACACCATGATCACATCCATGAACTGAGCATCTGTCTCTCAAAGTGTCCAACCTGTCAGCATAAAATAGTCAACCACAATCCTCCACCATGACTATACTTGGTAACAACATCTCATCCCTTCTACATGAAGAAAATAGTAAATCATGTGACTTAGGGCATAGACAACCCAAATCTAAGCCACCAATCTGAATATGCATCAATAATGAAAGATCAATGGGCAAAGACAACCCATAACCAAGCTATAAATGCAACCTGTAAGTATAGACCGCTTATAATACTACACAACTTGTAGACCCAACAAGTCATCATGCATATCCAAATCAAACACTGATAACCATATCATCATGAGACCAATCTGAAATATGAACTGAGTATACAATGACATCAAATCTTAAATCTCCAATGCCATAAACTCACAATGTTAACATAGTCAAAATATACCTATAAACTATTCAGATCAATATATCAACAAATAAATCATGCCAAACTTGCACCAAATCTAAACCAATGTGTAGAGCTCTCCAAGAGCTTTCCGTTGACTACTCGAAGTCCAAAATTTGACTCTGTATGCCCAAGTTATGCCCCAATCTGTGCTCAAAATAAACAACATCTAACTTTAGGGCTCTTAAAACTTGAAAAAATCTTAAAATCATAGAACCAAACCTATACCATGTTGTAGTGCTCTAAATTAGCTTTCCAACACCTATAAGAACTCTGAAATTTGATATTTTGAGAGAAAGTTATGGCCATTTTACTAAGACAGTCTTTTTACCATTTTCAGTACGATTTTTTATTTTTTTATTTTTTCAGTGACGAAAATTCCGACGGGATTAAATTTGATGGCCATCATGGGCTGAAACCAAAAAACTCTTTCATTTCCTCTGAACATGGCCAAACTAGGGCATATTAGATATCAAATTTTATGGAAATGTTGACCCAGATCCAATGGTGAGGTCTATTTTTACCCAGAAGGTCATTTTTGCAAGCTACCCCCCAAAACCCTCATTTTAAATGAAACATCCAAAAAAACTCTTTTGTCCAACAATTTTCCATGCCCAAATCTTTTAACATCCCATCATAATAGCAAATCCAAAAAGCTTCAAATTTACAATAAATCATTCATATATCTTGCCCTTTTCTTTTATCCTCTCATGCATTCCCATGGATTCAATCTAGGGTTACAAATAATAAAACCATAGCTCTAATACCACTTGTAAGAAAACTTGACAATAAAGAATATAACTGTTTCCACATAACCCATAATAAATTTGAAATAAATACGGAATTAAAATCCACATGCAAGAGAATAGATGACATACCCACAAAATTGTGACACAAGATATACCCTAGGAAACCCTCATTGAGGGAAAAAACTCAGCCTCCAAAAGCATCCATCACCATGTATTATTCAGCAAAAATACCATTGCCATACAACCATGGAAGCCTTCATGGCCATAGCCACAACCAAGCAAACTATGTGAACAAGCATGAATCCACACATCCCATGCCATGCTTTCAACCTTCACAAATGCTCCCTTGGCTAACTTATCAAGCCTTGTCCCGCTCGACTCTTGCCTTTTGTCTTCTTCTTGTCACTCTCTCACCCTCTCACAATAACCACCCTTGTGGCTGCTTATATAGTAACAAGTCTCACAAAACTACCAAGTGGTATTACATAAACCATGTGCTAAAACCATGTGCTACCTAACCCACTAACCCCACATTTAATATTGGACATTTAATTCTTTTCTCCAATATTAAATAATTACATATAATATTATCACAATGTTACAATAAAACTCATCAAGAATATTCCATGGGAATCTTTACATGTTGCACGTCCATCTAGATACAACATTACATAATAAAATAAAATAATAAAATAACAATATTATGCAATGTGTGCAACACCCATTATCTCAACAATATATTGATTGTGGTAACATTATGAGTTTGTGACATTGTATAATTTGGATATTTGGATTTGATGTCATTGTATACTTAGTTCATATTTCATATTAGTCTTATGGTGATATGATTATCAGTGTTTGGTTTGGATATGTATGATGACTTGTTGGGCCTACAAGTTGTGTAGTATTGTAAGTGGTCTAGACTTATAGGTTGCATTTATGGCTTGGATATGGGTTTTCTTTTCTCAGTGATCTTTCATTATTGATGCATATTCAAGTTTGCGGCTTGGTTTTGGGTTGTTTATGCCCTTAATCACATGATTTTCTAATCTATTTTTTATGTAGAAGGGATGAGATGTTGTTAATAGGTATAGTCATAGTGAAGCATTATGGTAGACTATTTTATGCTAACAGGTTGGAAACTTCAAGAGTTAATTACTTAGTTCATGGATGTGATCATGATGCCATAAATTTTTTCATGAAATGATTGGATATACATGTACATCCTTGATGTTCATTGTCTTGGATTCCTAATTTTGATATGGTGGTATAGCTTTTTGGTTGAGGGTCATGGTTATTTGGGTTCTTTTGAAGAGATCATTATGTGCACTTTAAGTTCTTTGATGGTTTGATGCCTTGGTTGATTCTCATGATTAGAGGATGGTTTCTTTTCATCATGATGTCATGGGTAGCTTGGATACATCATTTAGTGAGATCTTGTGATAGTGATGACATGGAAGTGCATGATTAGTTTCTAGTTTGGTTTGTATCTTCTTAGGTTGAAGATCTTAGTTTCTCTTGGTATTGACATTTTGGTTATGTGTCTATAGACTTGGAGGATCTTCATGTGGGTGATGGATTTTATGATTCCATGGGTGACTCAATACCATGATTGAGTGGAGTTTTTGGCATTGATATATTTATTGAGTGTTTGCAGATGTTAGAGGTTTGTCTTAGATCTTATTGTTGTAGAAACATCTTTGACATTTCCATGGTACACTTGTTATCTTCATGGCATGTTGAGATGGTTCTTCATGGTATGTGCAAATGGTTACATCTTGAGGACTCATGGGATTCTTGGTAAAAGTGTGGTTTATGCTTTCATTTGGTGTGTTATCCTTGGTGTGAGTATAGTTTCATTATAATTTCATGGTATACTCATGATACACATTTAGAGTTTTGACATATTATGGTATGTTCATATGGAACATGTTATCTCTTTGGTTGAGATGGTTAGATCATGTCATATTTATGTTCTTGAGGCCATGGTTGGAACTTTAACATTGATCTTGGTTTATCTTCTTGGTATTGAGTGCATTGAATCATTTGTTGGATACTTCATGATATTTTTGTTTTAAATTTGGAGTTGGCATGGATTGATTGTTTATAGGTTCTCATGGATACTTAGAGATAGTGATGATGCTAACTTCTATTAGATTAGAGAAGTATTTGTTGGGACATATTGATAGTTTCAACCAGGAAATTTGAGGGGCATTCACCTGATATGGACTTGAGCGAAGATTGTTCTTAGATGAGTCTTGGTTAGAGACTTGGATATCTTGATGAACATTCTCATTCCTTACTCTTGGTCTACTCAGTGGTTTCTTGAGAGGTATATCCCATTGTTTCTCTTGAGTGCATTATGTTTGTGTTTTCCTTTCATTGATATGAATCTTGAGTTATGGTACATGAGTTAGTTCTGGAGGGTTCGTTTGTGGATTAGCATTGGTTATGATTTTATTTTTTTATGTTGGTCAAGTTTGGGAGATGGTTTTATATTGGACATATTCCTTGGATTAGAAATGGTTATTTCTTGGTTTATGAATGATTTATGATTTTGATCTTCTTGTGAGAGGATTACATATATGATTAGTTATATGGTTTGGTTTGGGTGTTGTTGTGGTTTCTTGTTGGGGGTTTTATGGAGAATATCTTACTCTCACAATTTACATCTAGGGGTGTGTGTAGAAGGACATGATATAGGTTTTAACTTGCACGATTTCTATTTGGTCTTAGTTATCTTCATGGATGTTTGGTTTCACTTACATTGGATTTAGGATTGGTTGGATATTGTAATCACTAGTTTGTGTTCATGTATTTCATGTGAAAGATAACATGGTTATACCTTTATCTCTTTTCTTTTTTGGTGGTGGATAAATTGGGAGAGCATTGGAGACTTGTTATGAGAGTTTTTCTTCCAGGTCATTGGTTTATATATTTTGGATGTCCTTGATACTACATGGATTCACTTTTTTGAGATGTTGTGAGTGAATTGGTTATAGATTTGACAATAGCTTTTGTAGTGGGAGCTTCTTGGTATATATGTGGCAGGTATTGATCTTGAGGCTTGTGATGATAGGTTACATATTTGATATGTTGATGATCTAAGATTCACATGGTATACCTTTGGAGGTATGGATACTTGGATGGGTTAGCACGTGTTTTAGATTTTATTTCAGCTATGGAGTTTTTCACAGCTACAAATACATATGATTACATTTGGATCAAGTGGTTTTGATTGGCATTTTAGTTGGTATTGGATTTCATGATCCTTATGTGATAGTTTGGGTGTATTTCTCTTTGGATGGCTTCTATGTATGTCTGGTGGCAATGACATAATAGGAGGTGGATTCATTCATGTTTGAGATGTTGGATACTTTGATTTTATTAAGGGTACCAAGATGGAGCACTTGATGTACTTTGATCCGTGATGGTGGATGTACTAGGAGGGATTATTTCCTTGTTTATCTATGTGGCTATGGATTGGCCCTAAGTAATGTACACAACAAGTGGGATATTTTTGATATAATGGGTGTTGTACACATTGTATAATATTTTTATATTGTATCATTTTATTTTATTATGTATCATCACAACTAGGAGCACCTAGATGGACGTGCAACATGTAAAGATTCACATGGGATAGTTATGAGCTGTATTGTAATATTGTGATAATATTTGATGTAATTATTTAATATTGGAAAAAATAATTAAATGTCTAATATTAAATGTGGCGTCAAGGGGTTAGATAGAACATGGTTTATGTAATACCACTTGGGTTTTTGTTGGACTTGCTATATAAGAAACCAAAAGGGTATTTTTTGTACAGAGAAAGGTAAAAGAGAAAAAGTAAAGAATTCAGCAAGACAAGGCTTGACAGGTTAGCCAAGTGAATATTTGTGAAGGTTAGAAACATGGCATGGGATATGTGGATTCATGCTTGTTTACATGGATTTCTTGATGGTGGCTATGACTTTTAAGGCTTCCATGGTTGTAATTCAGTGGTGAAGATGAATTTTTGGAGGCTGGGTTTTTTCCTCAATGAGGATTTAATAGGGTATATCTTGTGTCACATTTTTGTGGGAATGTTGCCTGTTCTTTTGCTTTTGGATTTTAAATACATGTTTATTTTAGATCTATTATGGGTTATGTCGAAATGGTTATATTTTAGTTGCAAGTTTCCTTACATATGACATCCAAAAGATTGCCTTTTCTATGAGGTATGAACACTTTGAGTTTACTAGTAGCATTTGGACTCATGAATGCTATAGCTATATTCATGAGCCTCATAAATGAGGTATTCTATATATTTTTGGATAAGTTTGTGGTGGTTTTCCTTGATGACATTTTGATATATTCTTATGATGTGGAGCACGAGGAGAACCTTAGATAGGCATTGCATCTTTTTTTAGGAAAAATAAGTTGTATTATAGCTTGTTGAGGTTTTATTTTTTCAAACCTAAGGTACATTATTTTGATCATGTTATATTAGGTGATAGTATCACATTTGGTCCATCAAAGATTAGAGCCATTATAGATTGGCTTGCACCTACCAATACAATAGAGGAGAGGAATTTTATGGGAGTAGTAACATGTAAATTAATTCAATCACATGCATGGAAGTGATAACACATAACACATTATTTGTTACCTAGAAACCCTCCAAGGTGAAGGTAAAATTGGGTTAGGGATGACATCCACAAATCTTCACTATTGCAGTAATAAAGTTAACCAATAAAGGTTATAGCATTTGACCATAATATATGATCTACTCTGTCAGGATTCTATCCTATTGAAGACTTAAGAAACTATTAGATTTACCTTAATAGAGGATTTGAAACTAACAACTAAGTAAGGACTCTATTAGGAGATTTACAAAGCTCTGTTAAGATCACTTTGTTAAGAGATTTACCCTAATTCAAGTTTGTTAAAACTTATTCAATACATGATTCTTGGTTTTCTCTATGAGCTGATTTTAAGTCTTCTCCTTTCTACCCAATCCTCTACTTTGATCCGATACTCCTTTCTTTCCCTTCCACTTTCACTGCTTATGAATAGGTCACTTGTTCTATTAGACGATAACAAAACCCTTAAATGACTTCTGATCTTCTCCTCTTTTATCTTCACACATACACATATGATCACTTCCACACTTGATCTAGGTTAAGATCATTTCTATATAAAGATTCTATGAAGAGTCTTCTTGATGGTTCCATGTTTTGCCTCTTCATCATGATTATTGAACATACATGTGGAGATATGTGATCCATGCAATGTAAATATTCTATAACAAACTCAACAAGTATTAAATGTTCTATAAAAACCTCTTCAAAACTTAACTAATCCTTCTAAGTCAACTTGATAATATTTATCCTAAAACTCTATTCCATTCCTGACTCTTATGTAGACGAGCTATATTTCTCGGCCTCTACTATTACTAGTGCTCAACATTGTTGTTTCTTGTCCTTTATTAACTTCTTGATACTGGGCATATATTTTTCTCAAAACATACTATATCACTCATTACTTATATACTTATAATTTCATGCAATTTTTTATGACTTTCTTAGTTTTTGAATGAGATTGGTCCATATAGAACATTGCTCTGTGATTGTACTTTACTTGGTTTCTATAGAATTACTTAGTACATACTATCTTATGTACATAACTCAAGCTATGCAGAGTTGTTCAGTCATAGGGATGACCATTTGACTCTTCCTTGTAAATGACTAAGTGATTGACACTAATTAAAAATAATGGTTAGAGATATCAATAATCTCCCCCTTTAACATTAGTGGAAAACACACTTTGTCATATTTACATTTTTTTATATCAATACAAAAAATGATAAATCTACCTAAGTCTTATGACTTGTGAAAAGTGAATACAAAATATTCATTATAGCCCTTTTTCATTACATGTACATGATACTCCTTCTATATACATTTCACCCTTGTATACATTTCCCCCTTATTTTTGAACACTTGGTGTCATTGCTATTGGGGTTGAAAGAGTTGAAGTAATCCATATGTTTCAATGAATTCCTTGTGACCTTAAATAATCATGGTAAGGGAATGATTCCATGTGGTTCTTGTTTCCTCCAAAATTTGATTCTATAGGTTTTAGTATTGTAGCTAAATCTATCAGACTCACAACCACCAATAAGTTATGATCTCCTATGATAAGATCCTGGGTTGTTTTCAATTCTCTCTACATGACCTCCAAGTGAGGTATCTATAAATCTTGTCACATCTAACAAATTTTTAAACACTTGTTGTACCCTTTGTATAATATTCATCACTACTTGCTCTTTTTCTTGTAATACCACCTTTTTCTTAGCTATACTTATGCAAACTTTGTCCATAACCTTGGTCTCAACTCTTCTTGATGACCAACCTTGGTCTAAACTTTGTCCATAACCTTGGTTTCAACTCTTCTTGATGACCAATCCATTAACTTGTGATTGGAGTCAAAAAATTTAGTACTCACTTGATCAATGATATGTATGAGTTGATAAATGATTGGTGTCTCTTCATCTACATTCTGTATGTCAAAAGCATCAACAAAAATATGCTTTACATCTTGTAGTGTTTTTTATTACTTTATCTCTCTTGAGTTCTTCTTGTCTCTTTTTCTTCTTCAAAATTTCTTGTAGCAAAAATTTTTACTATAAGGTGATATTTTCTAGATCAAATTGTGGCATCTCAATATGTTCATCTAGACTAACTTCACTATCTAGTGAAATGTCCTTTATTTATTTTCTCTTCCTTTTCAATGAAGGGGTGCTACTTTTCAACAGTGCCTTAGGAGTAGGTGAGGGAATGTCACCACTTAGTCTTGCTTGTGCATTAGTTCTCAAGACAAAAATAGTAGAACTTGGTTTAGCCTTATTTAATTCTTTATTTTCCTCAATCTGAGGTGCTAAGACTATCTTATCATTTTCATATACATCATCATCTTCTTCATTGGTAAGCCTTGAGTGCAATGATTCTAGAGTTTCAAGGGTGTTGAAATGTATAAAATACATGATACCTTGTGGAGTCAACACATGTTAGCTTTCTCCACTACTGTGTTCATAATCATATTCACAGTTTTTACCTTCTTTGTTGTAAGCCTAAAAATGTTTTTCCACAATAGTTCACTCTAATGTCATACAACTTCCTCTTTATTTTGTAGTATCAAGAACATTCTTTACTTAGGAACAAATATTCTCCTATGTCATTTCAAAAATGTATCTTTTTGGTCTTGAGACAAATCATGATGCATAACTCTAACTAGTGTGTCAGTTCTTATCTAATTTTCTATTACTTTAGCTTGTCACCATCTTCTTTCTAATCTATCATATAGATCCTTGGGTATCTTCTCAATTTTACTAGGAGATAATTTTTTATTTTTAATCATTTCTACAATAGCTCCTCCACTTTATTTCTATCATCATTATCTACCATATCATATCTCACATATTTGAAACTAGATAATCCTACATATCTTCTTACTCTGTCACATACCTCTTCAATAGTCTTGATCTTCTTGATAGGTGGTCCTCTAACCAATATCCTTCTCCTAGTTTGAGGTTCACTTAACTCAATAGTCTATGCTACTTTCAGCTTCACTAACTTCTCAGCAATAGCAACTACCCTAGTCCCTGGCTTAGTTGGTGGTGGAGGTGTCACTTCCTCCTTCTTCTTTGATCTTTGAGCCTTCTTTCTTGGTGGCATGATAGCAGCTAGACCTTTACTCTTGTCAACTTCTTCCTCTTTTGTTTCTTCTTCCTCATCACCACTATCTTGTTCTTCATCTTTACCAAAACCTTGATTCACTTGCAATTGTTCTTTTCCCTTTCCTAGGGTGCCTAATTTAGCTTCTAGGTTTGTAATCATCTTCTTCCTTTTCTTTTCTTTGGAAGAAATCTTTATGTTCACTATTATCCTTGCCTTTTCTTCTTCATATCTTCCAAATGGTTTTATCTCAACATCTATCTATTCTTCTAATAATGCACCAATGTTTGCACTAACATCATCACTCTCTATTTCATATCCAAAAATTTGTAGCCAAGCCTTCATTGGATTTACTTCTTGCACAAATGTGTTTTTTGTATCAACATGAAAACAAATGTCACTCTAGCATATTGTGACCAATTCCTCTAGAATTCTCATTCTCCTTTTCATTCTCATCTTGAATTCATCAAAATATGTATTCGTTACATTATTAAAATTTTCTCCCAATTAACTAATAAACTTGTTGATTTTCCTTATAATTGGCTTTTCTTGTTCCCATACAAAATTACGTATGCCATAAAAATACTTCTGAATAAAAAAAAATGTACAAACAATTAGCGAACCAAACTTACACATTTAATGCTTGGCCTTTCTTATGTATGATTGGTTTTTTTCTAGTTGTACCATTTGTAGCTTGGCAAGATCATACTCATGATCTTTCATCATAATCTTCCATTTTTGGTCCACACCCATACTCATAATGCTATTTAATTTGCTAGATTAATAGAATTTGTGAGCAATGACTCTCACTAAAAATTCTATAAGTGGATCATAAATGCTTGTAATGAATAGACCTCATCCATTCCACTTGGCTCTTGTATTAGCCTCAACTCACTACAACATTTGGGCCTAAATTGTAATGTTAGGCTATCACAATTATGAAGGCCACCAATCACCCAAGTGATAGTACCACAAATTGGCTGCCATTGGATAGGCATCACAATTTTTCTATTGCAAATTGCGATGACAAGGGAATCTATCACAATTGTGATAGAGAAATTTTTCCTAACTTGGAATAGGAAAGGGAAAGATTTCATCTTCTTTCCATCCCAATTGTGATAGTAGACCATCCCAAATGTGATAGTAGACTATCACAAGTATGATAGTCTAAGATTTCAATATGCGATAGCCATGTCGTGGGAGAGACAACTATCCATCATAAAAGTTTGTCCTAATTGTGATGGGTATGTGACAGTACTACTATAACTATGACTACCATCCATTGGAACAAGTTGTCACAATTGAGATGGCTTGCTAAAATATTTTTAAAAAAAATTGGCAGTAAATGTTGAACTATGGCATCCTTCTGCATTGCCTAACACCAATAGATTCATACAATTCATTGTCATGCTTGATCATAGATTAATATTGAACTTCACTTGGTTTTGAGAATAGTTTAATATTCTCTACTAATCAGGGCCAACCATGTGAAGGTGGAATCTCATTTGCCGCACCCCCCCCCCCCCCCCCCTCCCCGAAATATCTAAATTCCCTGTTAACATCTAAAATCTTTAAGAATGGATCAATCTTTAAAGTACAAAAAAGGATCCAGACCTACAAAAGTGACATAATTTTCCCATCTTTTAGTGCATGTCATTTTTCTATCGCATCCAAAATAAGATTCTACCACTCTAAATTGAGAATGCACGTGTAACTACATTCTATATGCATGGACAATAGGTGGAGCTAAAAAACCCACCGCATTTACATTTATTTAATAGGTCTATGTAAACCTCTAACAAAAATGCAAACCTATTGGGTTTTTCAGCTCCACCTAATGTTGTATGCATATGAATTAAGATTGCATATTGAACTATGTTATCCTTTTGTATTTCCTAAAACCAATAGATTTACATAGTTAGTTGTCATGCAATCATAGGTTAATGTTGAGCTTCACTTGGTTTCGAGAATAGTTTAATATTCTTTATTAATTAGGGCCAACCATGTGAAGGTGGAAGCTCACTTGGCCCCACCCCCCTATAAAATCTAAATTCCCTTTTAATATCTAAAATCTTTAAGAAAGGATCAATCTTTAAAGTACAAAAAAGGGTTCTAGACCTAAAAAAGTGAAATAATTTTCCCATCTTCTAGTGCGTGCCATTTTTTTATTGCATCCAAACTAAGAATATGTCACTCTAAATCAAGAATGCACATATAGCTACATTCTATATGCATGGACAATAGGTGGAACTAGAAAAAAACCACCACATTTACATTTATTTAATACGTCTATTAAGTATTTAAAATTTTAGACCATATACATATGTATTTAATAGGTCTATTAAGTTTGTAAGAAATATATATACACATATATACATATAAATATGTATATATATGTATATACATACATACATATGTACATACATACATCCATACATATACAAAGATCAAAAGGGCATGACAATGAGATGCAAACATCACAAGGTCACGACAGTGAAATGCATTGATCATAAGGGCACAGTAACAAAATCCTAGACCACGACTGATCTCCACAATCCATAAGATCTCTCTATATACATACATATACATATATACATACATGCATACATATATACCTACATACACATACATACATACATCCTTGGCATGGTTTAGAGGTAATATCATTGTGGTAGAAGCTTATGCAAGGGAATGACCCTCATTATTATGGCATTTACATAGAAGAAGAACTTGCTTCTTCAACTCCTCATACTCAAATCTTCACTAAAGTTATTCTTCCAATAGTGAGAGTATATGCTACAAATTCCTAGGAGCCAAGGGACCCTGAACCTATGCTATATTTTTTGGAAATATGGGAGAAGTTACTACAAGCTTTAGTACTTAATAACATTCTAGATCACATATTGATGCCAAATTTAACAATAACAATAGTTACTTGGGATCCTCACAATGATAATGTGTCAATACATGCATGGTTACATCCTTGGCTTCCATTTTTGGGCCAACATACAGAGCCTTTATATCCAACCATTCATTATAAATTGGAGAATGTGCTTCATGCCTAGCATTCAAGTGATGCATCTGCATATGCAATTTTATCACCTTGGAAAATTGTATTTGATCCTACTAGTTGGGAACAGCTGATTGTTCATTGTATTTTACCTAATCTAATGATAGTTCTATAGGAATTTGTAATCAACCTAGCTAATTAGCAACTAGACCAATTTAACTAGGTTATGGCTTATTTCTTTCTAAGAATATCTTCTATGATATGTTTTTGTAAAATTTCTTGCAAACTTTGGTCATTTTCTTGGTTTGCATTATTTTTGTGCAAGATCTTGAGGTAAGTCACTTAGCATAGGTTGAGTGAGTTTTATTGTTTTATTGTTTGGATTCTGGGATATGTATGAAGCTAGATCAATTTTTTTGTTGTGTCAAGATCTCTCTGTATATATACATACATAAGCACACACATATGTGTGTGTATATCTATATATATATATATATATATATACACACACACACACACACATATACATATATATACATATACATACATATACATACATACATACATACATACATACATACAAACATACATATACATAAATATAGTAATATATGTATTACATCTGCATTTTCTTTATCATTTCCTATAATTTTTTCAAGGTTGGGAACCACTTAAACATCCTTTGCATGGTTTAGAGGTAATATCATTGTGGTAGTGGCTTCTATAAGGGAATGAACCTCATGATTATGACATTTACGCAGAAGCATAACTTTCTTCTTCAACTCCTTACACTCAACTCTTCACTGAAGTTATTCTTCCAACAGTGAGAATAGCTGCTACAAATTCCTCAAGCCAAGGGATCCTAAACCCATGCTATGTTTTCTAGAGACATGGGAGATGTTACTATAAGCTTCAATACTTCATAACATTTTGGATTATATAGTGATGCCCAAATTAATAGTAATAGTAGATACTTGGGATCCTCGTAGGGAGACTATGTGAATAGATGCATGGTTAAATCCTTGGCTTCCATTATTGGGCCAACATATGGAGGCTTTAATATCCAACCATTTTTTATAAATTGTAGAATGTGCTTCATGGTGTTCATGCAAGTGATGCATCTACATATGCAATTTTATCACCTTGGAAAACTGTATTTGATCATTGGCTTTGTTCAAGTCCTAATTTTATGAAGTAACAAAGTGACTTTTAGGGTGGAAAGAATTTTTTTTCCTTGATCTTCTTGCTAATGAAGGATAAGAAGTCAGCTAAATGTAGCCCTTGAAATGATAAATCAAGTTGTAGAGGGTACAACTATGGAACAACCTGGGGCTAGAAAGAATGTAAGTTATCTTAGGGTGATAGACCAATGTCAATTTGAGGCACTTCAACAACAACAACCAGTGACAATAGCAAATACTCAACATCAAGCCTTAGCTTCCATGGACAGTGGGATTCACCTAAATAATTCCATGGGTGCACCTTAGTTGATTTTGAAGGAAGTGAATGAAATATATGCACAAGAACATGACATCTAATTTTTTCTTAAAGTGGGACACACACATGATGGTGTTCAAGTTTATGGATTTGGAATTATTAGTATCCATATATATTATGTAAAACAACAAGTTCTTGCATAATTTGTAGATAGATGGGTGATTACATCATTAGAGAAACTAGTTGAGATGCATTGTAATTGAACTAGAGGAAATCATTAATAAACCAAACATATAATGAAGAAGAAACTTGAAAAATTGAATGCTAAAATGCTAAAATGAAAGCTATCGAGGATAAAACACCTATGCTAGATTTACAACACAATGTGTTCAATTGATTTTAGATATAAACAAAACAAAAAAAACAAAAATGTAATATAAATTATTCCCCATTTGTTTTTATTGTGGAGAGTTGTGCGCAAAAGAGGGTGGAGAGCTCCGAATGAGGGTGGAGATCTTTGAATGTTGGCAGAAAGTGTTCAGATAGTGTATTGTATTATTTTATTTTATTATGTAATGTTGCACCTAGATGGATGTGAAACATGTTAAGATTCCCATGGGATATACTTGATGAGTTGTATTATAACATTGTGATAATATTTCATGTAGTTATTTAATATTGGGGAAAATAATCAAATTTCCAATATAAAATGTGGGGTCAATGGGTTAGGTAGCATATGGTTTATGTAATACCACTTGGTGGTTTTGTTGGACTTGCTACTATATAAGAAGCGACAAGGCTAGTTGTAGAAAGAAGACAAAAAGAAAAAAGACAAGAGTTGAGTGGGACAAGGCTTGATAGGTTAGCCAAAGGAGCATTTGTGAAGGTTGGAAGCATGGCATGGGATGTGTGGATTCATGCTTGTTCGCATGAATTGTTTGGTTGTGACTATGGATTTGAAGGCTTCGATGGTTGTATTGAAATGGTGTTTTTGCTAAATAATACATGGTGATGGACATTTTTGGAGGCTAGATTTTTTCCTCAATGAGGGTTTTCCAAGGTATATCTTATGTCACATTTTTGTGGGTATGTTGTCTATTCTCTTGCATATAAATTTTAATTGCATATTTATTTTAGATCTATTATGGGTAATGTGGAAATGGTTATATTCTTTGTTGCAAGTTTCCTTACAAGTGGCACCACTTGTTAGGATTAACCTCAAACAAAAATAATAGAGAACTCTGAGTTATGAATGTTGGTGGAGATTTTATTATCATGCCCTTATGATCACTATATTTTATTGTCTTGCCCTTATGATCTCTACATTTCATTGTCATTCCCTTGGAGGAGATTAGTAGAGATCTAGGACTTCATTGTTGTGCCCTTTGCGATCACTGCATTTCATTGTCATGCCCTTTATCTAAAAAGATTCTAATTTTTTTGCAAACAACTTATATGGATTCATATCTAATAATTATAGGCCAAAGTTATTCATGTGTATCATGCACTTTTCATTAAAAAATCCCTAGTTATAGAAGTTTCTTCTACTACTGGAGCAAGTATTCATCCTTGAGTGAGAAAATATATGTCATCTGTAAAAGCCCTTTACTTTTTTAGGACATGGAGCACATTCTATGTTAGTAAAATTTAGGTCTTCAATTATTTTCATTTTTTTTCAAAGATATGAACAACAATTGATTAGAATTTCCTTCATTTGTTTCTAGATATTACCCTCTATCATTTCCTTCCTCTAGACATTATTGTCATATTTAATTTCCCAAATCTATCCATACACTCCTTCCTTCTACCCTACCATAGGAAGGGACTAGATCCACATGCAACCCTTGTTCTCTAACATGCATATGGTCAAATATAGACATGAATTACATAGGCATTATTTGCTGACCTACATATGGTATTTTATTTTATGCAATCCTCCATATGACCTATTATAGATATGCAGTTTAATTTTAAGAAAAATAATAGTCTTAAATGTGTATGATTAAATACAATAAATAAGAGTACTAGCTATAGCTATATAATTTTAGTATTATTGATTATGTTAAGTAAAATGTTCAATAAAACAAGTATCAAGTAACATAAAGGGATCATCTGCTCAATCCTATTATGACTTAATGTGAATGCATCTTATCATTACATGGAAAATATTATGCATGAGATCTTTACTCAATCACCAAGAGATAATATAATCTGTAAGTACAAATTTCTACATACTTAGTTTAGTATGAATAGTTTTTATTGAATGCAAGGATAATTGCTTGTGTGAATTCAAGACATGAATGATTAATTTAGTTTAGCACAAGTATTATGCAATTTTTTATGTATGCATGTAAAGTAGCTCACATAGTCAATTGATATAAATACATACATGCACATATGCATAAAATTATCATAATTAGTTATCCTTGAATCTAACCAAAGCTATTATATATGAACAAGAGATACATATTTAGAAGGAAAAAAAAAAGAAACATTTACATAGGTACCCTTCTCCCCTAGAAAAAAATCATAGATCAAGGCAATGAAGATCATAAGGACATGGAACAACAATGAAATTTAGTGATCACAAGGGAATGATAACAAAATCCTAGATCTCCACTGATCTCCACCAACATTTAGAGCTCTCCACCATCATTCGGAGCTCTCCACCCTCTTTCGCGCATGCAACTCTCCCTAATCAATCAAAACAAATGGGGAATGATTAATGCCATGTTTTCTTTTCTTTTTTCTTTTTTCTACATAGTCCTCCATATGGCCCATTACAAATATATAGTCTAGTTTTAAGAAAAATAATAGTCTTAAATGTATATGATTAAATAAGATAAACAAGTGTACTAATTGTAGCTATATAATTCTAGTATTACTGATTATGTTAAACAAAATATTCTATAAAAAAAATATGAACTAACATAAAAGGATCTTTTGAATTTTATTATGACTTAATGTGAATGCATCTTATCATTACCTAGACAATATTATGCATAAGATCTTTAGTCAATCACCAAGAGATAATATAATTTGTAAGTACAGATTTTTGCATACTTAGTTTATTATGAATAGTTTCAATTGAATGCAAAAATAATTTCTTGTGTGAATTCAAGACATGAATGATTAATTCAATTTAGCACAAATACTATGCAAGTGTGTATGTATGCATGTAAATCAATTCACATAGTGAACTAAGATACACACGTACATGCACATATGCATACAATCACCATAATCAGCTATCATTGAATCTAACCAAAGCTATTATATATGAACAAGAGATACATGTTTAGAAGGAAAAAAAAAACATTAACATAGGTACCTCTTCTCCCCTTGAAGAAAATCATAGAGCAAGGGAATAAAGATCACACGGGAATGACATGAAAATAAAATGCAATGATCACAAGGGAATGAAAACAAAATCCTAGATCTCCACTAATCTCCACCAACATTCAAAGCTCTCCACCCTCTTTTGCATGTAGCTCTCCACAATCAATCAAAACAAATGGGGAATGATAAATTTTATGCATTCTTTTCTTTTTTGTCTATAATCCATAATCCACAACCCACAAGATCTCTCTACATATATACATACATAGACACACATATATATACATATACATATGTATACATACATACATACATACATACATACATACATATATACATATATGTACATACATACATATTTATGCATACATAAGAACAACAATGCACTTTCTAAGAGTTTATAATTGCTCAACAAAATTAATGTTTTATAAGAAAATTTACCTAAAGAGCTGTTAAGTTAGAAGCAAGAACATGGTGTTCAAATCGTATGGAAATTTCTTGACATGATAGGTCTGCAAGTGAGGGTGTTGACCAATCTTGTAAACTTGAATGCTAAAATGAAAGCTATCGATGATCAAAAACCTATAACATAGTTACAACATAATTTAAAGTTGATTTTAGATATTGTAGAGGAATATATTCAAAAATTTGATAATCAAAATTTAAGGCACGAGGGTGAGGGAGAAGGAGCGGATTTAGAAAGAGAAGGAGAAGGAGTGGCTTTAGAAAGAGATTGCATGACAAAAACTATAACTAGACAACATATAGGATATTATGGGAGCAACTGGATACAATCTAGGAAAGTGTTGTGGTAGGTACTATAACATTGGAGTCACGTGCAAGTGTCTTTGAGAATTTACAATCCAAATATTGGGAGGACTACAAGTTGTATAATTTGTAATGTATTGCATGTGCATTTGTTGATAAGAGTGTTTTAAGTATTGGTATAGTCTCCCTATGATGATGCCAAGTATCAAATTCTTATAAGAGTGTTTCAAGGTTGGGAACCACTTCAACATCCTTTATATGGTTTACAGGTAATGTCATTTTAGTAGAGGCTTTTACAAGGAAATGAGCCTCATGATTAATGTATTTACACAGAAGCATAACTTGCTTCTTCAACTCCTTACATTGAACTCTTCACTAAAGTTATTCTTTTAGTATTGAGAATAGCTACTAAAAATTCTTGGAAGCCAAGGGACCCTAAACCTATGATACATTTTCTAGAGATATGGGATAAGTTACAATAGGCTTTAGTACTTCATATCATTATGGATCATATAGTGATGCCCAAATTAATAGTAGCAATAAATACTTCATATCTTGACATGGAGAGTGTGCCAATACCTGCATGGTTACATCCTTGGCATTTATTTTTCAGAAAATGTATGGAGCCTTTATATCTAACCATTCATTATTAATTGGGGAATGCGCTTTATGCCTGGCATGCAAGTGATGCATCTGTATATGCAATTTTATCACCTTGGAAAATTGTATTTGATCCTACTGTATATGAGAAATGTTAGTATGCTAATAGAGAACAAATTTAAATAAAGCTTCTACAAACTAAAAATAATTCATAAACTTCAAGATAGACTAAGATGAACTCTCAGTTGAGAATATGAGCCATTAATGGACTCTCTCAATGAGAAGCTCTCTTGTTGAGTGGCTTTGTCTAGATAGATAGGATGTATGCTCAAGCTTATGCTTCAAAAAGGGCTTCAAATGGAGTTGGAATTTGGGTGTGAGTGTATGGTTTTGATGTAAAATGGCTTCTTAAAATGGCATTATGACTTTACTTCATGGATTGTGTTATTTTGCAAAGGGGAAGGATCCAATTTATAGGCAAGAGGCTTGAGGGATTGAGGGCTAAGATGCAAGGATGGGAAAAAGCTCATGGAGGGCTCAGATTGCATGAGAGGAGAGCACATGGATTGTGCTTCCTTACAGCCAATCAGGGAGTGACACATGTCACAGGGTGAGAGGATGGAGGAAAGGGGAAGGATGAGTCAACAAAGGAGGCTCAAGGGATAAAATCTTCATAAAGACCCTCATAATGGCTTGTAAGAGCAATAAAAGGGCTTGGAAGAGTCATTTATGGCCTCGTGGGCTTCATAAAGTATTATGGTTGAGATATTTTGAAGGAGATGAGAGGAATTTCGACTTGGGCTTGATTAGGAAGGTTTTAAGATTGTGCAAATGATTAGAGGATGGATTAGGATGGTTTAGGATTAGCTTAGGGATAGGCAAGTGGATGGCATTTAATGAGGGTGGGTGAAGGAGGAGATATTTGTTAACTTTGGCTTGGGTTAGTAAGTCTTAACCCATTTTTAGGGAATGTGACAAGGTTAGGAGGGGATTGGGATTAGGTTTAAAGACATCTTCTAGAAGAGTCTAGACTTTGGATGAGGATAAAGACTTTCTAGAATAGTCTAGAATTTCCTAGGATGAGGATGAGGACTTTCTAGAAGAGTCTAGAACTTCTTAGGATGAGGATAAATTAGATTTGTAGGAAATAAATAAAGTTTTATTTATTTCAAGGGTTTGGTTTGAGGAGATATTTATTAAAACTTTTTTAATAAACATGAGGATTAATATTTAATCTTAATTAAATATTTTGAGTTGGGATTAGGGGTAGGAAATGATGGGATTAGCCTTTAATCAAAATTAAAGAAGGATTAGAAGATTTTGGAAGAGATTAGTGGTCTTAAGGAAATTGGCCAAGTTTTGGGCAAAAAATAAATTTTTTATTTATTTTAGGTTTTTTGGTCGATTTATTAATTAAATAATTAATAAATAAGGAAATAATGTTTAAATAAGATTTAAACATTTTTGGGAGGGATTCCTTAATTAAATATTTTTAATTAAGATAAAGGGATTTAATGGCATAAAAATAAATTAATTAATTAAATAATTAATTAATTAATAAATGATGATGTCATTAAGAATTTTTTATAAAATAAAAATACTTTATTTTCTAAAAGTTTTTAGGTGTCTACATTTTTCCCCTCTTTGATGTGATGCCACAAGTGGCATGGCATCAAAGATAAGAAAATAAGATGCCCAAAGCTAGAGCAGAAGAGGAGAGAATGGACTGCGAGATGCCCCCTCAAGAAGGCGGCGGGGAGAGAAAGCGAGGCTCGACAACTTCTTGAAAAGTACAAGAATTTGAGATGAGCAAGAAGACTCAGATTGGCTTAAGAGAAGAGGTTTAGTTAGCTCAAACTCTCACTACGGGAGAATGATAAAGGGAGAATTAGAGGCACAAGAGGAAGCAAGCTTAAGTTCTCAGGGATTGCAGAGGATGAAGGAGTGGAGTGCTATAAAAGGAATCCAAGATGGGGAGATGGATGAGGGGATTAAAAAGCTGATGTGACAGGATTTCAAAGAGTCAGATTGGCGGAAGATGGGTTTCGAAGATCCCTAGGACTAGGATTGTGGATCTCGAAAGATGAGGCTTGGTGGATTGATTTGGATTGGTGGGTCCCTAAGACTAGGATTGTGGATCCCTAAAGCTAAAGGTGAGGAGTCATTCAAAGAGATATTGATGCATAAGCTGGGGTAGGAGAGACAGATGCTGGACATGGATGGGGGATAATGGAGATGAAGGAAAACCATTGAAGCTTTTTGAGCGGGGGGATACTTCAAAGAGAAGTACCACCATGTAGTTGAGCACTAGATTTGCTATAGGACTATTGGTTAATTGTCAAGGTTACCAAGAACATCAAGGCCTTTTCACCAACTGTCTAGAGGACTGACGGACTGACTCAAATCAAACACGCAAGGATTGCCCCAGTATCACACATGAATCCCAGAGGAAGCAGTGTGGAAACAACACTGGGTAACCCACAAGCAGAAAAGAAAACAAGCAAAAAACATGATCAAGACCTTACGCTTTGATTGCCCCATTCATATTATACCATGATATGGAAGATCATGGTAACCTCAAGGAGGGAACAAGGAGATTTCTTGGAAAAGATATTTCAAGACCCAATAGGGAAGAGTCCAAATCAAAAGAAAGCAAAAATCCAAAAGAGAACCGTTTGCCAACGAGATGGGTAGGACGAGGTACTAATGGACCAAGATCAGACATGAGGAAAGCTATATCTTGCAAGGACCTATCGAAGAGCACCTAAGCTATTGGATTTGGATGAGTGATGCGTCTGGCAAGCTAAACTATGAAAGATAACACTTTGGTGATAGGAAATCTAGCTAAAGGATGCATTGGAATAGCTAACCAAGATGTGTGATGGGTGGAAGATGCGGATCAAGGACGAACTGAAATGAACGCTGGATAGATACAATGGTACTAAGCTAAAGAGGATGTACAAGCTGACGGACCAAGTTATTTACAAGCTAAAGCTGACCAAGATAGTTACAAGCAGGCAAAAGCTTAGGATGATAGGATAGCGGGATGGCTCAAGTTGGTGCAAGATGCAAAAGCTAAGGATGAGTTGATAGCGTAAGATATGGATGTGCAAGGATGCATCCAATGATGATGATAGATCTATGACCAAGGATGGGGACAATGCTAGGGTTGGTGGTAGCTGAGCTGATAGATGGCGCTAGAGTGAATGGCTAATGAGAGGTTGACATTAGATTTGCATGAGGATAGCCTAGAGTGGGATACTAATGACAAGGGAGGATGGACAAGAAAAAATCTCCAAGGAATACAGTCCCCCTAGTCAGAAGATGACATGTTGAAGGAGGTCTTACGATGGATGTGATAGGATTCAAGCTAGGATGAAAAAGCGGAAGGCATTAGGGAGATGGATGATAGCTAGGATGATTGGCTGAAGCTGCCGAAGATCAGTGGATAGTGATAGATAAAAGCTGGAGGATGAAAGATAGGTGGATAAATTGGAAGATGGAGTTGGATGGCAAGATGTGACCAAAAGAATGAGGATGATAGGCTAAGCTGGGGATGGTTGGATTACGCATGATGCTTGTTTGCCAAGTTTTCATTATGGTACTTGTCCAAGACGCTTGAATTGCCAAGTTTTCACTAGTGGACACTTTATTTTTCTTTACTTCTTTTTTTTTTTTGACTTTTTGACTTTGGACTTAGCTGGAATGATTTTGGTTTTCTTCAGCTATTTTTGGATCTTAGATGTTGGTAGGATGGATGAAAAAGGATTGGATTGAATGAGTGGAATGGTGGGTGGGAGTTTGATAGCTAATGGATGCGAAGACATAAGGCTTGTGGTTAAATGGATGAGGAAAATGGAAAGATCATCATTGGCACACACCTTGAGAGGTGATAAAGTAGTGGGAAAGATGGTTTTGAGCGAGGTTGAGGAGAAAATGGAGGAAGAGAAAGATAAGGACTAAAAGTAGAGTTGGAAAAAATGGATGATGGGAAATTTAGGATAAGAAGCATATGGACTAAAAGTGGATTGGGGGGATGAAGGATGCTTATATGGGGATTTGGATGAAGGATGGATGGATGACGCTTTTTGAGTAGCATGAATGGATTCCAATTGAGATTTTTCTTTGAGATGCATTTCTTTTATGAGCATCTTTGGTATCCACATGATTTTTGACTTTTTTAACTTGGGCTCTTGTGGCCTCTTGACTTTTTCTTTGATTGGGATTAAATGTTTCTTGTTTTGAACATGTATTTTAGAAGGGACATGTTGAGACTTGGATTTTTGTGGATTTTTGGATTTATGCTTTTGTATTTTGGCATCCAATATGATTCTTTTAGCCATGGGATGGGAACAAGAGCATGGAGGAGATGGAGGGATAATTGATGGAATGATAGGGTTTAAAGGTTGGAAGGGATTCAAGGGTGAGTGCCTTTGATGAACTAGCTGGTGGATTTGAGGGGATGGAAGGATAGATTGGAACATAGGATATGGATGGATATAATTTCCCAAAATGGATGGAGGGAAGGAAGGATATGGACCCAAAATAGATGGAAACGAGGAAGGTGTAGGTCCAAAAATAGATGGAGGGGATAAAGGATTCATATTAGCTATGTAAGGACCCAAAATGGATGGAAAGGGTGTGGGATTTAGATAAGGGATATATGGACCCAAAATGGAGGGTTGGAGATAAGGAGTAGGATGAGGGCCCAAAATAGATGCAGAATAAGATGGATGGGAACTTTGGGGTGGAGATGGAAGGACTTGGGACCATGTAGGAATAGCGAGGATACCAACATCTAGAAATACATTTTCATTTCTTTTTTCAATATGATGTTCATTATTTGGAACACAAGATGTGAGTCCATTACTAGCTGAAGGAGTTGAAGCTTCGGATATGATAATTAGTTCTTTTTTGATGGATCTATCATCATGGATTATGGGAGATGTATGATCATGAAGCAGAGGAGATGGGAGGATAGGATCTTGAGTTGGGTGGGCAGAGGGAAAGGGATCTTGAGATGAAGTAAGATGGTAGGATTTAGATATGGAGGGGATGGTAAAAGTGGATCGTGTAGGGGAATAAGTGGGATGGCGAGATCTATTGTTCTATCGGAGGATATTTCAACATGATTTTGGACAAAATCTTGACAAGAATGGATGGGAGTGGATGCATGAGGTTCATTATATGGGATTTGGATAATTCTTGAAGGAGGAGATGTGGATGGGATTTGGAGCGATTCGATGGGTGGTATGAGGATGATAGCTATGGCAGATGGAGGTGATATTATAGATGGGGAAGCATCATTACTGACTACTTCACATGGTTGGATTAGATGACATGGCTTATCGACTGTTGGAGGTGACTTTTCTTGTATTTCCTCTAGGAGATTCCTTGGAGACTCGTGTATTGGAGGTGGAGGTGGATTGACAGGTATAGATAGTGTGATGGGGGTGGAAGATTGGAATCTTGGTTGACTGGGTGATAGAGGAGAGGCTGGGATATCAGATGGCATGACTAGATAGTTTGGAAGAATGCATGGTTTTTGTGGGATGCTTGGGGGAATGTTTCTAATGCTTTCAATATACCCATCATAGTCAACAAGATTTTCATCATCATTGGAATAGGAGGTGGCGAGAGCAAGGACAATATGACCGAACACATCATCATAGGTTTGGGATTTCATGTTTTGATGATGAGTTGGATGGGGATGTGGTCTTGCATATGGATGAACATGGAAGCTCGTGGTTGGATTTGGATTAAGTGTATATTTTGGATTGGTTGATGAAGGATTTCCTAGGGAGAGTCAAAGCTGTATGACAGACCTAAGGAGGATTGGCTAGAGATTTTTGGCTTTCCTATGGATGGAAGACTTCAAGGCCATGCTATCAAAAAGTGAGAGTTTTACTTTCCTATGTGCTAGATTGGTGGAGATTGTGTCAAATTAAGGATAGACTAATGATCCTATGGGCATGACATGAGATTGACCACTTGTGGATCCCAACCTTTAGCTCAAGGTGATGAGGGATAACAAGTGACAAAGCTAGATTACCCTAGACAAAGCTCTGTCAAAGGGATAACCTTGGTGAGGCTGGTGGATTGGTCGAATTGATTGGATAGAAAATTCTAGCAGAATGACAACTCTCTAAAGGCTTGGGTGTGATTTTGTATTGGGTTGCTAGCTAGCTGGGGGGGATGATTTGGAGAGACTTTGGATTTGGGATTGTTCTAAAGCAAGGAAATAGATAGATTCAGTTGCAGTGGGGGAGCTTAGATGATTTTTTGATGAGGCAGTGACTACGCTAAGTATGCCTTGAGCTGGGAGATTTTTGCTTTTTTGGGATTTTGACCAAAGTTGGCAAACATTCATTCAAAAGCTATGAACAAACAAGCAGACAAAATTTTGGAGCAAGCACGTCAAACACACTAACATTATAGGAAGATTTTTACAAGGATGAAATTTGTTATAGCTAGGGAGTCCTCGATATAGGCAAGGTATGTGAGGCCCAAATCCATAGATGAAACCAAAAAGATGTCACACAGCCGAGAGGAGCGGTAACCCACTTCTCCTCTTTCACTTCTCAAGGGTATAAAGTTCCTTGAGGCTTAGCCCGAGTGACAAAATCTTGATCCCAAGAGAGGTGTCTTTTGATTCACCTCCTGGTTCTTATACTCCACCAGAATGCTGGAGTTGAGGTCATCCAAGGGGTGATGAAATCCCCAAGCAAGCCTCTTAAAAAGAAACAAGGTTTTGGATCCTAATCTTATGCACCCAAGATGGCCTCATAAGACGACAAGGGGAGAGAAGACTTGGATGACCTTGGGCTAAAAAACACGCTTGTTATTTTTACCAACTGACTCTTATGTGTGCTAATCTAGACTTTGCAAGCACTCATGTTTAAGAGAAAATGTTCAATTCCAACTTTGAAATGCGCCAACAAAGAAAAATCGAGTGAAGAATGAATACAAGAAGAAGAGTTAGGGTCAACAACAAAGTAAACCCGCGCGCCCGGAGGCCCTCCACGTCAAGTATCGATTAATTTCTTTTAAAGCATTCAAGAGTTGGTGTGATTTATTTTTTTTTAAGCCCAAAGCAAGGATGTGTGAGACTCAATTTGTCAAGCGCGCGCCCGGAGGCCCTCCACGTCAAGATTTGTCCAATTTTTATGCCCAAATGAAGTGTGAGCGAGATTAATGCGCATTCAAAAAATTTTCTAACTTAGAAAAACCAATAAAGACCCAAGTGAGTGGAGTTTGATCTTTGTGGAGCACTTAACACCCTATTAAGTAGACCCATCCCCATAGATGGCGTTGAGATTGCAACCAATGGTTAAATTGATGGGTGATTAAAGAGGGTGAGTCCAACTACAAACTTACTCAAAGTGTCTTTATTAGTTTTTATAACTTAGAAGATTTCAAAAATGTGGATTCTTTTTATGCCCCAAAAGATGATTATTTGATCTATGGCATTAAAGATTGGATTTTTTGTTTTAATCACGCATTCAAAAAAAAAACAAACTTGATTTTAATCCATGGCACTCAAGAGTGATTTTAGCAACACGCATTTAAAGACAAGTGATTAAACATTCAAGTTTTTTTCTTTTGAGCATTCAAGATTTAGATTTTGTGTGTTGTTTTAAGAACTTTGAAGTGCTTTGTTTTAACCTTAGATCATTCAAGATTGTTTTGGACTCAAAAGTGAAAATGATTCTTTGGACTTTGGTTTTCATTCAAGATTTTGTGTTCTAGTTTGCATATTTTAAGCCCAAAAATGATATTCCTAGATTATTTTGATGCATGAAAAACCTAAGAAACATTCAATATTTTGCAACAAGACATTTGTTTGGAACAAATAACAAAGCTTTTAGGATAATTTTTGGCAACCATTTAGGACTCTTAGTTTTCATGATATTTTAAAAGAACTTTAAAATATTTGCAAATGAGATTCATTTTATCCTTGATTGATGCTTTGAGTTTGATTTAGATTTTAGTGTGCACTTAGTGTTGATTTTGAACCTTTTGAAATAGAAACTTGAAGTTCTTTTTAAATTCTCAAAAATGAAGTGTTCCTAACTTTGCATGAATGAATCTAAAACTTTGATGTTGCAAGGATGCAAATGATTGGATTGGTTTAGTTTCTTTTTTTAAAAGATTTTTTCTTATTTGCAAATTTTTAATTTTTTAATAGATTTAAGTATGATTTAGGGGTTCATTTTAAGCACTAAAAAGAAGTGTGTATGATTTTTCTTTCTTCAAAAAAAATGGCCAAGATCTCCCACAAGAAGAAGAAGAAGAAGTAGATGGAATAAGAAGAATATAGACAAGAAGAGGAAGAAGAATTCCAAGTGCTTTGTCCACCTATAAGCTTGAAAAATCTGCAAACACTATGAGATAGATTATGAGTTCCTTTGTCTTTTTCATGCTCATGTGGACCTACAAAATCAATTTATACAATCCTACCAATCATAAAAATAAACAAAATTAGCCAAAATTAGCAAATGACATACAAAACTTGACTAAAAAAGCTAATGAAGATGACCCATGCGGGGTCCCACCGGGCGTGCCAAAATGTATATGAGCAATGTTAGTATGCTAATAGAAACCAAATTTAAATAAAGCTTCTACAAACTAAACAAAATTCATAAACTTCAAGATAGACTAAGATGAACTCTCAATTGAGAATATGAGCCATTAATGGACTCTCTCAATGAGAAGCTCTCTTGTTGAGTGGCTTTGTCTAAATAGATAGGATGTATGCTCAAGCTTATGCTTCAAAAAGGGCTTCAAATAGAGTTAGAATTTGAGTGTGAGTGTATGGTTTTGATGTAAAATGGCTTCTTAAAATGGCATTATGACTTTACTTCATGGATTGTGTTATTTTGAAAAGGGGAAGGATCCAATTTATAGGCAAGAGGCTTGAGGGATTGAGGGCTAAGATGAAAGGATGGGAAAAAGCTCATGGAGGGCTCAGATTGCATGAGAAAAGAGCACATGGATTGTGCTTCCTTACAGCCAATCAGGGAGTGACACATGTCACAGGGTGAGAGGATGGAGGAAAGGGGAAGGATGAGACAAAAAAGGAGGCTCAAGGGATAAAATCTTCATAAAGACCCTCATAATGGCTTGTAAGAGCAATAAAAGGGCTTGGAAGAGTCATTTATGGCCTAGTGGGCTTCATAAAGTTTTATGGTTGAGATATTTTGAATGAGATGAGAAGAATTTCAACTTGGGCTTGATTAGGAAGGTTTTAAGCTTGCTTAGGATTGTGCAAATGATTAGAGGATGGATTAGGATGGTTTAAGATTAGCTTAGGGATAGGCAAGTGGATGGCATTTAATGAGGGTGGGTGAAGGAGGAGATATTTGTTAACTTTGGCTTGGGTTAGTAAGTCTTAACCCATTTTTAGGTAATGTGACAAGGTTAGGAGGGGATTAGGATTAGGTTTAAAGACATCTTTTAGAAGAGTCTAGACTTTGGATGAGGATAAAGACTTTCTAGAATAGTCTAGAATTTCCTAGGATGAGGATGAAGACTTTCTAGAAGAGTCTAGAACTTCTTAGGATGAGGATAAATTAGAGTTGTAGGAAATAAATAAAGTTTTATTTATTTCAAGGGTTTGGATTGAGGAGATATTTATTAAAACTTTTTTAATAAACATGAGGATTAATATTTAATCTTAATTAAATATTTTGAGTTGGGATTAGGGGTAGGAAATGATGGGATTAGCCTTTAATCAAAATTAAAGAAGGATTAGAATATTTTGGAAGAGGTTAGTGGTCTTAAGGAAATTGGCCAAGTTTTGGGCAAAAAATAAATTTTTTATTTATTTTGGGTTTTTTGGTCAATTTATTAATTAAATAATTAATAAATAAGGAAATAATGTTTAAATAAGATTTAAACATTTTTGGGAGGGATTCTTTAATTAAATATTTTTAATTAAGATAAAGGGATTTAATGGCATAAAAATAAATAAATTAATTAATTAATAAATGATGATGTCATCAAGAATTTTTTAGAAAATAAAAATACTTTATTTTCTAAAGGTTTTTAGGTGTCTACACCTACTAGTTGGGAACAATTGATTGGTCATTTTATTATATCTAACCTAATGATAGTTCTATAGGAATTTGTAATCAACCTAGCTAATGATCCGATGGACAATTTTAGTAAAAATTGAAGTGTCTCATTTCTCTCCAGAATCTACACCATCAAAAAGATATCGACGTCTTGATTCTAACACAACTTGAACAGACAAAAATGAAGTCCGAATGCAGAGGTTACACTTGATCAAAGTTCTAGTCAATAGCTAGACTAGAGGGCTAGATAAGAGGTGAAATTAGACCATCTCAAAAGTGGTCAACAATGGATTTCAAATCAGAGATCTTGTCGAGAGCTTTCCAACAACGTTTGTTTCATCAAAAATGGACTTCATATGTGAAAGTTACACTTGTTTGAAGTTGGAGGCAAAAAGTTTAAATTTGGATGATGTCATCATGACATCACTATTTTGACAAGACAGCTAGGCAGCAGGTGGCAAAAGGTTTTAGTAGGATTTGAACCCACAACTAGTCTTTTACAAGTAAAGACTAATTGCCACTATACCATAAGCATCCTTTCAAATTATAAAGTGCACAAAATTGTATTTAACCTTAATAACGATGAAAGTCCACATAAAGGGGGTTGTTGTCGGGTTTGGAACCCCCAACCAGTGGCCAACCTAAAATAGAGTTTTCCATTGAGCTATTTTACCGCCTGAAGATGTGACAGCAAGATATGATATTTAAACTTTAACCGAACCCGCCTAACCTTATCAAATTAAGGTTAATTTGTTAATTTGTTACCCTAAAGTTGTCATGGGTAAAAATGGCTAAAGGGTATTTTCGAAATGTAATTAGTTAAAGGCCCCATTTTTATACTTTTTTGTTATAGCCTTATTTTGGCTAATTTTTTTGTATAAAAAAGGGGGTAGGAGACTTGGAAAGAGGCAGTCTTGGTGAAGTTTTTTTCAAAGGAATAGGGAGATTTTTCTAGGAGATTTGTGGAGCCATTTTTCGTACTTCTGAGAATTTCTATGATGTCAAAGTGCTAGAAGAAATGGTCTTGGTGCATAATTGTAATTTATTTCTAGAGATTAATTAGATTGGTCATACTCTATTGGAGCCGACCCGGAGATGTAGTCACGTTTGTGGTGAACTCTAAAATCAAACTTTGTTTGCACTTTCTACCTTCTTCTCTTTCTCAATTCTATTTATTTCACCTCAAGTTTTTTTGAGTTTTTGATGCTTAATTTTATTTATGCATAAATGTATTAAGACTTTTGCTAATTTGATTTTATTTAAGCATTCAATACTGCAATTAGTCTAGATCCATGCACAGATCAGCTAATCAACAACTAGACCCATTTAACTAGCTTATGTCTAGTTTCTTTCTAAAAATAACTACTATGAGATGTTATTGTCAAATATTTTGCAAACTCTACCCATTTTTCCTAGTCTACATTAATTTTGTGTAGGATCTTGAGGTAAGTCACTTAGCATAGGTTGAAAGATTTTTATTATTTTATTATTTAGATTTTGGAATATGTATGTAGTAATCCAATCAATTTTTTTGTTGTGCTAAGATGTAAGAAGCACCTTAAAAAATGTCTCTAAGATATACATGTTTAGAAGAAAATATGAAGGGATACCTATTTAGAAGGAAAAAAAAAACATTTCATAGCCCTTGAAGAAAATCATAAAGAAAGGGCACAGCAACAAAATTGTAGAGAAAGGGCATGATATAGAAATAAAATTGCCAAGCAAGGGCATAAAGATCACAAGGGCAGGTCATGGCAACAAAATCGTAGAGCAAGGGCACAACAACAAAATCATAGAGAAAGGGCATGAAAACAAAATGCAAAGATCATAATGGCATGGCAACGAGATCATAGAGCAAGGGCACAACCATGAAATGTAGAGATTACAACAAAAAACTCATAGAGCAAGGGTACAACAATGAAATGCATCGATCATGAGGGCAAGACAATGTTTATAGCTCTCCTTCCTTGTTTGGAGCTCTCCACCCTTTTTAGCCCATATCTCTTGACACAATCAAAACATATGGGGAATGATTTATGTCATGTTTTCTTTTTTCTTTTTTGTTTATACTCATGAGGGTGTCATGATTACAATACCAAAGTAGGGTATTGTAATGGCATTAGGGACAATTCCAAAAAAAATATGAAAATCACCACATATTACACTATTGTCACAAATTTTCATCACAATTTGACCACAAATGTTGTATTGACTTCTCCTTGTCTCAAGCATCACATGGGTTTCTATCTATCTAGGGTTGGATAGCTAGTAACCCTATGCATCATCATCTTTATGATTTCAACTAGTCCATCTTGTTGCTAGTAATTATTTCATGAATTTTGCTTAAAACAACTTTGATCCATTGAATTTTCAAATTTCTCAAAAATTCTAGGTCTCAAGTTAACCCTTTCTTTTCAACAATTTGAAACTCATCTTTCAATATTTTGTCATCACACAACTTCTCAAAAGCTTCTATGATCTCATAGTATCCTACTTCTCCAGTTTTGCACATGTAGAAAGTTCTAACATCGTGAATCATAATGAATTTAGGTGATATCAAGGATAACACACCCATTGAGTCTCGTTTAACAATAATTTAGTGAATAGCAAAACATTTATGTGGAGGACAGGCATCACTCATCACCAATTAAACTCTACTAACATTTTGGCTCATTCCAGTGGTCAATGAAGCTACCATGATCGTAACTAGGGTTTGATGTATTTCCTTCTCTAGAAACTTGGCAATCGATCATGCTCTCATTCAACCTTTTTTTTCAATTTGCTCCTTGAAATATTTTTTGGTTTCTTGAATTTTCTTTATCACTTGATCATTTAATCACTCAGAGCTCTTCAAAAATATGGATACAAAATATGAAATAATGTATATGAAATCTATTATATATAACTCATCTTTTGATTGATTAGCTTTTCCATTAATGTTGTGTCTTTTGTTGAGTGGAAGCCAGCTAGCACAATAGCTCAGTCTCTTCCATAGCCTTCATTCTTTATTAGAATGCTTGATCTATGTTGCAATGCTCGGTTAAAATAGATAATGTATTGATACTTGATAACTATTCACAAAATTGGTTCACATGCATCTTATATATGTAGATATGAAATTTTGGCACACATTTATGTAAGGAAATTTTGTTTGATGTATCATTTATGAATACAGTTTTATGCATATCTCTTTTTCTCAGTTAGAGATGACATGATCACCTTCTCAATTAGATTGGGTGACCTCAACTACATTAACTCAACTATTTCAATCTTTTGGTTTCTTTTCCATTTCTGGTTCATTTCATTCCTCACTTGCTCAACATTCACTTTGCCTTTTCCTTTCTCCTTTGTCCATTTTTCTGAATGTACTTTAGTCCTGCAATTCTTTCTTTGATGTCCAAACTTGTGACATTTGGAACATGCATTTTTAGGTGCATAATTCTTCTTTCTCTAATTTTTCTAGTAGGATTTTGTCTCTGATCTACATCAAATTCTCTATTTCCATATTTATGATAGTTGTAGCAGTATCCTTCAAATCTAGGTGTACTAGGTGTATTTCTCAATTTTGACCTACACTCATGTATTTGATGTCCTTGTTTCTCACAGTAAAGAAAGTGGCCAATAAACTTAGGTTTTTAAATTTTTACACCATGTTTTATTCAATAGATATTTGCAATATGACCAATTTTTCTACAGTGATAGAAAGTTGGCCTATCTTTTGGCTTTTCATTTCTCATTTTTCCATTCTGAGATGATTCTCCTTTCTTAGTGCATGAATCTCCTAACCTATTTGAACAACTTGATGAATTCATAAGTTATTCAAAATATTTTATTGCTTTCTTTGGTTTTTTGAATTTCTCCATAGATTCCTTCTCATTATTCAATTCATTCTTTAGTATCTCATTGTTAGATTTTAGATTTGCAATATCCACATCCTTGTGATTCAGCTTCTCATTTGTACTCATTAGTTGATTCATTAGATCCATTTGTCTATTTGTGAGCATCTACACATCTGATATCCTTTCTTCTAGTATTGTAGCCATTACCCTCTTATCATCTTTTGTCATAGTTTTGTCTTCTTCAACTTTATTTCTTTGTTTAGACACTTCACATAGTCTCATTGATTGGATTTCATGTTCTCTTTTTAGTGCTCTTATCTCTTCATCGAGGAGTTTGTACTTTTCAAGTAGTTCAATAGATGATTTTTCATTAGGATTGTTTGGTCCAAATATTCCTTCAATTTCAACTTCTTCATAAAAGAATTTATTTATCTAGATGGAAATTTTCTTTCTCTTTTTTAGGAAATCCTTCAAATCTTGTCTTGCCTGCTCTAGTTTCTATAATGTGAGTTGGTTATTAATCACCTGATTCTTAATAGACTTGTCCAATTCGAAAGCCTCCATCTATCAAGACCTGATCTCCAAGCCTTTAAGATTTCTTCATAGAATAGAGCTCTAATACCAATTGTTGATTTATGGAGGAGTAAAATAGATACTCAGCGGGGGGGGGGGGTGAATCAAAATTTATAACAATTGATACCTCTTCACAGATTCATCCACATCCAATAATAACTTATGCATGTAAATCTATAAATGTAAACTTTTTGTAACATGTAAATCAATTCAACCACATGCATGAAAGTGATAACACATAACACAATATTTGTTACCCAGAAACCCTCCAAAGTAAAGGTAAAACTGGGGCAGGGATGATCACCCACAAATCTCCACTACTGTAGTAATAAAATTAATCAGTAAATGTTATAATGTTTGAGCGTAATATATGATCTACTCTATAAGGATTTTTTCCTCTTAAATACTTAAAAAACTATTAGGTTTCTCCTTGTTAGAGGATTTGCAACTTGCAAATAAGTAAGGATTATGTTAGGAGATTTACAAAGATCTTTTAAGATCATGTGTTAATAGATTTACCCTAGTTCAAGTATGTTAAAAATGAAACAGTTTTTAACTCTCAGTTTTCTCTGTAATTTGATTTTGAATCTTCTTCTTTCTAATTGATCCTCTCCTCTGATATGGTACTCTTGTCCTTCCCTTCTAATTTCACAGCTTATGAATAGGTCACTTGTTTTGTTAGGTGATAATAGACAACTAAATCCTTTAGAAAATAAAGTATTTTTTATTTTCTGAAAAAATTTCTGATGACAGATCATCATTTATTAATTAATTATTTAATTAATTAATTTATTTATTTTTATGCCATTAAATCCCTTTATCTTAATTAAAAATATTTAATTAAGGAATCCCTCCCAAAAATGTTTAAATCTTATTTAAACATTATTTCCTTATTTATTAATTATTTAATTAATAAATTGACCAAAAATCTCAAAATAAATAATTAATTAATTTTTTTCCCAAAACTTGGCCAATTTCCTTAAGACCACTAACCTCTTCCAAAATCTTCTAATCCTTCTTTAATTTTGATTAAAGGCTAATCCCACCATTTCTTACCCCTAATCCCAACTCAAAATATTTAATTAAGATAAAATATTAATCCTCATGTTTATTAAAAAAATAAAAATAAATATCTCCTCCTTCACCCACCCTCATTAAATGTCATCCACTTGCCTATCCCTAAGCTAATCCTAAACCATCCTAATCCATCCTCTAATCATTTGCACAATCTTAAGCAAGCTTAAAACTTTCCTAATCAAGCCCAAGTCAAAATTCCTCTCATCTCCCTCAAAATATCCCAACCATAAAACTTTATGAAGCCCACTAGGCCATAAATGACTCTTCCAAGCCCTTTCATTGCTCTTACAAGCCATTATGATGGTCTTTATGAAGATTTTATCCCTTGAGCCTCTTTTGTTGACTCATCCTTCCCCTTTCCTCCATCCTCTCACCCTGTGACATGTGTCACTCCCTGATTGGCTGTAAGGAAGCACAATCCATGTGCTCTCCTCTCATGCAATCTGAGCCCTCCATGAGCTTTTCCCCATCCTTGCATCTTAACCCTCAATCCCTCAAGCCTCTTTCCTATAAATTGGATCCTTCCCCTTTGCAAAGAAACACAATCCATGAAGTAAAGTCATAATGCCATTTTACATCAAAACCATACACTCACACCCAAATTCCAACTCCATTTGAAGCCCTTTTTGAAGCATAAGCTTGAGCATACATCCTATCTATTTAGACAAAGCCACTCAACAAGAGAGCTTCTCATTGAGAGAGCCCATTAATGGCTCATATTCTCAATTGAGAGCTCATCTTAGTCTATCTTGAATTTTATGAATTTTGTTTGGTTTGTAGAAGCTTTATTTAAATTTGGTTTCTATTAGCATACTAACATTGCTCATATACATTTTGGCACACCCGGTGGTACCCCGCATGGGTCATCTTCATTATCTTTTTTAGTCAAATTTTGTATGTCATTTGCTAATTTTGGCTAATTTTGCTTGTTTTTGTGATTGGTAGGATTGTATAAATTGGTTTTGTAGGTCCACATGAGCATGAAGAAGACAAAGGAACTCATAGTCTATCTCATAGTGTTTGCAGATTTTTCAAGCTTATAGGTGGACAAAGCACTTGGAATTCTTCTTCCTCTTCTTGTCTATATTTTTCTTATTCCATCTACTTCTTCTTCTTCTTGTGGGAGATCTTGGCCATTTTTTGTTTAAGGAAGAAAAATCATACACACTTCTTTTTAGTGCTTAAAATGAACCCCCAAATCATACTTAAATCCATTAAAAACTAAAAATTTTTCCAAAAAAAAATCTTTTAACAAGTGAAACTAAACTAATCCAATTATTTGCATCCTTGCAATATCAAGGTTTTAGATGCATTCATGCAAAGTTAGGAACACTTCATTTTTGGAAATTTAAAAAGAACTTCAAGTTTCCATTTCAAAAGGTTCAAAATCAACACTAAGTGCACACTAAAATCTAAATCAAACTCAAAGCATCAATCAAGGATAAAATGAACCTCATTTGCAAATATTTTAAAGTTCTTTTAAAAATCTCATGAAAACTAAGAGTCCTAAATGGTTGCCAAAATTTTCCTAAAAGCTTTTTTATTTGTTCCAAAAAAATGTCTTGTTGCAAAATATTGAATGTTTCTTAGGTTTTTGATGCATTAAAACAATCTAGGAATATCATTTATGGGCTTAAAACATGCAAACTAGAACACAAAATCTTGAATGAAAAGCAAAGTCCAAATATTCATTTTCACTTTTGAGTCCAAAACAATCTTGAATGATATAAGGTTAAAACAAAGCACTTCAAAGTTCTTAAAACAACACACAAAATCTCAATCTTGAATGCTCAAAGGAAAAAAACTTGAATGTTTAATCACTTGTCTTTGAATGCATGTTGCTAAAATCACTCTTGAGTTCCATGGATTAAAATCAATTTTTTTTTTTTATGAATGCATGATTAAAACAACAAATCCAATCTTGAATGCAAAAGGTCAATTAATTATTACAATATCTCACACTTCATCTTTTGGGGCATAAAAAGAATCTACATTTTAGAAACTTTCTAAGTTATAAAAACAAATAAAGACACTTAGAGTGAATTTGTTGATGGACTCACCCTCTCTAATCACCCATCATTCTAACCATTGGTTGCAATATCAGCGCCATATATGGGGATGGGTCTACCTAAGAAGGTGTTAAGTGCTCCACAAAAATGAAATTCCACTCTCTTAAGTTTTTATTGGTTTTTCTAAGTTAGAAAATTCCATGAATGAACATTAGTCTCACTAACACTTCATTTGGGCATAAATAAAAATTGAACAAATCTTGACGTGGAGGGCCTCTGGGTGCACACTTGAAATTGAGTTTTACACATCTTTATTTTGGGCTTAAAAAAAACTCACACTCAATCTTGAATGCCTTAAAGAAAAATCAATCGATACTTGACTTGGAGGGCCTCCGAGCGCACAAGTTTACTTTTGTTGACCCTAAATCTTCTTGGTGTATTCATTCTTTGATCGATTTTACTTTTGTTAATGCTTCAAGTTGAAATTGAACATTTGCATCCTAAACATGTGTGTTTGCAAGGTCTAGATCAAAAAACCTTAAGCATCAATTGGAAAAGAGCTCTATCTTTTAGCCCAAGATCATCCAAGTCTTCTCTCCCCTTGTTGTCTTTCGAGGCCATCTTGGGTGCATAAGATTAGGATCCAAAATCTTGTTTAAGTTTTAGGAGGCCTGCTCAAGGATTTCATCACCCCTTGGGATGACTTCAACTCCAACATTCCGGTGGAGTATAAAGATCGAGAGGTGAATCCAAAGACACCTCTCTTGGAATCAAGATTTTGTCACTCAAGCTAAGCCTCAAGGAACTTTATACCCTTGAGAAGTGAAAGAGGAGAAGTGGGTTACCGCTCCTCTTGGCTGTGTGACATTTTTTTGGTTTCATCTATGGATTTGGGCCTCACATACCTTGGGTATATCGAGGACTCCCTAGCTAAACCAACTGTTAGCCTTGTAGACAACCATCTAGGATGTTAATGTGTTTGAAGTGACTAATCAAAACATTTATAAAACATACACACTCCATGGCGCAAGTATCACATTTTGAGAATCAAAAACTTCTATCTGGTTGTTCTTATCTATTGCTTGATTTTTTACTTGTTGAATGAATGTTTTCCAAACGTGGTCAATCCTAGCTTAGGGCACACTTAGCGTAGTCACTGCTTGTTCTAGAAGTTGAACGAGTTGAAGCAAAACAACCAAAATCTCTCTAAGCCAAGCACATTCAGTAATTTATGTCAGAACAACCCAAACCCAAATAGAAGTTTCACAAAGTCAAACTCAAGCCATCTCAGGCATACCAAGAACTTTCAGCCAAGAGAAAGGAAATAACACCAAGCCCTTGAATTGCCAAACTCCAAAAAGTAGAGGACAAAGCTACCGACGAAGCCCTTCAAGATGCCTGGTTAGATCGTACTATCCAACTTAACCAACATCCAGGAGTTAATTATGCTTATGCATTACCAACTAGGCATGATTTCTATGATGAGAGCCCCTTGTTTCTCCACATCTTCTTGCATAAGCTTCACTTTAGAGTCATCCTTGTAGGTAATCCAACCATCTTTAGTCCTCCCCTTAAGCATTTTAGCTCATCCATCTCATTTAGAACCAAACCATCTAGCCAGCAATCCAAAATCTTCACATCCAAGCCTTCAAAATTGTTGTCACTTTGCCAAAAGTTTTCCATTCCTAACATCTTCCAAATCCACCAATCTCACCAAGGTTATCCCTTTGACAGAGATTTTTCTAGGATAATCTAGCTTTGTCACTTGTTATCCCTCATCACCTTGAGCTAAAGGTTAGGATTCACAAGTGGTCAATCTCGTGTTCTTCCTAAAGGATCATCAGTCTATCCTTAAGTTGACACAATCACCACCAAGCTTGCACATAGGAAAGTAGACCTTTCATGCTTTGGCAACATATCTTTGAAGTTAGAATCCCCAACCCAATCTTCCTTAGGTTTTGTCATACAGCTTTGCCTCAAACTAGGAAATCATTTGCATAAAAAAGTCTTCCCCCTTTGCATCCATCGGCATTATTGCATCTCATCCCTAGGAACATTCTGCATTTTCATGCCACCCATCACTTATTTAGCCAAGAAGAAGAAGGAAACAATGGAGCCCTATCATTTGGATCAAACAGCTTCACTCCCCTTGAGCACCCAACCATCCTTAACCCAAAGAACACTATACCATCACCTACTGACATTGAAGCTTTCATGAACCAACCAAGAAATGCAGTATTGGTGAATGCCATTATAGACAAGAACAAAGAAACAATCATGGCTAACTTTCAAAGGGACAACATAGGAGCCTTCGACTTTGGAAGACCTCCTCCCTTATTAGATCCATCTCACCCATTGTTTGGACAACTCCCACCACCCATAGGCTCTTATGATTCAAATTATCCTCAATATGTGCCAAAAGAAGAGCCTCAACCCACCCCATATGATCCAACAGACCCAAACATACTAGCCTCCACTCAAGTTGAAATCTCCCTTCTACAAACCAATCCAGCTAGCACCACTCCACCATTGGTCCATACCACTCCATCCCAAACCCCCTTCACCAAAAACACCTTCACTCCCTTCACTATTTCTACTGATACTCTCCAACCCAGCCTTCCAAATCCACCCATCTTCCAAATCAGTGCTAGCATCTTTGGCCAACCTCAGCAATATACAATCGGGATGCCACCCATGGGGCCAAGTAATCAACCCTTCATCACCCCCAGCTTGTTTTCCTTAGCTCAAAACACAATTCCATCATTTCCACTAGGTCCTTGGAGCTTAGTGCCATCAACCACAAATCCACAAGCTATTACCCTCACTCCACAAAGCTATCAAACCCCACAAGCTACTACCAATTTTCTGTCAAGCTCTCAAGTGACCCAAGCTCCTGCAACCCCTCTACCAAGCTTTCAAATCTAGCCACCAAGCTATCAAACCCCATCAGTTCCATTTCCAAGCTTTCAATTCCCACCACCTCCACCACCAACTAATCCATTATCTCCTATTACCAACTATTTTTCTATGCCACTTCTAGGAGGAAATCCACCACCACCAACTACCAATTACTTGGCCTCTTTTTCCATGCAGATACCTTCCCAAATGGGGGCACAACCCACATATATTGGTCAAACTCCTCAAATCCAAAGTCAAGTTCCACAAGCTCCCCGATCCTTTCTTTAAGCTTCACAACCATCTTATACCTTACCTCCACAAAGAAATCCATTTATCCCACAGCCAGCTTATGTTCCTCAATCCCAACCTCAAATCCAATATCAACAACAAGCCTCACAACACATGCAGCAATATGTGCCACCTCCACTACAGCAACCCATCATCCACCATTCAGTTGCCCAAGCCATGTACAGTCCCTACCAGCCCATACCTCAAAGCTTTCCATATTCCATTGCCCCATCTAGCACATACCTACCTCAGGGCACTCCTACATTGGGGGCACCCAAGCCATCACCCATTAATTCCGAATGGGAAGCCATGAAGATAGATTTGAAGAATATCCAAGAGGGAAATGATCCAAAAACCTTCAAATTTGAGAATGTGTGTCCTTACCCATTTGACAGAGCCATTACTATGACTCCATTCCCCAAGCATTTTGAGACACCCAAGTTTGACAAATTTGGAGGAAAAGGAGACCATGTCACACATATCAAAGAATTTTGCATGCACTGCCAAGAAGTGGCATACAATGATGTCTTCCTCTTGCATCTCTTTCCCAAAAGCTTGCTTGGACCAGCTCTTGAATGGTTTTATAAAATACCATATGGCTCAATTAAAAATTTTGCTGAATTGTCTGAGGCATTTGTAGCCCAATATGCCCATCTTGTTGAAACAGAACTATCAGTAGTGGGTCTTGTCCACACTAAACAAAAAGGTGGAGAAAGCCTTCCAGAATATTTGCAAAGATGGTAAACCCTTACCACTTGCATATCTCTCACCTTGTCAAAGTGCCATTTGGTGAAAATGTTTATTGATAATGCCCATCCCAGCTTGGCTCACCACATGACCATGAACTGTTTGCAGACCTACAAAGATATCAAAGAGAAAGGAATGATCCTTGAGCAAGGACTCATTAAAGATGGTGTGATCAAGATTTACAAAGAAGCCAACCAAAATCAAAAACATTCAAATGACTAGTCTAGGTATTGGAACAAAAATGAGCATGTTGCAATAGACGGGGTTACTAATATGAGACATGTGAATATTGTTGGTCCTTCCCAAAATCAATCCAACCCACCTTATCAACCAAACAATCAACAAGCTATCAACTACAACCAGCAGAATCACCAAAGCTATCAAAGCCACAATCCAGGACCCAACTTTCAAAGGTCTAACAATCAAGCTAATGCCATCAATGTAGCTATAGGCCAAAAGCCCAGATTCCAACCTACACCTAGAAACTATACACCCCTTGGTGAGCCATTGGATGTCATTTTTGAGAAATTGACTAAGGAAAACCTCATCGAATTTCCTCCTACCCAGCAAATTGACCCAAGCCAATCCAAAGCTACATGGTACAAAGATAATGAGTACTGCAAATTTCATAGGATAAAAGGTCACACGACCCTCAGATGCATGAAACTAAAAGATTATGTGCAGGACCTCATTGATCGGAAAGAAATCACCGTTGGTGCCCAAACCTCTCCCAATGCAAGCTTACAAATCTATCAAAATGCTTTTCCTCCTCACAACAACCAAAATCCTGGAAAAGCACCTAACCAAAAACAACAACACCAAAAATTGGTAGCCAAACCAATAGCATCGAAAGAACAATGTCCACACTTCATCCTATATAGATTATGGTAGCCTCATAGCCTGTATATTCGAGAAAGAGCCTTCTGTCAATGTTATCAATATCCAAGGACCAAACAATGAGTGTACAGTCACCATTCAAAGAGCAAGATTTAACATCGCAGGCCCACCCATTTCACCAGCACCATCAGCTCCATCAAAAAGCCAGTACAATATCTTAGAACACCTTGGGAACATGCCAACCCAAATCTCCATTTTAGACCTTCTTCGCACTAATCATGTGTACAAAAACATCCTTGGCAGTGCTCTCATAGAATCTCATGTCCCTTCAAATATCAACGCTACTAATTTTCATAATCTCGTTGGACACCTATCCTCCTCATGTGCCCTATCTTTCAAACCCACTAACATACTCATGGTCGAGCTAGATCACACCCTTTCACTTTACATAGCCATTATGGTATCCAATTTTGTCATAAAAAGAGTAATGATAGATAATGGATCAACCTTGAATATTTGCACCCTAAAATTCATAAAACAAGCTGGGTATACTGAGGTAGATATCATCAGTGAGGTTATCACCATCAAAACTTATGACAACTTGGAAAGAACCACAGAAGGAACTATTTTTCTACTAATCAAGGTTGGGCCAGTCATCAAAGAAACACTCTACCATGTTATTGATCTAAACCTACCATTTAACATCCTCCTTGGTCGCCTATGGATTCATGCCATGAAATTTGTTCCATCCACTTACCATCAGTGTGTCAAATTTCTGCATCAGGGCACTGAGGTAACCATCCATGCCAATCCAAAACCCTTTGCTTACTAGAATGCGATTGAAGCTTCATATGCAAACCATTACCCTGGAATTGATATTGGCACAGCCATCGCCAGCTCATCCTACACTTGTAATGACCCAGAAACCATCCTCGCCTCTACCCTATCTACCGTGAAGATCAATAACAAAGGCTGTGGAGAGTATAGTCTATTAGATGCATTTTCTATCGAGGCACTCCCACTTGATCCACACTCCCATGGATGACTGACATATCACAAAGCTAAGGAGATTCCACCTCCTCGATACAAACAGTTTGGCCCAACAACCTTTGTATCCTCAAAAATCCCTCTTCATGAGGAGCTCACTCCAGATATCAACAATTGGTTACATAAGGATGCACCTCAAAGAAATCAAGCACGCCTTGATCACTTCAGCCATAAGTATCCCCATGAACATAAGCTCATCACTAACAAATGGAACTGTCAAGGTGGTGGTCTAGGATAAGAAGAAAGAGGCATGCAGTGCCCCATCAACGCACACAAGTGGGAATCGAAGTCAGGTCTTGGCTTTGGCATACCCACAACTGGGGGCACCAATGAGAATGGTCATGCCTTTTCAAACATTCATCGCGATCTTGTCGAAATCAAAGACATTCCTTAGGAAGTTGAAAAGAGAGCCTACGACGATATCCCAAATGAAATCTCCCTGGGAGACTCTATTCTCCAAGAACTATCCATCCATTTCATTGATCTACCACTCGCCCATCCACAACTCATAGATTGGGACCTACCAAGCATGATACTCATTGATGAGTTCACATCAAAGGAAGCACTTCTGAGATTCATGGGAGCTGAAACTCCTCATAAGAAAACAAAGCCAAATTCTGCCTATATCTATAAGCTAGATCCCAAGGGGTATTTTGGAGAAAATCCCCAACCTAGTTTTGATACACCCAAAACTGGAACTAAGGTGAAACTGAGACTAGTTAAGGTAGTGAAGAGAACCCTTCAGCAAGAAAATCCAGAGTCACAAGTAGAACATGAGGATTTAGCATTGCCTCCTCAAGATAGTCGACTAGAGATATCTTCTATTCTAATTGAGGATACTAGAGAAGTCAACATCGGTTCTTCAAAGATCCCCAAACTTGTTCACATTGTTGCATCCCTATCACAAGACCAAGCTGCTCTCCTCTTTGAGGTCTTAAGAGAGAACATTGGCCAATTTGCATGGTCATATTAGGACATGCCAGGACTTGATCCAAAGCTTGTAGTTCATCATCTTGTAGTTGATCCAAAGATCAGGCCCGTCAAACAAAAGCTTAGAAAAATGCACCCCAAGGTGGCATTACTAGTCAAAGCTAAATTAGAAAGAATGTTAGCTGCTAAGGTTATCCGACCTATTGAATACTCAGAGTGGATCTCCAACATGGTCCCCGTCACTAAGCCTTTTGGTGACATCAGAATCTGCACTAATTTCAGAGATCTTAACAAAGCTTGTCCAAAAGATGATTTTCCCTTACCCAACATAGATATGATTTTAGACCTTACAGTTGGACATGAAATTCTATCCCTCATGGATGGATTTTTTGGGTATAATCAAATCAAGATTGCAGAAGAGGATCAACATAAGATAGCATTCACTACCCCTTGGGGAACCTTTTGCTACAACATAATGCCTTTTGGCCTAAAGAATGTTGGGGCTACCTATCAAAGAGCTATGATAGCCATTCTTCATGATCTCATCCATAGCATTTTGGAGGATTATGTGGATGATATCTTGGTCAAATCTCATACCTTCATGGACCATCTTGCTAACTTGGAGAAAGTCTTTGATAGGTTAGCCAAATATCATCTCATGTTGAATCCAAAGAAGTGTGTCTTTGGGGTCACATCTAGCAAGCTTCTAGGCTTTATAGTTTCTAAAAAAGGTATAGAGATCAACCCCAAGAAGGTCAAGGCTATCTTAGACATGTCTCCTCCCCAGACACTATGACAACTTCACTCTCTTTAGGGAAAGCTTCAATCCATCTAGCGCTTCATCTCCCAACTTGCAGATAAGTGTACACCATTTGCACATTTACTGAAGAAGGATGAGAACTTCGAGTGGGACCCTTTATGTTAGCACAGCTTCGATCAGCTCAAGCAGTATCTCACCAATCCCCCTATCTTGGTTCCACCAGTTCCTGGTCATCCCCTGATTTTGTACATATTAGCAACGCCTACTATTCTAGGGGCACTTCTAGCATAGCTCGATGACTACGATAGAGAAAGAGCCATCTATTACATCAGTAGAACCCTAGTTGGTTATGAACTCAATTATACTCCTATGGAAAAAGCTTGTTTGGCAATTGTTTTCTCAACTCAAAAGCTTTGCCACTACATGCTAACTCATACCATCCAACTAGTCTCCAAGATCGACCCTCTCAAGTATATGCTCTCCAGAACATCACTTATAGGCCGTTTGGCCAAATGGGTTATGCTCCTTAGCGAATTTGACATCCAATATGTGGACAAAAAGGCAATCAAAGGGCAAGCTATAGCAAATCACCTAGCTGATGTGCCTCTAGTAGATACATATCCTTTGATCACATAATTTCTAGATGAACATGTCTGTCTAATTGAAGAACAAACCCCATGGAAAATTTATTTTGATGGCTCACACACATGTCATGGATCAGGGGTAGGAATATTGTTGGTCACACCTCAAGGAGATTACATTCCAAAAGCCTTCAAGCTACAATTCCCTAGCACCAACAATATAGCTGAATATGAGGCTCTCATAGCAGGATTAAAGATAGCTACAAAATGGAACATCACTAAGTTACAAATCTTTGGTGATGCTCAACTCATCATCAAGAAAGCCCTAAATGAATATCAAACCAAAGATGAAAAGCTATTACCCTACAAAGAGCTAGTTGATTAGCTAACCCAGCATTTTACAAGGCTTCAGTTTACACAAGTGCCTCGAATACAAAACAAAGAAGCAGATGCTACGGATACTATAGGCTTGCTCTTGGAAATTCCCCAAGCAGCTACACAGTATGAGTTTTTAGTCAAGCAGCTCCTCACACCTGCCTATGTGAATGAGGATTCAAACCATGTTTGTATCTTGGTTGGTCCCCAATCTCCTTGGTACTATGAGATTCACGCTTACCTTAACAATGGTATGATATCCCCTCACCTCACATGTACCTAATGCCAGAACCTCATCCAAAAATTATCCCACTATGTTATCATAGCCAATACCCTATATCATTGAGGTTGTCATGATACTCTCTCTTGATGTTTAGATGAAAATGAGGCCACGATGGCGTTAAAAGAAGTACATTCCAGACTTTGCGGTGCCCACACGAGTGGTATTGTCCTAGCATGAAAAATCCTTAGATTAGGCTACTATTGGCCTACCATTGAAGAAGACTCATGTGACTTTGTCAGAAAGTGTCTCCCATGTCAACAGCATGCAAATCTCATGCATGCTCTAGCACAGGATCTATAGCCTATTGCACCACCTTGGCCTTTCACTTGTTGGGGCCTTGATCTAGTTGGAACTATCACACCTCTCTCATCTGATGGACATAAATGGATAATAACAACTACAGACTATTTCACTAAGTGGGTGGAAGCAATCCCCTTAGTCTTAGGTACATGAGTTTAGGTCTCCAAGTTCATCTTGTACCACATTGTTTTTCACTTTGACATCCCATCCATCATCTTCACCGACCACGAAGGTAACTTTGAAAATCTCAACATGGAAGAATTATGCATTTCCCTCCGCATCCATCACCACTTTTCTAGCCCATATTTCCCATAGGGTAATGGCCAGGCAGAGGCAACTAACAAAACGCTCCTCAAAATCCTAAAGAAAGTTGTCAATGATTCCTTCCGTGATTGGCACCTACAAATAAATCTAGCCCTATGGGCCTATCGAACTTCCTTCCATACATCCACAGGAACAACTCCATACTTACTAGTCTATGGTGCCGAAGTGGTACTACCCATTGAGGTTGAACTTCCCTCCTTGTGTGTATCTTTGTAGGGGAAAATATAAGATGAAGAATACAGAGTAGCTCGGCTCACCTAGCTAGATCTCTTAGATGAGAATCAAGAACAAGCCTATGATCATCTCACAGTCTATTAAACTCGTCTCAAAAGGAATTTCAACGAGAAGGTGCTCCCATGACACTTTCAGCCAAGCAACATGGTCCTCAAAGAAAATATGAAAGTCCAAGTTGATCGAGAAAAGAGAGGCAAGTTTGAACCTACATAGCTTGGTCCTTATGTTGTCACTGCATCCTTTGGCTCTGGAGCCTATTAGCTATCTACACTAGAAGGAGAACTCTTGAATGATCCTACTAACATCATTCATCTCAAGAAGTTCTATGCTTGAAGATCCTTGGTATACCCAGCTTTTAAAAATACAAAAAAATAGTAAAGAGAAATAAGCGTCCAATGGTGAAAACTTGGCAATTCAAGTGCCTTGGATAGGTACTTTGGTGAAAACCTAATAATTTAGGTGCCTTGTGTACTAACACTAATCCATTATCTATCACTATCTTATCCCTCATCCATTCACCCACCATCCCATAACACACCTTCTTGTTCCCTTGGTGTTCCAACCAAATATCCAAAATCTAATGAAGCTTGTAAATACCTCCTGTACAGCTTGTAAATCTTGTACCTCAGCTTGTAAATCTTGTACCCCAGCTTGTAAATCTTGTATCATCCCTTGTATCATAGCTTGTATATCCAAATCTTGTCCAAAGCTTGTACCATATTCTAGCTTGTATTGTATGCCAAACTTGTATCCTAGCTTGTATCCTATCACATGCACACAAAGACTCCCATTTTCCTTAAGCTTTTCACAAACCATCTACCTATCCACCTATCAACTATTGTAGACATCCCACCCTTCATAAACATTTCCATCTCACAAAAACCAAAACATGAACAAACCTTGTACATTTGTAACATATCTTGGTCCATCAGCTTGTACATCCTCTTTAGCTTAGTACCATTGTATCTATCTAGCTTTAGTGTCAGTTCCTCCTTGATTAGCATCTTGCACACATCACACAACCCTTGGTTAGCTATTCCAATGCATCCTTTAGCTAGATCTCTTGTCACCAAAGTGTTATCCTTCTTAGTTCAACTTGCCAGATGCATCACTCATCTAGATCCATTAGCTTAGGTGCTCTTTGATAGATCCTTGTAGGATATAGCTTTACTCATGTCTGATCTTGGTTCGTTCGTACCTCATCCCACCCATCTCATTGGCAAATAGTTCTCTTTTGGATTTTTTTTTTCTTTTGATTTGGAATCTTCCCTTTTGGGTCTTGAAGTATCTTTTCCAAAAAATCTTTTTGTTCCCTCCTCAAGGTTTCCGCGATCTTCCATATCATGGTATACCCCGAATGGGGCAATTTGATCATAAGGTCTTGATCAGGTCTTTTTTTTGTTTTTCTTTTCTGCTTGTGGGTTACCCAATGTCAATTCCATGCTGCTTCCTCTGGGATTCATGTGAGATGTTGGGGCAATCCTTGCATGTTTGTTTTGAGTCAGTCCATCAGTCCTTTGGATAGTTGGTGAAAAGGCCTTGATGTTCTTGGTAACCTTGGCAATTAACCAACAGTCCTATAGCAAATCTAGTGCTCAACTACATGGTGGTACTTCTCTTTGAAGTATCTCCCTGCTCAAAAAAAAAGCTTCAATGGTTTCCCTTCATCTCCATTATCCCCCATCCATATCCAGCATTTGTCTCTCCTACCCCAGCTTATGCATCAGTATCTATTTGAATCAATCTGCACTTTTAGCTTTAGGGATCCATAATCCTAGTCTTAGGGATCCACCAATCCAATCAATCCACCAAGCCTCATCTTTCGAGCTCCACAATACTAGTCCTAGGGATCTTCGAAACCCATCTTCTGCCAATCTGACTCTTTGAAATCCTATTGCATCAGCTTTATCATCCCATCATCCATCTCCCTATCTTGGATTCCTTTTTATAATGCTCCACTTCTTCATCCTCTGCAATCCCTCAGATCTTAAGCTTGCTTCCTCTTGTGCCTCTGATTCTCCCTTTATCATTCTCTCGTAGTGAGACTTTGAGTTAACTAAACCTCTTCTCTTAAGCCAATTTGAGTCTCCTTGCTCATCTTAGATTCTTGTACTTTTCAAGAAGTCGTCAAGCCTCGCTTTCTCTCCCTGCTGCCTTCTTGAGGGGGCATCTCGCAGTCCATTCTCTCCTCTTCTGGTCTAGCCTTGGGCATCTTATTTTCTTATCTTTGATGCCATGCCACTTGCGGCATCACATCAAAGAGGGGAAAAATGTAGACACCTAAATCCTTTAGAAAATAAACTATTTTTATTTTCTGAAAAAATTCCTGATGACATCATCATTTATTAATTATTTATTTATTTAATTAATTTATTTATTTTTATGCCATTAAATCCCTTTATCTTAATTAAAAATATTTAATTAAGGAATCCCTCCCAAAAATGTTTAAATCTTATTTAAACATTATTTCCTTATTTATTAATTATTTAATCAATAAATTGACCAAAAATCCCAAAACAAATAATTTATTTATTTTTTGTCCGAAACATGGCCAATTTTCTTAAGACCACTAACCTCTTCCAAAATCTTCTAATCCTTGTTTAATTTTGATTAAAGGCTAATCATATCATTTCTTACCCCTAATCCCAACTCAAAATATTTAATTAAGATTAAATATTAATCCTCATGTTTATTAAAAAAGTTTTAATAAATATCTCCTCCTTCACCCACACTCATTAAATGTCATCCACTTGCCTATCCCTAAGCTAATCCTAAACCATCCTAGTCCATCCTCTAATCATTTGAACAATCCTAAGCAAGCTTAAAACCTTCCTAATCAAGCCCAAGTTGAAATTCCTCTCATCTCCCTCAAAATATCCCAACCATAAAACTTTATGAAGGCCACTACACTCCTCCACTCTCAATCCCCTCAAAGAAAAAACAAGGTTAGAGTCACCATGAAGGTGTGGACATGCACACCTCCATAAGGTGCACATGTGCATACCTCTACACAAAGCCTAAATAAAGAAACAAAAAGAACCTCAACCTAAGCACTAAGGAAGGTGTGCACATGTGCACCTCCACAAGATACACATGTGTGAACCTTTCACCATAAAAAATACTAAGTATAACAAAACAATGTTGAAACTACAGAGGCACTATGGAAGTGTGCACATGTGCACCTTTACTAGGCGCACATGTGTGCATGTTTGTCTTCACAAAAAGAAAAATTTAAGTCTTTCACCCCACTTTTCAAATTCATAGTTGTGCATGTGTGTACCTCACCAAGGTGTGTACGTGCACAACTACACACAAAAGGCTATTCAAAGACCAAATAGTGCACGTACACACCTTTAAGGGTGCACTAGGTGCACTAAACTACATTTTAGGAGTTTTTGGGGGACTTGACTAGTTTTAATCTTGTTTTACCTAATTTTAACCTATTGTGGAGTCAATAAGGGTTTGTCTTAGGTCAAATTTCAACTTTCTAACTAATGCTTACTTTACTTGTATATATAAGATGGCATCATCATCCTCTTCAATGGTGGAAAAGATAGCTCCTAAACTAGTAGCAGTCAAGTACCAAGGGGCACTAAGGAAGTCAAAGTTTCAAGATGGATATGCTGAGATCAAAGATATGGAACTCAAGCATATAGATTGGAATATGTTCCTCATGATTTGAAACAAGCCTAAAGAGAGGTTTTGTATGGTATTAGCACTTATGCACTCATGCCTTGTGAACATAGCATCTCACCCAACATCATTCAAATCCTCAAAACTAATAATTACTCTTGTGTAACACTATGTATCCAAAGAAACTTAGGCCATCAAGAGTATTGCAGGAGAGATAGTCCTAGACCTCCAACCTTGGAACATTGAGAGAGTATTCCATCTCCCAAGGGAGGATCAATATTTAAAGATAACATATGATAGAGTAGAATGATGATACAAGGAAAATCTCAAAGAAGCAAAGGAAATAGTGAAATCTTCCTTCCTTATTGAAAATACACTAGTGGACCACTAAGTAGGAAAATTTGATATGACAAGGGGGTATATGAAGGATAACATCGGATATGCAATTGTGTTTTTCAGTAGAGCTATGGGATTTCCTACTATAGGAAACCTTCAAACCTAGATGGTCCACTTTATAGAAACTATCAAAATGAAAATGATGCTAATTGATCGGGCTACCATCCTAAGTGATACCTTGGATGAGCAACTTATAGCCATCAAATTTGACACACGTTTATACATGACATCATACATGGTGTACTTACTAGCAACTCAAACCATAGATTACCTAGGACTTTAAAAAAATAGAAGCATGCAAGATGCTAATGCTTGGCCTTATGTGGTACATCCATAATAGGTAAAGAAGAAGCTCCCAATGCAAAGTGTGGAATATAGGGTGGTGAATGATGGGTTCATCTTTGCAATCATCAGGCTCATTGAAGGTGATTATTCCAAAAGAATATTAGTAGAAGTAGTAGATAGGATCAAAGAAATTGGTGCTTACTACATTTAGTTTAAAACATTCACCTATCTTAGGGTAGTTGGTACTTTATCATTCCTAGAGAAGCTCCCAAGGTACCCATTTGGTAGGCTAATCCTATTGGAGATTGCATTTCAATTCACTTCTGCATATGATAGAATCAGAAGACAACATAAGAAGATATGAGTCTAGCCTATCACAATTGGTTTTTTTGAGGTGAAACAAAAGCAAGTTATTATCACCTTCAATTCTGAGTGGGATCAATATCCCTTGGAAGAGTACAAGAGTACAACTCCCCTTTCCCCTACTTTGACAATATTGAGATGATACAACACCAAGCAAGGAAAGAGTCATACATGGGGATGCATTAGAAGACCACTGGATGAACTGAATAGATGACTATGATGTCTTTATAAGGGACTATTGTAAAATGACTTTATATTTTGTAGAATATGTGTTGAATATTAAGATCCCTCTAAAGGCTATGGAAAAGGATAGTAGGGATATCATAGATCCTTTATAAAATAGGGTCAAGTTCTATTATTGACCACTAATGAATGCAAAAATAAGGAGAGATGAGAATGTTGATATAAATCATCCAACTAGGCATATAGTCCAATTGACAAAGGAGTGGATCAAAAAACCTTTCAAAATGGATCTAGTTCCTCAAGTTATTCCCCTAAAAGTGACAACATGGCCAATAAAAGGAAAAGGTACATTAGTCAAAATGTCATCCTTCCCTACTCAATCTCTAGTAAGGCCAAAAATGTTAAACCAGCATGGGAGGGAATTGAGTACTTTAGGGCTGATTAGGGCACCAACAAGAGGAAAATAGTACCTTCAAAGGCTAGGAAACTGGTTCAAGCCCAAGCCTCTCAACAAGAATAGGAACAACCTAAACATGTAGAGGCTCAAGCTAAGCTTGAAGCTCAAGAGTCTGCACAAGAGCCACAAGTGCCTGCATAGCCATAATAGGTAGAGGAAGAAAAGGTAGAGGAGAAGAGGGTACCACTAGTGGCAATACAAGAGGAAGTAGCCTCCCCCTTGGCTCCCAAAAAGGAAAGGGTTGAATTAACTATGGTAGGAACATAGAGGAGGAGATTAAAGAAGAAAAAAACTTTGTCCCCACAAGTGCCCGAGACAATCCTGAAAGCAAAGATGAATGAAGAAAGGGAGAAATTTTAATTTGTCCCCTTAAGCAAAAGGACCCACCTATCTAAGGTCCTAGAGGAAGAGAGGAAAAAAATCTCTACAGTGACACCTCCATCTACTACAAGGGAGCCTATCTAGGTATCAACATTAGAAGATGAGAAAAAATAATGGATATATGATATGGAAGGGTAATAAACTAATTTCTTTGACCTCTTTGACTTTGACTTCATGCTAGTGGGCACTAAGATGATGGGAGAGAAAATAATAGATACTCCCATGAGTTAACCCTTGGGAGAGGACTGGAATCAATTACTGCCTCTACCTCAAGGACAACTGGGCATTCCACCACCACCATCTTAGGATTTTGAATTTTTGGATAAGTTTTCTATGACTCCACTTCCCAATCTTACACAAGAATAAGAATAAGCCACCAAGGAAGGGGAGCCTTAGTAGCTCCATGCCAATGAAGCAATTTAGGAAGGGAAAAGACTTGAAGAGCATCACTAAATTTCTCAAGATACCTAGGATAAGACCTTAGCCCAACCAGATATAGAGACTCAAACTAAAGATCTTTCTTAATAGGACAAGACTCTAGAGAGGACTGATAAGGGAAAGGATCTTACAATAGAACCAACCTCTTTAGCTAAGTACATTTCTCCCATGGGCACTGCACTGACATGACTAAAGAGGGAGGTCATATTTTTCTAGAAAAGTTAGTTGAACTTGATAGCTAAGGAGGGAATGAAGGAATTATTGAAATCAATCAAGAAGCCTAAGCCACCTATAGGTGATGCATGAACATTGGCCTTCATAATGAAGAACCAATATTAGGACTTTCTTGCACATATAATCATTTCTCACCGACACACTAGCACTGAGAAACTAACTCCTAAAGATTGCCAAATCACGGAAGTCATGTTGAGAAGACCATGATAGACATAGCCAAAGTGATTATCACTATGGGTATGAAAGATGTGTTTAGGTATATGGACTAGGATGAGTCCAAGTTGATAGCATTATGGAAGAAAAAAGAGATATTAAGATGCTATCTAGATGAAGTTGTGGTCCCAAACAACCTGGAGAATCAAGAGATCACTCTTGTGGAAGTGTTAGAGAAAAGAGGAACAAGGGTAGTAGAATTAGATCCATTTTTGGAAGCATGTTAGAAAGGATGTAAATTTTGAAAAAAAAGGTGTACAAATCATATAGGGAAATATAGGTCTATTACACCACATCTTTTCAAGTTTTGACAACTTGGTGTCCATACTGAACCAAGATTTTGGGTTAACAAATTAAGTTCATACCTAGGAAAATGACCTAAAGGCTTTGAAATCAATCAAAGGTATTGAATGTTAATGGAGGTATATGCAACTAAGGAGCTTGATATGCTAGATGCTTTGATAGAGAAAATATTAGTGGGCAATAATATTATGGAGGGATTGCACATAGAAATCTAGCAGATTAAAGATAAGGCTCAAGATCAATTTTTGGAAGCAAAGAGGTATTAGAATGCCGATAGCCTTGAGATTTTTGAGGATGAGTAAAAAACTAATTTTTTATGGTGTAATAATTTGTTCAATAGTTCAAAGGTACATTTCAAGAAGCTTCATCAAAATATGACATCAGACAATCCTTCAAGACTGAAGAAGGACTGTTGAAACTAGACACCAAGCTTGAGGATTTTGCAAAAATAAAAATTGAAGTGGTTAATTACTAGTAAGTAGTGAAGAATAAGTATGGGGGTCTCAATTTTATATAGGTTACACAAGTGATATAAATAATAGAGAAGTTTAAGAGAAAGTATTTAGAGATCAATTTGGTCTAAAGAGGAAGAAAAACCAAATGCTGGAAATTTAGTTTTGACACTTAGAAGAATTTTGGAACCTATCACCAAGGTGCACAAGTGCATAGGTGCACTTTTCATAGAGGTGCACCAAAATTTTTTAGTAAGAAGTAGTGCATCGATAGTTAACTACCAATTCCTAATTTAGAGCATTCCATGCACTGAAAACATATTTTGATGCAAAATCACCTCCTAGAAGTGCCTACAGAAGGCCAAGCTTCAATTTTTTAGAGCTTCCAGAGACACCTAGATCATCTTGCAGCTACATTGCTCTTATCTTCTCATTATTTTATTATTTTATGTCATGTAAAGGCTCATGCATTGATTAATAAAGAAAAATAAGGGTGGAGACCTGCTTAACATCATTTAGAGAGTGAGTTTGTATATAATTAGATTTGTTTGATTAGTTTAAATAGAATGTGTTTGCATTTTAAGAAGTCTCACTCCTAACACAAAGGGAGGAGATGATTTCTTATAAATACATAGATGTAATATGTACTCTACATCATTATTTTGATGCAATAATATATGTTATTGGTGCTCTCATTCTAAGTGTAGTTATTCTTGTCAAAGTGTGTTATTTTTGTGAATCCATGTTCATGAATAATAATGGGGCCAATAGTTTTATTGTGTTGTTATGATTGTCTGACCTTTTAGTTCTAGTTTTTGCCTTATATTAATGAATTTTGTTGATGTAATGAATTGGAGAAAAGATCACCTATTATTCTTGCATAGCATCTTGTCTCTCATGAGTACACTTTCTATGGCCTTGTGATTTGATGAAACATGAAACATCTTTTGGTTACCATTGAGTTCCCATCAATGATTGCATTAATGGAGTTGAGGAAGCACTATTCCTAATTTTATTGGTTTCCTACCCAATCTTTTTTATCACTTTAATTCACAGACATGTTGTTACCATGGTTTATGTCCATTAGGAATTTCCCTTGCAACTTATTTTCTTTAATCTCTCATTACCTTATCTTTGTTATTTGATTTTCTAACACTTGGTTAAAATAGGAATTCATATGGTTGCATCAACAAATTGCATTCATCATAAACATAAAATACCAAAAATATATCTCTTTTGTTGGTACTTTTTTAAATAACAACAGATCAAATAGCTTATCCAAAAAAATTTAGAACCACCAAAGGCCTCCTCATGAAAATACACATTTATCTTCAATTGAGCAGATTTCAATAGGTTGCAAGATCACCTAGAACCTTGGAGTTGATCCTCAATTAGATTTTCTAGAGAGGAGTTTGAAAGGATTCTTGTTGTTGAGCATTGTGCAAAATGAAAGCTCAACAAATGGGAGGTGACATAAGTTATCATCCATGACTTCTAGTATGGATTTGAGAGAGCATATTTTGTGCCATTTTTTAAAGGATGAGATATATGTAGAATTGTGTTAGCTAGTTCATTCATAGAGATCCCTAGAAGGGAAGTATTCAAATTATTTCTTGGAGTTAGATGGAATTTTACATCATAGAGGATGCATCTATTTACCTTCTACCATTATTTACGTGAATTTATTATACTAGAGGTTCATTGATTTCAAATGGTTGTATCATTGGTTGGGAATAAGATTTCAAATTATGAGTATTGTAATTAGATGCCTAGAGTGCTAGAGAGTGAAGGTAGAACATAGTCATCTAGATGGACTCCTACAATCACATGAGATGCCTGAGTGGAAGTGGGATACAATCTCTATGGATTTGATTATTGTTCTTCTAATGTCTTCTTGTTTCTATGATTTTATCTTGATGACTATTGATATATTGACCAAAGTAGCCCACTTCTCACCTATTTGTACCTAGTTTATAGCATCAATAGTTGCACACATATTCTTGTTAGATATTGATAGACTCCATGGAATTCATCATAAAATCATTTTAGATGGAGATTCATTTTTCACATCTTGTAGATAGATAGAAAGAGAGAGTTAAATGGGTGTTAAAGGATATGTTGTGTATATATGTGATGGACCATTAGGTCAAGTTAATGGACCATTAGGTCAAGTTAGAAGAGTACATTTATCTTGTTGATTTTTACAATAATAATGGGTATCATTGATCTATAGGCATGTCACCTAATCAAGCCCTATATGGTAGATGTTGTAGGACACACTAAGTTGGAATAGGATTAAGGACAGCATATGTATTGCACCTTGGTTAGTCTAAGATATAAAGAAATAGGCAGCCTTGATTAGACAACATATTAAAGAGGCTCATGATAGGCAGATCAAAAGTATCTAGATGTGAAGAAATTTGGTAGGGAATATATAATTAGAGGTAGAGTTCTCTTCAGAGGGTGTCTATACAAGAGACTAGTCTACTATATTAAAAAAAAATTGAGTTGGCACCTCATATTGACCTTATGATATCTTGGAGAGGATATAAATGGTTTCTTATCAACTAGCCTTTCCACCTATCTTGTCATGCATCCATGATGTCTTTCATGTTTCTATATTGTGAAACTATATTTATGATGAGTCTCATATGATATATTGGGATGCCTTGCAGGTGGAATCAGATGAGCATCTAGCATTGGATCCCATTTGCATTTTGGGGTGATTGACCCTTGCACCCTGAGGCTAAGAATAAAACCACATTAGGCTTTAGTGAGATTGTTATGATGATCTCATAACTTCATGGGAGGATGCAGTTCAGATGAGATCATAGCAACCATACCTTTTATCAAATCTAGGAGGAGGTTCACCCCTATGAGGGAGGATGTGAGCCATCGCCCCAACTCATTACATCATAATTGTTACTTTTTATATTTTGATACTTTATATTTTGAGATAGTTTCTATTGACTGATTTAGATAGTGATTCATAACATTGATACTATGTGATGATTTATTTTATACTGATTTTATCTATAATGATTATGACCTACTTATTATGCTTGATGATTATTTATGTATGCACTTAATTTTTCATTTTATTGATGGAAATCATTCATAAAGATTTAAAAAAAATATTAGATAAGTAATATTTGAAAGTTAAGAAATGATGTTAGTGATTATATCATGATAGTATAAATTATCTAAGTATCTTATATGCACACTATTGTAGAAAAGAAAAGGTTATTTGAAATTGGATTGAGAAATTATGTTAAATATTAAAATTCAATTATGTGATGTAGATTTGAATACTCTCTCTCTCTCTCTCTCTCTCTCTCTCTCTCTCTCTCTCTCTCTCTCTCTCTGTAATTCTTTCTTGACCTATTGATATGCAAGTTTGAGTGTACAAAAAATTAACCATGGTATTAAGTCAGAGAATTAAGGCTAAACTTTTGTGAAAATTGTAAGAATCAAGGATTAATATATTGAAGAGACTCAAACCTTGTTGTAATTTATTTTATTTTGTAAATTTAATAAGAATGTGTATTTTTAGATTAAATTCATTTTGTGAATTTGATATGTCACTTCTAAGGTGAAATATGTTGATGGTGTCACTTGACACTTGTAATGTTTATGTGTATAGTGATATGTCAAATTAGGATGTTGGAGGGAGATACCTAACATGAGACTAAACCAAATAGGATACCTAAGTTAAATTCATTTCCATATTAATGTCATGTAAAGTTCTATTTAGTTGAATATTGAATTTAGATTTTAGGGAGAGTTTAGAGTTCTTTTAAATGGTCTTAGGATGGTCTTTTAGTGAAAATAACTTACCCATATGATAGTACTAAGTTAGGACTTTATTTTTGAGCTCTTTAATGCTTAGAACACTTTTACGACCCTCCAAATATCCTACTTTCCAAAAATTACAAAAATGGAAATTGTCATAACCAATTTTCCTCTTGTCCACATATTTAGTTGAGCTTTCATTCAAGAAGGGAGACTTAAGTGAAAAAATATGCTCTTAAAATTATTCCTCACATTTATGTTTAATATTGGAGTAGGATTTTGGAGGCTTTTTAGAGGCTTTTCTCAACCTTAAGTTTTTTTACCCACTATGTAATTATAGATATACATGTAGGGTTTTAGATATTGCACAAGCTAAGGAAAGGAAAGGGGATCTTCTCAAAACTCATTTTCTATTTTTATTGGAGCTCGGTTGGTGCTCTATTCATGAAAGATAATTTTCTTGATGATGTTTTCTTTCTGTTATTATAGAATATGATTGTAGTAGATGGATATTTATTATGTAAATTATTCTTTTTGGTATTGGCTATGAATATTTTTCATTAATTCCTTTTTCATTTTCATTTTGATGGCTTGTTGTTAATAAACATTAAAGGAAATCACTCACCATTGGGAGGGAAGCAATGACCTTGGGTGAAGGTGCTAGTTGGGCCAGCTCTGGAATTTAGAGTTTTTTCCTTGGAAGGAAGAGGGGTAAAGCATGGAGTATGGGTTCCATGTACCAAATCTCTATTCTATACGTGGGGGCGATGAGGAGAGAAAATTTGAGAAGAATAATATATATATTATGAGCCTTGTAAAGGCATGATTTTGGTATTTATTTTTTCATCCTTGTGAAGGAGTTTTATTCATTGTATTTGGCTTCTCCTCTTAGGTTTGGCATAGGTGCACCCACTTGGTTGATCATTATGATGCTCAAAATAATAGGATTTTATTCTTGTATAGTAATTTTATGCATTGTGAGTTTTTTAATGTATGTAATCTATTTAGTCTTGGTTCTCCAACCTTAGAGGGTGTTCTTGTAGATAGCTATGCTAGGAGGCTAAGCTCTCCATGGTTATACTCATTATTTTGCAGGTTTTATGTGGATTAAACTTGTTGAAAAATATTTGAAACTATTCACTATTGGTGTTATTGTGAAGTAAAATTAATGTTGCATTCTGGAGTTTTTAAATTGTAAATAAGAAATCTCCATTTTGTTCATTCTCCTTGTATTGCTACATTGCAAAGTTTGTAATGGAAGAAATGTAACTAGATTCTTTTGTAAATGTAAATGTATTTTCATTGAGTATGGAGTTTTGAATTCATTGTAAAAGTTGGTTTATAATGAGGGGAAATATTATTTTTGAGAAGCTTGATTCAATGTATTTCAAATTATTTTTGAGAATGTATAAGAATGTTTTTGAATTCATTGTAAATCTAGAATTTTAAATGATATCCATTTATTTTCAAATTTTAATTGTAATAGTTAAAGGAAAAAATAGATGATTTGAAATCATATATGAAATGTACTAGAGAGAGAGAGAGAGAGAGAGAGAGAGAGAGAGAGAGAGAGAGAGAGAGAGAGAGATAGAGAGAGAGAGAGAGAGAGAGAGAGAGAGAGAGAGTGTGAATAGATTAATAGATGGAAATCTTTGTTAACATTCACTTTAAGTTTCAACATGTTCATTTCCAAATTTGAAAACTAAGAAATGCATTAGATTCAATTCAAAATATTAAATCCAATAGTTTTAATTGATGTTATCAAGTTGACATTAGATTATTTTATATCTTAAAAATAAATCCCACAACTTAGATAAATTAATTAAGTTAGTAAAATCAGTTGAAAATTAAGAGGAAAAAGACAAAGAAAAGTACAAATAGAGACATACATGTAATATCCTAGGCCGGATTTTTCCTAGTTTCTCTATGAACAATATGTCCTGAACCCAATTTCGTGTTTTCCCCCTTTTTAAGTGACCCTTAGAGTATGAATTTGGTTAAAAAATAACCAACAATATGGATGAAAGATAATATTCTAGAAAGATACTTGTTCAAACTCATTAAATAACACCTTCAAGAAAATTCCCGCATGCAGATGAAAATACGAGCAGCATAGTAAAACCAAACTTTCACCACTAAATTTGTCTTCCAAAATGATATTAAAGATGCAACCATAAGAAAATACATCACAAATCGAAGCATTGAACCAGCAACCTAACTAAACGGTAGCATGTTTGCCTTATACAGAAACAGAATAGTAACTTCCAACAATTCTTAAGATGTTATTGTATTATACAACAACAATACAATAACCAACACTAAAAATCCAATCTTAAACACAGATTATTATAGTCAGATTGGAAAACTAAAGAGAAGAACCTATAAGCACAACTAAGACACCTGAAGTGATATCTCCCCTGACAATGGGTTTTCGTCCACTATCTGCCGGCACGAGGGGCTACGTCCTCACACTGGCTAAAAGCTAAAGCTTTCTGAAAACTCTCACAAGAGAGAACTGGAAATCTAAATAATAAATCAAGCATATCCGACAATGAGCCATTTTCTCCTTTTAAAACACTAACCAAGACTCTTCACCTCCTTTCTAGTTATGTCTTATTCCCTGGTGGCTCTTCAACTTCTCCAAAGCATTTCATCTTGTTCCTCCTTGTCCCTTTGTCCTTAATATAACATCAAATCAACCCCTTTTAATATTTTGAGCCCAAGTCTCAAAGTCAATTTAATATTGCATGAAACAAAATTTCAATATTTTCTAATGTTCCAAAGGGAACATTACAAATCTCCCCTCCTTAAAATTGCTTGTCCTCAAGAAATTCGTACCAGGATCCCATACAAGTCTACAGGCAGCCCTAAAATCCAAACTGAAAACAACTACAACCATTCTGTGAAGCCAAATGTCTCTCTGCAATAAGACTTTCAACCAGATCCCTGGATCCCATAAAAATCTGTAGTTCACCCTGTAGCTTGGACTAAAAATAAATTCAGTCAAACTATGAAGCAAAGTGTCATGCTATAAACCACCTATCAATCAGGTTCCTGGATCCCATATAACTCTGTTGAAGAACTCGCCACCTACACCTGTAAACTAGTCAACACGGATCAGCACCACAACCACAATAAAATCCTCGTCCGTCCATAGATACAATCTAACAACACCTGGATCCCAAATTCTATTATGTCGTTCCGCTGTTATGATGAGGTAGAAACATATCAAAGGTCCATGTGTAACCCAATAGAGTGCGAAGACCTTCCCTAAATGGGTGATCTAGGAAATGAGCTACTCATAAGCTAAAACCACTATTTGAAGGACATCAAAACCAATACCATCACCATCACCCTGGAGAACTCCCAAGTACATAGGTGCTACGAAATTGAAAGATGTTGGAAATATAATGTCATCTCTCACGTAGCTACTCCACCAAGAATTACTTAGCAGCTGATGAAGAAAAATCACTCAACTCCCGAGAGGATTGAAATCAAAAAATATGTTGGCGTTGAGCAACTGATAAGCGACAAAAGTTGATTCATCATTCCTAAACTGAGTTCTCGAATCACTGTTAAGATTTGAATCAGTATTCCAGGGTCTGAATTCAATTTGTTCCTCCTCAATGCAACCAAGAGAGACCTCCTCATCCATCATAAAAAGTGGGTTATCGGACATCTAGTCAGCAACCACTTCAAACAAGGGGTTATCTATAAACTGAAAGTGATCTGAAGTTTTATTACTTAATTGTTTGGGGCAGCTATCCAAGTCATAAGTTTGCTGAATGCTCTCAGGTTCATCAATGACTTCTAGGAAAATTTTCTGTCTCTTTCCATCCTCATGTTCCCGAGATTGATTCATGACCTTGATCTGATTTTCTACATCTTGAAGAGAGAATCGAGCCTCATCCAATGCCATATGAACATGCTTCAGCTCTCTATTAAGTTTTCCAATCCCCTCCTTCCCTCTATTTGCCTGTTCAGCATGTATCTCCATAATCTTAAGGATATAATCCCTGTTGGTCAGCAAATACAAGAAATCTGATTTCATCCATTTGAATGCTTCCATAATAGTAAGCAATTGAGAACTAGTAGCACCATTGACACTTCCTCTTTGCATCTCTTCCAACTTGGTTTTACACATAAAGTTTTCAATGAATTGATAAGAATCATCAGCCCTTGTTAGCACTTGTACAATTGTTTCTTCTTTGACTAATAACATAACTATTAAATCATCAAGTGACCAAGGTTTTTGACCAACTTCATCAAGTGTAAGTGGGTTGTCCTTAGTTAAATTTTTGGATTTGTCACCAAGTATGGGAGCAATATTTTCAGGATTTTTCTCCAAGTCAACCTGAGTTATCTCACCCTTAATGTCATCATTATTTCCAAGTAGTTCCTCCTCACAAAATGAATCATTTCCACCCTCATGATCATGATGTTTACCCAAAATAACCTCCAAATCACCAATCATGATGCTAGTACGTTCTTTGCTAACACCCAAAGCTGGTCCAATCTCATGGGTTTCACTGTGTTGAGCTTCCATTTCCTCAATGCTGGTTTGTACTTCCTAGATGGCTTCTTCCTCCCTGTTATTCTCACAATCATTCCCTAGAGACCACGCCTCATGGCCAGTGAAACAAATCTCCCCTTTCCTAATTTGACTCTTGCTCACAGCTAGAGACCCTGTAAACTGTATACCCATAACCATTAACTCTATATCTGTCATGAGATCACTAAATTTCTCAATATTATGCTCAATCAATTCTTCTGCAAACTCACAAGCTGCAAGCGATGTTTTATCCTCACATCTCCATGTAGCCATCAAGAGTGAACGTAGTTGTTCACATGTCACCTCATCCTTATTTAGGATTGATAGAAAAATATTTTTTATGCAAACCCTCACGTTGTCAGGTTGATGTTTCTTGTAATTTCTCAAGAGGCTCTATAATAGTTGTTGAGTCAATTTTCCCCAACCAAAATCAAATATGGGAATAAAGAATTTAGTCTCTGACATTACTTCTAATATTTTAGTCTGCTTGCCAAATGTAGGATTTTTACCATCATTGATACCATCCAAGCTGTCCAAGATATGTTGCCATACCTGCTCCAAGTTGTGGTCAACATAGGGTATAGTAGGGGTTGTTATCCTAATTATTTCGTTGAGGCAAGAAGCATCAAGAATTCTAACATCTCCACATGAATGCTTCATAAATCTCGACTGGACTAAAGCCACCATAGAAGGTTGTATGGCCCAGTTAAGAAGCATGCAATCAGCCTGGTCTATCCGTGTTAGATATAAATCTATCTCCTCCAACTTAGCAAGTATATCTCCCCTATGTTTCATACTCTTCAATTGCAAACCAAAGCAGTATAATTTATTTCCGATCTCAGTTTCCTTTTGAAAGTCTCGCAGTTGTTCACCATTAAAGGTATCATTGAACTCTTTGGAGAAAACCCTATTTTTTAGATCCTCCATTTTCAACTATCCCTTCTTCTGGATCAAGATCACATTCAAAATCCCATTTGTACTCATTCACAAATTCAACATATTTGTTTAGTGTCTGCTAAAAAGCAAGCTCTGCAAACACCTGAAGGCTCTTTCTTGAGTGACTGTTGAACCTCTACTGTTGTAGCGGTAGGATACTTGTAGCATCAGTGCAGCAATGCATGCACTACAGCAAGCAGTCTCTCTTCAAGCAAAGGAACAAATCTCAAACCAATTTCTGTTAGGAACACCTATACTTTAATTGAAGTTGATTATCAAATAATGCTTCTGCCAATAATGCTTGTGAAATCACCCTCTCCGTAAACTCCACCTGTCCTCCAGCGGTCGTGTGTTGAAGGAAAAACCATCCAGAAGAATATTATGGCAGATGTGACCAACTTTGGTGATGTTTTAACCCTAAGATCTGGCAATTTCTGTCATCAAATAATTTTATCAAATAGTTTGTAGACTCCTGTACTAACTCTAGGACTTTTTGTTCTTTCAATGTATCTTAACATCGCACAACATAGATTTAAAATATCAGAAGCATTTCATCAAACAGTTATTTAACGTTATCAGATGCTTCTACAGCATGGAAATTAAATGAGATTTCAAATGCTAGCTAGAACATAACACAATGTTGTTCTGAGAACCCTGTCGGCTATTATGCAACCCGCAAAATTTCCCTTCACTAATTACTCCTCACAACCCATCCAGGAGAAATGTCTGTTAAACTGGGCTGTGTATTTAATCCCCGTGAAGGACTACTCCACTAAAAGGTCAGTCTGAGCTTTAAATCTGACTGTGCCCGCAATGCAAGTCTGCTACAAGGATTCTGAAAACAACACGTCTTGCAACCGTGATACCACCAACACACCTTAATCCGGTTACCTCGATCCACTGCTTGAAACAATGTGATTTCCCAAGCTCTTATTCTCGCTCATCATAGAAAGTTGTCTGACTGATGCCCGTGAACCAAACTGAATTCTCCTGCAATTTATCCTGAATGGCTCCTTCAATCTACTATCTACTTGTAGTGGAAGCGTTCTCAAATTTAATGTGGCACCTAATCTTGCCTGACTGCACTCGATATGAATATATTCATTGCCAAGAAATCAAAAAAATTGGCACCTTCGACAGTGTAATTCACCGCTCCTCCATCTATTCCTGAAGCGCTTGGTGGTCTAAAATTTCCTCAAGCCTGACTCTGCACCCTCAGAAATGGTGAATAAATCATAATCTGGCCACCCCAAAAGCGTTGGTCCTGACCGAAGTAGAAACCCAGCCGGCATAAGAAGCTCATCTCCTTCCTCAATGTCGACTACGGCTTATTTTTGCTTTGGAATATCATTCTCGACGCAGTTGGCATTCTCTAGAAAGTTAACATGACAATTGCTCCTCATTCACATCTATTACTTGGTATAGAAGAACTAGCATCAAATGAAAAATTTCCACCACGTGGCTGTTATGCGGTATACATTACAATTGTGCCTTGACACACATGTCTTCCTACGTTAGCTAATTCGGGCATGAACTCCTACACGCAGCTCTTGCTATGAAACGTGGCTTCCTTTTTTCTGGTGCGTAATCTTTCCGTGAGAAATCACACTCACCGTCGGTCAGTTTGTTAATGTCTTCTTCAGAGTATATGTTTTGATTTCAGGGTATTCAATAACCCTTGCATTATGAAAACTGTCGTCAGTAAGCAATTCTGAGCTGATAATTTTATCTTCTGCCAAAACTCGGCATCATTGCTTTGCATTATGAATTTGGTATTGATGAATAGTCAGGTGACTGCTGACTGCAGGAGTTGTAATGCCACTTTTTTCTTCTTTCACCCCTAAGCTTCAGCACACTTCCAAAACCTGACAGTGTCCTTTTACATTCTAGGTTCCCAGACCCGCGTTTTAAAGCTTTGTGCCCAGCGCTTACTGATTCTATTTGCCACTTCCATACACCTATGAGCAAACTTGTCCACTTCCTATCTGTATACAATGATGTCTTCAAATAATCTGCAAAATATCCTTCACACGATTTTCCTTCACCACTGGCCCGACGTGTTTACTGCTTTCATTCTCAGAGGAAAGATACATCGACTATTGTTGTTAAAGACTTTCCAAAACCCACACCAGCTAGCAGAAAAACACGGCTTAGATATAACTTCACAGGCTGGCAGGAGGACCAGCTCTGATACCACTGTAATATCCTGGGCCAAATTTTTCCTAGTTTCTCTATGAACAATATGTCCTGAACCCAATTTCGTGTTTTCCCCCTTTTTAAGTGACCCTTGGAGTATGAATTTGGTTAAAAAATAAGCAACAATATGGATGAAAGATAATATTCCAGAAAGATACTTGTTCAAACTCATTAAATAACACCTTCAGGAAAATACTCGCATGCAGATGAAAATACGAGCAGCATAGTAAACCCAAACTTTCACCACTAAATTTGTCTTCCAAAATGATATTAAAGATGCAAGCATAAGAAAATACATCACAAATTGAAGCATTGAACCAGCAACCTAACTAAACGGTAGCATGTTTGCCTTATACAAAAATAGAATAGTAACTTCCAACAATTCTTAAGATGTTATTGTATTATACAACAGCAATACAATAACCAACACTAAAAATCCAATCTTAAACACAAATTATTACAGTTAGATTGGAAATCTAAAGAGAAGAACCTGTAAGCACAACTGAGACACCTAAAGTGATATCTCCCCTGACAATGGGTTTTCGTCCACTGTCTGCTGGCACGAGGGACTACGTCCTCACACTGGCTGAAAGCTAAAGCTTTCTGAAAACTCTCACAAGAGAGAACTGGAAATCTGAATAATAAATCAAGCATCTACAACAATGAGCCATTTTCTCCTTTTAAAACACTAACCAAGACTCTTCACCTCCTTTCTAGTTACGTCTTATTCCCTGGTGGCTCTTCAACTTCTCCAAAGCATTTTGTCTTGTTCCTCCTTGTCCCTTTGTCCTTAATATAACATTAAATCAACCCCTTTTAATATTTTGAGCCCAAGTCTCAAAGTCAATTTAATATTGCATGAAATAAAATTTCAATATTTTCTAATGTTCCAAAGGGAACATTATAATACAGGTCCCTAGAAAATGTATGAGAGAGAAATAAATCCCACTATGTGAAATATTTGCATAGAGGATTAATTAGGCTCCTAATTAATCTCTTAAATACAATCCATTTAAAAGAAACAATAATCAATTCAACAAGAGTAAGTCTAAAGAAAATGGGTAGCCTAAAAGAATTCTCATGCTGAAATTTAAAAAAGGAAATTAATAAATTGTATTTTAAAAATATTACTCCTATATAATTAGTTAAATAAATTGTTAAAAATATATAAATAGACATAATTATAAATTAAATCATTAAATTAAAAGTATTTTAAAAAAATATTCATAGGAAGGGGGGTGGTACTTGAGTGGGCCCCACTCCCTATCACTTTAGCTTGGATGGGAATCTTTTATAAAAATAAAATAAATTAAAAATTAATATTGTGGGGGGGGGGGGGGGACAAATCTAAGCCATAACATCCTTCAAGTTGACAATCTCTAGTCCATGACAATCACTTCATAACACCATTCAATAATCCAGTCTTCTTCATCAATGGCACAAAAGTTGAGGGATCTTTCTCAGAGGTGATTATGAGACCACCTAACCATTTCTTTATCCCACCACATCAATGTGATAAACTATTTTCTATATTTTTGTGAACATGTCATGTTATGAACCATTGTTTAGATTTTTGTGGAAATGTTGTGGTATGAACCATTACAGGTCTAAAACTCTACAAACTAAGGGAAGATAGCATAGAGTATTCTTGTCATTATGATGAGACATAGGATCATACCATCAAGAGTATTTTGAAATTAAAGAGGCAAGATCTAGGTATGTACCTTAGACCATGTACCATTGATGATGAACTCTAACACCTTGCCATAATTTAGCCCATTCCAAATAATCAATATTAGACATCTTCATCATGGACTAAAACTATGTCAAAACCAACACATCATATTATCAATAAACCCAAAGTGTTAGCCATCCTATTAACATGGAATTAATGTATTGACTTCACTCTAGTGAGATGGAAGAATAAAGTATGAAATTGTGACATATTTTTGAATTTTGCACTTAATTTTCAATGAGATGAAAGAAAGAAATGTGAAATGGAATTTTTTTTGTTATTTAACAAAGATCCCTCTTTTCATTTGAGAAATTATAAAATTGGGAAAACATGACAACTTGGCCCACCTAAGAAGATAATATGAAGTGTTGGCCCTATAGATTTTTAGCCCATGATGAAGATGTCTCGAATTATCTATGATGAGATAAATGAGGCCCAAAATATCCAATCATTTCAATACTATTTTATTTTGAATATCGATATAGATTTATTCAACATCTTATATGTTGACTTAAAATGTATATTTTAGTGTGGGTCCAAAAATACATTGTATTTTCCAACATTGTTTTATGTTTTCTTACTTTGGCTATGTAATATATTCTCAATGATGATATGGACTTACTCTACATCTTCTATTTCTATTTAAAAAAATCTCACATATCTTGACTTAAATGTAATTTTAAAGCATATTCATAGATACATCATTTTTTTAAAGGTCTTTCAAATGGTTGTTTTCTTGTTAATGGTGATAGATAAAATATCCACGCTTTCTATATTCATGTTCCTTCAAATGAGACATCTAAAAATTCTTAGTGATTTGTTTTTCTTTTTCTTTTTTTCTTCTTTTGGCTTCTTACACATTTTCAACTAATGTTTGAAAACATTGTATTTTCCAATCTAAACCAAATTAGTTCATGGTTAGTAAGATGTGATTTTTTTCATTTGATTTAACCTTCCCATGTTATATTATAACACTACAACTTCATACACAAATTAATTTAGAACATCCACTTCATATAATCTTTGTACTATTGTATAATATTTCTTCATATTTAACTATCATCATTTAATTCCTTCTATATAACTTGCCTCTTTGATTTAATAAATATAATCCAAGAATATAAAATTAATTTGTTTGATTGCTTAAATCCAAAAATGTTGTTTAAGTAGTGAAAGTGGCCACATCTAGGTACCTAGTAACATCATTGTTAATAAAAACAATAAATAGACAGAAAATAATTAAATGGAGGATATATATTTTCTATTTCAATCAAAATGGCACACAATTTGAAGAAGTCATTGACTCAATATTCATAAAATAAATAAAATATTCAAGATCTTATAAACCAAAATTCATTTTTTTCTTTCTTTTTCATTTCTAATTTTAAACATATTCATATTTAAATTGCATTTTCTTGAAAAGTTAATGATGCTTTTATGTAGATGTGAACATATTCATATTTAAATTGCATTTTCTTGAAAAGTTAATGATGCTTTTATGTAGATGTGATTAGCATAAACCCAATTTGACATAAGATGGTATTATTTTTCACTATGTAATTGCATTACACAATTTCTTATAAATGAATCAAAACTAAATATAAATTAACATTAACATATTAGATCATTATTTTAGAATAACAATAAAATTATAATTTATATATTAAATCTAACTTTATAAAATTAAATATTTATATTAATTATAATTTATTTTTTAAACTTCTTCAAAACTATTTTTAGTAATTATAAAAATATTAAACCAATGTTACAATGAATGTGTTACAATTAACCTTGATAATATGTAAAAAATATTAAAAGACTTAGATTATAGACTAAAAAACCTCACACTTAAATATTTATATTTATGCAAAATATTTATACTTATAGATTACAATTAAATATTTTTAAATTACCATCCAAAAAAAAATTCTCATAACTTCTCAAAACACTTTTCAATAGATTTGAAAAAGACTAAGATTTACTTCTTTTTTGTATATTACCATCTAATATCAAACATATTTTTGAAGTTCAAAAAAAAATTACTCTTAAGTTGCCCTACATTAAAACTAAATAAATCCTTATTACTTAAATTTTAAACTACTCACTTAGGCAAGAGCCTACAACACATTGGTAAATTGTGAGTTTCCCACTAGAGAGATCTTGAGTTTGAATCTACTATATCTTAACACATAATCATAATTATTAGAAAAAATAAAATATTCTCAAGACTTCAGCCCATTACCTATCAAAACAAATTTAATCTAAAAAATAATGTTTGGAGTTAGTTTCAATTGAGATATAACAAATTTCATATACTTCTTCTAATCAAACCAATGAATCAATGAAACTTTTCTCCACCAATATGCTATAACAAATACCTTATGTTGTTGTTCATATTTCTTTAGTTTTTCTTTTCCTACATGGTATCAAAGTATCTATGACTCTTGGGTTGTGCTAGAATTTTCTTATTTGAAGATTTAATTTTATGAATGGATTTTTGTGTTGTTTGGATATACAAAAAATGATGATATGGGGTTAAGAAAATCTATTCAACTTAAACAATATAATTAGTGTTCAAATTGTAAAGGACAGACAAAAGACAAGTGTTGGGATCTACATCCATGAAATCTTTATTTATTAAAGAGTCATTGTGAAAATATATGTCACAATAGAGAGTGCATAAAGAATTCTATGGAGAAGTACTTAAAAATGGACAAGTTAGCAGAAGATCGTAGGTATGATCAAAGGTTTGTTCAACTACAAATGTTCAAATGTGAGCAATAATAAAAATCTATCAAAGTGTGAACTCTCAAGAAGGATTACAAATGGTTGTAGAAAATTGGATGATAAAAGATCAAAGTTTTTGAAGTAGTTGATAATAGCCAAAAAGATGGGGGTCTAGCCCCAGAGTACAAAAAGGCTAAGAATTTAGCCAGAGGTTGCCTTCTAGTTATCTAACCTATACCAACTTTAAACATCAAAAACTATAATATGTTCAAAGCTAAATTATCATTAGCCACATTCCTTAAACTAGTATGCATAAGAAACTAAATGATAAACCAACAGCATTTAAAAACATCACTGTTATTGGTCCAAGCAATTGACATAGTTCAGAAAACCTCATGGGGTGTAAAGCTCAAAAACATAATCATAAAAGAAGCAATAAAACTCAACAAAGCCTAGGCTAGATGCCCTCTTCCTTCTCCTAGTTACCATTCTTCTATTTCTCAAGTGCTTCCCTTTTGGCATCCTCCTCCTCCACTTTCATTGGTTTATCTAGGATGGTTTTTAGCTAGTCCTCTACCAGGAACTCATAGATGGAACAAGTTGTATTAACTGACTTTCCTAGGTCCTTTTCCTCTTTGTTAGCTTATAGGAAGTAGAGGGTTGTGGCAACAGAGTGCATAACCTTGGTGGAGAACTCAACTAGGGTTGCAAATCTATGGAAAATAGCAGTATGGTTATTTGCTACATCCCTCGTGACCTTCTCAAGCCTCTTCACCTGCATCTTAGTGTGGTTATGTTTACCTTTCTTCCTAGTTCACTTGAGGGTTTCCTTCCTAGGAGAGGTGATGTCTTCACCCCCACTATGAGCCGGGGTAACTTTTAGGGTATCAAAGACATGGGATGGGCTGATAGAGTTGGGGGTAGGTTTAATATCCTAGTGGAGTCTTTTATTTTTAGCTCAAAGTTAGTTTCCTTATCATAGGAATTATATTTGTGGTAAGCCAAAACCACTTGTTTGGATTAAAAAACCTTTTCAAAAAAAATTGTATTAGTTGGCGGAAATTCCAAATAGTTATGGGTGAACTAGTTACAAATCTAAAACATAATATAAAGAAGAGAAAATATTATGTTATAAATGGGTACCTAAGAAGGCTCAATGCCAAAACCCATCCTATTTGAATTTTTTATTGTAATAATTTCTCCCACATATAAAACCATGAGTGGTAGAAATTAAGAGGAGTGTTGGATCAAATCAAATCAAATCAACATGTGTGTAGTTAAAGTAAACTACAACAAGTGTCATATATTTCTTGTAATTTCTCCAATAATTAGACACATCTTCATGTAGTCTAGATCTTCTCTCCTCACCAACTATCCATGAGGATAATTAGTTAGGATAGAAGTTGATTCTATTTTACCATTTCAGATTCTAGAAGTTCTGTATAAATAGCTCGGCAATGTAATTGTTCAAACCAATCATTCAATAAAAACTTTTCTCCTCCAATATGCTATAGAAAATATTTTATGTTATGCTATTGTTCATATTTCTTTAGTTTTTCTTTTTCTACCAAAATTCCAAAATTTTGAAATCAATATTTTTTAAATTATTATGTGTGGGACATTTTTATGGAGATAAAACTTGCAACAATAACTCCATAAGCATAATATTATAAATTTCATGAAATCTTAATCAAATAACAGTTTAAGATAGAAAATAAGCAAGAACCTAGGTAAATTGTGAGCCTCTTATTAAAAAGATCTTAGAATATTAAAAAATCACAACACATAATAATTAATCTAATACAAAGTGATGAAAAAGGTAATCAGCGAGCATCTTTGACATCCATCGTATCCATTTTTGCGCGTAAGTATAGCTACTGCCTGGTCAAATAACTACATACATATTTGTACGTTTCCAATACAAAAATAACTAAACCATTTCATCATTGAAATTTTTAATTACCAAACTGTATCACCATTGAGAAATCTAATAAAATTGGTTAAATATAAACCAGATCACCACATATATTTATATGTTTCCAAATAAACTCCCCCATAGCATAAAGAAATTTCAATACCTGTTTTTAGGGCACACTCTATTGGATATAAATGCTGGTGTAGGGTACTCCGTCTCATATCTTTTTCTCAAAGTGGTTTCCCTACGCTTCAGATAGATTGTACAACCCCTACATTTACAATTTTGAGGATGTGGGTTTCCCTTGGGATGTTGTGTACAAACAACACATCGACAACCATCTCGGTGCCTCCCATGCTTTGTTGTTGCAGGAAGATCTGATTGCACCATCCCTTCATTATGATCATCTTTGTTTCTAATTCTTATATTTCTCATTGCAATGTCTGATCTATCATTCCTGTCTCTTGGTGATTCAAAAAAAGGGGGCCTTGTATATTCTTCAAACTCAACCCCATCAATCATAACTGCATCAGGCAAACTATCGTTATTATCATACATGGTATCTCCCATCTCCATATCATCCCACGTTCTTTTCTTTGGTTTCTTCCATTGCTGAGCAGAAGAGAGACTGGAATTGGCTTGAGGAGTGTGATTGTGAAGAGAAGTAGAGCAATCAGTGCATTGAAGTCCTCCCTTGTCTGAGAAGAGAAGGGAAGAAGCAGATGCAATACACCCACTGTGAATGGCTTTGTGACAAAGAATGCAATGAGTCCAGCCATCCTCATTTTGATGAAAAGCAGTGCAAAAACAACCCATTTCGTAGATGTTGCCGCAGATGTTGCAGAGACGTGCACGGTGGCCTGAGCGAAGTAGCCACCCTTTTCTCCATTGGGTCGTTTCCTCTTCGCCACAATATACATTCATGCACCTCTCTGCCAGCCTTCCTTCCATTTTCTTCATATAACACGCCTCTTGGTATATCTTTGCCTTCCCAAGCTAGGTCAAAATAATGTTTAGATTGGAAGATATAGAGATGAGCTTTGATAGGTGACGACAGATATGGTCGGCCTCTATATAATATTGTTGCAAGGGAAAATTAAAAAGGGTTTTATATAATGAATTTGGTTAATAAAATAGTTTATTTAATTTAAACAGATTTTTTATTTTTTTGGGGGGGGAAGGGTGGTGTAAATTAATGGTTTTTTTTTAATGTTGTTGAAGTTGAAAATTTAAACTACTCAAAATTGAGTGACATTTTATCAAATATGAAGATATTGATTCTAGTTATATATTTATATGTGTGTACGTATGTATGCATGCAATTTGTTTCTTTTTATCATGTTAGTGTGATATGCTATTGTCTTCACTACATTTTTATACCTTGACTTGATTACTTATGTTGTTTAATTGATCTAAAATGTATTGCAATAATTGGCTAAGATCTCACACTGCTTTATTTTTGTTAATTTTTTCAACCAAAAATTTATTCTTTGATATGCTTTTATGCCATGTAATATAGGTACAGGGTAAGTCTAGAGAAGTTGTCAATCCATGAGGGGTATACAAAGATAACCTATTACAATGAAGAATGAAGTATTAAAAAAAAGGCTTTAGAATATGAAAAAATATGAGAGATTATATTAAAGGAGATTGAGTAACTTAAAAAGGGAATCTTAAAGGAAAATATTTAATAATTAAAAATATTTAATAATTAACATAATTATTAAATGCAACCAATGTCTAAAGTGAAATCTTAAGAAGGCAATAAAGGTAACTTAATGATTAAGTCAAGGCAACCTGATGAAAATCACTAAGGAAGCTCTCAGTAAATTTCCTAAGGAAGAGGATGAGATGAAAATTTTGATTAAGCTAAGAAATTTCTTTTCCAATAAGCAAATTAAACTTGTTTAATACTCAATGCTTAGTTGTGTTAGAGCCTACATTACTTTGGATGGTAGGAAGAAAAGGTTTCATTGTTTTAGTTTTGTTTTTTTTAATCATTTTCAGTATGCTGATAAGATAAATTTCCCATACTACATTTTAAGGTCTCTGCATCATAGTTTAATCAATCATAAGAAGGCTTTATACCTTGTGTTGCATTAAGGTCTTATTTTGTTGTTTGCAGACTAATGTAAGGCCCATAACCTATCTCATAGTCTAAAGATTAAGAAAGAAGGGAAACCCAACTCCCTTACAATTAAGGAAAATACCCATATATTAAGAAACAAAATAATTGTAATTGATAGTGACAAGGATACTAGAAGTGGGGAGGAGGAGGAGGATTCAGTGTTTGAGGAGTTGAATGATGATAGGGTCTCAGTATGATTCTGGGAAGTAAATTGTAATATCCACACCAACAAAAAAAATAAAAGATAGGAGGAGATAATTTCAAAGAACTTGACTCATACTACTCAAGGATTAGGTAATGTGAGTCCTAGTAAGGATGTGGACAAAGTGATTGAGAACATTGTGATTTATTTATCCTCTAATTCCAAGGACCTCCCAACTTGTAAAAAAATGGCACTAATACATTTGGGGGTCATTTTTTACCTAAATTTTTGATGGCAAGCCAATTTGGCTTGTCAAATTCAGTTTTTTGAAAATATGATCCCAATATAGTCAAAATTTTGTTGAAAGTTAAGTATATTATCAAAATTTTGACGACAGTTAAGCTTATCTCCAAATTTTGATGTTGTCAGGGATATAAACAAAAAAAAAAGTGAAACTTCATTTATTCATGCAAAAAAGTGTGAGCGGGAGGCTTTAGAGGTGTGATGCAGATCTTTTCAGCATCATTCAAGGTAAGGGTTCATGGATTAACTTCCATTACCATCCTCTTCTGTTTGGAACTTTCTTTCAAGGTAAGGGTTCATGGATTAATTTTCATTCTCATCCTCTTATGTTTGGAACTTTCTTTCAAGGTAAGGGTTCATGGATTAACTTTCATTTCTGCTAGATACATTACATAATCATTGTTTTTGCACTTTCTTTAAATCCAATAGGAGGAAAGGGAAGTTGATAGCTAAAAATGGCCTGGTGGAAAATTCCTCTACTTTGATGTCTTTTTTACAACAATTGTACCAATTTGCATTGCAAACATTAGACTCCTCTGGTTTTGACCCAAAGTTCTATGTCAATTTTCCTCTCTGCTATACTTTGACCATTGTTACATAGGCTTTCTTAGCCTTGCCTCAGCCCATACTAAAAAAAACCCCTCTTTGATTTTCTCAACAAGTATTTTGGACAGGCAAAGATGATGTGGGTGTTAATTCTCTGCTAGATTTTGTCACACATCCAAATAGATTTTTAATGGGCATTAAAAACCTTTGAAATGTATTGAGCAGGAAAGTTAATAAAAGTGTAGGCAAAGAGCTTGATGTCCATACCCTTCTGTTGTTATCAGAGGCTCTTATTAGCCCCAGCTCAATCTTTAGAGAAGTTTATTACTAGGAGAGTTACTAGATAATGAGGTATTTCTGAGATTTCTATGCTTCTATATTCTATAATGTATAAGAGTTAATATTATATCCATAATTTGATAATCATTCATAACCACAATTTTTTTAAATAATTGCTTGACAACTCCCATGATTCACTATTTTCTTTCATTCAGTCAGTTGGTAGGCTATCACACCCATGAATATCTTTTATTTAGTAACTTGATAAAATTGCACACCCTTAATGAATCAACAAGTCAATTAATCCTGAATTTCACAACTAACTATTAAGTTGATAAACACTTTCAACTACAATTGTTTAATGTTTAGTCACAACAAGCACACACTATGAAATTGATATTAAGTAAACCTTTCCATCCTCAAAATTGTAAATAGTAAAATTGAGTATATTGCTAAAGCCCAAACCATTGGAAGTGCAGTAGCAAGCTTAGAACATTGTTAAGGCCATAAATCTCTTTAGCTATTTGTTTCAAGCTTGCTAACATGCCATAGATCCATCTTACTAATCGAATATGGTCTATTAGACTAGTAGGTGGTTCGTAATTGACAATTACTAAAAATGGTCTACTAGACCAGTAGGTGGCTAGCAAATTGACAACTAAGAATGGTACATAATTTTATGGAATTATGCAAATTTGGAGTTAGTTTAGAAGACCAAGGTTTCTCTAAACAAGTTCAATGTATGTTGTGTTAGAATACCCACCAACTAAAATATGAATGGAAGATCTTCTAGCTAAGCTATTAGTCCTTATATGGGTTTGGTTACATGTGTAGGATATGGTATAGTGGTTCGCTAATGGTTTTGTCTCATGTTCCATAGGATGGCTGTAAAAATATTTATAAATATTCTAGCCATGTAAACAAAATTAATCATAGTATGCACTAAATAAATAAAAAATCAACCTAAAAATAGAACCAAAGGATGATAGTCTGATGCTATGAGCCAAAAAATTAAAATGGTTTATAAAGTTATATCTTCTAGTAAATATAGGATAATAGACAGTAGGATAATAAAGGAAAATTAGTCACACTAATGCTTTATCTCCATCTACAAAATTAGCTAATCCTCATAGCCTTACCAAAAAATAAAAAAATTGTGGCTAGTTATGAAAGTATCACTCCCTTCCTCATATCATATTTGGGTATCAAATCGAATGTAAAAAGTAAAAAAAAATTTAATTATAGTAAAGAATCATTGGGAGAAGTGAATAATTAATTGTGCAAGAACAAGGAAAGGAAAAGGGTTGCTTGTTTGCAAATTTTGAACTACAACTCATCAAAATCAGTGTAAAAATCAATCATCATGTGGTATCTCTAAAGAAGAAGAAAAACCTTGGATAAATAGGAGGAACATAGTACACCATTGATACTTCATGTTGATCACAAAATGGATCAAATTACAATCATGGACTAGCTCATTGCAGATGTTGAAAACATGTAACCAAGGTATGACATTTTATTTTGATTTTTTTAAAAGAAATTTTGATCATGAGGTAGCATCCATTTCACATGAACTCAATAACATGGTTGAGTCTTCTTATGTTCATACTCAAGTTGATACTAGTGCACATGAGATATATATTGTGGACTCAAGGCATAAAGGTCATGATTTTGTTCATTAAACTATCAAAAATGTCAAAAAGACACAAGATATGTGTATGGGCGGTCACAAAAAGCTGAGAAGGCCAAACTGTTTATTGCCCAAGCAAGACAACACTTACGAGATATCTAAGAAGGCCAATTTTACATTTTTTTCATTTATGATTGTTATATAAGGAATCTATCATTATAACTAATGGGTTTTTCAATTCATCCTTTCATAACAATTTTGACTATAGGGAACTATATGTCTTCGCAAGATGACATCTTAAAATATCTTAGGTGGCTTCATCTCTTACATTATCTCTACTTACTTTCCCTTAAACTAGGTACTCCAAGCTGGTGGGTGTTTCTAAAACATAAAATGTAAAACATACATCTCCATCCTATACCCCTTCTACAACAAAAATTAGAGTTTTCTAGTGTGGGGATTAGGAAGGAGACTCCATTTCAATTAAAACCCTAAGCATAGATTAGGGTAACTGCAAACACAAAATAAATCAAAAGTACTTCAAGCTTAACCTATACACCTCAAGCTAATTAGCACCTTTTCTAGGAAGCAAAAACACAACTTTTCATAATATAAGCATGTACCTACTATAAAACCACAAGGAGATCTTAAAATTGTACTTGTTTTCTGCATATTATTTCGCACCAAAATTGCTTTCTTATTGATTCAAATCTATACATATCAACTCCAACCCTTTCCTAGGTTCTAGAACATTCATTTATAGGCAATATCTCTTGACCTTACATATTCATTCCTACTTGTTTGATCAAAAAAAAACTCTGACTATTGACCTTCCAAATTTGTAAAAAAAAATTCTCAGCATCAATATTTGTTACATGAAATTTTTTTCTCATTTTTTGCAACTTTTCCATATTTCTAGTCAAAAGCCTTCCAATGCCTTCCAAGGTGATAAAATTACATATGTATGTATGTATGTATATGTATGAATTTATATATGCATGTATGCATATATGTATTTATGTATTTATGTATATAGAGAGATCTTGTGGATTGTGCAAATCAGTGGAGATTTAGGAATTCATTTCCATTGTATGTGTGTGTGTGTGTGTGTGTGTGTGTGTGTAAACAGAGGGAGCTTGGCACCACAAAGAGATCAGGCCATGGGAGAGCATAATTTGAGTTGTGAACATAAAATTGGGAATTATTTATGTCGCATTTTTTTTTTTTAATATCTAAAATCAACTTCACATTGTGTTGTAACTCTCACATAGGTGTTTAAAGTGGTTCTAAATAATAATAAAATAACATTACCTCTCGACCATGAAAAGGATGTTAAAGTGGTTCCAAATAATAAAACAATGAAATTCCCTCTACTCCAAATAATAAAACAAAAAAATCACTCAACCCATGCAAAGTGACAAGCCATAACCTAGTTCAAGTGGTTTAGTTTCTTATTAACTAAGTTGATTACAAATTCTTGTAGAACTGTCATCAAATTAGGTACAATAAAATGAACAATCATTTGTTCCCACCTAGCATTAACTTGACTATTTAATTTAGATCCATTGATTATTGTCACAAGCTTTTAAACATAACTATATAAGGAGTGAGTTAGGACATATATAGGTTAACCTTACATTAACTATAAACTACAACACAAAGGTTACACTAGGGTATTACAGGATTGTAATTATAGAAAACTGCCTAATTCACCCTTGAGTGGGTGTATGATGGAGAAAAGTTATATTAGGTGAGTAAAGCTCACCAATTCTTATAGGAATACAACTACATCAAAGCAATTAGAAACTAGAACTACATATTCGTTAGAGTAAGTAGTAAAAGGATCTTGATCTTGTGTATGCAAGTTTGTAGGTAGCCTACTAGGTAGAGTATGCCTCCAATGTGTAGACACCTTGAACATAGTTAGATAGCTTTGGACATAGTTATGTAGCACTTACCCATGAATGAATGTATGTATGTATGTATGTATGCAACTATTCTCTACTTAATAGTGCCATCCACATGGGGGTGGGGGTTGAGCTTGCACCTTTTGCAATACTTCATTTCCATTATTTGTAATCTTTGAATCAAAGGTATATAACTTTATCACTTGTAAATATAATTTTCAAATAGTACAAATCATAATAGTTTCTTATAATTCTATGGTTCTCTTTTTAAGTTTATAAAATTGAAGTTTAAAAATTAAATGCATTTATTTACATCTTTTTCAAGTTTGACATTTCTCTTTTTTATGACTCATAGTCCAAGAATAAATTTTCAAAACACATATTGACCAGTTGGAGATTGAGAAAAAAAAATTTAAGAATGATTGTGCCAAAAGAGCTAAAAAAATGAGTGTGCACAATAATAATCTTTTTATGCTCTTTTTGGCAAAGTTGTTCTTACATTTTATGATTTTTGATGAGAAAAAAATTCCAAACTAATCAGGTAGGTGATCCAAAATTAAATCATCATTGGTTGAAGCATGTTTAAATACCTTATTTCACATGCTATTGAATGTTTCTTGAATGTTCAGGGTAGTAACTCCTTAATCAACTCTTTTGAAGTTATTCTCACTACCACAATGACAAAACACTCTTATAACTTAAGAAATGGAAAAGAAAATGTTGATGCAATACATGAAAAATTCCACAACTTGCAGTATTTATATATATAGATAGATCATTTTAAGGTGCTTATTACATATTAGCACAATGGGAAAATTGTTCCAACTGCATACATATTCTAGAATCCAAATAACAAAACAATAAAACTCACTCAACCCGTTCTAAGTGACAAACCATAACCTAGTTCAATTGGTGTAGTTGTTGATTGGCTAGGTTGATTACAAATTCCTATAGAACTATCATCAGAATAGGTATAATAAAATGAACAATAAGTTATTCCCACCTAGCATTAACTTTCCTTGTCTATTTAGATGCATTAATTATTGTCACAAGCTTTTCAACATAACTATATAAGGAGTGAGTTAGAATATAAATAGGTTAACCTTACATTAACTATAAACTACAACACAAAGGTTACATTAGGGTATTATAGGAATGTAATTATAGAAAACCACATGATTCTCCCAAGTGGGTGTATGATGGTAAAGAGTTGTATTAGGTGAGTAAATCTCACTAGTGGTTACTAGGATAGAGCTAAATCAAAATAATTAGAAACTAGAACTACATATTTCTTAGAATGAGTAGTTCAAGGGTCTTGATCCCGTGTATTTGGTTATGTAGGTAGCCTAGTATAGTGAGGTGGCACTTAACCATATATGTATGTATATATGTATATGTGTATGTAACTTAACAATGCCATCCATATGGCAAGGTGGGATGGGGGAAAGTTGAGCTTGCACCTTCTACAATACTTTGTTCCCATTATCTAGCTCTCTCAATCAATGATATATATATTTATCACTTGTAACTATAATTTTCAAATAGTACAAACCACAATAGTTTCTTATAATTCTATGGTTCTCTTTGTAAGTTTATTAAATTGAAGTTTAAAAATTAATTTCATTTATGTACATCTTTTTTCAAGTTTGATATTTCTCTTTTTCTTGGCTCACAATCGAACAATGATTTTTTAAAACACATACTGATCAATTGAAGATTGAGCCAACAATTGTAAGAATGATTATGCCAAAAGAACTACAAAAATTTATTGTGCACGATAATCATCTTTATACGCCCTTTCTAGAATAGTTGTTCTTACATTTTATGATTTTGGGTGAGAACAAAATTCAAAACTAAACAGATAGGTGATCTAAAATTAAATCATTATTGGTTGAGGCATGTTTAAATACCTTATTTCACATGTTATTGAATATTTCTTGAATGTTTAGTGTAGTAACTTGTTACACCCAACTGTTCACTAAAGTTATTCTCAATGCCACAATGATATTACCTCTAAACCATGCAAAGGATGTTGAAAAGGTTCCCAACCTTGAACCACTTTTATAACTTAGGACATGGTAAAGAAAATATAGATGCAATACATGAAAAATTGCACAACTTGTACTCTTTATATACATAGAGAGATCTTTTTTTAGATGCTTATTACATATTAGCACAACAGAAATATTGCTATAGTTGCATGCATATTCTAGAATCTAAATAATAAAACAATAAAACTCACTCAACCCATGCTAAGTGACAAGCCATAACCTGGTTCACTTGGTCTAGTATTAGATTAAAGTAAAAATATGTTTTGAAGGGACCTAAAACCCTTAACAGAAAAATAAAAGATGTTCAAATAAGCACAACCAGGTTTTATAAGGACCTGAAACCTGCAATATGAAAGTTACAAAACCAAGTTTTACAGGGACCTAAAACCACAAAAAAGGAACAGAAAACAAAACTAGGTTTTACAAGGACCTAGAACCTAGAGTTTAAACAAAAAACTAGTTAAGAAACCCAAACCAAAGACCAGTTACTAGAACCACTACCACCAGCTATTGCAATTCCTTGATCATTTTCACCACCTCCTTGCCTAACTCTATAGTGTTTTGAATAATATCAGCAGTAGAGAATGCAGATCCCCTAGTTGCCTTAGCCACCTTCTTCCTTGAACTCTATCTTGTTCTTTTTCTTGGCCTACTAGGAAACATGATTTCCTCATTATTTCTCTTAACTAAGCTAGCAGCAGTGCACAAATGCTTGAAGTGACCTATTCCATCTTGTTACCACTCTCTCTAATCAAAAGATAGAGCTCATGTTCAATTGATCTAGTTGTTGATTAGCTGGGTTGATTAAAAATTTCTATAGAATAATCATTAGATTAGGTACAATAATATGAACAATCAATTGTTCCTAGCTAGCATTAACTTGACTGGTCTATTTGGGCCCACTACTTATTGTCACAATCTTTTAAACATAACTATATAAGCGGTGGGTTAGCACATATATAGGTTAACCTTACATTAATTGTAAACTAAAACACAAAGGTTGCACTAGGGTATTATAGGATTGTAATTATAGAAAACTACCAAATTTGCCAGAGTGAATCTATGATGGCAAAGAGTTGTATTAGGTGAGTAAAGCTCACCAATAGTTATAGGAATATAGCTACATCAAAATAATTAGAAACTAAAACTACATATTCTTTAGAGTGTGTAGTTCAAGGGTCATGATCCCATGTATACAAGTATGTAGGCAGCCTGATAGGTAGAGTATACCTCTAGTGTGCAAATGCCTTGGACATAGTTAGGTAGCACTTAACCATGTATGCATGTATGTTACTATTCTCTACTTAATAGTGCCATCTACATGGGGGGTGCAATTGAGCTTTCATCTTCTAGAATACTTAATTTCCACTATTTGTGCTCTCTCAATCAGAGGTCTATAACTTTACCACTTGTAACTATAATTTTTGAATAGTAAAAACAATAATAGTTTCTTATAATTCTATGGTTCTCTTTGTAAGTTTATAAAATTGAAGTTTAAAAATTAATTCCATTTATGTACATCTTTTCAAGTTTGATATTTCTCGTTTTCTTGACTCACAGTCCAAGAATAATTTTTGAAAATACATACTAACCAGTTGGAGATTTAGCCAAAAAATTGTAAGAACGATTGTGTCAAAAGAGCTTAAAAAATGATTGTGCATGATAATAATCTTATTACACTCTTTTTGGCATAGTTTTTCTTATAGTTTATGGTTTTTTGGTGAGAAAAACATTCCAAAATAATCAAGTAGGTGATCCAAAATTAAATCATAATTGGTTGAGGCATGTTTAAAGACCTTATTTTACATGTTATTGAATGTTTCTTGAATGTTAGGGTAGTAACTCCTTACACTCAACTCTTCACTGAAGTTATTTTCACTGCCACAATGACATTACCTCTAAACCATGCAAATGATGTTGAAGTGGTTCCCAACCTTGAAACACTCTGATAACTTAAGAAATGGAAAAGAAAATGCAGATGTAATACATGACAAAGTGCACAACTCATAGTGTACAGAGAGAACTTTTTAAGATGCTTATTACATATTAGCACAACAGAAAAAATATTCTAGCTGCATACATATTCCATAATCCAAATAATAAAACAATAAAACTGACTCAACCTATGCTAAGTGACAAACCATAATCTAGTTCAATTGGTCTAGTTGCTGATTAGTTGGGTTGATTACAAATTCCTATAGAACTATCATCAAATTAGGTACAATAAATGAACAATTAGTTGTTCCCAACTAGTATTAACTTGACTAGTCTATTTAGACCCATTGATTATTTTCACAAGATTTTAAACATGAATATATAAGGAGTGAGTTAGGATGTGTATAGTTTAACCTTACATTAACTATAAACTACAACAGAAAGGTTGCACTAAGGTATTATAGGATTGTAATTATAGAAAATTGCCAAATTCACCTGAGTGGGTGTATGATGGCAAAGAATTGTATTAGGTGAGTAAAGCTCATCAATGGTTATAGGAATATAACTACATCAAAATATTTAGAAATAAGAATTACATATTCACTAAAGTGAGTTATTCAAGGGTCTTGATCCCATGTATATGGGTATGTAGGTAGTCTAGTAGGTGGAGTATGCCTCTAGTGTGCAGATGCCTTGGACATAGTTGGGTAGCCTTGGACATAGTTAGGTAGCACTTAACCATGTAGTATGTCTATATGTATGTATGTAACTATTCTCTACTTAACAATGTCATCCACATGGGGGGGTGGTTTGGGGTGGGGAAGTTGAGCTTGCACCTTATACAATACTTCATTTCCATTATTTGAACTCTCTAAATCAAGGTATATAACTTTATCACTTGTAACTATAATTTTCAAATAGTACAAACCACAATAGTTTCTTATAATTCTATGGTTCTCTTTGTAAGTTGATAAAATTGAAGTTTAAAAATTAATTGCATTTATGTACATCTTTTTCAAGTTTGATATTTCTCTTTTTCTTGACTCGGAGTCCAAGAGTAATTTTTCAAAACACATACTGACCAGTTGGAGATTGAGGCAAAATTTTGTAGCAACGATTGTGCCAAAAAAGCTAAAAAATGATTGTGCATGATAATCATCTTTTTACTCTCTTTTTGGCACATTTGTTCTTACATTTTATGATTTTTGGTGAGAATAAAATTCCAATCTAATTAGGTATAAATTGATCCAAAATTAAATCATAATTGGTTGAGGCATGTCTGAATACCTTATTTCACATGTTGTTGAATGTTTCTTGAATGTTTAGGGTAGTAACTCCTTACACTCAACTCTTCATTGAAGTTATTCTCAATGCCACAATAACACTTACCTCTAAACCTTGCAAAGGATGTTGAAGGGGTTCCCAACATTGAAACACTATTATAAGGTAAGAAATGGAAATGAAGATGCAATACATGACATATTGCACAATTTGTAGTATTTATATATACAGAGAGATCTTTTTTAAGGTGCTTATAACATATCAGCACAACAGAAAAATTATTCCAGCTACATACATATTCTAGAATCCAAATAATAAAACAATAAAACTAACTCAACCCATGCTAAGTGACAAGCCATAATTTAGTTCAATTAGTCTAGTTGATCATTAGCTTGGTTGATTACAAACTCCTATAGAATTGTCCTTAGATTAGGTACAATAAAATGAACAATCAATTATTCCCATGTAGCATTAACTTGACTGGTCTATTTAGACCCATTGATTATTGTCACAATATTTTAAACATAACTATATAAGGAGTGATTTAGGACTTATATAGGTTAACCTTACATTAATTGTAAACTACAACACAAATGTTGCACTAGGGTATTATAGGATTATAATTATAGAAAACCACGTGATTCACCTGAGTGGGTGTATGATGGCATAGAGTTGTATTAGATGAGTGAAGCTCACCAATTTTTATAGGACTATAGCTCAATCAAAAAAACTATTAGAAACCAAAACTACATATTTGTTAGAGTGAGTAGTTCAAAGGTCTTGATCCCATGTATATGGGCATGTAGGCAGCCTAGTAGGCATAGTATGCCTCCAATGTGTAGATGCCTTGGATATAGTTAGGTAGTACTTAACCATGTATGTATATATGTATGTGTAACTATTATCTACTTAGAAATTCTATCCACATTGGGGGGGGAGGGGGATATAGTTGAATTTCCACCTTTTGAAATACTTCATTTCCATTATTTGTGCTCTCTGAATCAAAGGTATATAAATTTATCACTTCTACCTATAATTTTCAAATAGTAAAAACCACAATAGTTTCTTATAATTCTATTTTTCTCTTTGTAAGTTTATAAAATTGAAGTTGAAAAATTAATTGCATTTATGTACATCTATTTCAAGTTTGATATTTCTCTTTTTCTTAACTCACATTGTGTAGACGCCTTGGACATAGTTAGGTAGTACTTAACCATGTATGTATGTAACTATTCTCTACTTAACAGTGGGGGGGGGGGGGGGAGTAGGGGGGCGGTGCAGGGGGTAGTTAAGCTTGCACCTTCTATAATACTTCATTTCCATTATTTGCACTTTTAGACTCATAGTCCAAGAATAATTTTTCAAAATGCATACTAACTAGTTGGAGATTGAGTCAAAGAATTGTAAGAATTATTGTGTCAAAAGAGCTAAAAAACATGATTGGTGCACAATAATCATTTTTTTATGCTCTTTTTGGAAAATTTGATCTTACATTTTATCATTTTTGGTGAGAACAAAATTCCAAACTAATTAGGTAGGTGGTCCAAGATTAAATCAAAATTGGTTGAGGCATGTTTAAATTCCTTATTTCACATGTTATTGAATGTTATGTTTTAATGTGCTATTGTTAATGAATGTTAAAAGATGAATGTTATAGGTTGGTGTACTAGTTCTTAAGCCCAAAATAGATAAATTGTGATTTTAAATGCAAACTTGGGTGCTTAACTTAATGAATTAGCACACGAAGTAAAAGACCTTGTGTGATAAAGGATTATATGACTGTCTACATATTTCACCACATAGCAATGCATTGCAGATTCACATACGTTCTTAGGTAGACATTTGTGAGCACTAGGTATGTGAAGGCTCCATATAAAAACATGTAGAAGAAAAGAAGGCCATGATGTACATTTTTAATGACATATTTTCCAAGAGCATAAACTAGTTCCTCAAGGTGACTTTGCATTATTAAACTTTCATATTTGCCAACCCCACTGCTCTTCCTCCATATCCTGCACAAATAAAAAATGTTGCCTCCAACATTGCAACCATATGATAAATGGGAATAACACATGTCCAAGCCATTACCAAGATAAATTGGTCTAGGTGTTGATTAGTTGGGTCAATTACAAATTCTTGTAGAACTATCATTAGATTAAGTATAATAAAATGAAAAATCAATTGTTCCCAACTAGCACGATCAAAAAAAGTTTTCCAAGGTGATAAAATTGCATACGTAGATGCATCACTTGACTGACTAATTATATAAAGGATGCATCACTGGGAAAACTAATTCATTCTATTGACAGAAAACTAACTACGATTTAATCAAGCATTATAATGATGCTTTCTAGATGCACCTATGTAGCTTCAAACCTAGTTTTCTAATGGACATATCTATGAAAAACACACAAAAAAACATGTATGTGAAATTTTGGTTTATTTATTATGCACATCAGGTGTTTGACTGATATATGAACAGAATATTGTCTCATGGACAACAATAATTTTAGGATATGCTCAGAATTGGCATGGGGAGGAAACCCTTGAGCTTTATAGGATGCTTGTGCAAATTTGGCATCGATAGAACATGGGAAGAAGGTCCATACCGATGCTATAAATCTTGGTTTTGTATGAATCATCACAATGTAGTATGAACTTGTCACCATGTATTCAAAATGTAGAAATATGGAGAATGCCCTCAACTTGTTTGATGGAATGTCTGAATCAGATAAAGTTTTGTGGTCAACATTGATTGCAAGGTATGGTCAGAATATACATGGAACTGAAGCCCAAAATCTCTTCTCATAAATGCAATTGGAAGGGGTTGAATCTGATAAGAAAAGAAATTCCACTCTTACATCATTAAAATGGACTATGAATCAAATATTCTTTTAGAAAGTACTCTTGTAACTATGTATGCAAAATGTGATGCTAATTTTTTTCTATTATTGGCAAGCAATATTGGAATTAGACAAAATACAATCAGAGGAATGAATTTGTAGAGCTAACCCTCATACAAGAAGAGGTTCAAGATGACAAGAAGATGGCAATGGGTCAATGCAAGACAATAGACAATATAGAATTAGAGTATCTTAATGTAGAGGTAATGAGCTATCCATGGACAATAAACACAATTGAAGTGTAGAAAAATGAAGTGAAAATAGTAAGGTTAAAGTTGTTGAATTGGATGAAGCCGTCATTTTTGAAAATTGGTACGTTGAAATGTCAAAGTATTGTATTTATGTTTTGATTCATGATAGGTTAATGAAATAATTATTTCAATTCATGTAATTAGGTGTTAAATTAAGGTCATGTAGACCAAGGTCAAGGATCAGTCAAAGTTGGTCAATGCCAGTCAAAGGCCCTGAGGGGTATTAAAACGTCATGCAAGGTAAAAAATGAATTAAACATGTAATTTTTAAACCTTTTGGACCTATATATGGTGGCAAATAGGAATTAGTTAGAAAAACGGGCAAATTGTCAAAAATGTGTAAACAAATGTAAAGTTGTCAAAAAATATTACTATCAACATTTTTTTGCAAAATGACAGTTTTTGAAGATGGAAGGTCAACCATCTTGTATGAACTCTTTCAGGAGTTAAAATGTCATTCTACTACATATATAAGAAAATATCATGTAGATGGGGATGGAATATAGAGAGGAGAGAGGAAGAGTATGGTGTGGTAATATAATCAGTTTCTTTTGTCAAATCTGTTGGTGTATTTGGTATTTGAATGCAATCTTGGTACTTTCTCCCTTACCTCATAGATGTAATAGTTCAAAATATTTCTACCAATTTGAATTAATTCTATAATAAATTTCAATGCTACATGTGTGCCTAAATTCACTAGTTATTTGTCTAAATTCCCTTTACCCACTGGTCGGATAGTAAACTATATGTATTTTTGGGGTGAAGTATCACACTAGTGGCATGTTCTCATTGTATGGAGTTAGGGAAGATTTAAAGGTTTTCTTTGTTGTTGTAGATTTCCATCTTGTAGGTTGACACCATACCCATGCTCCTTATAATGGAGTTGGTCGAGAATCTATAAGACACATATTACTGTATGAAGAATACAAGGGATCAACACCCAAGAAACATGACAAAGGCTTGTGTATAATTTGCATGGTGTTTGGAGGTTTGTAGTCATTCATAGGATGCTAAAGACCCCATTGGAAGAGTTGGATAGGCGAGATGATGAAGATTGTAGGATAATTGATTTTAATAGTAATGAAACCCTCATTGAAGCAAGGGTTTGAATGATCAGTTATCTCCTCAACAACTAGGAGCCCAAAAGTTGGAAGTTTGAAAGCTCTTGATAAGGAAAATGTATAGTTGAGTTCATTTGTTCAAGTTGTTTTAGGGTTTTACAAGTTTGTAGTTTGAGTGTGTGTTTTAGACCTATTAGCCTCAACTATGGCATGTAGTTTGAATGCCTTAATGAGTAGTTGAAACCCTAAGACTTGGAAGTTTAGTAGAGCTAGTAGTTAGTATTTGAATCCTCCTTTAGTTTTATGGTTGTTTTGAAATATTTTTATTTCTTTCCTTAAACCACAAGATAGGGCTACAAGGAAGAACCCTTATTTGGTCAGTTTGTTAGGTTGGTGGTCGGAGTCCACTAAAGTGCATGCAACTTTATGAATGTTTGAAATCACATTGTTTGGGAATATTTAAGCCCTTGGAAACATTTGGGGTGTGGAGTTTGTGAAAGGTGTGGGAGGGTGTAAGGGAGTGGAGATGTTGTGTGGCAAGAGAGGTAGTTGTCTGTGTTGTGAAGATATAGGTAGAGACACTAGGAAGAATCAAATAAAGTTTTGTGGTTAGCATTGACTATAGGGTATGGTTAGAATGGACATGGAACTGAAGCCCAAAATATCTTTTCATAAATGCAATTGGAAGGGGTTGAATCTAATAAGAAAAGAAAGTCCACTCTTACATTACTAAAATGGACTATGAATCAAATATTCTTTTATAAAGTACTCTCATAAATATGTATGCAAAATGTGATGCTATGGAGAGTGCACACAATCTTGTTCAATCAAATGCAAAGTGCTAGAATCAAGTCATATCAGGCTAGGATTAGGCTAGGGAATGCTTATGAGAACATAAACCCAATAAATGAAACATCATGCAAACAAGCATGCATCTAGTATTTCTTTTGCACATTTGTGATCTTCACCTTTCTAGATAATGTATGAAAAGTAAGTGGTACCAAAAATGACTTTGTCAAAGTATACGAAGAATATCCAATCCAAGGTAATTAAAGTATCAATTAAAGCTACCGTGGAATACATCAAAACTAGTAGTCGAGTTTCCCATCCAATGTTACCATCACTACCTCTCATCATTCCATACACAAGAAACCTCTACAAAAATGCTCAACTCAAGTTCAAAATCACTTCTATAACCAAACCAATCTTGGTTTTCTCCCCTACATAGATAGAAGCTAGTGAGACGAATACTATTGCCCTATCAAACAATGAAATGTGAACACAATAGGAAAAGAAAACAAGAATGAAATCAATGCCTTTGAGAGCTTGTGATATATGACATGGGTATGGTGCCAATTGGGGAATCTAGCCACCTGAGTAGAAGCCTAAATTTGTATTGGGTGTGGGAAAAGAGGGCATGATAGATAAGAATTTTAGCCAAAATAGGAGATAAACAATAGTGTAATTATTGTCAATACACACAAATCCTACACTAGAATTATTGCAAATGTCTCATACATCAGTTTTGATATATATTCTATCACATTTCTAAAATTATTGAGTGCTATTGGCTATACCTTGCACCTATTCTTGGAGAAAGCACTATTTATCCTATTATTATCTTGATATACAATGACAGTATTTTTTTTTTTTTGAAAACTCTAGTTGTCATCAAAATTTTGACACAGCTTGCCACCGATGGTATGGCAAACTTGTCAAACCATCTCTAGCTAGTGTAGATAATTTGATAGGGTTTTTTGTCAATGGTATAACAAACCTATTGAATCATCTCTAGCTAATGTTGATAGTTTGATGGGGTTTATCATTGATGGTATAACAAACCTATCAAATCATCTTCAGCTGGCATCGATAGTTTGACATTTCAAATTAGTTATCTGGCACTAGCATGTGCCATAGATGGGGATGACTTTTGATGGAGCCACCCCTCAATAAATCGATGGCCATGGAGTGCATCAAACCTTCAACAAAATTCTAGTGACAATGACTTTTGATATTTAAGTGTCAATATTTTGACCACCAAAACATCGAAAGATAGGTCCAAATTTACTATTAAGGGGAAAAGAGGAAAATCAAAGCCAAAATGGAATCCATCAACACCTTTGACTCATGTTCTCATGAGGAATTTATTACCCTTAATATGGCAGTTCATGAGTTACAAAGAGACTTCAAAAAGGAAGTGCAAAACATAAAGGAGAAGAATTTTATTGATCATCTAAGAGAGGTAAAAAGGGTTATAAATAATAGCGATATAAAGGTTCATTCTCTAGTCCAAAAATTGTTAAACTAGGAGCAAGAAGACATTGAGTTGAAAGTTGATATCACTTGAGAAGGGAAGGATGATGACATCCAATGCCCAAGAAAAAAGACTCAAGTAAGACTCAACAAAAAAAATACTATGGTGGGTTTTAAGACAACAGATGGAGTCCTAGAGGTCAGTGAGATCTAGGCAACCAAAGCTTTCAAAGAGTTGGTTTAGGTGTTGTCTTTAATTTTGTTGTTTTCCATGTTAGTTAATTTTGTTGGTTGTTGGTTTTTGGTGTTGGTAATGTTTAATGTTTATTATGTTTCCAACATAGATGTTCGTTGGCACTTTTAAACTTATTTTATCTTTTCTTTATTGAACTTTATGCTTTAGGTCCCTATAAAACCTATTTTTACCTCAATCCAAAACCTTTAATGATTAAGTTAAGATAACTTAATGATTTATTTATTACTATACTCTAACAGAGTTAGAATATATAAGACAAAAATACATAATATATGTGACTCTCTTTAACTTGGATATGATTAAAACATAATATAGACTATAAGTAGATAAAATAGTACCACATACCACTCGAATCAATAAGAATATAAACATAATTCTCCTCTCATCTTATTTTTAATGTAAGTCTCACAGTATATTAATTTCAAAGAAAAGCTATATCTCTCTCTTAGTTCTACCTATGAAATTGTTTGGTCTTTTAAATGATTTCTTATCCATTTTGATTTTTTATATATGATCATTTTCCTCTTCTATATTATACTAGCAAGAAAGTAATATTATGTTATGATTCTTGTTTAAAAAATATTGAAGATCTTTCTCTATATCAATTATTTCTATTTGATATTGTATGAACATCTAGCTAATGGGCATCTGGTCTATTGGTGAATTTGAATACTTCTAAATGAGTCCACTAGGAATAAAGTCTTTCTAAGTGCACATTTTCTTAATGTATTTTAATGAGTTTTGACCTAAGTATCTATATCATCTACCTTTATTCCATAAAATGCTAAGTTGTAAGTCCTCATAGTCCTAATACTTATCACTAATAATTCTACTTTAATATTGTTTTGTAGTTCTAAATATATGCATAAAATAAGATAACACACTTCCTCCTCTATTTCATTATCCCTATAATTCTAAAGGCCAATGAGTTTCTTGAATATGCATAGAAAGATAGCAAAAAGTCACAACATTTCTCATGTTTTAAAACACAATTTAAAGTATTTGACTACAAAATGGTTTCATTTTTTTTTAGTATGTTCATTAAATCATTTCTATTTTTATTTTTAATTTATTTTTTATCAATTTCTTATCTTGTGATAGTTCCTAATTTTTAATATATTTCCATGTCCTTATGTAGAAAACTAATTTTCAGTCATATTAAATTCATTTTCTATCTTCCTTGAATGATAGTTTGTCTTAAGAACTTTGTATATAAATAGAATTATAGTATGCCACAAAAGTATTATACAAAATGAACCTCTCTTTCTAGTAGTAGGTTCTTTTCTCTATACTTTTTATGATAATTCAATTTTAAACTTTTAGAATTTAATTTCTTTTATAAAACTATTATTTGCCTCAATTTTATGTTTTATCTTAATGGAAGAATCTCTATAATAGATGAAATTTATTTTAGTAAATTTATATTATAATTGTGTTTTATTTTACTATAATAGATAAGGGGTAAAAATACCTTTTTTTAGTACAGTTATTCATTGTAGTGTTGAATTAAAACATGTTTTGATTAAGTAAAAATAGGGTTTAAATGACCCAAAACCTTTTAAAAGGTAATCAAAAGTCTAGAGAAAAATGTTGTCATGTCCCCTTTTCAAATAATTAAAAAATAATAATCTTTGCTAAGGCAAGCAGGCCTAAAAAAGTGAAGTTTCGAAAAAATGGGGTTAATCTTTGGAAACCGTTGGAGTAATAAATGAAAATTACTATTAAAATATGATTCATTAACCTCTCTTGTACATGAGGTACAACTATGCCCTCTTTTAAGGGGTTTGGAGGCATTTTGGGTTGATCCCAGAACTTTATTTTTGCTCATTTTTTGTTATTCTTTAGAGGCTGCCAAACTTGTGGAGAAGGAGACCCAAGAACGGGAGTTTGCAGGTTTCCAGGGAGACCCAAGAACAGGATTTTGCAGGTTTCTAGGAAGGCTAAGGATGGGAGTTTGAAGCCATTCCATTTGCATGCTCATACAGAGTTTGCCTTTGTACTGAACAGTGTAGATTTGTGGGTTTTCGGGTGTGTTTTTGGTATGAGTTTGGTGTTTTCAGTTGAGTATTTCATATCAGTTTGGGTTTCTGCTGTATTTAAGACTTTAAGATGTTAAAATAGAGCTGAATATATGTATTGGGACATGATTAAACTTCTGAGATAGATTATTAGTGTTTTTGTGGTGTTTTCGAGCATTTTTGTGTTAATTTTGGGAGCCCGATGAGCATAGTTTTTGTCCTACATTTGTGAACTGTTGTGTAAAGGCTATATGGATATGGAAATGTCATTTTTTAGGCTGTTATGCTGCTGAAATTTCTGTAAAAATTTCCATTTTCAGATTTATTTATAATTTGTGAAGTTGTGAAGCTTTTGGCACTATTTCTAGCATACTCGATTTGGGGTTTCTTGAGAAATTTGGTGGATCTTTGTGATATTAGTTGTTTGATCTTAAAAATCTTATTAGAGGCATGAAATATAATTTAAAATCAATAAAGGGACATTTCAGTGGTATCAGAGCCATGATCTTGCCAGCCTGAGGGTTTGTAGAAGTTGCAAGTCAGTTTTGACAACTACCCAGATCTTGCATTTCAGTTTTTAGAACTACCCAAATCTTGCATATCATAATTTATGGTTGCATGTTGCTTCTAATCAGATGCATGTCAAAATTTATGGTTGCATGCTACTTCTAATCATTTTCATGTTAGTTCTTGGTGAATTTGGTTTTTGTAGAAGTTTGCATGTCAGTTTTGACAACTACCCAGATCTTGCATGTCAGTTTTGACAACTACCCAGATCTTGCATGTCATAATTGATGATTGCATGTTGCTTCTAATCAGCTGCATGAAAAAATTTATGGTTGCATGCTACTTCTAATCATTTTCATGTTAGTTCTTGGTGAATTTGGTGGTTGCATGTTGCTTCTAATCAGTTGCATGTCAAAATCTATGGTTGCATGCTACTTCTAATCATTTGCATGTTAGTTCTTGGTGTTTGAAGAAGTTATATACTATTGGGGTTACACTCTACTTTATCTAGAATGGACAGGTATAGTACAAAGTCTCAGAGGACACGATCTTGGACAATTGATATCCAGAGTCAAACCAGTAGAAAGGATGGTTATTTAGACATTTGAGATAAACTTATGAAAATAAGCCATGACATGTCTGAACAGTTGGTTGAGCACCACCCTATAATGAATGACATGTTGTCCGACCCAGCTAAGGTGGATAAGTTGACTGGATTTCTATTTGGAAGATTTTCTCACATGACAGATGACACAATTCCGAAGAACTTGCATGAGGAGTTTGAGAAACTAGCTGATAGCTAGGTAGAGGTCTCAGATTCTACTCTGCCACAGGAGGTGGTGGGAAAGGATATTACACAGATTGATAGTAACAGTCAACTTGATACTCAAATTGAGACAATTTTTTATAGGTCATCAAAGGGTGATGCCACAGGTATTCAGGATTTTATAGTTACAACAGGCAGTGACTACAGTGTAGTGGGTTCAGATGATGATTATGAGGATGGTTTTGTGCAGGATGGTGAGATACCTAGTAGAGATGAGCAGACATTGAGCATTCATGACTTTGTTGAGAAAGAGTACCAGGCACAGTTAGATGGTTCATCACATGAGGTTGAGGCTGGTAGTACTTCACATGATTTGTCCAGCCAGCTGAAGGTGAACAAAGATAGTATTGTGACTTCATTATCTCATCATGATAGGTATGTGGAGTTAGTTGGTATTGGTCATATTACTCAAGTGAGGAGTTTTCTTGAGTTACCAGTTGATTCTAGTTTACGGATATCCACTCGAGATTGTTATATTGGTGTTTTGGATTCAGTTGACTAGAGATCTTTAACACTTTTTGGTAGCAGTGATTGTTTGGGTGCCATCATGGATTTGATTAGCAGATTGCACGATGTTGTCTTTTCTTGTGCCAGGAGCTTATCCGATGTTGGTATTAGTTTTTATACACCGGTGTTGGGCTTTGTTCATATATCTAGTTGACCATACTTGCTGGAATGTGTTGATGATTTTCATATTTGGTAGTGTGTATAGATGAGTCCCAAGATCATATTGGCATTGATGACATCCAGGAGGATGCAGTGGGTAGTTTTGAAGACTTAGTTTCCTTGGGTACAGAGGAGTTGGACAGCAGTGCTAATGTTTTTGATACTTCATATGTTGATATGAGCTTTAGATTTGATTCACAGGATATGGATGGTAATACTCTAGAGACTAGTAACTTTGAGGATACTCCTTTAGATAGTGCATCAGAGGAGGTTTGTAGGAGACAGTCAAGCCAGTGCCATCATGTGTCTAATCAGTTGAGAGTTAGTGACCGAGAGATTTCTATCACTTGCCAGCATTTCTATGTTGTTCATCAGTTGTTAGCAGTTTATGGATGGGGTTCTCCTACTAGTGATGAGCAGGGAGGCAGTTACCTTTCCTTTAAAGAGTTCCACTCGTTATGGGAGGCTATTCAGATTTTGAGACAAAATTATATGCAATTGGTAGCCAATAGAGATTATCTTATGGAGTGGGGCAGTACAACATATGATGCATTGTTGGCCAAGGAAGATGAGGTGAGTGAGCTTACTGAGCAGCTTGAGGTGACTTCTGAGATTCTTGAGAGTACACAGTTGGCTTTCAAGGAGTCACAGTTTCATTTGGATAAGGTGACCATGGAGTTAGAGCAACTACAGTCTTTACCTGATTCTATACAGTCACAAGCTGTGGTGTTTGGTGATCCAAGGATGTCCATGGTCGAGATTGTCAGAGACAGTGGAGATGGGGATGCATCCATCCTTGATACTAACATTGGCATATCAGGTTCATTCCCACTAGAGTCAAGTTTAGTTGAGTTGGGTGTTGTAGCAGATTGTTGTATGCCTGACATGGTGGTGGCCTCTAGTACTGATGGCACAGAGACTAGAGATGTATCAAAGATCATGTGTGATGTTGGTGAGTTGGTAGTTCGCATGGTTCCTGCTAGTAATACTACTCCCTTGGTGATATCTTCGAAGGTAGTAGTTAGTTCCAACATGGTTAATGATCAATTGCAGTTAGTTTCATCTAGATTACAGTTTGAGCCACTGACTGAGATTGGCGAATTCTATCGACATTACACTATGAGGTACGCTCATCAATTTACCTTTGATGACCATGTTGATGAGATGATGATACAGAGATGTACTTTGGTTCCTAGTGCTTATCATCAGTTATGGGATAGTTTGATGCCTCAAGATGAGAGTTGTGATGGGCAAGACATGGTGATAGGTTTTGCAGTTGACAGCTTGATAATATGTGACTTAGAGCAGGAATTTGGGAGTGATGCTTCAGTGGGTGTTGTTATTGATTCTATTCCTTTGGCTATGACATCTCCTGACTTAGCTAGTGATCAGTCATAGTGGGTTGTATCACTTGTTCATGGTGAGTTGTTGACTGAGGTTGGTTTTTTTAATCAACATTATATTGCAGGGTATGTACATCAGTTAGCATTTGATACTTGTTTTGAGGAGTTGATGGCAGGAAAATTTGGTTTGGATTCCATTTCTTACTCTTTATCTTGTAATGTCTTTTCACCATCAGCAGTGCATGGGAGTTATGGTTATGAGATAGTGGCCAATGATTTGCAGAGTTGTGTTGACTGCAAGAGTTGTACAGTGTGTGGATTCTCCATACTTGGTACACTTTCATTCAAGAGTGTTCACCATTGTTGCAGAGTTGGATTGTACATTCTGTATAGGCCAGTGGGATGCGTTGATGGTATTTACTATGTTGGTAGTTTGATTTGTCCACTTTACTTGGGTTTTGATGTTCTAAGAGTTTGTGTCTCATGGGTTTTTGACTGTGGTAGTGGTGATTTTGGAGTTTGGTTGAGCTATAATTTTCAGTTTGATTATGGATTCCTCTTGGTCATATTGCAAAGGATATTGCAGGAGCCTGTGTTAATTGGTAGTAGTATAATTCATGACTACATTTGGGATCCAGGTGGATTGATTGGTTTATTGTTCAGCCATTGCTTGAGGACAAGCAATTTTTGGGAGGGGAGGACTTTTCATGTCCCCTTTTCAAATAATTAAAAAATAATAATCTTTGCTAAGGCAAGCAGGCCCAAGAAAGTGAAGTTTCGGAAAAAGGGGGTTAATCTTTGGAAACCGTTGGACTAATAAATGAAAATTATTATTAAAATATGATTCATTAACCTCTCTTGGACATGAGGTACAATTATGCCCTCTTTTAAGGGGTTTGGAGGCATTTTGGACTGATCCCAGAACTTGATTTTTGCTCATTCTTTGTTATTCTTCAGAGGCTGCCAAACCTGTGGAGAAGGAGACCCAAGAACGGGAGTTTGCAGGTTTCTAGGGAGACCCAAGAATGGGAGTTTTCAGGTTTCCAGGAAGGCTAAGGATGGGATTTTGAATCCATTCCATGTGCATGCTCATACAGATTTTTCCTTTGTACTGAACAGTGTAGATTTGTGGGTTTTCGGGTGTGTTTTTGGTATGAGTTTGGTGTTTTTAGTTGAGTATTTCATATCAGTTTGGATTGCTTCTGTATTTAAGACTTTAAGATGTTAAAATAGAGCTGAATATATGTATTGGGACATGATTAAACTTTTGAGATAGATTATTAGTGTTTTTGTGGTGTTTTCAAGCATTTTTGTGTTAAATTCGGAAGCCCGATGAGCATAGTTTTTGTCCTACATTTGTGAACTTTTGTGTAAAGGCTATATGGATCTAGAAATGTCATTTTTTAGGCTGTTATGCTGCTGAAATTTCTGTAAAAATTTCCATTTTCAGATTTATTAATAATTTGTGAAGTTGTGAAGCTTTTGGCACTATTTCTGGCATACCCGATTTGGGGTTTCTTGAGAAATTTGGTGGATCTTTGTGATATTAGTTTTTTTATCTTAAAGATCTAATTAGAGGCATGAAATATCATTTAAAATCAGTAAAGGGACATTTCAAATTCATAAAGCTAACATCTAAGTCTAAAAACATAGTTCACTAAATAAGAAGCCTCCATAAAGAGCATAGAAAAATAGGAAATTGGAGGCCAACCAAAAACAGAGTTGAAAAGACAAAAAAGGAACAACAAAAATCTAGCAACTAAAAAGCCACATATTCTTTAGCAGGTTAGCAACTTAGTCTACCAAGATGTGCATATTCTTCGCAGTGGCCTTCACCTCTTCCATCTTGTTCTTCTCCTCATTCTTCTTAGAATGAGCCCTAGTGAATTTTCTAGGTCCCTAGTTCTCAGCAATAGTAGGGGAATCTTGTCATTTATCTTGCTCATGGTTATTGAGGAGATTTCTCACATTATCTGCCATAGTCTTTAAAGCATTACTATTATTATCAATCATTTTCTTTATCATCTTTTCCTTATTATTCACCTTGGCCTCTAGGCTTGTCACCTTCTTCATATATCACTATTAGCCTTCTCCAACACCATGCTTTTAGCTTCAATCTATGGAATATTTTTCATAAGGTTTTTAACCTCTTTAGCATTTCCAATGACCTCTAAAATCTTGTCAATATGTTGAGCTAAAATGTGCTCCCCTCTGGCCAATTTACTAACCTACTCCACTTCCTTAACAATAAACTACATTTGTTGTTTCAAATTTCCAACATCTTGCTAAATGGTCCCAGGGCTTCCTAAGGGTCCTTTAGTAATGTCAACCTCACCCTCATCCTTGTCAAAATCTGAAATTTTCACTTGATCCCCAAATTCCTCTTTTTCTAGTGCCACCTTCTTCATATAATTCTTAACCCCCTCCTCCTCTAACCTCATCAATTTTCTCTTCCTCTCCATTCTGTGAGCAAGACTTTCATCATATGATGGCGTCCAAACCCTATCATCCTTGTGACCCTTAGAATATAATCCCTTTCCACTGCTCCCCTTCTTCTAGGAGCCTCTCATCTTTTCCTCACCAAAGTCACTGCCATGATCAAAGTCACTCACCTCAACTTTCCTCTTCTTCTTCTGAGAGCTATGCTCAATACCCCCTTTCAAACTCCTATTTCTCCCCTCTGCTTCTTCCTCAATGTCCTTATCATAGCCTTTCTCTGAAAGGCTACCCTCCATTTCATACTCCACCCCCTTTAGACTACCCCTAGGTTTTTCAGCCTTTTTGGATTTTAAAACATTCATAATAAGAACCATAAGTCCCTCATGACACACATGTTCTCCACTTGGATCATTTTGAAGTTCCTGAATGAAGAAACTCAACAATTGCCTCAAATAAAAGGGAAAATTGATCCTTATACAATGCCCAAAGTGGTTAGCTAACTTAAAGTGGTAACCATAAAGCTTTGTAAATTGGCCATCCAGAGTAAGGTATTCCATGATAATAAACAACATGAATCTCTAAGGTTAAGAAACAAAGGCAGGATTCAAATAAGAGTTAACAATTTTCACTAGTTGATTTTTCTCTATTGAATCTACAAATTCATCAATATCCCTATTTGACAGCTTCCTATCTCGATAGAAGTTAATGCCTTCCATATCCAGCCCCATCGCCTCCGCAATCACATCTTCAGTCACATCCAGTCTTTGATTTCTAACAAGGATAGAGCCATCCCTCCAAGTTTTGATAAATTTTTGTGTTATGATAGGATTATTTCCTTTGAGCCTTCTCATGTAGCCCATGAAATTCCCACTTGTTAATATATCACATACCTCTTCTTTCTTCTTCTGCTCCTTGCAGCTTGTGGGTTCCACTCTCTTCCTTTTCCCTTGCATTTTCTTCACTTCAATATCGTTGTATTAAAAAATGTTTAACTTAACATAATAATCTAAATTAATCTTTTCAACATTACATATTGGTAAACACAAGACTTTAAATATCACATCCTTCTCATTTGATTTATTTAAAATAATAGATCATATTTTGAGGTATTTAAATATTCTTTGTCATCTTACATTGTTTATAGTGAAGTGTCATAACCCATTTTCTCTCTTAATTATCATGTCATTTGTAAAAATACTAAAGTTTCAATATGTGCTAAGTCCTAAATCACTAACTTCTATTCAAACAACCTTATTTTGTCTAACTTATCTTATGATCTCAACATTACAGCTCTTACTTGGTTATATAATTCTCATACAACAAGATATCATGAAATGAAGTGAGGTTTCAACTAAAAATATTGCACCTATTTGGTCTACTTAATCTAGGTTTTGGAAAAATGTGAAAGAAATGACATATCTTTTCCATTTTTTAAGGTTTTATGAAGATAAAAGTAGAAACGATAATCCTATTCTAATGCCATGATGACACATTTTGAAACCATCCATTTCACCTATCATTTTGAACACTATTTTTTCATAATAGTGTCATCCCTTGACCATTTACTTAAGACTCTTAAACATTGTGGAGGGGATAAATTAGTAAATTCTAATTTTAGATTTAGTTGAATATTAATTACTATTAGTAGCTTCTCCAAGAATGATCCTTAGAAATTAAATGGGTCTCTAGATAACTAATTGGGATGTAATAATCAAAAAATACATGGAAACACATATGAACAAAATATATGTACATGGAAAAAAAAATGATAAATATTGTGGTGAGAGTAGTTATTTTCTAGATCTTCTACCCAAAAAAAGCTCACAAAATAATGGGTCTTCTTATAATGAATGAATTCAACACCAACACACTAGAGCCACCAATACCATGTTGTATTTTTTGGGACTACCCTAGTATAGATACCAAACCCCTTTGCCCAAATCTTAGCCTTGGCCCAATAATTAGAAATTCAACATAAATAAATTAAAACTATGAATTGAGGACCTTCAACTATAAAAATACAATTAAAATATATCTATTCTACCTCTATAGAACTCTTTGACACACCAAATTGTTTATTAATTAAAAATTTTACAACAATTGGAACATAACTAATGTTTGCTACATTGCTAAACTATTGGGTAGATGTGTGCACAAAATTATTATGGATGGAAATTTGAAAGGACTTCAATATTTCACATCAGCAATGCTGTGCTCTCACAAACTATTTATTGATAACATGGTTATGATGGGGAGGTGATTACTAGGGAAGCAAGGACCTTCAAGAAGATTTTGGTACCTTATGAAAAGATACAATTTCTAAATTTGACGAAGAGCTCCCTTTTATTCCTTAACATTCTAGAAGACAAATAGAAGAAAATTAGTTTCCTTAATTTATATCAGCCTTCTCGTATGCTACAAACCCCTAAAAAAATTGGAACTCTTTGATTGGCAAATTCAATATAAATTTGTATAGGTAAAAATGAAATCTAATGATTCATGAATAGAAGATTTAAGTCCTTAAATCTTCCCTTTATAAATTTTCATGTTTATGCCATTAGCCTATTTAGGATACGCTTGGATTTTTTTGATATGATTTTAAGAAGATTTGGAAATGATTTTTATTGTCTAGGAATAAAAAAAGGAAAATTATTATAATAATTTCTTTGCACATGGTATATATACCAAATAAAGTAGCCAGCCCTAGTCTCAAGAGAATCAATACTTTGAATAAACCCTTCTTTCGAAATAGGTTTGTAGAACTTTCTCTAATAAGAAAAGATAGAAGTTTATATGTCATAGTAAATATGTATATAGTGTTAGTTCTATGAAGGACTTTCTCTATTCCTAACATTTTCTTTATAATTCCTCCTTATATAATTATGTATTAATATCTATGAAATTTGTTGCTATGGTTGTTATGTGGTTAAATAGTGATGATAAAACCATAATTTTTGAGAAGATGTCTAGATTTATCAAGATTCCCTTTGTAGTGATGCTACATTTTCCACTTTTATGGATGAATGAAGAATGATTATTCATGCTTTATGAGTGATTATTAGACAAAGGAACATTGCATTAACATAAAGTTCATGAGATTTATTTTTCCATTCAAATTTTAAAAGAAAATTATTATTCAACCTAGTGTGGAGGATAAATTGATCGAAAGGGCATCTCCTTCAGGGGATTTCTTTATTTCCTTTACAATAGATTTTCTCTCCTCTATATATGTGCACTAAGTCCTAGGTAAAAAATTCTCATTAGTAAAGTTATCTTTATTTCATGGATCCTTATATAGGATAAATATTAAACTACTAGTTATTTATATAAAAGAGGATTCATGTTTTGAATAGATGCTATCTTTACTAGGTTGTTTTTATTCATATTCCCGTCTCCTTCTCTATCACTCATAATCTATTGATATTTGGGATCAAGTTCTAGAATGATGAAACATTGGTGGATCTTTCTGGACTTTATTTTGGATTTATTTTCTCAATGAAAGGATCCCTCTAGTAACTAGGTGGTTAATATGTTGTGGTATTATGTGATTCCTTGTGTATTACATGGGGTGTATGGAAAGAAAGGAATAATTAATTTTTCAGTGAAATTTCCCTCTCGATGGATATTATTGTTGGTAAGATCTTTAGAAATATTGGAGAGAATATTAATATTATTGATGGTCACATAAAGAATGAGGAAAAGTATTGTTTTCATCCCTACACAATTCTTTTTTCCAATAAATGAAAAGTCAAAATTGATATTTCCAACGCTTTTAGGGATGGTGCATATTGGAACTTTCCTCTCGTAGAGTTAGTGAAACTTAATTTTGATGTGGTGGATAAGGGAAATCTATGAATGTATAATACCCAACCTTAGTTTTTTACTTGATTTTATGATGAAAAATATTTTTGGCACTTTTCATGTGTTTTTTATTCCTTAAAATGATATAGATGATATTTTGATGACTGGAAGTACCTTATGATGATGTAATACTATGATACATCAATCATTTGAAGTATATCATATTTTTAGTTAGATGATAGTCATGAATTTTATAAAATGATGTTATAGATATTTATATTTTTACTGACCTATTGATGTCTATACCTACCTTTATAAGGATTATGGATATGTTGTGTATTTATTTTGGATGTATAGGTATGGTGATGTACAAAATTATAGTCATATTGTTGTGAGATCTAAATGATATGTTGATGCCTACTATTTCTTATTATGGATGGATATATATATATATATATATATATATATATATATACATACATACATACATACATACATACATACACTGGGGGAGTATCCTAAAAGTTTTGAAGATGTGGTTTAGAGATTGTTTGTTTCATTCATGGTAGATTTTTTCATTGATGTCAACATAATGGTTATTTTGTTAAGATTGGTAGCACAAAAGATAGAGTTTGTCTTCATGAAGTTTTGGATTTGAAGATCAACTTATGTGAACTTGAAAGAATTTTCTAGAGTATTTATATATTGTACATTTAACAAAAATATAGAAATATGAAGGTTGGATAGAGTTATGTTGGATTTAGTGAAGACATCATTTGGAAAAAGTCTCTGGAAAGTGGGTACTATTAATTGGATTGTATCTACTAACATATATGGAATCTAGTTAAGTGGACCTGAGAAGAGGTAGAAGACATTTTGAAGATTTCTTGGTTAATTATGTACATTCAGATGCTTAACAAGTGAAGATTTGTTAATACTATGAGATAATATATTTCTTGTAATTGTATAATGATGTAATATTGTAATGTAACATGTAAATGTAATATCTTAAGTTGGTCCTATATTATTATTATAAATTGAGAAAGCCTCAAGACCAACTCAATAACTTATTCTAGAACTTGGTATAAAGGAAAGATGATTTCCTTTGTTGAAATAATCTAGTGCAGATATAGTGTAATGAGTGAGATATAGTATTGTGTGAGCTTACATTTGAATATCTATTGGATCAAAGAAGTGTTTGGTGTAGTTGAGGCACGGTAAGCTTATAAGGAACTATATTAGGAAAATATATTATTCTTGGATAGTGTTGATGTACAATTGTATTATTCAATGAGGATAGTACTGAATCTATTTGGATAGTAGGTCCATCTATCTTCCAATTATTTCCTAATAGGATTGGAATCTCTTAACAAGGATTCAAAGTCTCCTAGTAGGCACTCATATGTATTGATAGCATTTCATTGACTCCTATGTTCATTTACCATCCTTTAAAATGGAACTTTTATAGTAGTAAATCACTTTGTGTGTACCATCCCCACCAGGGTCTTCCCTCTGATCAAGGGTTTCCCTAGTTAATAGATAGTTTTACTTTGTATGGCTATCTTTTTAAGGTTAAATTACATCTAATATTTTCATGTTTTAGAATTAATAAGGATATTGAGAGTTTTTTTAATTTTATAATAGATTCACCCCCCCCCCCCCCCCCCCCCCCCCGCCCCCCCCCCCCACCCCAGTTATCTTAGTGTAATTTACTTTGTAAGAATAAGTATCAAAGCATCTAGTCCTTGAAGGAAAATATTAACATCATAAGGATATCTATGGAACATTTCAATAAATAAAGTCTGAATTTTGGCAAAGTTAACTATGACAATCTAAAGGTGAAGATGAAGAAACATCTATGATGCATGGGTCTAGGTTATTGGTTGATTGCTAAAAGTTTGATGTGATTGTTCAGAAGAGAAGCTTGAAGGTTGTGATGACACTCATAAAGATACATTCATGTTCAATATGCTTTCTAGAGAAACACTATATTATCACCTCTTTTTGAAACTAATTTTCTCAAGTAAAATCGTTAAGATTAGCTCATAAAATTTGGAATGCTTTGCAAAGTAGATTTGAAGGTGATAATCATGCTCAAAAGTTTAGATTATAGAATTAGATATTCTTATTTCAAGATGCTGAAATGATGGAAGATAAATTTGTGAGAAGTTATTTTTGTAGAATATCATAGATTGTTATAGGAATTAAAACTTGTGGAGGAGAGAATTCTAAAGATGAAGTTTTATAGAAGGTATCAAAGACTTCAAAACTTGCATATATATAGATAGCACATATGATTGAATGAGTCATTCCATTGACAACTAATTTTATAAGAGGGACTCTTCTTGGAAGATTGTAGTTAGTTGAGATGTGGATGTGACAGAGTGGAGAATTTCATACAATTGAAATTTCTTTGAGCACATTAAGTGTTCATCCTACATTGACAAGGAGTGAAAGTACAAGTGGATATTATGTCAGTAGCAATAGAAAAAAAATTTAAGAGGAAGACTGAGGAAGGACTTGCCCTAGTTATAAAGAGAGAACCCAAAGGTAACAAAATATTTAAGTGTTGGACTTCTAATGAAATTAGATCATTATTCTTCTACATGTCCTAAATGAGTAAAGAAGTATAAGAAGCCTTATCAATCAAGAATGCTAAAAGATTGTCTTTTTGAAAATGATGAGGAATTAAATGCTAGGTTAGAATAATTATTGATTGAAACTTATGATGAGAATGATGAGCTAGGATTTGTTGCTAATAAGTAAGAAATCCCTAGACAAGAAGAAGTTAGAGAATAAAAGGCATTAGTATCACAAGTTGAAAACAAGAAATTTGATTGGATTATTGATACTGGTTCTTACCATCACATGACTGGAGATATGAATAGGTTTGTTGAATTCAATAGCTATGATGGAGGAATTGTTAGAGTTGGAAATATTGAAACCTATCATATAAAAGGAAAAGGATCTATTACACTTGATGGAAGGACTAACATGGAATTTTTAGTTTCTATATGGTTTGAAACATAGTCTTTTGAGTGCTTTACAACTAGTGGACAAGGTATATTAGTTATAGTTTATAGAGAATGCTTGCATTATCAAAATTAGTGATGGTTCATTAATTAGTACTGGTACAAGGAAAAGAGGTAATTTATTTCAACTAAATCCTACTGAGATGAAAATCTTAGTGCTAGATTTGATGAAACTTTATTGTGGCATAAGATATTTTATCATATCAACCTTGATAACACATTGAAGGTTAATACTAAATTTTTAGTAAGATATTTTCTTATGATTGTGAAACCTTAAAACATGATGTGTAAGATATGTGTAATGGAAAATTAGAGCAAAATATCATTTCTAGGCAATAAATTCATTGCATCAACAAATTTGGAGATTTTGCACACACACTTGAGTGGTCCTACAAAGAAAACAACAATCTATAGTGAAAGTTATTTTATGATTCTTGTTCATGATTTCACTAGAATGATGTGGGTAGCATTTCTTAGAGAGAAATTTAAAGGTTTTGAGAAATTCAAGATATTTAAGAGTAGAGTTGAGTATAAATCTGGTTTCAAGATTAGATGTTTAAGATTTGATAGATTAGGATAATTTACTTCAAATGAGTTACAATTTTTGTGAAGATAATGGTATAAAGAGACATCTTTCGGCCCCTAGGAAACTTGAACAAAATGTGATAGCATAAAGGAGAAATAGAATAGCGACATAAGCAACAAGAACAAAGTAAAAATCAAATAAGACATTGGTAAGACACCTTATGGACTTTGATTTGGAAGTACACCCTTAGTATTTAGTATTTTAAAATCTTTGGAAGTATATGTTACATTAAAAGAGATGATGATGTTAAAAAATTAAATTCAAGAAGTGATGGAGGTATGTTTCTTGGGTATTCATTAAAAAATAAGACATCTAGATGTTTCAATTAGATAACTAAGACTATTGTTGAGAGCACAAAGATAAGAGTTGATGAAAATTTTAGGATTCAAGAAAGGATACTTGACTATAATTCTAATAAGAGACTAATACAAGGCCTAACAAAGAGAATGTCGAACAAGAATCATTTTGTGACACCGACACTAATTTGCAAAGATCCAAGATCTAAACCTAGAATTAAAATAAAATTTGAAGCAATCATACCTAAGAGAAAATTGATAAACAATGAACATGTTAAATAGATCATTGGAAGCAATGAAAGAGGGGTTAAATTGAGAAACAAGATACAAGAAGAATTATGTTTGATTTCTCAAGTTGAACCTAAGAAGTATAATTTGAAGCTTGCAAAAATAATTTTGGGATTAAAGCTATGAAAGAAGAGTTAGAGAAGATTGGAAAAAACAATGCATGGGAATTGGTTCCTAGACCTAACGATAAGAATGTTATTAGAACTAAATGGGTATTTAGAAACAAGATGAATGACCAAGGTGAGGTTGTGAGAAAAAAAGAAAGATTGGTATGTCAAGGCTATTTACAAAAAGAAGGAATTGACTTGAAGAAGTATTTGCACATGTTGCTAGATAAGAATTAGTAAGGATTTTTTTGGCATATTGATGTAGGAAGATCTAGGGTCTTAAGCAATCTTGCATCAACCAAAAATATTTCATGTTTTGTGTACTAGTTTCTTAATCACAAAGTGGCCATTGCTTCTTTTGGTTTCATGATGTGTGCAGTTGATATCATGTTAAGGACCTATCCTAGATCCTTTTCCTAAGTGTACAAATTCTTATGTTCCATACTTCTTGAGTTATGTATCATTCTTTGCACCCTCAGTTTCCTTCTATTTTCATCCAATGTAGAGTTGTGTTCTTATTGGCATAGTTTCTTATGCTTATGTTACATCTTATGCATTTGGTGTTAGAGTAAATAAATAATTATTTATTCTATTATTTAAGCTTACTTAGGTAAATGCATGTAGTTAATAGTTGTAGAGTTAAGTTGTTTACAACACGGAAGTTTGTTCCCTTCTAGCATGTTCCACCCTTTTGTGGAAAGTGCACTTAGTTGTCAAACTTATCTTCTACCTCATTCCAGCTTGTTCTACAAGCTTCCTTGAGGTCTTTATAAGTGACCTCTCTCTCATTGTAAATTCAATCCATTCGCATAGCAATTTCATTTTCCTATTGTGAAATATTTTCTTTGCATTGTTTTCTTCAAGCTCTTGCTCCTTTGATTTCTCTTCAACAAGCTATTTGCATGTAGGTGATTTTTTTGATTTTTTCATCAATCAGGAGGAAGAGCATTTTTTTTAGTATTTGGAGAAAAAGGAGAAAGAAGATTTGGCATAACAAATTTGATATTTTTTGGGCTTTTTTCTTTATTTTTTGGAGGTGCAACAGCAGCGATTCAAAAAAATAACTACAATGGTGATTTTCAAACAGTGATATCTCCCTCATACGGACTCATTTTTTCAAGCAATTTTTTTTGTTTTGGGGTAGGATTTCATGATCTATACATTGGTGTAGGTGGTTTGAGATCTCTTTTCCTAAAATTTTTTTCAACTCACAATACTCAATTTTTGCCACTTCAAATGCTTAGTATAGGCTCATCTAGACACATAATCAGGTTCTATTTTTTTTGAAAGTGTTTTTTTTTTTTTCTAATTTTCAAATCTGCAATTAGATTATAGGTTTTGTGGATAGAAATATTACTTTCAAAAATAGGCCCTAAATTGGCTATTATAATCGCACTAAGTAAAGAGTGCCCAATTTATACATTGTGGCGGGGGGGGAGCATTTTCTTTTCTATAATTTACTTTAGAATAAGACCCTTCTACTTCTATCTTCTTCTTTCTCTCAATGGTGGATCCATATATGACCTATATCACACCACACAACTATCACACTTGGAAGGCACAAATGACATGGCTTCTCATATCAAGGGGCTTATGGTCATGTCTGAATGAGAATCAACTTGTTCTTACATGAGCTTTTGATGTTCTTCAACATAGGAACAAAATGTGATGTTCTTCAACATAGGAACAAAATGGATGAGGCCATTAGATTGATTGCACTAAACATTTTAGACAATCTACTATTTCACTTGGATGGTTTGACTACTCCATGAACTTATTAACTCATTTCGAGTTTTCTAGGCATTTGTAGAGAAGTATTTTAGGCTTTCTATTCGACACATACACACAGATAATGGGGGGGAGTATGTAAACTAGGCTTTCAAAGATTTCTGTTCTGAGCATGGTCTTCAACATAAACTTTTAGTGCCCTACACTCCTCGGCAGAATGGTGTGGCTAAGAGAAAGAATTGAACCATTTGGGAGATGGCAAATTGCATGATTCAGTCTAGGTCCATGGATTCATGTTTTTGGGTAGAGGCAGTCAATTGTGCCATCTACATTCAGAATCAGATGCCTCATAAGGATCTTTAGCATATGACTCTTGAGGAGGCTTGGTCCCATGTCAAGCCTAATGTATCGTCATTTAGAGTTTTTGGGAGTACAGCATATGCATTTGTACCTGATGGTCAGAGGAAAGCAATGGAACTGAAGAGCCAACCACTAATTTTTTTTGGCTACTACGAGGATGTAAAGGCTTATAGGTTATTTGATCCTGATTCCAGAGAGGTCCTATTTTGATGGGATGTCCAGTTTGATGGAAGCCCTCCTATAGTTCATTCCTCATCTCTAGCGCCTCCTTTAGCTTCCACTACTTTTTCTTCATCTACAATTTTTTTCATGGATGATGAGGATGATGATCGTGGTGATCCCGATATACCTCCACCATAGGATCCTCCCCAGATGCCTAAATGGGCTCGAGCTACAGTTGAGGTTGCAAGATCTCTAGCTAGTGACCAATCCACATCCTGTCACACCCGTTCTCACATTGTGGGTTCCAATCTACTTAGTCATGCTATTAGTATTGATCCTCAGACATTTGTAGAGGTGATAGGACATTCAAAATGGGACAATGCAATGGAGGAGGAATATTCTTCTTTGATGAAGAACCACACATGGGATCTTTGTCCTCTTCCCAAGGGGAGAAAGCTAGTGTGTTGTAAGTGGATTTACCATATTAAGTATGCTACTGATGGTTCTATTGATAAGCATAAGGCTCATCTTGTTGTGAAGGGTTTTTTGTAGGTTGAGGGTGTTGATTATTTCGAGACATTTGCCCATGTCACCAAGATGAATTCCATATGCCTTTTCTTATCCCTCACAGCTTCACAGGGATGGTCAGTTTATCAGATGGATGTGAAAATTGCCTTCCTACATGGTGATATCACTTAGGAGATTTATATGGAGCAGCCTCCAAGTTTTGTGTAGGATCCTACCTTGGTTTGCAAGCTTTGAGATTCATTATATGGTCTCAAGAAAGCCCCCAGGGCTTGGGATGAGAAGATGGACTCATTTTTGTTGTCTACAGGCTTCACTCGTTGCCATTCTGATCCCACAGTGTACATTTAATGTCTTGGTGATGACATTCTGATTCTTGTTTTGTGTGTTGATGATCTTATCCTTACAGGTAGTTCTTCTTCCATGCTCTAGGATGGTAAGTGTGCACTGATGGACCAATTTGAGATGACTGATATTGGTTTGCTCCACTACTTTCTTGGTCTTTAGATTCATCAGTCTCCTAGTGGCATTTTTGTGTATTAGTAGAAGTATGCTCTTGATATGCTTCGTCACTTTCACATGCTTGATTGTAAGGCTGCTCCTACACCATTTTAGTCAGGTGTCACTTTGTCTACCTCCTACTCCTCACCTTTAATGGATGCTACTTTGTATCAGTAGTTGGTTGGCAGCCTATTGTACCTAACACACATGTGCCCTAATCTTTCTTTTGTGGTTGGCCTAGTCTCTCAATTTTATCAAGACCCTCATGAGAGTCATTGGTAAGCTACCAGGCATATTTTGTGCTACATTCAGGGCACACTCATGTATGGAATTCACTACACTTTGGGGACTCCACATATTGTTGGCTACACTGACTCAGATTAGGCTGGTGATGTTGATGATCGAAATTCTACTTCTAGCTTTATGTTTTGCCTTGGCTTAGGTCCTATCACATGGTCATGCAAGAAGCAACATGCTTGAGCACTTTCCTCTATAGAGGCTGAGTATAGGGCCATAGTTCTTGCTAGTCAGGAGGCTTTATGCTTTTTTACTTGATGACTAAGTTTGGCTTTCCTCCTGATTGTCCCACTATTTTGTGGTGCAATAATCAGAGTGTCATCCATATTTCTCGCAACCTAGTGGAGCATCAATGTACCAAGCACATTGAGTTGCATATGCATTTCATCCATCAGTTGATCCAAGATGGTTTTATTGCATTGGAGTACATTCCTACTGTCGGTCAGGTTGCAAACATCTTCACTAAACCTTTTGCATCGCCATGCTATCTTTAGTTGCAGTCTATGCTCAAGGTTACCAAAGTTTTCCTTGCGAGGACTGGTTGAAACCTTCCTTCCTTCACTTCATGTTTTTTTTTTAGCATGTTGGTTTTACCTCTTTTTGGAGGAGGGTTTTTCCCATGGGGTTTTCCTTCTTTCCTTTTTCAGAGGTTGCATTTTCTTGCATTTTACATGGGTACCTAACATGGCCTTGTTGTCAGGACCCATCCTACATTTCATCTTAGTTTTTGTGAGCTTAAGGCATTCCCCTAAGTTTCACTTAAGGTGAGGTGTTAGAGTAAATAATTATTTATTTATTTATTAATTATTTATTCTATTACTTAAGCTTACTTAGGTAAATGCATGTAGTTAATAGTTGTAGAGATAAGTTGTTGACAACATGGGAGTTTGTTCCCTTCTAGCATGTTCCAACGTTTTGTGGAAAGTGTGCTTAGTTGTCAAACTTATCTTCTACCTCATTCTAACTTGTTCTACAAGCTTCCTTGAGGTCTTTATAAGCAACCTCTCTCTCATTGTAAATTCAATCCATTCACATAACAATTTTATTTTTCTATTATGAAATATTTTTTCTTCAGCAAGCTATTTACATGTAGGTGATCTTAGCGACTACAGAGTTGGATTTCATCAACTCCTACATTTGGGAGCTAACTCCTAACATACATGTGGACCTATCTCTATGTGTACATGGTTTAATGTTATTTTTCCTTGATTTTTGGTTTATTCTTCCAAGACTAGACCTATATTTCAATTAAATTCTTGACTAGCTAACTTGTGGCTTAGCTAGCTATAAAATAAGTTTGGTTAAATGTAGGAAAGTAGCTTAGTAGCATTCTTAGAGGATAGATGATAGAGATGTGATCTTGAACTTTGAATTGTAATTCTTAACTTTGTATAAGGCCACAATCTAGTGGGCCTCGTGATCGAGTACATGTTGCTTGTTTTGTATGTGAAGTTAAATAATTACAACTAATAAAATATTACATCTATCCTTGTGTTCTCTATTGATTATTTGAATTTTTTATAAGGCTTCTATGTGTGACTTAGAGAAGGGAATTTTGGAAGGGTTGAAGTTGAGTTTACTCATGTTTCATCCTCTCTTCGTGTACTTGCATCAAGTGGTATCAAAGTTCTTTCTTTCTTGGGGCTTGGATTGTGCAAAACCTTGGTAAATTTTATTATAGGGTGGTTAATCTGAAATCTAACCTATAACTTTCAAAAAGATTACAATCTTACCAAAAATATTATCATGATGGTTTCTGGTAGAGAAAATAATGATAATGCTATTATGGACATGTTGAGGCATATTGTAGTGAAACTTGAAGCTATTGAGATAGGACAGAGAAGAGATGTACATCTTGAAGATGTTACTGACAATGAAGAGGCAACACCTAACCTTGGCCCTAATTCTAAGGTTGAAAATGATGAGGAAAGGCTTCTAAGATTTTTATCTAGGAAGAATGCTAGACCTCTTATTGAAGTTTCTTGCTATGAAGGAAGACTTGAGAATAAAAAAATATTGGATAAGATCTCTGAGATATATAAATAATTTTAGTATGAAGGCACTCCTTATAATAAGAAGGTTAAGGAAGCAATCACAAAATTGAAGGGCCATGCTTCATTTTGGTGGGATCATTTTCAAACTAAAAGACAAAAAAGGGGAAAAGAAAAGAGAAAGACATGGATAAAGATGATTGGGAAAATGAAGAAGAAGTTTCTCCCCACTTATTCCTGGTTGAATTTGTTGAGAAAAAGAAAAATTCAAAGAAAAAGGACATGAGTGTGAAGGAATATATTAAGGAGTTCCAAATATTGGATACCAGATTTGTACATGTGGATGATCAAGTTGAGAAAGTGGCTAGATACCTGAATGGATTGCAGACATCAATTCAAGATGATATTAGTTATGCAAAGATGGATAATTTAGTAGAAGAATATTAGTATACTCTAAAGGCTAAGGAAATATTAGCAAAGAAACATGATCAAATTTAGAGAGAAAGAGGTGGAATATTTCAAAGAAATAGAGGCAAAACCATTGTAGAAATTAGCAAATCTAAAGTACAAGAGAAAGGAAAGTTTGATTGGAAAGATGAAAATACTAGAAAGAGAGGTAATTACACTAAAGGTAGATATATTGGTTACTCTAGTAATAGTTATAATTGTAAAAGGGATAAAATATCTTGGTTTAAGGGTGCTTGTTATAAATGTGGGGAAGATGGATATAAATATTTTGAATGTACTAATTTTGGTAGAAAGGTTGGAGGAAGTAGTAGAAATATTTTGTCTTGTGAGGAATGAAACACCTAATGAACTTGAGAATGGTGACAATCTAATCATAAGAATGGTCTTGTGGAATGAAAATTAAAATGAAGGACCTATTTTTAGGAGATGAATATTTAAATCTAGATGTAAAATTGATCGTAAATATTATAAAGTGATTATTAATAGTGGTAGTTTAGACAATTTGGATTTTGAGGAATAGGTCCCAAGTTGAAGTTGAAAAGTTTGAAATATTTGAACCCTTATCATGTTTCATGGATTCAGGATAAACATGAATTACTAGTAAGTGAACAATGCATTGTGAAATTCAAAATTGGGAACTAATATGATGAATTCTTGTATGATAATATGCCTATGGATTGTTATCACATTTTTTTTGGGTAGACCTTGGCAATATGATAGACAATTATTCCATGATGGTAGATTGAATTAGTATACCAGTTAGGCAAATGAAAAGAAGAAAATCTTGCAATCTTTGATTAATGAACTTGATGAGAAACATTGTACTATAGTAAGAGTTTTTTTGGTAAATGGAAATTAATTTGTTGAAGATATGAAAGAGAAAAACATATGACATGCCTTGAATTGTAGGAAGATTGAAAGGAAAAATGAACTTGAACATGCATCTAGGATAAGAGGTTTGTTAGATGAATTTCAATATGTTGTTTCTAAGGATGTACTTGAGGGATTGCCTTCTATGAGAATTATTAGTCATTTTATTGATTTGATTCATGGATCTAGTCTTCTAAACAAAAAACCACATAGACTGACCCCTACAAAGAATGTTGAATTGAATAGACAAGTGCAAGATCTGCTTGAGAGAGGGTTGATAAGAGAAATTTTGAGTATTTATGTGGTACTAGATGTACTGGAATCTAACAAGAATGGAAAATAGAGAGTTTCCATTGATTCCAGAACTATAAATAAGATTGCAGTAAAGTATAGGTTTATTTACCTAGGATTGATGACATTATGGATTATTTGAGTGTAGCTAGATACTTTATTAGAATTGATTTTGAAAGTGGATATCATCATATCACAATGAGAAAAAAAGATAAGTGGAAAACTTATTTTAAGAATAGTGAAGACTTGTATGAATGGTTGATTATGCCTTTTGGTTTAATTAATAGACCTAGTACATTCATGAGATTGATTAATCAAGTCTTGAGATTTTTTCGAAAACTTGTGATTGTATACCTTGATGACATTTTGGTTTTTAGTAAGACTAAAAAGTGGAACATCTTGAGTATACCAAACAAGTATTACAGAGGTTCAACAAGGAAAAAATATTAATTAACTTGAAGAAATATTCTTTTATAAGCTAGTATATCTTGGTTGTGTAATTTTAGCTAAACGTTTAAAAATGCATCCTGAAAAAGTAAAAGATATACTAGAATGGCCTACACCTACGATTGTTGGGGAAGTTAGATCATTTCATGGATTGGAAAGTTTTCACAAAATAATTAACAAAAATATATGTTAGGATTAACCACAGACATAAATAAAAGTTGCATGAAAATATAACCAATATCAAAAAATAATAAATTGCATAGAAGATAACATAAGACACAAAGATTTAATATGGTTCACCCAATCCCTGGGCTACATCCACCAACAAAAAGTCCAATATTATTATTGTCCAGTTATTACAATCTACAATTGCTTACAACTCAATACCGCTGGAAGAAGTTACAATATCACCATTACATTATGAAATCCCTGACCCTAAGCAATTTTATACAAGATTTTGTCACTTGCAAAATTAGGGCTACAATAAGTCATCCAATAGAAAAGTAGTAGTTGATGCCCTTTACAATAGTAGGGTCATTTTTGGCTTCAAGGGTGCTACCTCAAAAAAAACATGCAAGGGCATTTCCCCTTGACCCCACCATGTACTACAACAGGGAGTGCACATGGACCCCATCTTGGGGGCACTATCCCCAAACCCTTTTAGACATAATCTGGGGGGAAACCATGGTGAATAAACCTCTAAGTCTAATTAGGCTCCACATTATAATAATCTCCCACTTGGAGACTAATCAAACTCCATAATAATAACCATCCACTTGGAGACTAGTCATAGCACTGCTAAACCTGTAGTTCCCACTAGAATATCAAACCACTTTGGACTCTGTTGTTTTTTAATTCTATTTAGCATAGAAGACCAACTAAATTTGAAGAGGAATTCAAATTCTTCCTTGTTACTGCCTTGGTAAACATATATGCTAGATTTTCATCTATATGTATTTTGTCTTTGAATGTAGAGAAAAATTATTCGTAAGATGAATGGAACTCTGGCTATCTATAAACAAATAATTATCCCTCTATGGGTGTCCCAAGTCTTCCATGAAGAACTGAAACCATATCATCTCCTTGGTTGTCTCTGTAGTAACAACATACTCTAACTATATAGTGGATAAAGCATTAAAATTGTGTAACTAAGAAAACTAACTTACTACTGCCCCACAAACAATAAATACATAACATGTAGAACTCTACCTGGTATCAATATTTCTTGCCAAATTTGAGTCAATATATCCGTATAAATCAATAGTAGATCCCCCAAAATGTAAATACTTACTGGTGTTAGAATCTGAAAAGATTAATAACCCAGAAAACTAGTGCAAAGAATAAATATCTAAACTATGGATGCAAATGATACAAAATCAAAATAGTAACACATAGTTAGTCTCCAAGAGAGTAATGCAAATGCTAGAAACAAAATAGCATTAAGAGGATGAAAAAAAAAGAGATACAAATACAAGCTAGGTAGCATGCTTATATAGGCTAGGAAGAGGGAGGAGGTGGCAACACTGACCAATGAGGAACAACCATATATCAGACTAAAGATAGAAAAGTATCTTCCCAAGATAGCTAATGGATGCTCACATGTAGGAAGGTGACACCTCACAACCATTCACCTAATAAGACATGCTTTAATAACCTAAGCGAGATTATTAAAAGTGTAGGAAAAACCTAGCAATATAGGGAAAAATAAATAACCTACCAGGAAATTAAAAACTACACTAACAATTGGATGTTCCTCTCAAATATCTGAGAATCCATTAAACTACATTCCAATGCTTGATCCTTGGATGACACATATACCCTCTAACAACTCCCACTACATGTACAATATCTAGCCTCATACATACCATAGCATACATCAAGTTTCCTATAGCTGAAGCATAAGGTACCTTGGACATTTTTTCCTCTTCTTCCTACATCTTCTTAGTCATTTTCAAATGGATAGGTAAAGGTGTGTTGATACTTTTAGCATTCTTCATAGAGAAACATTACAACACCTTCATAATATAATCATCCTTAGATAATGTCAATTTTTTGTTCTTTATATCTCTATATTTTTTCATCCCAAGAATTTTTTTTGCTACCCCCAAATCCTTCATAGAAAATGAATGTGCTAACTATTGTTTTAGCCCCTTGATTTGATCCATGTTAGATCTAGCTACAAGAATATCATCATCATATAAACATAAAATAATGTAGCTATCATCATCCAACCCCTTACAATAAAAAAAAAAATCTAAATGATACCTATTGTATCCATGCTCATGCATAAAACTATCAAATTTTAGATACCATTGTTGAGGTTCTTACTTCAAGCCATATAAACTTTTTAGCAATCTACACACCAAGTTCTCCTCACCTTTGACCTCAAATCCCTGTGGTTGTGCCATATGTATCTCTTCATCCAAATGACACGAAGAAAGTGTGTTTAAACATTAAGTTGCTCCAAATGCAAACCTTCAATAGCCACAATACTTAAAAGAGTACAAATAAAAGTCATTTTAACAATAGGAGAGAAATGTCATGTCCAAAAATTGAGGTAAAAATACACTAACAATTTTTTTTTTTTTAAGTTAAATAACACCATGTTTAACACATACTAATTTGAATATGTTACAAAAAGTTTAAATGGGACAGAAGTGAGTTTCAGTTGTAATTCATAATGATGTAGAGTCAACATCTCAACCCTACTATACCATGATGGAACCCTAGGTTTCAATGTTACAGAATCACCTAATTTGGGTTACACAATTTGGTTTGATAAAACTCTAGTTAAAGTATGACATCACATTCATGTAAAGGTTAGGGTTCCATAGTTCTCATATTAAAGTTGAATAAAATATGTTTAGTTGAATAAGGTAGATTCATGTAACTTAGTTTTCTAATATGCACGTGGAATAACACCACAACAGTGGCACATTCAGGTTTAAACCCTAATTATTGATTAGGACAACCTTTCATGTCCAATTTTTATTTCATATTATTATTTTCATGAAATTTCATTAGTTTCATTGGGTTATTATGCTATCTTCTATATTTTTAGTGTGTCAATTCAATCCCCTAGGTGAATAAGTTTTTCATCTTCAACAGTTTATCTAATACCTCAATACTTGATCTTGTTTAAAATTAATATTTTAATTTAACTAACTAAATCATCATTATTCATAATTTAGTTATTTTCAACATTTATTTCATTCTTAAACCATAATCCTTATCACTATCAAGTTTTCTATCTAAGACCCTGTCAATAATCCTTCCATCTTATAATGTTAGCAATTTAAATTAATTGAACCCATAATTAAATACATAAAGACATAAAATACTATTTAGATACTTTCCTAATAAATTAATATAATTTCACATAATATTCAAACATGATACCCTATCATCATCGTATCCTAGCAACATGAAATGTCGAGTGTCTTCCTAACATTATAGCTTCTACACTATTTTCTACTATCAAATATTAAATTATCATAAGCAACTTTCAATCTAAAAATTACAGTTACAATTAATTACATAAATCCTAATATAAATTCCATCACATGTATTAATTACTAAAGGAAATACATTACCAACTATCTCTTAACCCTACACTCTAACACTTATGACATACCCATTTACTATAATAATTTGAAAATCTTAAAATATAAAATTCTATCTCTAGACTCATGCCATGATCCCACTTACTAACAAAACCTACTTACCCCAAATTTACTCCATACTAACCTTTTAATAAATGTGCCCACTATATGCATCTTACTAATCCTAAAATCTCTAACACACAATACTAAATACTAAACTAACTAACTAACCTAACATACTAAATCCTAAACATTCACTAATCTCCCCACAACTAACTACCTAAGCACCCACCCCACATCATTACCAATGGGTGCTCCCCAAGGTCAAAGTGCACTACCCAAGGGACTGACATGCCTTTGTACTTGGGTAAGCACATTATACTCACCATTGTATGCTTGGAGTGGTGGAGGGAAATGGGGAGTGAGTAGAAAGGTGTGCTCTAAGTTTAAATGCATATCTTTAAAAAATCTACCAATCTACCCTCCCTAACTCAATGACTAGATGGTTGTAACATACATTGGATAAGAATTATGGGTGATGTGGTGAGGTGGAGGTAATGGGGTAGACATCGGGTTTAGGTAAGTGAGCCTCCCTTTTTTTCTTTGGTGGGAAAAGGGTCAGTATCAAAAACATGTGATGATGTAATGTTTTTGGTTTCCTTGCAAAGGCAAAAGCAATGAATATTACTTGTAGACCGATGCTGAAATTTCAAGGAGGATTTTTTAGAGGGGGTGGGGACCATGAGGTGTCCCATCCCCCTTCCAAGTTGATTTTCTCAAGAAGAATATGCTAATCCTCCATAAAGGTGATTTATTAGAATTTTGACTATAACAAGATGTATGGTCAAGTGGTATTAAATCCTAGACTATATTCACTATATAAAGTTAGGAATTTGTATGGGAATGATTTAATTATCTCCCATACATTTTCTAGAGTCCTGTAGGGGCTCTTGGGGGAATTTTTTTTTGTGAATTTTATATTTGTTCAAATAGGTTATAGGGATTCTTTTTTTTTAGTTGGTATTATTAAGAGTAAATTAATGTTTTAGGGGTGAATTAATAGGTAGTGTACCATGGTCCCAAATTAATTTTTAATATAATGTTTAACCATTAGATTATGTTAGAATGTAACTATAGATAAATACATCAATTTAATCATTTGGATTTAAGTTATCAACTAGGGTAAACTTATCCATTTTGGATTTGATAACTAATTGAAATGTGATAATTCTATAATCATCAAATCTAAATCTTTTATGACTGAAATTAATTTTTGCAAGGATGTGAGTTATGAATTGAACTATTTTTTCTACTTTACTATTTACATTCAAGATTTCATGGAGGAATAGAGAATTTCAACTTGGACTTCTTCAAAGAAATATAATTGAAAGTAAGGTATGATTTTTCAATTTAATAACACTTGATCACATCACTTGCTTATTTCATACAATAACTAAATGTTTGACTTATCAATATTGAAGTTACAACATTAAACCCATTTCTTTCATGATAATTCTCAACATGGATATACAATACAACATGTGGTATTACAATGGATAAAACTCCAATAACATGAAAAAAAGAACACCATTAGTGCTCCAAGAAAACTTGGGATTGTTCCATCATGAGAACCTATCCAAAAAATCTATAAAACACAAAGAACAACTATGGAGAGCTCACCTCCCATCCTAGGCCTCGAAAGGCCACCCACCAAGCTAGGAGAACTAGTAATCGACCAGTTACATTCATAAACCAATTATAATGACACAACTCAATATATTATTCCCATCCAAGGTATGCACAACAAGTTTCATAATGAACCTATGAATTGGGAGACGATGGATTTTTCCAAGTAGGAGATATCAATAGGAACACAAAATCACATGCAATCTTCCAAGGATACCAAATCTCATAAGCTTCCATTTATTTCTCTCCTTATTTCCCTAAAATAAATATTAGTTTTGCATTGACAAGAAAGGGCCCATAACACGTTGCTTCCTCCCTCTCCTCAACATGAGAAGAGAGCCTGCACTAACTTGGAGTCCAACTAAAGCCCTTCTCTTGTACATGGCCACTTCTACCCTATCTAGGGTTGATTAATGCCAAAAATCCTTTATAGTTTCCCCCAAAAAAAAAGAAAAAAAAAAGCATGAAAAGAAAGAAAATAAAACCCACAATACCCATCACTCACATGATACAAGCACACACATACTGCAATATGCAAGAATTTAACACATACAAGAAATGAACAAGAACATAACCATAAAAATGGATAACCTAGCTTCACAAAGGTTGTGGCAATGAATTTTGAGATGAGCTAAATCCTCTGCTTCATGCAACTCCAAACTCCACTTCTCTAAATGTAGATAATGGGTGAACAACCTTCAACTTTTCAAAGGGACTCTAAATAGCCTCTAAACTTATCTACCCATAATAGCAACAACTCCAAACTTGACTTCAAGCCTCCTATGGTCTTCCCACTTTTCCCTATCATAAAGACAACCTCTTAAAAAGAGTGAAAACTTGGGAAACCTCATGGTGATAATCCATTTTCACACAAAAGAGAAATTGGGATATTTTAGGGTCATAAATGTTGCTAGGAAGTTCTAGAATGGTGGAAAAGGTTCCTAACCCATACACATACCACTTGGACACTTGAACAACATTAAGTTTACCTTCTAAGATTAATTTATGACCTAGATAAGTGCCTTGAAATATTCAATCTTCAAAAAACCCTAAGAATGTAACCTTTCCACTAAACCTAATTAAGGGGAACTAATTTAGGTTAATAACTAACCAGTTTTAGATTAACAAGTTACTCTACTAACCCTAAATTGATATATTGATACACATACATATAATAAGTGTCAAGTGACACAATAAAATTTACTTTTACATAACATTCAAAAAGTCAAAAATTATAGAATGATACACATATATTCAAATTATGATACAGATTAAACACTGGACAATGAGGCTTGAATCACTTTATTGGATTCAACCTTAGTCTTACAGTTTGCACATAGGGTTAGTTACTGATTCTCTAATTAATTCCATGGTTAATTATTCTACACACTCACTTCGAATATCAGTATTTTGATAACATCACATTCATATTTGTAAACCAAATTTTCATAATTACATTGATCAAAATACTAAAAATTTCATTTAAATAATCTTTCTCATTTCTACACACATATTTAATCATCACTAATCTCATAATTTAATCATCATAACATATTCATCATTTTGAACTAAGATACTAAAATAATCATCATAATGCATATGTATACCCAAAACATCATAAACATCATCAATAAAGCATATTGAACTATTTGAATGCATATATTGTAATCATCAATGTACCATAATTAACATCATCACCATAAGGTGACACACCTCACATCATCATTAGTATAAATCAATGTTTAAACAATTGAACAATGTAGTACGTCTCAGATCATGAAGTATCCATTGATCTCAATTTCCATTAGGACACCTACACCATAAAATGTTAATTCATATCCGTCATCATAATTATTATACATAAGATAGCCATAATTTATCATGGTGTCCTCTATAACAACAATTATTTCCCATATCATTGCCTTCTCATGCTCATATATCCATTCAAATATCCTATAAATGATTTAACAAAAAAAATCATATTTAAATAAGTACATATGAGGAGGGGTCTTACAAGAATATCTCTTAAAAACAATGCCCTTTTTCTATGCAAATCCTTTTTCCAGTAACCTAGCTTTAACTCTCTTCTTACATCCATCGCCTTCTTTTAACCTATAAACCCATTTATTTTGTATAGCCCTTTTACCTACAAGCAACTTGCATAAATCTGATGTCTTATTTTTCAAAAAAGAGTCCATTTCTTCTTTTATTGTAGACTCCTACTAAATATTTATATCCACTTGTACAACTTCATCAGAACATTCAAGTACATCAACATCAGTAAGTAAAATACAATACAAAGCAAGAGAAAATAGTTCTAGAGGTCTACTTGGCCTTGTCGACCATCTAACATTCATCGGGGTGTGTGGTATTTGTTGTTATGTTTGTTGCAGATCATGAGGAACTACTGGAACATCATCTTGTGGAGTATCATCTAGCACTACATAATCATTTTCTTTCTTCTAATGTTGCTGCATCAGATCTTTGTACAACACTTTCTCACTAAATATGACATCCCCACTTTTTAAAATTTTTAAAATCCTAAAGCCTATAACCAAATCCATCAATGCCATATCCAAAAAATATGCTTTTCTTTGACTTATCTTCCATCTTGGTTCTATTTTCAGAGTCTATATGTGCAAATACTTCATAACCAAAGGTTCTAAGAAAAAAATAACTCACCTTTTTACCAGTCCATGCTTCCTCAAGAATACCATAGCCCAAAGGAGTAGAAGGACCTCTATTAATCCAATATACAATAATATTTATAGCCTCATCCCACATGTTTAAGGGAAACCTAGCATACAACCTCATGCTCCTTGCATGATCCATTATTGTCATGTTTATGCATTTAGCCACTCCATTTTCCTGTGGAGTCCTTGAAATACTTTTTTTGTCTATGAATACCATTATAGGAACAATAATCTTCAAATTTTTTTCTACAATGCTCATCACCATTATCAGAACTAAGACATTTTAATCTTTTACTAGTCTCATTTTCAACCAAGCATTTCCATTTCTTAAAAGTTTGAAATACATCATATTTTTTTCTAAGGAAATAAATCCATTTTTTCTAGTCGCATCATCAATAAATGTAACATAATAATGAGAGCCACCTAGGGAAGATACCTAACCTAATCCTCATACATCTATATGTACAAGCTATAATTTCTCATTTTTCTTTTCCTTCCCACTCTTCACAAAACTTACTCTCTTTTGTTTTCCATACACAAAATTTTCATAGAAGTCCATATAGACACATTTTAGACCTAGTAAATCTTTCTTTGAATGAATTAATTTCATACCTTTCTCACTCATCTACCCAATTCTATGGTGCCATAGAACTATATTAGAATTTACAACTATTTGTTCTCCCTGCCCAACTACACCAATTTTCCTAAACATTCATTTTTCTCTGGAATAATTAAAGTAGAAGGAATAGTATGACCTATACAAAGATATAAGGTTCCTACTTTCACATCTTTTTCTACTACAAGGGACTTTTTGAAACCTTCAATTTTTTTATCATTAAAAGTAACTACATGACCCTCATCACTAAGTTTCCCTACTAAAATTAAATTCCTACTTAGCCTTAGAACATATCTTACATCATGTAATAGCCAATGTTTTCCATTTTACAACTTAAGCTTAATTCTTTTCTTTACAACAATCTGACAGGGTTTATTATCCCCAAAATAAAAAAAACCCAAAATCCCCTTAGACATAATCAATAAAATAATCTCTATGGGTTGTAGCTTGAAATGAAGCCCCAAAATCTAAAACCCAAGAATCATCAACACTTTCTAAGGAATGAAGCAAAGCAAACCACATTTGCCTCCTTTTTTCCATATTTTTTGTCTCTTTCATTATTCTTTCCAGTCCAACAATATTTAGTTTTATGCCCTGGCTTCCCATAGCACCAACAATCTCTTGGTCCTCTAGATTGAGACCTCTTCCCCTTTGATTTTCCTCTTGATTTCCCAAGATTTCCATAATTGTTTCCTCTCTTAGACATTTTGCCTCTACTTTGTGCATTTAAAGCACTTGTTGATGTACATCCACCTGATGTTTTCCTATGAGTTTTCTCACTCAAAATAATACCAATCACATCATAAAATTTTAGCTTATTAGATCCATAAAAAAAATTACTCACATCCATTACCAAGTCATTCCAACACTCTAACAAAGAACACAAAACCAAGAGAGCCCTAATTTCTTCATCAAATTTGACATTCATGGAATATTTGACTAGTAACAATATTAAAATCATTTAAATGATTTACAATAGATCCACCTTTTGTCATATTTATATTAAATAAAAACTTTATGAGATATACCTTATTTGAAGTGGAGAGCTTTTCATAAAAATTTCCTAGGGAATACTTACAAGTTAAATGTCATGTAAGAGTCTTTTCTTTTGTAATGTTAAATGTGATGGATGGTTCCAAGCATAATCAAATACTTACAAGTGTCTTTCTATCTAAAATATATCAGTCTTCATCTGTCATAGTTCCATGTTTCTTAGTTTTTCCTTCCAAAAGCTTCCATAAATCCTTTTGATAAAGATAGTGGAATTCATTTTCATTTTTCATAACTAAAAGTTTTGCCCATTTAACTTCTCAACCTTTAGCTTACCCTCATTTTTCATTTCTCCCACTCAATCAAGAGACTCCCACTCAACCATGAGACTTTCCTTCAGAGGATAGCTAGAAAAAACTAATGATAACCTGGCTCTAATACTACTTGTTAGGATTAACCATAAAAAAAAATAACAATTACATGCAAATATAACCAATATTAGAAAATAATAAATCATACAGAAGATAACACAAGACACAAAGACTTAACATGGTTCACCCAATCCATGGGCTACGTTCACCAATAGAAAGTCCAATATTATTATTATTCAGTGACTATAATCTACAATCTCTTACAGCTTAATACCACCACAAGAAGCTACAATATCATCATTACATTATGAAATCCCTAACCTTAAGCTATTTTATAAAAACTTTTAATTCTTACAAAATTAGCGTGAGAATAGGTCATCCAATAGAAAAATAATTGTTGATGCCCTTTACAATAGTAAGGTCACTTTTAGCTTTAGGGGCACTACCCTCAAAAACCCCCATGGGCGTGTTGTCCCTTGACCCCATCTTGGGGGCGCTACCCGCAAACCCCTGTAGACATAATCTAGAGGGAAACTACACTGAATAAACTTATAAGTCTTATTAGGCTCCACATCACAACAATAAAAAAGGATTTCAACTGGACACATGGATCAAATAAGAGTTTTGAAATATTAAAACAAGAGCTTGTGGGTTTATCTATCCTTTCTAAATAGAAATAAAATGGAAACCCTCTTCCCAACCCTAATTTTCAAATTGAATGGTCCAAATTGATAAAACACAAGAAGGTGTTCAATGCAGAAATGGATCAAGTGATGAAATTTATGGAAAGAGGGGGTTATATGTGATCTTTCTATTATGGGGGAGTGTGTGCCAAAATCCTAAAATAGATTTTAAAAAAAAATACTCACTTTGAATCTAGAAAATGATTTTTTTGATGTCTGTATGTAGTTTCTAGAAAATTTGCAACCTTTCCTAGACTAAAAATGTTGAGATGGAGAAAACCCAGAAATGTTGTCTTTTTGAAGGGAGATCAACCTTGACCCTATTGGTGGGGCACAATCTTACACTGGGGCACAATCTTACACTAAGGCACAATTGTACCCCAAAAATTTGACCTTGACCTACACTGCTCTAACAAAAAAATTGTCCATAGATCTCACAAGTTTGACAAAAAGGATTTATGAATCTTCTCTCCAATTTGTTGTTCCACGCCTATATCTACAAGAAAAATGGTTTTTTTGTTTTGATGATGGGTTTTCCATGGTCAATATTAAGTTTGGAATCAACTTTAATAATAGAATTGAAATAGAGAATGCAAGCAAGTAGTAGAAGTAAATCTAACAATGAAGCCATGATACTCAATAGATATACAATTATATTTGAAATGTAAACAAGTATATTGATATGAAAGCTTGAACATAACATTAACAAATGTAAATTAAAACCTCCATGATTGTATGCTTAGAATCCACCTTGAAATAACTATGAATAGATCCTGAAGATGAACAAAGGATCTTGAAGGAAGATCACACCATCATGATGGCTAGTTCTAGGTTTTGAACCAAATTCCTTCAAAGACTTGAATGCTTGAATGATAGAATTATTTCCCATAGATAGTAATCATTCATAGGAACTCTTAGGTTCTTTTCTTTCATAATAAGTGGATGTCCCAAAAGGTAGATGTCAAAATGAGGGAAGAAGGCTTCCTTATATAGAGATCTAGGGTATAAACTCCTAGAGAAGGCTAGCATAGGAGAAATAAATCTCATTTAACCTTAACCCCTAGGAATAGACCAATAATAAATGTAATTTAAGAGTCTACCATTCCTAAACCTAAAACAACCAACATGGAAGTGGGAAAAGAAACTTTCTGAAGCCCGAGATCTTGAAACTCCCAAAAATTGAAAATGGGACCTAGAGAAGGATGAGGTTGACCTACTCTAGGTTAGGGTTGAGGTCATTGATGACCTAGTTCAAGGTTTAGGTTGGCCTTGACCTAGAAGTTCATATTTGACCCAAAGGCCAAGATCTTTAGTTTCACATAGCAGTTTGTCAGAAATAGGTTAGAAATAGATAAAAAGAAGCAAAAAAAAGGGAAAACATCCAAATCCATGCAAAAACGCATTAAATTTTTTTGACATGACCCCAAACCACTTACTCAAAGGGATAAATGCTCTTAACATGAAAATGATTCCATTTTAAGATGATACACTATCTTTGCTTAATTCCACTAAAGTTTTTCAAGTAGACTGTAATGCTAGTGGGAATGCAATCAAAGTTGTATTGAGTCAAGAAGGAAGACTTTTAGCTTTCTTTAGTGAGAAATTGAATGATTCTAGAAATAAATACTAAATTTATGATCAAGAATTATATGCCATTGTTCAAGATTTGAAGAAATGGAGATATGATTTGATGCCTAAAGAATTTTTCTTGTATACATATCATAAATATTTGTAGTACATTGGAATCTATCACAAACTAAATCAAAGACTTATGAAATGGTTAAAATATTTACAAAATATTATCTTTTTGGCAAAACATAGAATTAGAAAATCAAACAAAGTTGTTCATGCTTTGAGTAGAAGGAGTTTTCTAACAAAAATAAAGGTTGAAGTGCTTTGCTTTGATGATTTGAAGACTTTGTATGGAATTGATTAGGATTGTTTTTGCAGAACCTTGGAAAGCTTGTAAGTACAATTTGAGAGCTAAATAAGATAAGTAGATTTATTATTTTATTTAGGATGACATGTTGTTTAATTTCATACCTAGAGGATCGATGAGAAGTGACATCATTAAAGAGAAACATAGTGAAGGACTTGTTTGACATTTTTTGATCGATAAGACACTAAAGTTGATTTCTTAAATATACTATTGGTTGTATTTGTATAAGGATGTTTAGAAATTTATAAGAGGTTCTGGAGTTTCTCAAGTAGAAAAAGGAACTAGTCAAAATTTGGGTTTGTACTCACCTTTGTCTATTCCTAATAGACCTTGGGAGAACATAAGTATGGATTCTAAACTTGGATTACCAAATTATTAGAGAGGTTTTGATTCTACAATTGTGGTGATAGAAAAATTTTGTAAGATGACACATTTCATAACTTGCAAGAAAACATCTGATGCAGTACATATAGCAAAGCTATTTTTCAAAGAAATAGTGAGGTTGCATGGATTTCCAAAGATAATTGTTTCAAACAAAGATACTAAGTTCACTAGATATTTTCAAAAGATACTTTGGAAGAAGTTAAATACTAAAATTAGGTTTAGTTCTAAATTTCACCCTCATACTAATTGACAAACTGAACTTGCAAATAGAAGCTTGGGTAAGTTGTTGTGATTGGTTGGATGTAAGCCTGCAAATTGGAACTTGATCTTGACATAAGATGAATTTTCATAAAACAACTCTATGAAAATAAGTACTAAGAAGACACCTTTTGAGATCATAAAGGGACTACACCCTAGAGGAACTGCAGAACTAACAAGCTTTAGTAAGGAAGAAAAGAGTAGTGCTCATGCTAAAGGTTTTGTAAGTTTCATAAAATATTTACATGATGATGTAAGAGACACATTACAAAATAATACTTAGGAATATAAAAAACAAGATGATTAGATGAGAAGATTTAAATATTTCAATGTAGGTGATTAGGTAATGGTTGTTAGAGTAAGTTATTTATTACTCTAGTTTCTTTAGCTCTCTTAGGTGCATTTAAAGAAAAATTGATTTCTAGTTTGAACCTATAACAAATTGAAAATGAAGAAGTTTGGACCTTGTAAAATTCTAAGAAAGTTTGATAGTGGAAATACTTTTGAAGTGGATTTTTCTAAAGATATTTTTATTTCACCTAATTTCAACGTTTATCATAACTTTAAGTACCATGAGCATTAAAGTGAGTTGATTATTAACCTAGATTATCCAAAGAAGAAAGAGGAAACTATTATATGGAATAACTTGTTTAGTGGAAAGGTAAATTAGTTGAAGATATTTTGTGGATAACACAGGTTAAACTAGATCAATATGATTTAGTTCAAAATGTTCCTTAGTCCTGATGTGATCATCGATTCTCTTCTTACCCTAGCTATCTAATGGAGGAGCATCTAGGGTCTTAAGAAATCTTGTATCAACCAAAAATATTTTTGGTTTTCTATACCAGTCTATTTTTCATAGAGTAGCCATTTCTTCTTTTGGTTTCATGATGTCCATGTTAGAAATGCTTTAGAATAATTGAGAGAGGGTGGGGGTGAATCAGTTATTCAAGGTTTAAATGTCTTATTCAAACTTTTCACTAAGTATAGTGATCCCATTCAACCATTCATTCATCCAAGCTTTAACTTTTCTAACTAGCAAGTTACTATAAATCAACATTCAAGCATAACACCTAATAAATCAACACATAACATAGTGATTTATGTGGAAGCCAAATTTGGGAAAAACCACCAGTAACATGTTACTCAATTCTCACTCTTTTGAAGTGATGCCCTATGAAAGGCCTACCATGTTAAAGGTTTACAACACACTATTAAATGTGACCTTGTTAAAGGATTTAACCACCCTATTAGAAATGGGCCTAGTTAGAGAACTTTAGAACATTCACTTGGAATGTCACCCTATTAAAAGATTTACAAATGGGGTTTTTGGGACAACCTAAGTCCATAGGATTTTCCTTCTATCCTAAGTGATACAATTTCTAGAGAATAACAATTAGGTATTTTGACGTGATTGTAGAGTAGAACTTGACTTGCAGATCACAGATCACTTCTCAGCTCATACCATTGCATGGCTTACAGTTTCTACAACTCTGATAGCTTGACCTTCTTTCAAGCTTAGTCCCCTTGATTCTCCATGGTAAATGTAATATACAAATCATCTCTTCTTGACCACTTGTAGAAGCATAGCCTTTGTGCTTTTCCTTCTTCTAGATGTCTTCTCCTTGACACCCTTCTAACCACTTTCCAATTTGGCTCTTTGCTAATAGTAGCATTAGCAGCATTTGCTTCTTGGTCTATGATTCCTTAAGTAGAAGTCTTGGAGTTCCTTTTTCCTACTCGATTCTTCCATTCTTTAATTTTAATTCATATGGATTAGGTAGGATTCATTGCACCTAACCTATAGTTTGTTTCCTCTAGAAACTTCTTTAATAATCCTTTTGAATTCACCCAAAAATGGTTTACATAGAATTTGTGCCACCAGCTCATCATCCTTATCCTCCAACTAGTTCACAAAATTCAAGCTGACCACTTTTTTGGCTCAGATTTGGAAAGTCTTTGTTATTTAAAATAATGTAGCAAATTGGCACTATTGAAATACTGGTGCTCGACACATATTATGTTACTTGGCATCAACTGTATTTTTCTTGATGCTCGGCAACAACTAAGATTTTCTGATGCTTGGCACTTGAACTGCACTCAGCACTTGAAGATCACTCGACACACACTAGAATTTCCTATTACTCGGCTCCAACATAGAATTTTTTCAGCTTCAACTAACTTGCTCAGCACCTACTAATGATCTTAGTTTAAGCTTTGCAGTCAACCTTGTTACTACTTGTTCTTTCGCTGTTTCTAAGTGTGACCAACCTCTGTATCTTTGGGTATGTTATCTATACATTCTTTAACCATTGTCTTAACTAATTCTTGCACTTCATTATAACACCATAACTCAAACTTTCCCTTAGGTAGTCTTGTTACATCTTGTTGATCAAATCCTCTTCATCAATCAACTAAATGATAGTACTTGGATCTTATAAGCAAATGTCATTCCTACAAATAGTAGGTTTGACATCAATGACAAAATAATGATTAAAAATATTCTGTTAACAAAAAACTTCCTTCTTTGCAACAATCTTCCTCTTTGATCTTCAACAGTGAGCTTTTCAATCTGATTTCTAACAATCTCCCTCTTTGGAATTGATGGCAAACCAAAATGATCAACCATCAGACAAAACTATTCAACCACAAGCTAACTAGGTTAGAACAGTAAGTCAAATGCCAAAAAATAAATTGTGACTTCACATCTCCCTCTACTATTCTGGTTGCTTCATTTCTACTTCTCCCTCTTAGCTATTATATCCTTATTCTTTGTTTTTTTTCCCTCTATATTTCTCATCTTTTACTATTTTGATAAACTTTTGATTATTTCTATCTGCTTCTCCCTCTATCTTCATTTGATCAATATCTTCCTCATACTTTTGATCACATGTCCTTGATCAGTTTCTCACTACTTCTCCCTCTTTGACAACAATTCCAAAGACATATTAGCATCTTGATATGCAAGTGTAGCTTTTGTAGGTTCATTCAATTTCTCCTCTATCACCTTTCTTGTGACTAATTTGGAACATTAGCACTTTAGTTAGTTTAGGAATGAATCCTAAAGTAGGTATCCTCTACATCAATTTGTAATATTTCAACAATCAACTTATTTGATGCAAGGCAGTCTTCATTTTCTTTCAAGTAGCCTTGGCTAGGGATATCACCCCTAACTTACCTCTAAGATACTCAAAAGCATCTTTAGGTAGTGCTTTTGTAAAGATGTCAGCAATCTATTCTTTTGAGCTTACATATTCCATCTTCACTTGTTTGTCTTTCACCAACTCTCTTACATAGTGATACTTGATTACAATATGTTTTGTTTTAGCATGCATTATAGGGCTCTTTGATATGTTGATGGCACTTGTATTATCACAATAAAGTATCATAGGCTCAGTTACCTCTTCCTTCATACCTTGTAGAAAATGTTTGATCCATACAATATTGGTGCAATTTATAGCAACTGCAACATATTCAACTTTGGCAGTGGACTGTGAGGTACAACTTTTCTTTTTGTTGGTCCATGTAATCAACCTTTTTCCTAAGAAAAGTGCTCCTACACTAGTGCTTTTTCTATCATTAATCTTATCTCCTCAATCTGCATCAGTGTAGGCTTTTAGTTCAAATTTTTCACTCCTTTTGTAGTACAAACCAAAGTCATCAGTTCTTTTTAGGTACCTCAATATTCCCTTTACTACCATTAAGTGATTTTCTCTTGGATTTGCTAAAAATATTGCCACTATTCCAATAGCTAATGCAATGTCTAGTCTACTATGTACAACATATTGCAATTTTCCAATTATTGATCTATACATTGTCTAATTCATCATTTTTGGATAGCTTATGTCTTGTTGCCATTGGTGTGCTGACTAGTTTTGAGTCTTCTAACCCAAATGTCTTGAGTATCTCCTTGATGTATTTTGATTGGGTAAAAAATATGTCATGCTTCAATTGATGTACTTGCAATCCAAAAAAGAATTTGATTTCTCCAAACATTGACATCTCAAACTCATGTTTCATTTTATCAGAAAAATATTTGCATAGAACATCTTTTCCTCCAAATATTATATCACCAACAAAGATTTTTGATATCAAAATGTCTTTACCTTTTTAAGCTTTGATGTACAAGTTGTTTTTGTCATCTATTCTGTCAAATCTTATCTTCACAAGATATTTGTGCAATCTCTCATACCATGCTCTAGGTGCTTGCTTCAATCCATAAAGTGCCTTGTGTAGTTTGCAAACCATTTCCTTGTTCTTATCATCGACAAATCCTTCTAGTTGTTCTATGTAGACTTCCTCTTCTAGTATACTATTTAGAAAAGTAGACTTCACATCCATTTGGTACACTTTGAAACCTTTGTATGTAGCATATGCAAGTAATGTTCTTACTCCTTCTATTCTTGCAACAGGGGCAAATGTTTTCCCATAATCCAGTCCTTCTTCTTGTGCATAACCTTTACAAACTAATCGAGCTTTATTTCTTTTTATCTCACCATTCTCATCAAGTTTGTTTCTAAACACCAATTTGGTACCAATTACATTCTTATTAGTTGGTCTAGGAACTAGGGTCTAGGTTCTGTTCTTCTCAATATGATATGTTTCCTCTTCCATATCTTTATATTGGTCATCATCTTGTAGTGCAACCTTCATTGTTTCAGGTTCAACCTTGCTTAATAGACATGATTCATTCCTAAGCCTATTCCTTGTCATTGGTCTAGCATCCTTCTCACCAATGATTTGATTTGCAGGGTGATGTCTTCTCACATACTTCGCTAATCATGGTTATGTCCTTCTTTCCATGTTTGATCCTTTAGCTTCAGAGTCATTTTTCTCTTCTCCATCTAGTATTTCACCATTTTTCTCGTTTACCCTATTTTTAAAATCAGAATGTGCATTTTCTACATTTTGTAGCTTGACTTTTGAGTGCAGCTCAACATTCACTAGCTATGACTTGGCTGATACTAAAATTTGTTGTTGACTCCCAATTTGATTTGTAGCATTGTCTTCAATAGGTATTCCTTCATAGAAGTATATAAAGGATCTATAATCCTTTGATTTCTTGGAATCATCAACTTGGACTTCTGTATGCTCATCAAAATTTACATTTGCACTCTCCAAAATCTTGTTAGTGTTAGTATTCAAACACTTATATGCCTTACTTCTAGTGTAGCATTCAAGGAATATGCCTTCATCACTCTTTCCATCAAAATTGTCATTTCTAGTATCTTTAGGAATATAGCATTTACATCCAAAGACTTTCAAATGTTTAACATTAAGTGAGTGACCATACCATAATTCAAAAGGTGTTGTATTTGCAACTTTCTTGACTTGAACTCTATTCAATGTGTAAATAAAAGTACTTATAGCTTCTCTCCAGTACTTTAGTGCAACATTTTTCTCCATCATCAACATTCTAGCATAGTCAATTACTGACCTATTTCTTCTTTCAACAATACCATTCTATGGTAGAGTTCTTGGTGCTGATGTTTTCCTTTTCATACCTTTGTCATTGCTAAATATTTCAAACTCTTTTGCTGTGAACTCATCTCCTATGTTTGACCTTGGGCACTTCAGATTCTTTCCTATTTCCTTCTCAACTCTAGCCAAATACCACTTGAACATTTAAAATGCATCAAATTTTTGCTTCAAAAACATAGCAATCATCATCTTGGAATAGTCATCTGCAAATAGCATTATGTATATGTCTCCTTGGTAGCTTTGCACTTCTATTGGACAACATAAGTCTGTATGGACTAACTCTAGTACTTCTTTGCAAGTGTTTATTTTTCTTTTGAAACTAGAATTAGTCATCTTCCCTAGTTGACATTGTTTCCATATTGTTTTTTTAGGTTTCTTCAATTTTGGAAACCCTCTAACTTTGTTCTTTTTGCTAATGTTGATCAAATTATCAAAATTAACATGACACAACCTTTTATGCCACAACTGCACATCATCAAGTCTGACAACAAGACAAGTTGCATTTTCCATATCTAGGTAAAATAGATTACTCTTAGTTTTTTCACCTTTTCCTATCAGATTTCCATCAGTGTCATAGAGCTTGGCAGTTTTGTTTCCAAACTCTACTTTGCAACCTACATTACCTAACTATGATACACTCAACAAGTTGTAGTTCAATCCTTCAACATAGTATGCATTATCACATAAAATTTTCTATATGAGTTTAATAGAGCCTTTTTTTTTAATTTGACATGGAGCATCATTACCAAATCTAACACCATTTCCATCATTTTGAGTAAAGGTAATGAACTTACTTTTATCTCCTGTCATGTGATGTGAGCATCCACTGTCTATGATCAACTTGTCATTCTTGTTCACACAAGTAACCAATGTTGTTACTTCATCTTCATCTTTATCTAATTCATCCTTCATGGCCACATAGACTACTTCATCATCATTCTCATAAGAATCTTCTTCAACAATATAGCATCTTTTTCCTTTCTCTTTGTAGTCTTTGTTTTCATCTTTTTTTTTGTTCTTGTTCTTGTTTCCTTCTTTGTAGTTTTTCTTTTGTGTACATCTTGCAGCAATATGACCTACTTCATTGCAATTGAAACATATGATAGCGAGCTTACCTTTGAATTTACCTTTGCCTCTATGGAATCTCCTACCCAGTAGTGCTTCTAACTATTCCACATCTTTCTCATCTACACTGTTATCATTGGATGCATACTTTCCTTTTCTTCTCTTCTTGCATGATGTTTCCTCCTCAATGTCTTTTATTGACATCTTGGCCTTCAAAGTAGATTCAAGGTTCTCAAGTTTGTAGTTGTCAAAGTTGGACAATTCAAATGTAGTAAGTCTTCCCATTATTGCTTTAAAGGTTAGAGTGTTCCCTTGTACACACCTTAGCTCTTGAATGGCTAAAACTCTAATAGCATAGATTGGAAGCAGAGTTCTTAAGTATTTGCTGATGATAGTTTCTTCTTCCAATTGACTACCTAGACTTCTTATTGCACTTACCACTTATTTTATCCTTGTAGCATATTGAGTAGCATTTTCACCTTCCTCCATTTTCATGTCATCAAACTTTCCTCTTAGGATTTCTCTCTTTGCTCTCTAGACATTCTGATCTCCTACATAGATATCTAATAAGACTTTGCACATCTAGAATGCAATGTCACAATCTTTGATGTCATCATATTCTACATAACTAAATTTAGAGGCAATCTCTAGCATTCCTTTTTCTCAAATCATCTGTCGTAAGAGGTCTATTGGATTTACATGTTTTGTTCCAATTGAGGTTTGTGCATAGTCACCTATTGATCGAAGGTGCAATTTCATTAGACTCTGCCATGCAACAAATTTATCTTTGTTGAGCTTGGGAACTTCTCTCTTAGACATCTTGACCTTTTTGCTTCTAGTACCTTGAAACTAAATCAGCAGATGTCCCTGATACCAATTGTTAGAAATACTTTAGAATAACTAAGAGGGGGGGTGAATCAGTTATTCAAGGTCCAAATGTCTTATTCAAACTTTTCACTAAGTATAGTGAGCCCATTCAACCATTTATTCATTTGAACTTTAACTTTTCTAACCAATAAGTTACTGTAAATCAACATGCAAGCATAACACATAGGAAATCAACACATAATATAGTAATTTATGTGGAAACTCAATTTGAAAAAAACCACCAGTAACATGCTACTCAATTCTCACTCTTCTAAAGTGATGCCCTGTGAAAGGCCTACCCTATTAAAGGCTTACAACACACTATTAAATGTGACCTTGTTATAGGATTTAACCACCCTATTAGAAGTGGGCTTGGTTAGAGGACTTTAGAATATTCACTTGGAATGCCACCCTATTAAAGTATTTACAAATGGCTATTGGGCCAACCTAAGTCCATATAATTTTCCTTCTATCCTAACTAATACATTTGTTAGAGAGTAACAATTAGGAATTTTGACCTGATTTCAGAATACAACTTGAGTTGCAGATCCCAAATCACTTCTTAGCTCATACCATTGCCTACCTTATAGTTTTTGCAACTCTAACAGCTTGACCTCCTTTCAAGCTTAGCCTCCTTGAGTCTATATGCTCAATGTACCAATGCAATCATATCTTCTTGACCACTTGTATAAGTAGAGTCTCTATGCTCTTCCTTCTTCTAGATGTCTTCTCCTTAATACCCTTCTAACCACTTTGCAATTTGGCTCTTTGGTAGTAGCAGCAATAGGAGCATTTGCTTCTTGGTCTATGATTCCTTAAATAGAAGTCTTGGAGTTCCTTTTTCCCACTCGATTCTTCCATTTTTTGATTTCCATTCATATGGATTAGGTAGGATTCATTGCACCTAACCCATATTTTGTTTCCTCTAGAAACTTCTTAAAAAATCCTTTCGAATTTGCCCAAAAATGATTTACATAGAATTCTGTGCCACCAGCTCATCATCCTTATCCTCCATCTAGTTCACAAAATTTAAGGTAACCACTTTGTCGGCTCAGATTTGAAAAATCTTTGTTATTTAAAATAATGTAGTAGCTCGACACTATTGAAATACTAGTGCTCAACACATACTGTGTTACTTAGCATCAATTATGTTTTTCTTGATGCTCGACATCTAAAGATCACTTGGCATTAACTAATATTTTTTGATGCTTGCAACTTGAACTTCATTCAACACTTGAAGATCACTCAGCACACACTATAATTTCTTATTACTCAGCTCCAACTGAGAATTTTCTTGGCTTCAACTAACTTGCTCGGCACCTACTAATGATCTTAGTTTAAGCTTTATAGTCAACCTTGTTACAACTTGTTCCTTCGATGTTTCTAAGTTTGACCAACCTCTATATCTTTGGGTATGTTATCTATACATCATTTAACCATTGTCTTAACTGATCCTTGCACTTCATTACACCATCATAACTCAACATTTCCCTTAGGTAGTCTTGTTACATCTTGTTGATCAAATCCTCTTCATCAATCAACTAAGTGATAGTACTTGGATCTTATAATCAAATGTCAATTCCTACAAATAGTAGGTTTGACATCAATGACAAAACAATGATTGAAAACATTTTTTTAACAGCAAACTTGCTTTTTTGCAACAATCTCCCTCTTTGATCTTCAATAGTGAGTGTTTCAATTAGATTTTCAACAGTCCATAGTTCATATCATGTTAGGGACCTATATTAGATCCTTTTCCTAAATGTGTGAGTTCTTTTGTTCCATATTTTTGAAGTTCTGTGTTGTTCTTTATGGTTTTTATTTCCTATTGTTTTCATCAATGTAGCATGTTATCTTGATTTTCATGGTTTCTTATGCTTACATGGTGTATTGTGTATTTGGGAACCAACTCCTAACACATGTGTGGACCTATCTCTATATGTGCATGGTTTAATGTTGTCCTTGCTTGATTTTGGTTTATTCTTCCAAGATTGGACCTATATTGCAATTGAATACTTGACTAGCCAACTTATGCCTTAGCTATCTATAAAGAATTTTAGTTAGATGTGGGAAAGAAGATTCTTAGCATTCATAGTTGATAGAAGATAGAGATGCGAGCATAGAATCTAAGTTTTAATTCTTAATTCTATATAAGGTTGCAACCTAGAAGGCCTCACAGTTGGGCATGTTGTTGGTTTTTTATGTGAAGTTAAATAACAACACATAATAAAATGTTCCATCTGACCTTGTGTTCTCAATAGATTATCTAAATTCTATATAAGGCTTCTAAGTGTGACTCTAAGAATGAAATTTTAGATGGCTTGAAGTTGATTTTACTCCTCATGTTTCATCCTCTCCGGCACATATAAAACTAACAAGAATTTTATAGTTTATCAAATGGATCTCAAATCATCTTTTCCAAATGGTGAACTAGAAGAAGTATACATTGAGAATCCTAATGGTTTTCCTTTGATAGATAAATAATATATGGTTTTTAGATTGAATAAAATATTGTATAGATTGAAATGAGCACCTAGAGCCTAGTATGTGAAATTTGATAATATTTGATAAGTTTTGGATTTTTAAAAGGTAATACTAAACAATATACAATTCCAAGAAATACTTCATCTCATCAATCATACTCATCTCAAATTATTTCTTCATTTCTTTTGTAAATACCTTACTTGCTTCATCATTTTGTCTAAAAGCTATGTCATTAAAAAATGCATCAACAAGCTAAGTATCTTAAAGATTTGTTGAAGAGATTTGGTTTTGAATTGTGTAAACCTATTGGAACATCTATTGTAATTTGAAATAAGTTATCTAGAAAAGTTGAAACCTTACTATTGAATAGAAAAAGAATAGATCTATGATTGGCATTTTATAATATTTGACACACACTAGACCAAATACAACTAATGTAATTTGAATTAGGAAAAGATTTCAAGTAGATCCCAAAGAGTCACATCATGCATTAATAAAGAGATTTTTCAAATATTTGAAAAATAAATATAATTATGAAATATGGTGTAATAGGTAAAATGACTTCACATTAAGTGCATACACTAATACAGATTGGGAAGGAAGTGTAGATGATAAAAGAAAGTACTAGTGGTAGAGCATTTTTCTTCGAAGGAAGATTAGTTTCTTGGTTAAGAAATGAACTGGACTCTATTTTATAGAGTATGATAAAAGTAGAGTATATAGAAACAACAAAAAATTGTAAACAAATTAATTGGATGAAAAAAATGTTGACAGACATTGGGATTGAGTTTAAGAAGCCTATTATCATACATTGTAATAACATAAGTATAGTGAGTATGTCAAAGAATCTAGTTTTGCAGTCAAAGAAAAAGAATATATCTATTAAGTATCATTTTTTGAGAGATAATGTTGAAGAGAAAGAGATTAGATTAAAGTATGTTAGATCAAAGGATAATATAGAAAATATATTTACAAAAACTTGATAAAGGACACATTTGAGTACTTGAGAGGTATTCTTGGGGTTATGCCCCAACCTATTTTTTAGTAGTTGATGTAGAGAATGTATTAGTCCAAGGGTAACAAATAATTATTCTTTTATTTGTATTGGATATTTTATACTTCCTCTATGGGTGAGTATTTTTATTTGGGCTGAGTCATTAAGGACTCTTGGTAACTACTACTTAGCAGTATCTTTGGACACTTGATTACATTGCAGATCTTATGTCAAGAATTAACATAATGATACCTTTGTCATTAATGTCAATGAGGGAGAGTAATACATGAAAAACATCCTTGTATATCGATTGATATCAATGAGGGAGAGATACACATGAAAAATATCCTTTATATGAATATTTTGAGATATCTTGTGGGGAAGAAGGTATAGGATTTGAATATTTAATTGATGAAGAGGATTTGAAAAGATGATGATGTATGGGGGGGATTAACACCTTCCTTGTGCATAGTGGTTACAATAAAGTTGATATTCATGGACAACATGAATGGGGGAGAAATTGAAGTGGAGATATTTGGTATGCATGAAACTTCGATGTTTTTCATTTATGTTTCCATCAATGAATATTATTGGTATTCCTATGGGGTATTACCCTTGTAGTGTTCAAAACATGATTCAAAGGTTATGTGTTGCATTCATGATAGAGTTTTTCATTGATGTCAACAAATTGGTTATTCTATGAAGACTAGTAGTGCAATAGATAGAGTTTGGCTTTGTATATTTTCAGAATTGTAGATCAACTTAGGGGCACTTTCAAGAATATTTTAGAGTATGTCTAGATGCTATGGTTAAGAAAACATATAGAAATATGAATACTAGATAGAGTAATGAGTGATTTAGTAAAGGTGGCATTTAGACAAAAAATTTGGAAAGCAGGTAATATTGTTTGAATTATATCTCCTAACAAAGATATATTTTTTTAAGTGGACTTGGGAAAAGATATAAGATGTGTTAGAGATGTTGCGGTTAATCGTGCACATTTAGATGATCATTGAGTCAATGGTTATGAGGGCTATGAGCCGATGTATTGATTGTAATCATAAAATATAATATTATAATGTAACGTGTAAATATAATATCTTAAGTTGGTCCTATATTATTATTATTGTAAATTGGGAAAGCCTCAAGTCCAAATAAATATCTTATTCTAGGACTTGGTATAAAGGAAAGATGATTTCCTTGGTTGAAATCATCTAGTGTGAAAATTGTGTAATGAGTGAGATATTGTATTGTATGAGATTGCATGAAAATGTCTTTTGGATCATAGAAGTATTTGGTGCATTTGAGGCATAGAGATCTTACAAGAAACTATATTTGACAAATGATTTGATATTGGATAGTGTTGATGTAGAATTATATTATTTAGTAAGGATGGTACTAAAGCTATTTGGATAGTGAGTCCATTTGTCTTCTTGTTAACTCCTAACAGGGTTCGAATCTCCTAATAGCGATTCAAAGTCTCTTAAGAAGGGCTCATATGCACTAATTCTATTTCATTGACTCCTAATAGTTTCCATCTTTTCACAAGGAATATTTATATTACTACATCATTTTTATATTACTACACTGCAACTTCGACCAATCAACACAAATTAAGGAGGAAATCAAACAAAAATAATAGACATTCAAATTAAGGATTACATCATGTCATTAATCAATTAAATTCTCTATCAAATTAATAAGACCTAAATCAACTTCAAAATAGGAGAAAAATAACTCAAAATCATAAAATGAAATTCAAAAGGGAAAAGGAAAAGACAAACTTTTTGTGAGAATAAATGGAACTTTTATTAAATCAATAAATCCATTTATCCTCACAAAAGTGAAAATCCTCCATTTATATTATACATAATTGAAAAAATCCATATTTATCCTCAACATAAAGACTTTTGGACTTCTCTTGTCTCTTATGAGACATTATAATTGAAAAAAATCCACATTTATCCTCAAAATCAAGACTTTTGGACTCCTCCTCTTGTCTCTTATGAAACATTTTCAATTTTGCCTCTATCCACTAGTCAAATTCAAAACCCAAGATTCTTGCCCCAACTCCTTCTAAAATCCTATAAATAGAAGGATAATTCAAAAGCAGAAGGACCCAAGTTTTAAGCATCTGCATTATAGACATATTTAGAGTTGTCATATTGAGCATATTAGCATTGTTATTCTAGCAAGTTTATGTCATTTTGAAAGCATTTTAACTTTTTTTTCATATTATTTAGTATCATCTTAACACATGTTTAACTCATTGCATCTTCATTTTGATAGTATTCTAAGAGTTGTTACAAGCATGTAATCTACATTTTCATCTTAGATCTTGCATACATACTGGTAGATCTGCATTTTAAGCATACTTCTCATTCTAGAATTGTCATTGAGATCCTAGTCTAAGAGTATTCTTAGTGGTTGAAGTTAGGGAAACATGGGACATTCGTAGAGTTTGCATTTTGACAATGATTTCTTGGGTTTAGTCTAGTTCATTATCATTTTATCTATACTATGAATTAAGGTTTCATGAATATGTGAATATATCATGTACAAAATGGTGCCCACTATAGGGCTTTGTATTAAAGCCTCTCTATTCTTCAATTTTTCTTGCTAATATGTTATTTTTCTTTTAGATCTGTTGTTATTTTTCTTTTAGATCTTTTTTCTCTGGTTTTGGTGTAGATTTGATCTTTTGTAGGTTTTATAGTGTGTGAGAAGCTTCATAATGGGATTAGAAAACTTTCAAAGATGTTTCCAAGCTGACAAAGATTAGATCTACCACTCCCCTAATGTAGTAAGGCTTTTACGCACCATTTTAACGCTTCTGCCCAGTCTTTTAATCCATTTGAAGCATTTTGCTATACATTTGCTCATTCTTATAGTGCATTTGATCATTCTTCCAGTGCATTAGATCATTTTTATAGTGCATTTTCTTATTTTTATAGCACATTTGCACATTTTTATAGCTTATTTGAAGATTATTATAGTGCATATACCACTTTTTGTGACACATATGCTATTTTCTATTATACATCAAATCTGACCTATTAAACTTCACATCTAACGTTCAAATCTAATTTTTGATTGTTTGTAGACCTCATCCAAGATCACAAGAATTCTCAGGCTACTCGAAATGTGTGACAGGAATGAAGACCCTCAAAAATGTGCCTAGCCTTTGCTCGCTCTGAAACAAGTAGATCTAAACCCTCATGAATTAGATTGTAGCATTTTTTTTAAATCCATAACCTATTCTAAGTAGTACATTTGACCTCACTGATCTAATTGGAATTAGGCCTATGCTCTCAATTCACAAGAGTTGATCAGCATGTCAAACCTTCTGTGATGGTTAGTATTAGTCAAACAAGGAAAGAACAAACACATAATTTAACTAGGAGCCCCTTTGTGTACTATAGTTAAGGGCTTGGAATTGAACAAAACTTGTTTGTTGTGTTTGGGAGGTCAGAATAGTAGGGATATGCTCTCACTCTCCTAGAGTGACCAAATTCGTGGACCTATTTATGATTTCCATTTTCATGCTTTCCACTAGGTAGGATTACTCAACCATAGAAAGGCTACCTCTTGAGTTGCCTTAGTTGGGCCCGTGAGAGGGAACACCTCCCAATCTTGCATTTCCAATTGAATTTAACCCACCTATGTTTAGAACATAGCCTTCCTCTAGTAGTCCTATAAGGGATTGTACCAAACCTCCTTAGCATTGGAGGGAAGCTCTTTGTTATAGGAGAGGTAAATCTAAACATTGATGGTTAAAAACTAAAACCCACTAGTTACTAGCTCTAGATAACCTTATTAGGAAGCCCTTTTCTTCCATTTTCTATGTGTGTGTAGTTTTATATTTTATTGTGGCTCTTACTATTGTGATTGGATGTGTTTTAAAATTTTAATAACAAACTCTTGTTTGAATCATAATCCTTCTGAAAGATGTGACTATAAACTAATAATGAGAAACCAAGTTCAAAACTAGAACATTAGTGAAAGACTTTGAAACAGTGCATCTATCACTCCAAACAATGCATCTAGCCAAAAAATCAAAATGTTCTACCCTAGCCAAGATTTTAACATCAAATCAAATTGGGGAATTCTATCAAGTTACCCTAAATGAAGGATTTTAAAACATCACAACATCAAATCATCATCATGAGTCTAATATCATATCAACCACAAATCAATCAAACATCATCAACCAAACATTGAGTTATCAAAATTGGACCTAAAACCAAAAAATTAGACAATCTTTGAACTAATATGCTTCCCATATCAACTCAAAAAGGGGCATTTGTACACACCCAAAAATTGGCAAACACTTAAAGTACCACAACTTCAACCAATCAACACAAATTAAGAAGGAAATAAAAGGAAAACAATATACTTTCAAATTAAGGATTACATTACATTATTAATCTATTAAATCATCTATCAAATTAATAAGACCTAAATCAACTTCAAAAAAAAGAGAAAAATAATTCAAAATCATAAAATGAAATTCAAAAAGGAAAAGGAAAAGACAAACTTTTTTAAAAATAAATGGAACTTTTATTAAATGAATAAATCCATTTATCCTCACAAAATTGAAAAACCTCCTTTTATATAATTAAGTATTAAAAAATCCACATTTATCCTTTTGAACTCCTCCTATTGTCTCTTATAAGATATTTTAATTGAAAAAAATCCACATTTATCTTCAAAATCAAGACTTTTGGACTCCTCTTGTCTCTTATGAGATATTTTCAATTTCACCTCTATCCACAAGTCAAAGGAAAAACCTAGATTCTTACCCCCTTCTAAAATCCTATAAATGTAAAGATGATTCAAGAGCAAAGGGACCCAAGTTTTAGGCATCTACATTATAGGCATATTCAGAGTTGTCATATTGAGCATATTAGCATTGTTATTCTAGCAAGTTTATGTCATTTTGATAGCATTTTAGCTTTGGTTTCATGTTATTTAGTATCATCTTAACACATGTTTAACTCATTGCATGTTCGTTTTGATAGTATTCTAAGAGTTGTTACTCACATGTAATCTACATTTTCATCTCAGATCATGCATACATACTAGTAGATCTGCATTTTAAGCATACTTATCATTCTAGAACTGTCATTGTGATCCTGGTCTAAGAGAATTATTAGTGGTTGTAGTTAGGGAAACATGGGATATTCATAGATTTTTCATTTTGACAATGATTTCTTGGGTTTAGTCTAGTTCATTGTCATTTTATCTACACTTTGCATTATGGTTTCATGAATACACAAATATGTCATGTACACCTATATTTTTTTCCTATGAGAGGACAATAATTCGATTGTCTACTTTATTTGGATTCATAAAGATATCATGATTTAATGAACCTTTTAATTTCAACATGCTCATGATTATTTCATCCTTACTACATTTGGATTGGCCAAATTTTAGTGTGCATACATTTGTGTAGGTTAATGATAAATTTTTTTACATGATGTAAGTAACATGTACATGAACAACTTTGTGATGTAGGTTTGCAAGTACCAATTATTATCTCCTCTAAATTGATAGGAATGTGAATTCCCTTACATATATGTCAATGGTGAAAGGGGGAAGGTAGTATTTCATCCCTAAAAATAAACACTAAACTTATATTTTTTCCTATGAGAGGACAATTATTTGATTGTCTACTTTATTTGGATTCATAAAGGTGTCGTGATTTAATGAACCTTGTAATTTCAACATGCTCATGATTATTTCATCCTTACTACATTTGTATTTTCCATATTTTAGTGTGCATACATTTGTGTAGGTTAATGATGTATTTTTGACTTGATGTAAGTAAAAAATTTATTAAATGGTTAAATTGAAATTGCTAGTTAATTACACCTTCTAGGATGTCAAATAATAAATATGTTTATTTTTTACTTATGAAGAGCTAATTAAGTATCTATGTTTATTAAAATATTTGTTTGAATTTGATAAAAGGTAAGGCATTGGAGTGGGTGGGGGGGCAGGGGGGGCAGGGGTGTCGTGGGTAAATAAGTACCTTTTAAAACTTTTAACTCTTAACAACTCTTTACCCTCTTGATGTCTTATCAAAGTTTTCTTGCATAGATATAATAACATTTTCTAAAATAAAATTAACCAAATATAAGAAGTATAACAATATCACAATACACACATCCATCAACACATTTCACACAATGATCTAACCATGCAAACATACTTGGTTAGAGGGAAAATTGTGGTGGGGGTGGAACCCACAAATCGTTTACCACTGCTGTAAAAATATTGCTTTGTTAGTGCATAAAATGATGTTACTTTTGGTGACTTACTCTATTAGAAGTAATAGATTAAGACCTGCTCAAGTCCACTTTGTTGAAGAATTTTGCAAAACTAATAAAGTGTGCACTATGTTAGGAGATTTTACAATAAAAAAGATTTTTCAATACCTACCCACTAAATGGGTGTCATGCCCAAAATATCAGGGAAAAAATACACAAAAAAAAAAAAATTGAGTTAAATAATACACTATGTTAAGACTTACTACATTGAATAGGTTATGGAAAGCTATGTTAGGGGTTAAAAGTCAATTTCAATTACATTTCATTGAGATGCAAAGTTATAATTTCAACCATACTATACAAGTTCAAAACACTTAAGTCAAAGTGCTATAGGAACACCAAGGTTGAGTTGACTAAACCCTAATTGTTGATTAGGTCAACCTTACTTAGCTACTTATCATTTCAAAATATTATGTTCATTAAATTTCATAAGATACATTAGGTTACTATTTTATCTTCTATTTGTTTCAGTGAGTTAGTTCAATCTCCTAGGTGAACTAGTTTGCATCCCTTTCAGAAGTTTACCTATCACCTTAGTACTTAATCTCAATTTAAATCATAACCAAATTGACACTATTTAAAACATTATATAGTAATTAGTTACTAATTTACTACATTTACTTTATCTTCAAATACATCCCTATACCATTATCCAGTTATCTATATAAGATTCCTTCAATAACTCTAGAATCTAAACTTTAGCAAATTTCTAATTAATTTAACTCATAATTAATTACATAAAACATTATAAAATATTATTTAAATACTTTCCTTAGTAAAATAATATAATTTCACCTACTATTCTAAAATAAAACTAATTCATATAATGCATACACTTACTTCCTAACTATGTACTTCAAATCTATAAACTTAACACTTTATTTTAATACAATTAAATATCTAAAATGAAAATAACCATTTTTATTAACATATATCTCTAACTTGTAAAGTGATGAAAGCTTGGCATGGGCCGATTCGAAGGCATCATAATTGGGGTTTTTTTGGCATGTTTTATGGGCAATTTTATGGGCAGCTAGTAATTACTATTTCTATTTCTTTACCGAGGTTGGAGCCAAGTATAGGTTTTGTGAGATAAACTAGGTTTTAGCTCACGGTGCTTCGAGAGCAAAATGTTTTTGTTTTTCTTACTGCAACATAATGGTTGGGGATAGGCATTGTAGAGAGGTGGAGGGACAAGTTGAGAAGTGGAAGAGGCATTCAAAGATGTGGGAGAAGTTGAGCAAAGGTGGCATCTCATCCTTTACTAAAAAGCTTCATGGTTGAGATCCAAAGATAAATGACCTTATGGTGAAGTCGTGGAGAGATAGGAAGGTGAAGATTCATGAGATCAAACTTTAGGTCAATGAAGGGGTTATCGTAGAGGTCATTAACTCCCCCAATTAGGGCATAAAATTCTATAGGGATAAGAAAATATCCCTAAATGTGGTGAAAGACTTTGCAAAGGATGCAAAGGAGATGATGGATCTTGTGAAGGCTAGTGCCTAATATGAACCTGCATCTATTAAGAAACTATGGAGGTTTTTCCTAAGGGAAATTATATCCTACATTATGCTTGGCACAAGGTTTGACAAGATTCAAACTCATTATTTCATTATCCTAAACCATTTTAGGTATGGAACAAAAATTTCCATCCCCTTCTACCCATTTTTCTCTACAAATGAGACTATTATGGATTATAAGAAGAAAGTATATGCTAATCTAGCCTTCCATGAGGGTTTTTAATTACTCATATATGAGCATTTTAAAGCTCAAACTCGTAGAAGGGCTATTGCCCAAAAGGTGGATTCTTTAGATGAGATAGAGAGCTCCTACCTCTTGTTGGATATAGAGGATAGTGTTGGTCTATACTTGGAAGATGAAAATGAGGTGGCTAAAATCATTAAGAATATGGGTAGGAAGAAGAAAAAGAAGCCAAGGAAAGGAATGGAGAGAAGGATAAAGTAGGAGGAATACTCAGAGGAGGATTATAATGATGAGGAAGAGGGGATGGACATAGAGAGGAGGGCACCAGTAAGCCTCAAGTAAGCAAGAAGGAGTATAGCTTGGGCAAAAGGAAAAGAGAAGGGGAGAATGATGCTAAGAAGGCTCTTGGTAAGGGTAAGGAGAGCACTATTGAAGTTTTGGTAGAGAGAAAAGAGGAAGAGGGCTTGGCTAATACCACTATAACTCTTGATGCAAAGGGAAGGACACCTATATGGAGGAACCTTCATGTTAGAGCTGTGAAAATGGGTCTAGTTAGAGAACATATACACCCAAAAGTTTTGGAGGGAAGGGATGGCAAAGTTCAATTGGAAGAGCTCATTGACCCAGCTTTGTTGATTCTTAGTGACAATGCACAGAAAATAGGGATAAACCTCCTAAACAATGCCAACAATAGTTTAGTGGATAATTTCTAGTCCACTAAATGGATCTTCCATGAAATTGAAGAGATTAAGTTTAGAATGCAGGGGCAAAAAAGGTCAGAAGGGGGACAAGAATGTCAAAATTAGAAAGCTAGGTGCAAGGGTTTTCAAGATTGAAAAAAGAGTGGAAAGGATGGAGAGCTCTCTCCATAGCTTGGCTAACCAAAGCCTTAACATAATAAAATGTCTTAATGATAACATCATTCAACTGCATGTGATGATGATGGAAGAAAGAAAAATGGGGAAGGAGGAAAAGGAAAAAAAGAAAACCAGGATGGCTAATGAGGATGTTTCTTTTCAAGGTGAGAACCCAAGAAAAAGAAGAATAGAGGAATAGAGGAAGATAGAAGAGGAGGTATCCCTAGATGATAGCCAATCAAAGACTGATGAGGCTAAGGCCATGGAAGAGCTAGAGCTCAAGAAAGTGGAGGTGGCTAAAGAATTAGTGCCCTAATTGTTGCTCTAGTTTTTTGTCTATTTGTTGGCTTTGGCCATTTTTTTTCATCTAATGGTCATGTTTGGGCTATTATTTTTTCTATTCCTTGGTTATTACACCTAAACTTTTAGTAGCATTTGTTGTTAATTGGTGGGTTTCAAGAAACCCTATAAAATAACCTATTTTACCTAATCAAAAACATTTATCTCTAACACACAAATCAAAATAAAAACTTATAAAAAAAGAATATATAAGATAAAATTAATTATAAACTTATCCTAACATCCTAACAATCCTACCTTTCTATCCCTTAACACATCCTACTAACTAACCAAATAATTTAATACGAACATATTAATTAAATCCTAAACATAACTTTTTTACACTCACTAACCTTTCTTAACTACTAATTAAATATAACAACCTAAACAAACTAACTAACTCTTTCCCCTTACCTACTAACCCCTGCCCCTTACTCGTTACCCCATGACTTGGGTAGTTTCCCAAAGACCTCCATGTGATCCTAGGCTTGCAACTCGCAGCCCAAGGTGATCATGAGTGCTACCCAAGACTGCAGATCTTTCCCCCATTTGATATGCATGTGGATAAAGTGTAAGTGGTGGTAAAAAGGAAAAAAGGGATATTGGTTAGACACTTGACTAAACTGCCACCTCTGACCAAGTCAATTCCATGTCATCCAGTCTCATACATATGGGAGGGAGAGCAAAAGGTGGTTTTAAACTAATCTTTCAAACATCCAATTCCAAGTCTATGTACAACACAAGGAAATTTCATATGTATTTGGGAGGAGCCTCCAACACATGAGGAAGAGGGAAAGGACAAGTGATGTCACCATGTCAGCCACACACATCACGTGAGGGGACTTAGTAGTTAAAGGGAATGGGTGTAGTATTGTCCCCAGTGCACAGGGGTACACATAGACAAGGGGGGGAAAGTAAAGATTTCATATTTTATAGGTGGGGGTGGGGATAAGGTTAGGGTAGGGTGTGTGTGTGTGTGTGTGTGTATATATATATATATATATAAATTAAATGTTTATTATTTAATAAGGTGGTCAAAAGGAATTTAAGGGGAATATTGGCTATTATCTAAAGAGGATTAAAATCTCCCCCATACATTTTCTAGAGAGCATTTTGGCTCTCAATTGGATAAAAATTATATAATATTTCTTTTCCCCTTCAAATACTAGGTTTTCCACAAAAAATTTAACATGACATAGTCTAATAATGTTTAGCTCATTTTCTTGTATGGATTATAGGAATAATTTTGATGTTAAATTTTTCATTCAAATGAGGAGTAATTATAAATAGTTTATAAACAATGCAAAATAAGGTAACATTCATTTGAATTACCAAAATTTATATGAACTGAGTTTTCTATACACAAGGAAGATAAATATATCTAATTCAAACATTGATTTTATCACAAGATTATAAGGATGAGTATAACATTTATCAATTAAATAACTCATTTACTCATATTCTATAATAAGAGCTTTTGAATATGATGATTCAAAACAAATATTTCATGGAAAAAGGTAGAGAGTTATCAACCCGAACTTTTACAAAGCAATCTAATTGAAAGTAAGGTATGAATTAGAATTTAATAACACTTAATCTCATAAATTTATTATTTCATACAATAACTGAATGTTTGATTTATCAATATTGAAATTAAAACATTGAATCAATTCCTCTCATATTCATTTTCAACATGAATATACAATATAACAAATGGTATTACAATGGAGAAATCTCCAATAACATGACACCAAGAACACCATTAGTGCCTCAAGATAACCAAGTTGCTCCATCATGAGAACCTATCCAAATAATCTACAAAAACAAAGAACAATCATGGAGAGCTCACCTCCCAACCAAGGCCTCAATGTGAGGCTACATCCTGAGCTAGGAAAACTAGTAACTGACCAAGTGGTATTCAAAAACAATCATAATGACACACTCAGAATATAGTTCTCATCCAAAGTATGCACAATAGGTTTCATAATGAACCTATGGCTAGGGAGAAGCTGGATTTTTCTAGATAGGAGATGTCAATCAATTACGAACATAAATCATATGCCTCTTCCAAGGCTACCAAATCATATAAACTTCCATTCCTTTCTCTCCTTATTCCCCAAAACAAAATCAATTTTTATTGACAAGGGCACATAACACCTTACTTTCTCCCTCTTCTCAACATGAGTAGAGATTTTGCACTAACCTGGAGTCCAACTAAAGCCCCTTTCCCATACATGGCCACTTCTTCCCTATCCGAGAGTGAGTAATGCTAACACCCCCTTCATAGTTTCTATAATAAAAAAAGGAAAATAAAATGAAAATAAAAAATGAAATTCACAATTACCCATCCCTCACATGATACAACACACATGCACACGCACACACACACACTCTATACAAAATGTAAAAATTTAACACATACAAGCAATGAACAAGAACATAACCAAGGCAATGGAGATCCTAACTTTACAAAGGTTATGAAAAATTAAATGTGAGATGAGCTAAATCCTTTCCTCCATCCAACTCCAAACTTGGCTTCTCTAAATGTAGAGAATGGGTGAACAACCTTCAACTCTTCAAAGGGATTCTAAATAGCCTCTAAACACACCAACCCAAAATAGCAATAACTCCAAACTTGACTTAAGCCTCCTATGGCCTTCCCACTTTCCCCTATCATAAATACAATCTTTTAGAGGATTGAAGACTTGGATAACCTCATGGAGATGGTTCATTTTCGCACAAAAGGTAAAATGGGATATTTTAGGGGTCATAAATATTGCTAGGAAGTTCTAGAAGGGTGGAAAAGATTCCCGACCCATACACATATCACTTGGGCACTTGGATTACATTAAATTTGGCCTCTAGGATCATTTTAGAACCTATACAAGTGGCTTAAAATACTTGATCTCTAAAAACCCTAAGGATGTAACCTTTTCGCTAAACCCTAATTAAGGAGATTAATCAAGCTTACCAGCTGATCAATCTTAGATTAATGGGTTAACCTACTAACCCCAAATTGACATGTTGACACACATATATGTATAATGAGTGTCAAGTGACACCATAAGATTTACTTTTACATAACATTTGACATGTCCCAAAATACAAAATGACACACACACATTCAAACTTCAATACAAATTAAACACTTCACAACGAGGTTCAAATCACTTTATTGGATTCAACCTTAGTCTTATAGTTTGCACATAGGGTCAAGTAATAATTCTTTAATTAATTCCATGGTTAATTATCTTGCACACTTAATTCAAATATCAATAGTTTGATCAAATCACATTCATATAGTTAAACCAAATTTTCATAATCACATTGATCAAAATATTAAAATTTTCATTTAAATAACTTTTCTCAATTTTGCACACATATTTAATCATCGCTAATTGCATAATTTAACATATTCATAATTCTATATCATCTACTGAAATACACCATCATAATGCATGCCTACACATTAAACATCAAATAACATTATTAAACATTTTAAAAGTAAAACATCACACGACATAAATAATATAGATAATGTCTCAACATATTGATTCATAATGTGTCAAAATTAAATGTATCAAATGTGGTATGATGGATCAGGGCAAGGCCTCACAATAGGATTTTAAATACAAAACAAAAGTGTATTCTTTCAATAAATAATCTAGAATGGTACATGTACCTTTATGTCCATTATGCTCTATATTGTTGCATCACCATCATGTGATTGATTTCACCCATTTCGTTCTCTATTCCTACTCAATAGCTCTTCTCTATTACAAGTTATCTCGATCTTCAAACTATCATTCTTGACAACTTTAAATATATTTTTTATGTATCCTTAAATATAAATAGTGTTTCATTTCATCGTGTGACCTAATTAGGGTTTGGAATCTTCTAGAATTCTTGAGTAATCAGATCAACAACCCTCATTCATTCCCCCTTACTAGTTATCAATAAAAAAAAAATTATTGGCATATAATTTTCCTTGGGATCCATAAAATCAAGTATCAATACCAATACATCTTACCTAGTATCTTCCTCAATCTCGAGAAATCATTTCCTAGCTTGATAGGATTCATCTACGCATAACATGAAAATAAAATTGGAAATGACTACTTCACAAATAGATGACTGATATAGGAAAAAATATATTTATTTTTGATGCAAGATTACTCAAAGACTCAAGATGCTCCTACATCAGACACCTAGGGTTAATAAAGAACTGATGTCCACATTAGGCATGACTAATATTCTAATTAGAATCATAAAGATCCAACTCAACTTGTGTAATCCACAAATTCTCTTCAACTAGTTTATTTTTCCACTAAGATAGGTATTCCATATAATCTTTTCCTCTAGTGATTTTAATTACTTAACTACTTGAGATCTTCTTAATGTTATTTATTTTCTTCTTAGGATAATCTAAGTTACATTTTAGTTTATCATCTAATCCAAAATATTCAAAGATAGCTATAATGTTGAATATAGGTGAAATCCATATCTTCTAGTAATTCAACTTCAAAAGAATTTCCACTATCAAACTTTATCAAAATCTTACAAGGACCAAACTTTTTCATCTTATGTTCACTATAGGTACAAATTGGAGACATGTTTTTCCTTAAGTGAATCATAATCTTGTCACCAATTTCAAAAGATTTATGTATTTTCCTCTTATCAACTCTTTGTTGTTATTCCAGATTATTGTCTTCTAAAACCATTTTAACATCCTAATTGACATCCTTCATGAAATATATAAATTCTTCATCTTTAGCACTTATCTTTCTTTCAAAGTTTAGATCTCTTAATTCAATACTTCCCTTAGGATTCATCCCAATAACAATCTCAAAAGATGTCTTCTTAGTACTCCTATTGATAGAATTATTGTATGCAAACTTTACTTGTACCAAAATCAAATCCCAATTAGTAGGTTTATCTCCAACCAAACATCCCAATAAGTTACCCAAACTTCTTTTAACAAATTTATTTTTTTCATCTATTTATAGATGAAATGTAGAATTAAACTTTAACTTTGTATTTAGCTTCTTCCAAAGTTTCCTCTAGAAATAAATAGTAAACTTAGTAGCTCTATCTAAAATAATAGTTTTAGGAAATCCATGCAATCTTACCACTTCATTAAATGATAATTCAACTTCATGTACAACATTAGATGTCTTATTACAAGATATGATATGATCCATCTTTGAAAATATGTCAACTAGCACAAAAAAAGAATCATTACCTCTTTGAGTTCTAGGAAAAAAAGAAAAAAATTCCATAGTTATATCTTCCCAAGCCTTATCAGCTATAGGATGGTGAATATGATTCCAATTTCTGACTAGTTCCTTTTGTTATTTGAAAAATTCTCAAACTTCTTACCATCATATGCACATCCTAATAAATTTATTTCCAAAAGTACCTATCTCAAATCAACTTTATTGTTTTATCAATCCCAAAATGTCCACCACTATGCTTTTTGTAAGAATTTGGCTTAGGCTAGAATTCACCCAAGAACTAAAAAACTCAACACAAGCACACAGTAGACCAAAATAGACAGAGTATGATCAGAATGATGATATTCATTCAATAACTAGATTGAGAGTACACTAGGAGTGCCTGAATATAAAGGCCTCAGGAGTGCTTCTAGAATGGATAGAAGTTAGCATCATGATATGTCATACAACCAGGCACATGTCCACCAAATATGGATTATCCTCCATTAAGCACGACATTAAGTGCAATGATGTGAGGATAAGATTACAATGGTGTAGCACGCAAATTAGTGGTGTAGACAACATGTGCTAAATGAGGAGTGTGGATAACTGTGTTTTCATCATGACAACTCAGTGAATGATGCATACTCCTGTGTTGTAGACACCATGTGCATAATTAGAGTTGTGTAACTCAATGAGAGTTCACAAACTCCTAAGTGTCTCACCTAAAATAATAATAAAATAATGCAAAATAATTAAATAATGCATTAACCTAAGTAAATACTTATTTACACCAACACTTTTATTTTATGATATTCTCTCTTATAGATCCTCTAGGTATACACAATTGAATTATCTTAAACAACATATCTTCCTAAATGAAATAATCAATTCACTTATATATCATCATTTTTTCCTTACAAGTTTTCTAAGGTTATGCAAAATTAGGGTTATTTTCGTATAGATACCTTAAATCATTAAAATGAAGTACTTCAATTCTCATTTTTGTCAATAAATTCCTTCTACTCAAAAAATTAGCAACCTTTTTTGACTATCCACTCTTATGCTTCAAAGAAAATGAGAAGTTTTGCAAAAGCTCAACCCCCTTCATATGTCTCTGATTCAACTTATTCTGACTTCCCAAATACTACAATTATTTATGGTTAGTATACAACACAAAATCCTTAGGTATCAAATAATGTATTCATTTCCTCAAAGCTTGAAGAATAGCATAGAACTATTGATCATGAACTGAATCATTTCTCTTAGCATCATTCAATTTCTGACTAAAGAAAGCTATATTCTTCCTTCTTGACTCAAAACAACTCTAATAGCACTTCCACTAAATTAATAGTCACCTTAAAATACTTTACTAAAATTAGGCAAAGAAAGTATAAGCAGTTATGCAATCTTCTATTTTAACATTTTAAAACTCTTTTGTGCTCCATGTGTCTACTTGAAATCCTTTTTACCTCCTATCATAGTCCCAATTGTAGCATTACAAATAGAACTAAAATTATTTATGAGATTCCTATAGAAACTTGTCAATCATGAAATGATCTTACCCCTCTAACAATCTCATGTATAGGCCACTAAAGAATAACTTTCACCTTTTTAGAATCCATATTCAAACCATCAAGTGAAATAAAAAATCTAAGATATGCAATTTCTTCCTTCATAAATGTACTTTTCTTCAGGTTAATCTAAAATTTCTCCTCTTTCAATATCTGCAATACTTGTTTGGCATACTTAAGATGCTCTTCATTAGCCTTACTAAATATCAAAATGTCATTCAGATATATAATAAAAAATTTACCCAAGAATCTTTTCAAAACCTCATTCATCAACCTCATAAAAGTACTAGGTGCATTAGTTAGACCAAAAGGCATAACCAAAGACTCATACAAATCTTCATTAGTCTTAAAAGTAGTTTTCCATTCATCCCCTTCTCTAATTTTGATCTAATGATAGTTGGAAATATAAGAGGAGTAATTGAGAGAAGAGAGGTGAATCAGTTACTACTAAAATAAATCCCATTTCCCTTAGATGTTAGTACAAACTAAACTCTGAAAAATTGAACTCTGATAATGCTTGACAAACACACACAAAAATGTTGTAACTCAATAAACACTGAAAATGCTTGGCAAATAATTAACATGAAAATCTTAAGATGTTATACACGATTACTATTACTTTAACTTGGTTGCAAACACATAAGAGAAATAGCATAAACACATTTGATACCAAGATTTAACATGGAAACCCAATTTGGGAAAAACCACCAATTGCAACTAGTTACTAATTTTCACTCTTTTGAAGTGAGCCCTATTAGGAGCCAACCTTATTAAAGGTTACAAAACACACTGGTAGGTGTGACCTTTTTAGAGGATTTAATCACCTTGTTAGGAGTGGCCTTGTAAGAGTTCTCTGGACAATTCAATAAAAATGTCATCTTGTTAGAGGATTTATTAATAGTTGTTAAGCCAACTCTATTAAGAGATTTAGATCACTGCTACAATGGTTAGAGAGTAACAATGACATGACTTAATTTAGATGCAACTGAATTTTTGATTAGAGATCTCAATTCTAGCTTGTATACTTGATCCTTGTTGATCAAATATATCTTTGTAGCTCCACAAAGATATTCTTCTTATCCTTCTTATTCGCTTCCTCTTAGCATCATCAAATCTTCAATTATCTTTCATGAACTCACTCTTTCTAAATCTCAACTTGACCTTATATATATATATATATATATATATATATATATATATATATATATATATATATATATATATATATATATATATCAAGTCAGCTAAAATATAACTTAGAATAATTAATATTTGTCTTCTTATTCAACTAGAACGAACAAATAAATCAATTTGAATATAATATGCCAAAATAAGAAAATCCTTTGTTAGCCAACCCTACTCAATGGACACTAACTTTGAAATGATTTTCATGTATTAACCAAGTGAACTCAAACAACACTACATATTTGCAAAGTTCTTTTGGTAACTGAGTGAGCTTGATTAACACTCAACTTTTGCAAACTTTTCTTTGGCACCCGAGTGAAATGGGTAGATACTATATTCTAAACTAGGTAAACTCCAGAACACTGGGTAGACATAGAAAATTATTTTCAATACTCGAGTGAGCTCTACATACACTGACTGGTAATGATATGATATTTTTTGTAACATCAAAGAAAAACACAATTAATCAATTATTTCAACAATCTCCCTCTTTGGCATTGATGGCAACACAATATGTCGTAATACAATGAAATTTTTAGAGAAAGAATAAAGTAAGAAACATATCTATAGTTTCATTTAGATTCTCATCCATGAGAACTCCCTCTATTAGTGTGAACTCTCTCTACCTTCAGTTTCTCCCTCAGTCAAAAAATTTTTATCTGCTACTACTTCTTCTAATAGAAAACTCTATGTTTTCTATCAAACCAAGTTCATTATCCCTTTTTGACATCTCTTTCTTTTTCTATTTACAAAATTTCTATGAGATATGATAGCAAACTTCTCCCTCTTTGACATCCCATTCCAAAGACAATGTTTAGTGAATATCAATGTACCTCAAATACTAATTCATTTTTAATATGCCCTTGTCAACACTACACCAATTGATTGATCTTCAACATGCTCTAGTTGATGCATCACTAAACTTCATTTAGTGAGCTTCAGATAGGAGAATTAGCCCTAACTTACCTCTTACATACAAAAATGCATCCTTACGTAATGGCTTGGTGAATATGTCTACAATTTGTTCTTTTGTATTCACATTCTAGTCTAACTTCTTTATCTTGTAGCAATTCTCTCAAGAAATGATATTTTATAGCAATGTGTTTTTTTTTTGGTATGCATCAATAGATTATTTGATATATTGATTACACTAGTGTTATCACAATATATGACTACTAGATCCTTGATCTCTATCCTTATACCTATGAATAGTTGTTTGAATCAAACAATATTAGAAAAAATTGACTATTACTACCAAATATTATGCCTCTACTATGGACTAAAAGATACAATTATGTTTCTTGCTTGTCTAAGGCACTAGTCTTTTACTAAGAAAGAATGCTCCACCACTAGTGCTTTTTCTGTCATCAATACTTCTTGCCCAATCAGCATCTGTGAATACTTTTAAATCCAAATTGCTTCCTATTTTGTACTATAAACCATATTCTTCAGTACCTTGTAGATATCTCATGATTCTTTTGATTGACATCATGTGATTTTCTTTTGGATTTTTTTAGAATCTTTCCACCATACTGATTGCTAATGCAATATCAGGCCTTGTATGCACTACACACTACAATTTTCAATCATTGATCTTTATGTGGTCTAATCTACCTCTTTGGAATCATAATTTTTAGAAATCTTATGTCCAATAGACATAAGGGTTCCAACTGGTCTTGAATCTTCCATTCAAAATTTATTTAGTATCTCTTTGATATATTTAGATTAAGTAATGTAGATACCATCTTTCTTCTATTGGATCTACAATCCAACAAAGAATTTTATCTCACCAAACATAGACATCTCAAATTCTTTACTTATTTCTTCTAAAAATGCCTTGCATAAGTCATTGTTTCCTATGAATAAAGTATCAGCAATGAATATTTCTACCAACAAAATCTTTTTTCCTGGTCCTTCTTTGATATGTAGACTATTGTTATCATTTGTTCTTTAAAAAACAATCTGTACCAAGTAATTATGAAGTCTTTCATACCAAGCTCTGGGAGCTTCTTTGAGACCATATAATGTCTTATGTAATTTTTGGACCATGTCCTTTTTGCTAGGATCTAAAAAACCTTTAGCTTGTTTAATGTAAACTTTCTCATCAAGAATTTCGTTCAAGAATGTAGATTTTACATGCATTTGATAAACTTTAAATCCTCTGCATATGCTAGTAAAGTTCTAACACCTTCTAATCTTGCAACAAGACAAAAAAATTTATCATAATCAATACCTTCTTCATGAGAATAGCCTTTACATACTAACCTTGCTTTTTTTCTAGAAACTTCTCCATCTTCATTTAGCTTAGTTTTTGATGCATGTCTGATGCAGGAGCATCTTGCATGGGAAAATTAAATTATTAGAAAAAAAAAAAAAAAAAAAAGAGAAAAAAAAAAAAGGGAAAAAAAAAATATTTGTGGAGGAGAGAGAAAGTGACAAAAATGGAAGAAAAATAATAAAAAATAGAAAAATAGGAAAAAAGGAGAAAAGAGGAATTTCTATTTTCAAGGTGCATGGGTGGCATAAATAGAAAATAATAAAAATAGTTGTCATTCCATTAATCGAGGTGTGTGGGTGGCATCTTAGAAGTTTGTGGAAAGATCCTTAAATCATGTATTTAATATTTGTTGGGTGCTTAGTTGTATTTAGGTGGAAATTCTAGAAGGTTGTAGATATTGTAGAAGGTTGTGGAGATTCTAGAATGTTGTGGATAAATCATGTCTTGGGTTAGAAGTGCCTATTTAAGCAAGGCTTATTATCATTTGTAATCAAGTTGGAGAAATAGAAGCTTTTCAAGTGTAAGCTCTTGTAGTGAATCTCTTCTAATGTAATCTCTTGTAAGGAAGTTCGAGAAATAGAAGTTCTTGCATTGTAAGCTCTTCAAATGTAATCTCTTGTAATGGATTTCAAGTATTAATGGATGCTTTATGAAGCATTTTTGTCATCTCTCTATCTCCATATTGTTGCATTTTTGGTTGTGAGTTGGTACGGGTAGTGTGGCCCATCATCAGTGGTATCAAAACATACCTTTGTGAGTGGTAGTAGAGTGTACCATCGTCAGTGGTATCAGAGCGGGAGTTCCTGACCATGTGAACAGATCGTCGAACGTGAGGCAGTTTGCACCAGGACCTTGAGTTGGGTGAAGTTTGTCAAAAAAGTTCTTGCTTGTGTAGACAGATCACCGACTGTGAGGCAGTTTGCACAAGGTTTTTGCGTTGCACTAGATTTGTCTTCTAAAGAGTTGATTATGGAGAAGAGAAAGAAGAAGATGACTTTTGTGATTGGATGGATTCTGAGGATTCCTAGACTTGAGAGATTTAGAAGGAGAATGCAAGAAGAAATATTTTTGGATTTGCAAAAGCAAGTGAATGAATTAGAAGCTGAGTTGCAGATGAGAAGAGCACATTACCAGAAAAGAGACGTTGATAATTATTTGGATGTGAAAAAGAAAGAAGATCTAGTATAGTATCAAACATGTGGTACAAAAGAAGAGCAAGAGGATGAAGAGGAAATTATTAGTCAACCTAAAGTTGAATAAGATGAAAGAGAAGAGGAAGAGCATGAAGATGACAAGATCTATGAACCTAAAATAGATCAAGAAGATTTGAAGATTGCAGCAATGGAGGAAACATATAGTGCCTTCGTCAGAGATCAAGCAAGTGAAGAAGTTACATGCATTGTTGACAACATGAAAGAGGCAAGCGAAGATGAGGATGTCAAACAAGTAAATTCTTATCATGGGATGTTGTGTTTGATATGAGTTTGAAAGATATTGATGATGGTTTGCATGAGGATCTTGTTAGTCATGTGTGGTATGCAAAGGAAAATTGGTATGGTGTTGTTGGGTTTATTATAGGTGTGATTAATTCAATAAGATTGGATGAGGATGAGAGTTATACTTGGTTAGAGTTCATTGCGAAGGAGTATTTTCAGCAGCGAACACTTGTTCCAGCCAAGTGTTGGAAAAGAAGAAAGAAGGAAATATATCAGCACCGGATACTTGTTCCAGCTATGTGTTGGAGGAAGAGAAAAAAAAAGTCAACAGTGCCTACTTCATTTTGTGAATCCATATTCACAAAATTTTTCTTACCATGGGAGTCGGATGCAGGAGCATCATGCATTAGCAAAAAGAAAAAAAAAATGTGGAAGATTTTCATGTTGGTTTTCTTGTCCCTATTGAGGTGGAAGCTTGTTGTGAAGATGAAAATGGTTCTATATCTTTCTTTTGACATCAAAGTGTGGGACACACTTTTCTATCTACCAAGGGAGTTTGATGCAGGAGCATCTTGCATGGGAAAATTAAATTATTAGAAAAAAAAAGAGAGAGAAAAAAAGGGTAAAAAAAAAAAATTTGTGGAGGAGAGAGAAAGTGACGAAAATGGAAGGAAAATAATAAAAAATAGGAAAATAGGAAAAAAGGAGAAAAGAGGAATTTCTATTTTCAAGGTGCATGGGTGGCACAAATAGAAAATAATAAAAATAGTTGTCATTCCATTAATCGAGGTGTGTAGGTGGCATCTTATAAGTTTGTGGAAAGATCCTTAAATCATGTATTTAATATTTGTTGGAACTTAGTTGTATTTAGGTGGAAATTCTAGAAGGTTGTAGATATTGTAGAAGGTTGTGGAGATTCTAGAATGTTGTGGATAAATCATGTCTTGGGTTAGAAGTGACTATTTAAGCAAGGCTTATTATCATTTGTAATCAAGTTGGAGAAATAGAAGTTTTTCAAGTGTAAGCTCTTGTAGTGAAACTCTTCTAATGTAATCTCTTGTAAGGAAGTTCGAGAAATAGAAGTTCTTGCGTTGTAAGCTCTTCAAATGTAATCTCTTGTAATGGATTTCAAGTATTAATGGATGCTTTATGAAGCATTTTTGTCATCTCTCTATCTCCATATTGTTGCATTTTTGGTTGTGAGTTGGTACGGGTAGTGTGGCTTGTCATCAGTGCTATCAAAGCATACCTTTGTGAGTGGTAGCAGAGTGTGTCCCCATCAGTTTTGAATACCCACTTTGTGCCAATTACATTTTTATCCTTGGATCTACGAACAAGAGTCCAAGTTTTTTACTTCTCTATCTATTCTATTTCTTCATTCATTTCTTCAATTAAAATTTCATTATCTAAGGCATCTTTAACATTTCTAGGTTTAAATTCAACAAGTAAACATGTACCTTTCAATTTGTTTCTTGTCATTGTTCTGTCTGATTTGTCTCCAATGATCTAATCAGGTGCATGATGCCTTCTGACATATCTTACTAACACAAGTTCTTTGGATTTGGAGTGTGTTTCACTAATTTCATCATGAACTTTAGTATTAATCTCAAGTCCCACTATCTAGGACTCAGGTCCATTAGACTCGATTTACTCTAGCTTGGTAGCCTCAAACTACAACTCAGGTCATTTAGATTGTAACTTGGGTTGCACTGTCTACAACTTGGTAGTTGTTGGACATTTTTGGGACTTGGGAGGTGAAGCCTCCTATCTATTAGATAGATTTGTTAGGGTATTAGGTTCATATTAAACAAATCTTTTGTAATTCTCATACTCTTTGTTGCTTTCTTCTTCACTCTTTTTTGCAAAGTCATCAATTCTCACATGTGCACCTTCTACGATTTTATGAGTAGACAAATTGAAACACTTGTATGTTTTACTTCTATAGGAGTATCCTAGGAATATTCCTTCATCACCTTTGACATCAAATTTACCTTTCCTAGATTCTTTCAAGATATAAAATTTGTTGCCAAATACTTTCAAGTACCTTACATTAGGTTTGTAGCCATACCATAGTTCATAATGAGTTTGATTTGAGTCTTTCTTTAGTTGTACTTTGTTCAAGGTAAGTACTGCAATGTTGATTGCTTCCTTCCTATATTTGATTGCAACATTATTTTCTATCATCCATGTTCTTGCACAATCCATGATGAATTCATTCCTTCTTTCAGCTATACTACTCTTCTGAGGTGTACCTGGGGCTAACACTTGTCTTTTAATTCCTTTTTCAATGTAGAATTCATTGAATTTATAGGAGATTAATTCACCATCTCTATCTAATTTTAAACATTTCAACTTCTTTCTAGTTTCTTTTTCTACTCTTGCTAGATATCACTTGAATTTTTCAAAAGCTTCATATTTTTCTCTTAGATACGTTATAGTCATCATTCTAGAATAATCATCAACAAAAAGAATGAAAAACTTATCTCTATTGTAACTCTCTATTCCAATATGTCCACATAAGTCTATATTCACAAGCTCTAAGACTTTTTTAGGATGATAGTTCTTTTTTTTGGAACTAGTTTTCCCATCTTATCAATTTGACAATTTTTGCATAGACCCATATCAAGTTTCCTCAAGCTAGGAGTACCTCTTACTCTTTTATATTTTCTTATCTTAACTAGGTTATCAAAGTTTACATGACATAATATTTTGTGCATTAACCAACTTTCTTATACTTGAGCAATAAAATATGAACTTTCACTAAGATCAAGGTAGAATAGGTTACATTTTGTTTGTTTTCTAGATCCAACTAGATTTCCTTTTCCATCTAGTAGTTTGGCCTTCCCATTCATAAATTCTAACTTAAATCTAATTTTGTTCAATTGTGACACACTCAGTAGATTATTCTTTAATCCTTCAACCCAATAAGAATTATCACATATAAATTCATTGGTCAATGAAATACATCATTTTCCTTTTATATAAAAAGGTTCATTATTTCTAAATCTCACACTACCACCATCATAATATTTCGTGTACTCAAAAATGTTTTGTCTCTAGCCATATGATGTGAGTAGGCACTATCAATAATCCATGTATCATTTTTGCTAACATGAGAGATAAGTGCCATCTTATCTCCTTCATCATTAGATTCATCTTTTGTAGCAATATATATCATGTCATCTTCATTATTATCAGAATCTTTAGCCATAAAACAAGATTTCTTACCTTTGTCCTTATAGTTTTTGAATTCCTTCTTGCCTTTGTATGTATTTTTTTTTCTTTTCATCCTTGTTTTCTTTGTTTGGGCACCTTTCAGCAATGTGACCAACTTCTTCACAAGAAAAGTAGATTAGAGGAATTTTACCTTTGTACTTTCCTCTACCTTTGGAATATTTCCTTGCAAGTAGGGCTTTAACAACTTCAAGATCACTATTAGAAATTTCTTCTTCTTTTTCTTCACTTCCTGATTGATTGGCCTTTGATTTCTTACTCTTTTTCTTGAGTGAGAGTTTGGCTTCAAATTCAGACTTGATACATTTGGAACTAGGAACATAGTTGTCATAGTTAGCCAATTCAAAAGTTGTCAATCTTCCAACCAAAGCATCCAAAGTTATTTTTCTATTTGGATCACATCTCATCTCTTAAATAAAAAATATTCTAATTTCATGGATAGGAAGAAGGGTTCAAAGTATCTTTCTTACAACTATTTTTTCATCAATGTCTCCTCTGGATGCTTTGATTGCACTCACACTTGCTTTGATTATCTCAACATATTTTGCAATATTTTCATCTTCTCTCATTTTCATCTAATCAAGCTGGTCTATGATACTTTCTTCTTTAGCTCTTCTCACATTATCATCTCATTCATAAATGTCTTTTAGCTTAATCCACATATCATAAGTTGTATTACAACCTTTGACTTCATCAAATTTAGCATAATTAAGAACAAATGCAATGTCAATCATCATGATGTTATTATTTTTCTTTCTAGCAATATCTTCAACTGATAATGTTCTAGTCAGAGTTTTGTATTCAATATCAAGATACTTACAACCTGAATCACTAATAGTTGCTAGATGCAATATCATAAGTCCTTTCCATCCTACAAAGTTGTCTCAGTTCAACCTAGAAATCTCTCTTCTATAAGACATCCTAATCTTTAGCTTAAGTCCTTGAAACCTTCTCTTCGAGTACCAAAATCTTTGATACCAATTTTTGGAAATATAAGAAGAGTAACTAAGAGGGGAGGGGTAAATTTTTTACCACTAAAATAAATCCTAGATCCCTTAGATGTCAGTACAAAATAAACTCTGAAAACTAAACTCTATTGATGCTCGGCAAACACACAAAAAATGTTGTAACTTGGTAAACACTGAAAATGCTCAACAAATAATTAACATGAAAATATTAAGATGTTATCTATGATTTTTTTTTTTTAACTTAGTTGCAAACCCATAAGAGAAATAACATAAACACAAACACATTTGACACCAAGATTTAACATGGAAACCCAATTTGCAAAAAACCACCAATTGCAACTAGTTACTAATTTTCACTCTTCTAAAGTGAGCCCTATTAGGAGCTAACCTTGGTGAAAGTTACAAAACACACTGCTAGGTGTGACTCTATTAGAGGATTTAATCACCATATTAGGAGTGTCCTCATTAGAGGTCTTTGGACAATTCAATAGAATTACCACCTTGTTAGAGGATTTACAAATAGCTATTAAGCCAACTCTGTTAAGAGATTTAGATCACTACTACAATGGTTAGAGAGTAACAATGACATGACTTGATTTGGATGCAACTAAATTGTTGATTACAAATATCAATTCTAGCTTGTATACTTAATCCTTCTTGATTGAATATATCTTTTCAATTCCACAAGGATATTTTTCTTATCCTTCTAATTCGCTTCCTCTTAGCATCATCAAATCTTGAATTATCTTCCATGTACTCACTCTTTCTAAATCTCAACTTGGCCTTATGTTTATATCTTTCATATTGTCAAGTCAGCTAGAATATAACTTAAAATAATTAATATTCATCTCCTAAGTTGACTAGAACCAACAAACAAATAAATTTGAACTTAATATGCCAAAACAAGAAAATCTTTCGTTAGCCAACCGTACTCAGTAGACACTAACTCATAATCAATTTTCCTGTGTTAACCAAGTAAAGTTGGTCAACATTGCATATTTACAAAGTTCCTTTCATAACTAAGTGAGCTCAGTTAACACTGGTTCCATCCAACATTTCCTTTATTAAAAAAATGAGCTTGGTTAATACTCAAATTCCACAAAGTTTCCTTTGGCACCTAAGTGAACTCAATAGATACTATCTTCTAAGCTAGGAAAACTATGGAATGCTCGATAGACATAGAAAATTGTCTTCAATGCCTGAGTGAGCTCAACATACATTGAATGGTAATGATATGACATCTTGTGTAACATCAAATACAATACACAATTAATCAATTATTTCAACAAGCCACTTTTCAAATCAATCTTGGTAAAATACTTTGCTCCATTCAAACTATCCATTATGTCATCCATTCTAAGAAAAGGAGATCTATATTTCACTATTATATTGTTTATTGATCTAGAATTATTGTACATTATCCATTCCCAAATTTTTTTAGATGCTAATATAGAAGGTACTACACAAGGATAAAGCTTTCCCTAATCAAACCTTTCTCAAGAAATTCTTGTAATTGTCAATTCAATTCAGCTTTTTCATCATGTGTTAATCTGCGTAGTGTTTTATTAGGCAAACTAGCTCCAAATATTAAATTCATACAATGATAATACTTCTCGTAGGTAGTAAACCATCAGGTACATAATCATAAATAATGCCTTGAGATTATGCTAACAAGGATTAAATTTTAGGTGCATGCTCTAACTCATCATGTTTCTCAGTCTTTCCAAGAATCAAAGCAAAACAATATTTTGTTCCTTCATGTCTCTAGAAAATTGATTATTTCAACCAAACATACTCTCATTGTGGTAAAATTGTTCTCTTCAATTTTTTCTACCAAAGGAAACAACATTTGTTTCTTTCCATCTACCCAAATTCTATACTGATTCAACCTACCATCATAAAAATCTTGCCTATCATACTACCAAGGTCTACCCAAAATAATATGAAAACAATCCATAGAGATAATATCACACAAAAATTCATCATGATAATTCCTAATTTTGAATTTAACAAGGCATTTCTCACTTACAAGTAATTCATGCTTCTTCTAGCCCCAAGAAATGTGATAAGGTTTAGGATGTCTCAATCTCTATAACTGCAAATTGTTAACTAGCTCTTCATATGCAAAATTATCTAAACTTCCACTATCAATGATTACCTTGAAATATTTTTCAGCTATCTTACATCTAGTTTTGAACAAACTTCTTCTCAAAATAGGTTCTCCATTAGTTTCTTCATTCCACAAGATCCTTCTTAACATTAGGTTCTCACCATTTTTAGGTTCACTAGATGTTTCAACAACTTCTTCACAAGCCAAAGTGCTTCAGCTATTACCTCCAATCTTCTTTCCAAAATTATTACATTCAAAAGCTCTATGCCCTTCTTCTCCACATCTATAACAAGTACATTTAAACAAAGAGCTTTCTTTTCATTTTTTGCTATTATTATTCCTAGTGTAACTAGTATAGTTACCCCTAGTGTAGTTACCTCTTGTACCAATAGGTTCTTCCTTCTATTCTAATTTTCCTTTACCTTGAATTGCACTGTTAGAGATGCTACCTTCTCCATATGTTCTACCTCTACTTCTTTTAAATCAACCACCTCTTCCTTTCTATTTATGATCCTATTTCTTCATCAATATTTCTTCATCCTTTAATGCATATTGATATGCTTCTTCTACATTGTCTATTTTAACATAGTTGATCTCATCTTGAATATATTTCCTCAAACCATTCAAGTACCTAGCCACTTTCTCAACTTCATCATCGACATATCCAAATCTAATATCCAATATATAAAATTCTTCAATATATTCCTTCATACTCAAGTCCTTTTGTCTCAAATTTTGCATCTTTCCCAATAAATTAACTTGATAATCAATAGGGAGAAACTTCTTCTTTGTCTTTCCAATCATATTTTCCCATGTCTTGATCTTTTCTTTACCCCTTTTTGTCTTTTAAATTGAAAATGATCCAACCAAAGTGAAGCATGACCCTTCAACTATGTACCTACTATATTAAGCTTCTTATTATTAGGAGTACCTTCATACTCAAAGTACTTATTTGTCTCAATGATCCAATCCAATATAACACTAATCTCAAGCCTTCCATCATATCAAGTAACTTCAACAACAAGTCTAACTTTCTCCCTAGAAAAAACTCTTAGAAGTCTTTCCTCATCTTATTCAAACTTAGGCTTAGGGTTATGATTCCATACTACCTCTTCATCATCACTAACATCTTTAAGATGTACATATTTTCTTTGTGATATCTCCACAACTTCAACTCTCATTGCAATCTACCTCAACATGTTCATAATAGCATTATCAATAATTCCTCTATTGCAAACCATCTTTAAAATTATTCCTACAAGATCGTAACCTTCTATAAGTTATAGGTCAGATATCAGATCTACCAATCTACAACCAAATTCAACAAGACTCTCCACAATCCAAACCTCAAGAAATAACTCGCTCTGATAACACCTAACATAGGGAGATGCAAGGAATTAAGTAAAACATTTGGAATAAACCAAACTTAAAGCATTCAACACTCCCTACTCAAAGATACACATGGAAGATGTACATAGGTTAATGAAACCACAGAGAACACAAGGCTAGATACAACCAATTTTAGGTGTAATTATTTCACTTCACATATAAAGAAACAACAACATGCCTAGTTGTGAGGCCTTCTTGGTTGCAACCTTATACAAAAAAATAGCTATATAGTCTCATAACCTTAGATCACATCTTCTATCTTCTATCTCATCCCATGATATTCATTCTATAGTTAACCAAGCTTCTTTTATAGTAAACTAAGGCACAAGTCAGCTAGTCAAGAACTTAATTACAAAATAGGTCCATGCTTGGAATAGTAAAAGAAAATCTTCACAAACAATAATATGAAATGATGTGCACTTAAATGTAGGTCCACACATGTATTAGGAGTCATCTCCTAACTAGGCAAGATGCCACATAATCAATGAAAATTGTACCAATAAGAACAATATGATATGCATAATGAAAACAAAAGGAAAATAGGACTACAAAAAATGACACATAACTCAAGAAATATAGAACATAAGAATTTTTGCACTTAGGAAAAGGATCAAGAACAAGTTCTTGACATGATGATAACTACACATAACATGAAAATAAAAGTAGCGACAACTACTTTGCAAATAATGTACTAATAGAAACAAAACAAAACAAAAAATTGTTTGATGCAAGATTTTTTAAAGACCCAAGATGCTGTTGCATATTCGCCCTCTTTGGAATTAGTGACAAAAACTTGTACATGTAATCAAAACTGTACTTAATGAAAATTTGCATTGATCCCCATAAGCTTATACTCCTTAGTTTGCTTGAGTTTTTTATTTTAAAAAAATTTCAAAAATTGTATCATCCTTATATCTACTTATCATATTCCATATAAAATTTCTCACATATTGTATTCACATAGTTATCCCCCTTTTTTGATAATAATGCCAAAAATTTATTTATGTACAAAGTATACTTACATTTTATCAAATGATACAATTTGTGCACTCTGTGCACTCTCTAGTATGAATTTCCATGATTATTTCATAGCTTCCAATGCTAGTTGCTATGAGTGTATCTATGATTATAGTTCTATTGAATATGTTTTGTCACGGACATTTTCTAAGTTTCTATCAGCTCTCTATCCTTCTTGATAGATTTTGCATCACTTCCAATAGTGGCATGAGGATGGACTGAAATTCAAGATTTTTTTCCCTTATCTTATCCTCTTCTCTCCTTGGGTCAACATATAAGCTCATAAAACATTTTATCTTTTAATAGTGGACATGCAATGACCAAGGTTCCTCAATTCACTTTTCTAAACTTTTCCTCAATTTTTTCAATTTTTCTAAAATATTTTGTATGAAATGAGGTACATCACACATTTTTTGAATAGTTGGATTATCTCCTTAAGAATGTTCTTCAAATTGGTTTCCAAAGTGTCAAGTTCAACTTGTGAAACTATAATAGAATCATTCACCTTTTCCATGATTTTTGCTCCAATTTATTCTCTACTAATTCCAATAATTTCTTAGAAGCAATAACTAGTTCCATTCAGCTTCTCTACAAGAGATCTTAACTATTAAAGAATTGGTGTTTTTTCAACTTGGTTTTAGGCACAATTTATAGTAAGATGGCTTGAACATTAGATAACACATTTTTATGGTTTACTTCTTGATTCATGTTCTCTTATGCTTCATTCCTTTTGCACAATATGCCATACTTTTCCAAAGCATTAGGATCAAGTTTACTCAAGTCACATTGAGGCATCACTATAACTTCATTTAAAGTGACTTGATCTCTCTTACTCTTATTCTTCTTCTTCTTCTTCTCCTCCTCCTCCTCCTCCTCCTCAAAAGTGATTGAACTTATGCTAGGTGACATTTTTGGTGGTACTAGAGCTTATTGATCCTCATTTATCTTTTTTTTTTCTCAACATTAGTGGATTTTTCTTTCTTTCTTACACTATCCTTTTCTTTTGCAGGAGCCTCGGTGCTTGCGTCTTGCTCAGAAATAGCTTCCTATTGTAGTTGTTACTTGATGGGTTGTGCTAGCATCTCTTTCTCTTTTTCCTTCTCCATTTCTTTTCCACTTTCTTTATCTTTTTTAGTTTCTAGCATAGTTTTCTATGTGGCTGAGATTATTCCCTCATTAGATCTGCATGTTGCATAGTCAATTTTTATATCTTTATTTTTCTTGATGGAAATGTTTTTGATTAAGGAAAATAGGTTTTAATAGTCCCCTGAAAACCCTACACAAAAAAAGTCAAACATAAAAAAAATGCTTAAAGTAATAGTTTAACTAAAAGAAACCAACTAAAACAACCCCCCACAAATAAAAGAAAGAAACCAAAAAAAGCCACGTGTTAGATTGTGGTGACTAATCAGGAAAGTATTGTACATACTTCATAAATTCTTTGGGGTTTGGAGCATCTCCCCGAAAAAAAAAATTGGGCCCTATTTTATCAATATTTTGGGTCAACATGTAATTATTAATTATAACCCTAAGGCTGTTAAAATACTTGTATAAAAGGGCTTAGGGTTAGGGATTGTTTCATAAGGTGTGATGTGAAATTGGTTCTTGCAGCAGTATTGAGCTGTAAGGGATTAAAGATTGTAATTAGGTTGTAATCACAAGATCACAAAAATATTGGACTTGTTATTTGGTGGGCATAGCCTAGGGATTGGGTGAACCGCATTAAATCTTGGTGCCTTGTGTTCTTTTCTATTTGATCTATTATTTTTTCTATTATTGGTTATATTTGTATGTAATTGTTATTTCTGTCTATGGTTTAATCCTAACACCGGGGGGTAGGAAAAAAAACTAGGAGCAACAAAAAAGCCAAAAAGGTAGCTCAGGTGATTTCTCTAAGTATTTATGCTGCACAAATTTATAGCTCCAACATTCTTCTAGCTGCCTCCTTCATGATAGATAGATCTTTGTCAAGTACTTGAATATCCTTCTTCTTCGTGCTAGATCTAGTTCTCTTCCTCAAACTATCTCTAGGAGACCTATCCTTGGGGTTGTTGGGAGAAAGATCCTCCTCCTTACTGACCCTATTTTCTTCCACTTTGTTAATGAGCACCTTTATGTTCTCATTAGCCTCTTTGAGAATTTTGTAGCTTTGATCAGCAATATTATGCATTGAGCTCTCCATAGTTTGGACCATGTTCTTCACTTCCTCCACTCTATTATCCATTTTATTTTCTTCCTCTGCTTTCCTATTCTTCAAGTTGTAGTTCTCCCTCTCCAAGCTGCTCACTTTCCACTTGGTGGTGTGAAATTTGTCCATTGCATTCTTTTTAGCATTGTTAAGAACATCCATTTAAGGATTTTCCTTGGTGGTGTCACTAAAAATCACAAGGGTTAGGTCAATCAACTCTTCGATTTGGATTTTTCCCTCTTTATTGTCCTTGACCAAAGTTCTGATCGATTCTCTATAATCCCCATTCTAGCATAAATAGTGTCAAAATTCCTCCACACCACATTCCTATCCTTGCTTGTAATTGTGCATTTATATTGGTTGGTTCTAAATTCCTCATATCCCTACTCTTGCTCATCCCCTTCACTCTGATTAATGTCCCCCTCTACCCTTTCCTTCCCTGCCCCCTTTTTTCCTCCTTGGAATTAGAGACTTTCCCTCTTTTCCAGCCCCTAAAGGTCATGACATCCTCCTCATTTTTGGTCTATATTTTAATGGTAATGTTTCTCTTACCCCTCTTCCTCTCCATGCCCTCCCCTTCTCTAAGATAGTCTCCTCCTCACCTTTACCACTGTCACCATTTGTGTCCATGCTCTCAGCCCTTTCATTATAGTCCCTATCCAAAGATATGTCAAAACATTATTTAGGTTGGATTAGAACTTTTTTCTCCTTCCTCTCCATTTTAGTGATTCTTTTACCAAAAATGTGTTGTGGGGAATCTTTCTCCTTTGAGTCCGAGTGCATCTCATGGTTGTCCTCAGTATTAGAAGGCATATAGTCCTCTCCCCACTCTTCTAAGTCCCCTCTTCCTTTCTTTCCCTCCTTCCTATTCTTATTTTTTTTCCCCATAGACCTAGCCTTAAAAAAATTGTAAATTAACAATAAAAGCCCCTCATGGAAGGAAGGGTTACTAGAATGCTTCTCCTTATAATCATTAATGTTTTCATTAATAGAAGAGTAAAGGTAAAGGGAATACCTAAAATAGTTGAGAAGCACAAAATGGTGGGTCCAAAGGTGGTCAAATCTAGTGTCAAGGGAGATTTACTTGATAACAATATGTCACACAAACTTCCATAGTGACTTAATGGTGCTTGGCAGATAGTAAGTACCCTTCTTCACCAATGACTTCTTTTCCTCTAAATCCTTGATAAATTCTACCACCGCCTACCCCAAAATCTTTTTATCTCTATAGAATTTCTTCTCCATAATGGGAATACTAGTCACTATAGAGATAGCATCCTCTATCACTATGAAATCCACCCAATTAATTTTAACAATTCCCTCATTCTAGCTCTTTACCATGCTCCAAGTAATAGAGGGTTTCCATCCATGGAGCTATTCTATGAAATTTGTGACTTCACCTTTTTTCAAAATGCTCCACACCTTGGAGCATCTGTGCCACTTCTGAGCTTCATCCTTTGGTTCCCTCCTATGTCTTTCCCCCTCCATGATATCTTCCTTTGTGCACAATTTATTTCTAAAATTGATACCCTTTGAAGCCAAAATATCTTTGGCACTAGTCATTTTCTCAAAACTTCCTTTCATCTTGTGTACTTTATGCCAAATTGATCCTCAAAGTAAGTTGATGGATATTGTTGATGTGAGAAGTAATTGAGTGTTTTCATACTTACACATCACATTTTTGCACATTCCCCATAACTCATAAACAATCATAATGAATCTACACTTCATATTTATGCACATTCCCCATAACTCATAAGAAATCATAATGAACCTTTTATGATTCCCAATCCACCTAAGATCTTTTCCCTTCCAATTAGCTGATTAATATCTGGCGTGAAATTATGCCTATCCATCCACTTTGCCACTTCATTGTACTTGACTGCCCAATCAGCCAACTTATCAGTCACTTGATTGGCTTCCCTATACTCATGAGCCACATAGGTTTTTTCAAAGGTCTTAAGGTGTTGGATGCATTCTTCAATGATATTCATTATCATCCATGTTGGCTTGCTCTTATCTATAATATTTTTTGAATATCCCACCAGCCAGAGATTTTTTACTCTCATTTCTCAAGCCAATTTGATTGTTTGATGAGCCGCAATCACCTCTGCATAATTATTAGTTTGAATTCCTAGAGGGGTAAAAACTACAAAAATCCCTTTAGCATATGCATTTTTTATGATACCTCCCACCCCTGCCTTTCATGGGTCGCCTTTGGCTGCCCCATCAAAATTTTCTTTATGTCATTCCTCGGGTCAAAGAGTTCATCTGCAATCTACCCTCATATTTTTATCCCTACCCTCTATACTGAGAAAGGGGTTAGAACCTTTGATATCGGTGTAGTTTTCTATCATAGCATTAAGGAATTTGTGGAAGACAATACCTGCCTTTGTTTCCTTCTCCCTAAATATTCTATTGTTACGCTCTTTCCAAACCCCCCAACACACATGGTAGGTCCAATTCCACATGTCCATGATATCATCCCCTAACAACCCATGGTGCCATTGTTCAAAGAGCCCCAAAATATTGGAATGAAACTACTAGGTCATATTGAGAAAAAGAAAGGAAATGAGACCAAATAATTCTGATGAAATGGTAATGGATAAAGATGTGATCAACACTCTCACTGTGATTTTTGCATAGAATGTATCTATTGGGAATCATATTCCCCCTCTTGGTAAGGTTTTCCATTGATAGAATGCAGTTTTGGAGCATAATCTAGAAAAATATGTTAATTTTTTGGATGAGACCCGAATACCAGGCTTTGGCCCAAATAGAGGCAGGTCCATTATTTTGCATAGTCTCATAGCTAGAGGCTACAATGTAATTTCCATTCATAGTCTCCCCCTAGATTGTGGAATCATTGTTGTGGAATAGGGATTTATGCCTAACCATGTCCATCAATGGCTTGAGCTATGGGGACATCTCAATCAAATCAATTCACTTGTTTTGGATCCTATAGTCACTCATCTTACTCTCATATCTTTCCATACAATCATTAGCCCATCTATTAAATGGCTCTATGTTCCATAGAGGTTGTGGTCTAAGCTAGTCATCATGCTAGAAATTAATATCTTCTCCATTACCTAATTTCCATTTAGCTTTTTCAAAAGCTAAGCCCTTCATTCTCAAAATGCAATTCCAGATGTTGGAGTGCCTTAGATCAAAATCCCTACCGATGAACAATCTGAAATTAATATTAGCAACATGCTTGAACTTTAAAATATCTCTCCATTGTCTAGTGGTTTTGAAAAGCCTCCAAATCTATTTCATTTGAAGAACTTTATTGAACAGTTTCAAATTCCTAATCCCCAGTCCCCCCTGCTTCTTAGATCTGCAAATGTTCTCCCAAGCCACCAAAGAGTATTTCTTGTTGCCTTTGGTGCTAGTCCACATAAAATTCCTCTATATTGCTTCCAGATTATCAACCACCTTTGATGGGATAGAGAAAAGGCTTAAAGCATATGTGCACAAGTTTTGAAAGGTAGATTTAATTAGCATCACTTTTCCAACTTGACTCAAAGTGATGTATTTCCATCCTACAAGCTTCCTGTTGAATCTATCAATGAGATTATTCTAAAAGATGTTAAGAGGTTTTTTCCCCAAAGGGAGACCTAAATAAATGGAAGGGAGGACACCAACATTGCAACCCAAAATGTCAGCAATTTTCCTTTGTCTGTCCACTGTGGTGTTAAAAAAGAACACTAAACTCTTGTTCAAGTTGAAGAGTTTCCCAGTGGCATTGGAATAAGTATTGAGGATGCTCTTCACATTTCTAGCTTCTCTCACTAAAGCCTCTCCCCTCAAAATGGTGTCATCCATAAATTGTTGGTGGGTGAAAATCAAGGGACCAAAGGAAGATTTCAGGTCCACTAAATCCTCTCTACTCCTTTTGAAATGGATAAGCCTACCTAGAACTTCAGCCTGGATGATGAAAAGGATAGGTGAGAGAGGGTCTCCCTTTTGAAGCCCCCTAGAAGATTTAAAGAAGTCAAAGGGGGTCCCATTAACCATGACCACAAAGGAGGGGGTAGAAACCAATTGGGAAATAATATTTCTCACTCTAGCATTAAAGAAAAAAGCTTCCAAAATTCTATCCAAGAACCCCCAGTCCACCCTATCATAGGCCTTAGAAAGATCAATTTTAAGAAGAAAACCCTTGCATTTACCAATCTCTAGGGAGTGGATCACTTCATGAACCTCAATGATGGAATCCAAGATTTTTCTACCAAGGACAAATCCCAATTATTGAGGTGCAATAATCTCTAGGAATAATTTGATAAATCTCTTAGTTAATACCTTCACAAAAATCTTGTAAAAAGAATTGCAAAGACTCATAGGTCTAAAAGTTTCAAAAGAATCTGCACCTTTGACTTTAGGGATCAAAACCAAAAAAGTGGCATTGATTTCTTTAAGTAGGTTCCTAGCACCAAAAAATTCTTGAGTAGCTCTGACTAGACCATATTGAATAACCACCCAATACATCTAGAAGAAAAAAGTAGGGAAGCCATCAAGGTTAGAGGCCTTCTCAGCAGGCAAAGCAAAAATTGCCTCCTTAATTTCTTCCAACTTTGGGATGGCCACTAAGTTCCCATTTTGAGCGTCACTAATCACACTAGGAATGGCATTAAGAATAACATTCTACTCCTCTTCTTTCAAGTTAAGGTCTTTAGCTAGGATGGAAGAAAAGTACTAGATAGCTTCCTTCACTATCTCATTATCTTCCATAATAGTATCATTCCCCTTTTTAATCTCACAAATTCTATTGGCATCTCCGTGTTTCAAAGTGGAGAGGTGGAAGAATCTTGAGCTTTTGCCCCTTCCTTGAGCCAAAATGACCTAGACCTGTGCCTCCAAAGAATTTTCTCTTTCCCCCTAATGTTGTGAACCTTAGCTAGAATATCCTTCTTAGAATTCATCCTAATATCATCATAACCCCAGTTTTGAATCTCTTCTTGTACCTCAACAAGGTCCTCCAAAATCCCCTCTTTAGCTTGAAAAATATTACAAAATTCCATTTTGTTCTATTTTTGAATCTCCATTTTAATGAATCTAAGTTTCTTGGCCACCTTATACATGGTAGTTCCTTCCACCTCTATACCCCACCACTCCTTGATTTTGTCAAAAAGGCCACTGTAAGCAAACCACATCTTCCCAAATCTAAAAAGGAAATCCTTCTTTCTATTGATGGTTTCTAAGGTAAGAGAGATCGGAGAATGATCCAATCCAAGGCACACCATAGACAAGAGCTTGCAGCAAAAATGGTTCATCCATTCTATAGTGATGAAGGCCCTATCCAATCTCACCTGAATGCAATCCATACCAATTCTCCTATTAGACCAAGTGAATTTGCCTCCCCCAAGTTCCACATCTAGAGGGGCTAAGTTTTTAATCATGTTAGTCAAATGTTGCCTGCTATCCACATCAGTTAGGAGCCCACCCAACTTCTCTAATTCCAAGACCCGTAATGAATTTCTTGGGTTCTCCCATCAAGGCCAAAAAATCACAAAAAAAATTCCAAAAGATTCTTCTACTATTCTTAGTATTAGGGGCATAGATGTTCATGAGATACCAGCTGACCTGGGCCTTGGGATTAAACAAATGCATGAGAAAAATATTACCTTAGTCAAAAATGATGTCAACTTCAAAATTTTCCTTCTAGATTGCTAAGAGGCCTCCAGAAGCCCCATCAAAGTCTGTAGCCATGTTCTTCATTCCTTTACTAAAAAAATATCTTTTCAAATTTCTCCTTCTTCATTTTAGTTCCTTGAATCAAAAATAAATCTAGCCTATGATCCCTAATCATATTCCTAATAATTTCCTATTTGTGGATTCCATTGAGCCCTCAAATGTTCTAGTAGATGATCTCCATGATTTATTTTGGTTGCATGTTTCTTAGATGGTTCTCTGGGTCCCATCCATAATATTCCTCCTTGTTTCTTCCTTTATGATTTGATGCTTGTTCTTCTTTCCTAGAGTGTTGGATCTACTTCCAATGTCAGCTTTTACCCTACTCCTCGTTGTTACAGGTGAGACTGGCGAGGGGTCCTTATTATTTTTATTTTTCTTCTTCTTGACTGATATCCATGGTCCTTCATTAGCTTCCTTGTAGGTATCAAAGAGAACCTCCATCTGGGAGAAGTGTCTAAGAGTGATGGTAGAAACCCTCTCGAGAAATTGATTGACCATTGTAGGGGAAACCCCATTTCTTGTGCTCAAATTTGATTCCTATGCAAGAACCTCATCCTAATAGTCAAGAATGCTAGATGCTTTCTTAGTTTCCACCATTGTGGTCTCCTCATTGGTATTCTTCCCTATGATTAGAACATCATCTATTTTATTCTTGTTGATGGGCTCCAAAATTAGCCATCTTTCGCACCACTTTTTATCCTCTTTCTAAGACATTTGATTTCACATAGACATACATTTATGGTTTTAAGAATATGAACTTATTTTTTCTATGTATATATTATATATGTGTGTGAACATAAGATGGAATGTGGATATCTCTAAAGGCATAATATCTGCTTAATTTCATGGACAAGAATGGTGAATATAATAGTTATACATGTTAATGGATGTTTTCTCTCCTAAGCTATGTTCTGGGTAGTTACCTCCTAGAGATATAGGTTTGCAAGACTGATAATTAAGACTAAAACCTTTTCCTAATATTGATGATGTGGATATATATATGGTTGGATGTGTGTGCATTAATTATCTTGTAGGAGTTGAACATGGATATTCAAGGGTTGACATACTAGCATGAGAGTCACCAAAGCCAACTATGATTGCAAAATCTTCGCAAAGCAAGTGAATGTTTCTTATTGCATGCAACACATAGATTTAGCATGTGCTATATTTTGGGATTGTTCATGTTCAATAATGTTTCTATTATGAAACTTTATGAGTCGTAACTGATCCTCAATATGAAGTGATTATAGGTTTAGCAAGTAAGTAGTAGTTTCCTTTTAAATAATTGACTGTTGTGACACTTTTAGAGTTAGTCAAACAATTTTGTTTTTAATAGAGAACTCTTGCATACTGTTTCAATCAAGTGTAATCATTTTTGTTGATGAATAAAATGTTCAGTTCAAGTTTGCAACTTTCATCTTTATTTACTTTCCATTAACTCATTCAATGGGGCCCACTTGATGAAAAAATTTCTTTGTTAGTTTAGATTTCATTTCCTATTCATTTATATGTTTTAGACCTATGTTGTTCCTGTAGCCACTAATACCAAAATTAGTAGTCTATCCCTATAGCATAGTTAGTTGGAGTAGTTCCTAACTATAATTTCGTACTTTGATTAGAATACATTTTTTTATCAGTTTTAGTTTAGTTTTCTTGAAGCATAAGCATTTGAATTCCTTAAATAGTCTTAGAAGAGGATGTTTGAAGCATATACTTGGATATGTCATTCCAAGTTTACATCCCTAGTCGATAATTAAATGAGAACTGAATAATGCATTAGGAATCATTAGGGGTGTCCAATTCTAAATTAAGCAATCCATTGCTTTGGGTTTCTTATACCATTGTTTCACCAAGCACCTGCAAACCACATTATCCACTCCTCCCACCGGAGTGGTGATTTTGGGGTTACTCTTGATATTTATCAATACCCTGTTGTTATTTTTCAATAAGACCTTGTGTTGTGCCTCTTCCTCTTTTTCTTTGTTTCCTTCCAAAGTGTGGTGTTCCAGTGGGGTCTACATCTTGTCTCTCTCTCTAAGAACTTCCCCCTCTAGGATCTCTCCTTCTATTACTTTCTCCTTCTACACCTTCCTGGGAGCCTCTGCTTGGTTCAAGGATTTTGTGTTGGTTATCCTTTCATTTTCCTTGTTTATTTTGAGCTTTATGAGCCTTTTCCTTCTCTCTAAAAATAGGGAAAGCATTTGCTTCATGTCCTACCTTTTTGCAATGGAATAAAGAAAAAGGTACATTCTCATAATCTATCTATTGCACTCATCTTCCCAGATGTGATTGGAACTCAATCACTTGAGGCATATCCTGGCCCTCGACCACTCCAACGAAAATTCTAGCATATGTGAGTCTTTTCTTGGCTATAGTAACAGGGTCGATAGATAGCAATTCCCCAAAAGAGTTGGTTATACCATCAAAAACATCTTCATGCCAGTATTCTAATGGAACTTCTAGCAATCTAATCTAGACTAAGGCCTCAGTTAGGAAATCGTCATTGAGGTCGAGGTTGGATTTGCACTTTTGTAATATAAAAGTAGACTTCCCCATCAACCAATTGCCCACACAAAGAATCCTTGAGTAATCTTCAAGGTAGGAGAACTCAAAATACATAAAGCCTTTTTCCATAGTTGTTACTTCAACCTAACCTTTCAACTCCCACTTTTTTCTTGCAAAGATTTGCACTAGATCAATATTTGGTCAGGGTCGATGAACTTACCTAGCAAGGTAGCAACCATACTATGATCTATAATCTCTATAGGAACTTCTAAGGAAAAAATCCTCTCTTCCTTATTTGATTTATCAATGATCTTAGGGAAGGAAGATTTACCTATTGGTTTGACTCCAAACAGATTAGTTCACTACCCCCATGCCCTTGCACCCCCCTCTTGATGTCCTTGGTTTTGGAGCAATGTTAGCCTTTTCTCCTGGATGCAGTTGTAGGGTGCATGGGTCCCGATCTTCTATTGCATCCCCCTTTCCCTCATCAATATCTTGCTCCAAGCTCGCAAATTGATCGCCCTGCCCTAGCTTAGCAAGATTCCTAATCAAATTCCAATTCAAAAAATTACCTCCCTTCTCCACTCCACCATCTCCCTCTATGTTGATGCTTATTGGAAGTTGCTCCTTTCTCAAATGAGTGATACTTTCTTGATGGAAATATCCTTATTTGTATCTAATAGTTTCTTGGTTTGTAGGGTATCAATTTTTACTGCATCATGTCAAATAATAACTTGGCTTATAAAGAATGAATAGAATCAAATGGAATATTTAAATTTTTAGTAGTACTAGAAGGGGTTGTATATGCATAGACTTGTTCTAGAATTGGTGCTTCACTCATCAATTGTGCAGTGATTGACTCAATAATAGAAATCTCTTCAATTTGATTCTCAACATTTTCATGACATCTTGATCCTTATTCATAGACTCAACTAGATTATTCTCAGTAATATCAACAATATCTATTCTTTCTTATGTGCCCTTCCCTATATGAGGTATGTTGTCAATAGCAATGTCTTCACAACCTATTTGAGTATGTTCTTGTGGATTTATATCATATTTTGTCTAGCTCCTTGTCTAAATTATATATCATCTTCAATAGTTTCTCACTTTCCTCTTCAAATTCCTAGGTTCTACATTTTATTCAATTCTTAATAAACTAGCCTTTTTCATAAATCTCCTCTTATGTTTGTCCATGACCTCATCAATTTTAGGTACAATGAAATTTTACATAGTCAGTATCAATAACCTTTCCCTCAATTTTATCTTTGTATCTACAATAAATCTCAATCTCAAAATTATTTTGTTGTATAATTCCTCTAGAGCTATATGTATAATCTTAATAGGATCATACCTATTTTTTTAAATACTTCAACAACAACTTCCTCAATATTTATTTTGTCTTCTTCATTTATCTTATGACATTTTATCAGATGCATAGACCCTAATTTTCCATATTTATTATTGCCTAGGCATTCTCAACAACATTTTTACGTGTAAATTTTTTAACATCTATGAATTGATCTTCATCAAATTCAATTCTCTCATTATCATATCCTTTTCTAGTATTTAGTTTCTTTAGCATTTTAGTCACCAATTGAAGACTTTTCCTTTTTTGGAATGTCTGAGTTTTTTTTTTCTTATTTTTTATGTCCTTAACATTACCTCTCTTTATAGGGGGCTTAGATGTAGTGGTAGATGTAGTCCTAGCTTGGGTGAACTTAGGACTTTATGGTTGTGCAGTTTGATCTCTTTTTCTTTTCTTTTCATTGGGTTCCTCTACCTTGATTTCCTCCTCTACATCTTCACTAATCTGTTCTTCTTTATCCTTTTTTTCCTCTTCATCCAAATATTCCTTTTCTTTACCTTCATTGAATTGTCCTTCTAAAGTGCCTATCATTTTCCTAGACTTCCTCTATATTTGGAACTAATATTTTCATTTTTATTATTTTCTTTCCCTATTAATATGTTCCAAATATTTTATCCTTCCTATCTATTGGATCCCTTAATAATGTGTCTATGGTTTAGGTGGCTCACTCAGTATTCAACTCATACTCCATAGGTTTGAGGCATGTAGTTCTTGATTCAACTTCATTTATTAAACATGTGCCTATATACACTAAAAAAGAAAATAGTATCCTCGTAGTCTTCAACTAACTAAGGGTAAATTCTAAACCTTCAATTCATCCTTTCTTTAAAATAATTAAAATACTCATTCATAGCTTTCTCAAAGTTATTATTGAGACAATTAATGTATTCATTAATATAGAAAATGATAGGTCTATTTGTGTCCTAACTAACTTCACCAATTATGGGAATTCAATTTTGTAAATAGAAAAAGATACATACTAATAGTGAGCCATACTTTAATGTATTGGACTTCTCAACTCTGATTATCTTCATTTTCTCTTCAAATTGCTTCAATAGTAGCTCGACAAGATTAATATTGAACCCTTTCTTAACATTCTTATAAGTTGATTCAACAACACCATACAACATGTTGTTCAATACAATCAATTGATATATTTTGTAGACCACAACCCAAGTACCAAACTTCATTTTAGGATTATTAATATCCTAGAAACTCTGAGTCCTTAACTATTCCATGTAGCACTAGTGTGCTTCATAATTTCTATCCTTGGTGCAACACACATAGTTTTTTTCTTTATTGGATATGGGATATCTTGTCACCATATGAATTACATCATTGGTAATTATGATTGGTTCATCTAACCATATTGTAATCACATGCACTCATCTAATTATGATACAAATTCATTTGCTTCTAAATACTTTAGGGAAATACAAGGTGTGGGTTAAACCCTTCATCTCAAATTTCTTAAGCTCTTCTTTTAACTTCTCAGTTTCAAGTAATTCTCAATATACTTATTACAGATCAAACTCACCAACCTCTCTACTTGTTTAGTGAATGAATGCTTGAGTATCTCAAGCCAATAGAATCCTAGGAGGTAGCAATGATAGTGCTCTAGTCTCATCAATTTTATCCCTGATCTTTGGATATAACTTGTACTTCGTCTCTTTGTAGTCTCCATTCCTCACCAATTTCACTTTACTAAAATTGTTTTCCTTGGATTGTACTAAATTTGATGTCATTTATATAGCTTGATGAACTAGGGTTTCAACAAATAGTAATGTAAAGGCTTTGGTTCACACAAATATTTCCTCAAATCACTCTAGTATCTCAAATCTTTGATAAATTTTTTTATTTTAGCTCAAAGTTCAACTGCATACATTTATCACTCGGAAGTTCTAAATTTTTACTGAAAGGTTCTTGTTTCCAAGGTAAAAAGTAAAATTTCAAATGCTTTATTTATAGCTAAAGTCCTTGTAGGTGTTATGGAAGGTGAAATAAATTCTTTCATTTGACCTTGATTATATATCAACCAACATTCTTACCAACCATAAAATCTTGCTTGATTAACACTCTATTTTCTTCAACTAACTATGTTTCTCAATTAAGTTTACTGACATTACTAAATTTGACTTTAAATTAGTTATCCTTTTACATCTTATATATGCTAGTTTGGATATTATTTCATTATCATGAGGAGCTTATAAATGATCTAAAATTTGAATATAGATCACATATACACATGTATGGCTTAGTTTGAGATTATGGATTCACTTAATCTAGAGGATGATGTTTCATCACTGGACTAGTTTTAGCTCCTCCACCTACACTCTTTCTTCTCCATGTATGGCTCATCAATTCCTTATGGGATTAATATCAACCTTTCTCTTTCCTCTAGTAACTTCATCACTAGGTGTTGATGCTTGGTACCTACAGTTCTTGCTTAGGTGTCTAACTTGATGATAATGAAAACATGTCATGCTAGAATTATTCCTAGTTCTATATCTTCCTCTCATTTACATATTCATTTTTTTAGCTACAATGTGACCATATCTTCTACATAATATGCATGCAATCATTGTATTGTAAACCCAATTAATAGTATTTTCTTGTTTTCTCAATTTCTATTTTTTCTTTCTCTGTGATCTGCAATCTTGATACTTATTTCCATACTTATTACAAGTGTAGCAATAACCTTCAAACTTTTTTTCCTTGGAATCTTGTTTAACTTTGATCTCCACTCAAATTCTTGATGACCATACTTCCTTTAGCTATAACAAATACCATCAAATTTAGGAGTAACATTAGTCTTATTGACGTTGCTTCTACAAACATTGGTTGTGTGTCCAAGTTTTCCACAATGATAACAAGTTGGATTATTTGGTTTTGGATTGGCATAAAATTTCTTTTATTAAGCTTCCTTTTATGACTCTCCTTGCTTGATTGTAGAGTGCTCATTATATCATAGTCCATTGGTATCTCTCAATCTTATTTGACTTCTTAACTATTCATATAAATTCCTTATTATTTCCTCTAATCTCTTCAATATTTCATTAGTATCCTTCTTGTTTCTCATCACATTTCTTAGTTATTCATTTTCTCACCTCAATACAATAATCTCTTCCATATTTTTACCAATATCATGATTAACACTAAGTAGTTAATTTACCATATCATAGTAGTTTTGTGATAACCTCTATATTTTTTCATCTTTCTCATTTAGTATTTCATTCATTCACCTTTTATCATGTTCTATAATTCTCTTGTCATCCTCTCCTTTCCTCTTTTGTGCTAGGATTTCACACATTCTCATTAATTGAGTTTCTTGTTCTTTCTTCATTTATTTTACTTTCTTGATTAGGTTTTTGTTATTTTCCATTACATCTGATATAGTAGCTTTAGATTCATCAAACATAGTACCTTGTGGTAGCTCTTCAAAATTGTCTTCCAAATATTGAGTATCATTTATTTGATGTGATAGTTCCTTAGTTTTAGTTAATGATTGATTTAGCTTCTTTTTCATTTCATTGATCTTTCCTAGACTAATGATTAGTTCTAATTCGTGATTCTCAATTAACTTATGAAGCCTCTACCTTAGCATATCTTTGTATCTTTTCACTTAAGTGGTTAAACTTCTTAACAAGAGAACAATTCTCTAATACCAATTTTTGGAATGTTATGGAAAGGTAAGGTGCTAAGAGGGGAGTGAATCAATACCTTTTTAAAGCTTTTAACTCTTACCAACTATTTACCCTCTTGATGACTTATCATGGTCTTCTAGCATGACCATAACATTTGTTGAAATAAAATTGACCAAATATAACAACTATAATAGTAACACAAAACACGCATCTATCAATATATTTTATACAATGGTTTGGTCACACATAAACCCTTGGTTAAAGGTAAAATTATGGTGCTGATGGCACCCACAAACCTTTTACTACTATAGTAAAAAGGTTTCTTGGTTAGGGCATAAAATGATATCACCTCTAGTGACTTACCCTATTAAGGGTAATACATTAAGACCTTCTAATATCTACCTTGTTAAAGGATTTTACATCACTCACTAAGTGTGCACTATGTTAGGAGGCTTTACATTAAAAAGGATTTTCAATGCCAACCCACTAAATGGGATTTTGAAATTTTAAATAGTGTATTGCTTCTATAAATGACTGAGAATAGTGCATCTACCTTTATGTCCATTATTCTACGTATCATTGCATCACCTTCCTATGATTGATTTCGCCCAATTCATTATGTATCTCTCATTGGTAGCTCTACTCTACCATAGGTTAGCTATATCTTTAAACTATCATTGTTAAAAACTTTAAATATGTTATCCATTTTTCCTTATATAGAAATCTTGTGGTTCTATTATAAGTAACCTAATTAGGATTAGGAATCTTCTAGAATGCTTGGAAAATTAGATCGACAATTCTCATTCGTGATCCCTTACCAAAAATTAATACAATATTTTCCTTGGCCTATACTTTGTCTAGGGATCCATAAAATTATATATTAATCCTAGTACATCTTACACTATGTTTTCCTTGATCTTGGTAAATCATTTGCTAGCTTGATAGGATTTAACTACATAAAATTTTGTTCATTTATAAACTATAATTTGCATCATATTTATCTCAATAAATACTAACTAACTACTTTATAATGTGATGTCCCTCAGGTAACATACCTCTCAGAAAAATATAAAGTTTGGTGATAATTGTGCTCAGTATCCATACACTACTCAGTAACTAAACTTCACTTGGTATCCATTTTCTATTCAATGACAAGGTTCACTCACCTATCTACCTTGTATTTACCAACCTTACTCTTCACCATATTTTGCACTAATGACAACACAAAAATAAATTTGGAGTAATAATATTAAGCTTAATATAATAGTTCTAGATTTAATAAATATTAAATTAAAAGTTAATTATAAGGAAAGAATTAAGAAGAGTGACACTTTAACATTTTATATTATTTTCAAATTAAATATTTGAGGCTATTTTGTCAAATATAGATTTAATAAAATTAAAATAATGCAATTTTGAATGCACTAATGTTTGAAAAAATTGAGGCAAAGGAAAACAACGCAATGGTAAATTTTGAGTCTCTCATCTAGAAGTTCTTGGATTTGAGTCTACTTGAGCTTAACATATAATAACAATTAATCTCAACAAAAAATAATGAATTACATAGGCTTTAGCTGATCACCTATCGAAAAAATACATTAATAAATAGAATATAAACATTAATTAAAAAATCTTAGCTGTGCAACTTAATAAAAATTTAAAAATTAAATAAAGTGACATTTTTTAAGCTCGAAAATAGGCCTAGGCCTTAATATATTTTATTAATCATTTAAAATAGATGTGTACATTTCTCCATTCAAAATGAGCACTGGTAGGAAAGAGCAAAGAAAAGAAAACCTCTACCCTTTACTGGGGATCATTGTCCACTCTAGTAAAGAATATGAATTATGACATATAGGGGTATACCCCTATGCGCATTGGACAAAGAGCATACCCTCTATAGTTTGTGAGTTTGAAGGTAACTATAATCATTTACAACCATGGTTTACATCTTATGTTTTGTACTTTTAAAATATTTTAGTGTTGTTTCACACTTTATATTAAACAATTGTCATATTATACTACTTTGTGATGTTGTTTGCACCAATCCTTGGTAGTTGCATACATTACAATGAAGCCTTTGTTGACTATGTATTTGCTTTTGCATGTATCTTTTGATCTAAATGCCACTAGGACCTAAACATTTTCCTTGGCTAAGATTGATATTAGAACTTCTTTTCATATACAAATAGAATTAAATAGAAATATTAGACAATATGGGTAAAAATTTAGGAAAATAAATAACTTCAATAATAAATTACCATAGGTAAGCTTAGCTCCATAATAAACATGTTCTTAAGAGGTCAGTATCCAATTACGAAATAGGAAACCTGAAGGTCATGTTTCTTTAATGTATACTAGGCTTGTCATATAAGATCATAATTTTTTTTTGAAAATAAATCTTAATTGAAATTTTTAAGTTTATAAGCCTCGTGTTAAGGAATTGAATTCCACTATCAAAAACCAAGTTTTCCTAATAAACTAAAAGATTTAAAATTGTAGCAATTAATTCAACTTAGTATGTATAAAAAAAGATCTGACTCACTTAAAACAAATTTACCATACTATTTAACCTTATAATGAAGTACTTTTTCATATATCCAAAATTCTCCTAAGATCTAATCATTATTATATAGAAAAGTCTTCACAATTCATTAATCATACACCTAACATGGTTATAGTTCAATCCTAATTAACATCAAGTTGTTATGCCAAAGGGATAATTGTTAATATATCAAAGGTTGATCTTTATTGGGAGAAAAACATATTAGTATATCTATTACTAGTAAAAATTAGTTCTAGATATTATGAATCATTATTCATATTAGAGTAAATGTAAAATAGTTTCCCTTTAAAAGAAAGATAATTTAAAGGACTAAAACCAATTTATGGATAACCAAAACATACCTATGTATTCTACATTATGGAATAAAAGCTTCATATTTTAAATTGAAGTTAAAATAAGAATAGAATGTTATAAAAAGCAGAGCAATCAGAGAGTAGTTTAAATATCGAAGGTATAATAGGATCAGAAGAACCGTAATCTATGTCAAGCACCTCTAGGTAAAAGTTCAAAGAAATAGAGGGAGCCATATTGAAACGTAGATCCATCAAAATGATCATCCCAAGATAGTATCAAAAAGAAAAGAAAACTTATCCATATTTTATCCATCCAGGATAATCAATAAATGCTAGAAAATATCATATAAAAATATTATCATGTACTGTCAAACATATAGAGCATATAAGAATACTTTCCATGTCTCTAAAGGACAACCCTAAAAGGAAACATGCTAAAATAGGGGAAAAGGTTGTACTACACTACCATGATATTGATGAAGATCTTATTTGTGCTTTGGTTTTCTAGTTCATCAACTTGTTTATTCTCTTTTCTAAATGTGGTTAAAGGTGATAGAGGAACACTAACATTTGGGGTCAAATTGATACGACAGAGTTATTTGTGTTTCATTTCTATATTTACTTTTTTTCAATTTCTCCCAATGCCATCATAATATTGACCTTGACATCGTACTTGCAATGCTTGTGTGATTATTTTTAAAAAAAAAAAAAAAAAAAAAAAACACTCCGCATTTCGTCAACATTGATCATTCCCACGTGGAGAGCTATGAAGGAGTTGAAAGAATGTGGAGGGAGATCTAGAGAGAGTTGAAAAGATGCAGTACTAGCCAGAGATGCCAAGTTTTCCATGCTTGTGTCATTATGTTGTGCCCTTGGTTTGCATTTGTCATTTTTTGATCCCCAAATGTGGTTGTGTGCAAAGAGGAGCTACGGGAAAGTGCAACTAGGGTGAATTCAAGCTAGGAGGATACATTTTTGCTACAACTTAGTGTTTTGATGATGTATATGTGAGCTCGAAGAAATTGTGCTACTCAAAAAAGTGTGTTACAGTTTCCTTAGGGAATCATTAACAATTTTTTGTGTTTTTTTGTTTACAAATGGTATGCATAGTATTCTTGCACCAAGTTTTTGAATTTTCTGATGCATTCTTTCCCTCTCAAACTGTTTCATTTGAATCCTCATTATCATGTTACTATATAATCTCCAAAGTGGTATTATTGTGGGTTGTGTGTTCTCAGAATAGAGTATCGATATTGATCTTATTTAGACAAGAATGAATCTTCGACAAAATGTGTATTAAGATGATCAATAGGATATCAAGTCAAAACTAAAAATTCATTGTTTCAATCTGAGAGAAATTCCTAGTTTTCATAATTGTTAATGTCATTTAACCTCCACAACTATAATTCACAGACACCCCTTACAAAGACACAGACAATCCTCTTCTTTTCCCAAATACTTTTGGCCTGTCATATCGTAGTAATGATGCAATCTTATGAATTGTTTGTTGATCATAGATAGAGGACATCTTTCTTTTAAATTGCTATATTGCTACCTTTAATTTCTTTGTGCATATCAAACTCTCTATGTAGTAAGTGATTATATTAAATTAAGAAGATATTCACTAATAACCCACCATAAATGTTCCTATTTAACATATTCTCATATTCATTAGACTATTCCATTTCCATAGTTCATACTAGTAATGAAGATAAATGCTATAATGTGTTAGCTTATGATTTGACAAAATTTAAACTACCTTTTAAATGCTAAAAATACCTAGGAGTTAGCTAGAAACCATAATGGGCATTCTAAGAAGCAAATTAAAAGGACCAACTGATGAGACTTTGTGATGTCTTCTCCACTTTGAACGTTGCAAAATTTAGGTGGGTATGCCTAAGAAATTACTCTTTATCTCTTCAAATTTAAAAACTCAACATGAATTTCCTTATAGAAAATGATTTTGGCTTTGATAATTCTAATTCTAGGACTACAAGAGAGATTATAAATGGATAATCCATCAAACCCTAAAGCTCCATGAGTCAAGTACAGGCTCACTTTTCAGTTCTTCAACAATAAAACATAAAAGGTTGATTTATAAAAAATTTATACCATATAGACATTCCAAATTATATCAACTACAATGGATGACCAGGACATTATCTATTGGGCTATTAGTTCATGGGATTTACTATTAGATCTATCTTAACACTTTGTGAGAAGAATATCAATATTCAGTTCTAGATCTTATTTTTATGAAAATCTTCAATGAAAACCAAAGAATTCTTCCAAGTTACATCAAGCATTTTCATAACCCATTTAGATTATAAGTGGAATGTAAATGGAAAATATAATTTAAAATGAATTACAATTGAGACTTAGTAAACTTTTCTATTAAATCTTAGAGAATTAGATGGTAAGAAGCTTCACGCCACATCTTAGAAATCTATTTGGCCAAATGAATATCAAACCCTCACTCCACATCTTAGAAATCCCTTTGTAGAATAAGGATTGCAACAAGCTTCAGATGGGAGGACACATGTTGAAAAACTAGATACAACAATACTTTTACATATAAGACAAAATAGTTACATATGAGAATGTTGGACATATCCAAAATTGAACAACTATCATTTTGGGTGTTTAGGATCAACTTCATTGTTTGTAATGAGAGAATACCCACAACATGTGAACTACAAAGCTAAGGTCTCTCTTTTATATAGTTTTCCTTCCTCTTCATGTTACTTTGACTTCTTCTAGCTCATTTAATCACGATCTCTAGATAGAATTGCTTTAATATCTTTGATAACCTCCTAGATGGCAATATCTAAGTCTTCATTTGGCCTGGTAGAGCCTCTAATTGTATTCAAATCATTCAGACACTTATTCCATTTGGCATCTATTAAAGCTCTAACCTCTAAAACTATTTTGTTGATGTCTGCTTCCAACTTGTACAAAATATCAAAAATATAAAAAACTTTTACAATATCAGTTTCTCCATTAATGTATGCAATGAATCTTTCATGTTTCAAGATATTGTTAAAAGAATTGGACCATTCTTACCATTCCATTAATTTATTATCATTATCAATAATTTTCTGGATGAAGCCAAGTGTCCTATTAGAAATGGTCTTCATTTTATTATTTATTATCTTTATTTTTCTAGAAAAGAATCCATTCAAACCTTTGACCTTTTTTATCAACTTTCTTGTGGAAATGATAATATCCTTAGGCAATTCTTTTTTCTATGCTAAAATTGGGACAAGACTATCAAAAAATGGAATATATGGACCCCATTTGGTGAACAGTGGAAAAAGGATAGATAATTCCTCTAAAGATTGATATTTTGCTCCCTGCAAGGCAATGTAACTATTGTGGAGATTTTGTGAAGCTTTTTTAAGGACATTTTTTTTTTGTGAGAGAATACTCTCCATTGTCCTTACTTCTACTTATTTTCCTACTTCTAGCTCTTCCAGTTCCATTTTCATGCAAGAGCATCCTAGGTTGCATTTCTATCCAACATGTTTCTTTTCTTAGTTGTTGCCAAGCTCTTAGTCTTTTTTGAGTTCTCTATTGTTTCTGAGCTCTTTGTATGTATCGTGTTTTTAGTTGCTATCGAGTTTGCAATTGATGCCAAGTTTGTGGTTGATGTCAAGTTCTCCATGGTTTCTGAGTTTGAGTTGGTACCGAGTGCCTTTTGGTACTGAGCTCATGTAGGTGTTGAGAATTTCTAAGTGCCAGTATTTGTTTTAGTCTTTCTTTAGCCAAGCTAGTTGTGTCTAGTTCTAGTTTGGGTAGACCTTGCATGTTGCTTTCATTATTTGTATTTAATATTTGTTCAAATTCGAATTGTGGCTTGGTTTTGATTTAATGTAAGGTTTTATTTAGTTGGTAATTTGTAACAAGCTGACCTACGGCTATGAAAGTATTTAAGGGGGTCTTGGGTAGAGTCTTAGGCATGATTCGTAGAGAAAGAAGGGTAGGAGCAAAGTGAGAATGCAAAAATCATCATTGAAAATTGAAGTTTGAATTCTAATGTTGGCCATGACCTAAAAGGGCTTACATCTAGGCATGTATGTTGATATTTTGATGAATTTATAAAGTGTTTTTCTCTTATATCTCCTTTGGTTATTGTTCTTGTGTTGTGTTTCCACTATGTTTACTCTTGTAGGTGGCTTTGGTAGATGGGTGTGCCTATGGCCTTAGTTATTCATCGGTCTCCCTATATTAGGTGGTATTAGAGCCATGTTCATCCTTGTGGATATTGGATAGTGTAGAACAATGAGTTGATTTGATTGTGGGGTATCAAGTCTAAGGGTTTGACCTACAACTTGCATAAGGTTAAAATCTTACAAAAACCTAATTATAAAGTTGGTTCCAGGTAGAGGAAATGTTGATAATGTTGTATTGGATACATTGAGACAAATTGTAGCCAGATTAGATGTTGTAGAGATAACCCATAGGAGAGGAGTGCATCTTGATGATGTGAGTGATGATTAAGTAGAAACACCAAACCCTAATCCAAAACTTGAAGAAGATCAAGATGAGGCAAGATTGTTGAGAGTATTGTCTAGGGAAAATTCAAAGCCTATTATAGAATTGGTTCCTTATGATGGAAAATTTGATACCATTTTTGTGTTGGATTATATCTCTATTATGGAGAAGTTCTCTGATATGGACAAGTTACTTGAGTATGAATACACTCCTGATAAAAGGAATGTGAAAATTGTAGTTACTAGATTGAAGGATAGTGGCTCATTGTGGTGGGATTATTTGCAAACTAATAGAAAAAGGAGAGGAAAGGAGAAGATCGGGACTTGGGTGAAAATGATGAACAAGGTGAAAAAAAAAGTTCCTTCCTATTGATTACCAAGTTGGCTTGTTGAGAAAGATGCAAAATTTGAGAAAAGAGTCATGATTGTGAAGGAGTATATTGAAGAATTCTATAAATTGGATATTAGATCTAGATATGTGGATGATGATGTTTAGAAAATTGCAAGGTACATAAATGCATTGAGACCTAGGATTCAAGATGAGATAAGTTTTCTGAAATTGGAATGTGTGGAGGAAGAATATCAACATGCCTTGAAAGCTAAGGAGATCTTGGAAAAGAATCATGAAAAAATACAAAGAGGTAGAGCTAGTAGATTTTAGAAAGGCAAAGGTAGATCTTATGGACAAACTAGTAGACCTAACAATTCTATGCGAGATAAGTAAAAATCTAAATGGAAGAATGATGGAAAAGGAAATATTGAGTGGAAAGGTGGTGATTCTTACCAAGGAGGTACTAGTTCTTACCAAGGAAGAGGTGATTCTTATTCTAGAGGTGGTTTTCATGGTAATTTTTATAGATGTACTAAAGAAGTGCATAGATCCTTTGAGTGTAGATCCTTTAAAAATGGGCAAGGTAACAAAAATGTTGTGGTTCAAGGAGACACTGAGGGTTCACCTAGTGGACCTAAGGCTGGAGAAAATTTGATGGTGAGAAGAACCTTATGTAATAAGGGAAGTGATGAGGAGCCTGTCCTAAGGAGAAGTCTTTTCAAAGCTAGATGTAAGATGGATGGAAAATGTTGCAAGGTGATCATTGATAGTGGAAGTTTTACAAATTTAGAATCAGAAGAATTGGTTTACAAAGTTGTAGTTGCAGAGGCTGAAGCATCTGAAACCCTATCATGTTTCATGGGTGAAAGATGAGCATAAGATACTGGTAAGTGAGCAATGTATTGTGAAGTTCAAGATTGGACATTATTTTGATGAAGTTCTGTGTGATATTGTGCCTATGGATTGTTCTCATATTTTTTTGGGTAGACCTGGGCAATATGATTGATATTCTATACATGATGCAATATTAAATCAATATACTTTTTGGGTGAATTGGAGAAAGAAAATGTTGTTTCCTTTGATTGAAATTCCATATTAAGTTAATTGTACTACTATGATAATTTGCATGGTTAATGGAAAGCAATTTGAAAAAGAAGTGAAGAAGAATCAAGTCTATTTTGCTATATATTGACAAGGTTTTCCTCCTTGAGAGATTTGGAGTTTTATGGATAAGAAAGATTTAGTTGTTCAACTAATTTTTTCTAGCCAAATAGGTTTAGAGAATTTTTCAAAGTAATGGGGCATGGAGTAGAATCTTAAATTCAAAATATTTGTACAATCTCCTAGCCTTTCAAGAGTTTCTGGTTTCTAGAGACATTCCCAAGGGATCTTTCATCTAGAATGGGTTTTTAAAGGCTAGACAAATGGCCTCTATGAAAGCTAAATGGAAATTGGGCAATGGAGATTCAATCCTTTCTTGGGAAGATAATTGGCTACCTTCTAGAGCCTAGAGAATATTGAGCAATTTAGAGATTGGAAGGATTAGTGTGTTGCTAGATATGGGACTAAGATGGCTAATTATTGGGTGGAGGTGGAAGGGTAAATTTAGGGGATTCATTCCCTACTCTTCAGCCTCTTATTACTTGTTGAACAGTTATTTTACACAATGACAATGGCAGAAATTCTTAGGAATTTCTCTCTTGAATAGATGATCAAATTAACCAACTCCAAGGTTCTAGATGCATGATTTTCAACCTATTGGGTAGATCAATTAAAGATAAATGGGTATGTTCACAAGGACGCCTTTGCTAGTATTGGTAGATTTTTCATAACATTAAAAAAAATGTGACCACAAACCAATATAATTTTAAGATTTTTAAATCTTATGATGAATGCAAGTTCCCTAATAATGCAACTATATAAATTCCTATTTTAAACACATGTTCAAAAAAAAATTAATGAGATATGGTAACAAGAAATTAAAGAAAATTATTGAAAGTGAAATTGCTAATAGACATAACTCATAGTAACAATGCGTCTGTGAAATAAAATTTCAAAAGGATCGAGAAGGAAACCAATGAAATTAGGAGTAGTGCATTTTTAACTTCACTGATGCAATTTTCAAAGGAACTAATAAAGTTTGTATGATGTTTCACAATTCATCAAATCATGCATGTATGGTAAGTGCACGTACATGAGACAAATCACTATGAAAATACTCGGAGGTGATTCTTTCTCCAATTCTTCACAATAGAGTGATTTATTAACAAATATGAATTACACCAAATCTTATTGATCACATGAGCATGAAAACATAATAAAACTATTTGGTCCATCATTATTGATGAACATAAATTCATAAAGAAAATGCATATTTCAATAGGAAACACTATACACAGAATGAGAGCACCAATAAAATACTTTATTACATCAAAATATGAATCTTGAATACACATTACATCTATGTATTTATAACATACCCTCTCCTTCAGGCAATTTTTGGAGCTCGAGATTTTTCCTTGCAAAAAGCATGCTAAAAACACTAATTTTATGAATAATATATACTAATTCCTAACTAAGTGCTAAGTAGACATGCACTCTTATTTTTATTTATTAAATGGTCCGTGAGCCTTTATAATCACTTTAAACCATGTCCATCCCACTATGCTTGGGTGTTAGCTTCAATTTCATTCTTCAAGGTCGTACAAATAGAGTTCACTCTCTGTAATTGAATAACTTGTAACCATATGAATCACATCCTTTGTAATTTTTATTGGTTCATCTAGTCACATGTGCATGTAATTAACTCTACTTAGCACCATACGAAGCCAATTTTTTTTAAATTCTTTCAAAAAATGTAGTGCATGAGTGAGATCCTTAGTTTCTAGATGTTTGTGTTCCACTTTTAGTTTCCCATCAACACATAAATTTTCATAAACCTCATACAATTTTTTATCTCTAACTTACACAATTTAGTAATTATAAAATGAGAAAATATCATTTACTAGTAAAACTCTAGGTGGTATCAATGATAATGCACTCACCTTTCTCAATTTGCATTGTGAGTTCAAGACATAGTTTGTACTTTAGCTCTTCACATATTTCATTTTGAGTCAATTTCACAAAATTTTCCTTTGTCTTTTTCTTCATGGTTACAAAACCTTAAGCCATTGATGCAGAATAGGGTTTCAACAAACAAACACTCCCAGTTTTCTTGGTTAGCCTCATATTAAATTTCAAACTTGAAATTCTTCGCAAGTTTTGCACTCACAAGCTCTCAAAGAAGAGTACTAGGTGAACATAGAGATGCAATTATTGTTGTTTCTTTGTTTTTTTTATGTGTTTATGGTATTAAGGGGAGCACCCTTCATTAGTGGAGGTGGTGAGGGGGGAGAAATATCAAGATCTTCCTCATAGGATGCATAATCCTATGGAGGAGTAGAGGAGGTATAAGGTAGTGAGGGAGAAGTTGGTGATGGTGGCTCCATCTAAGGATAGTGCTCATCAAACTGAATATCTTTTTGAAAGAAGACATTTTTGGAGTCAAGATCAAACAACCTCTATGCCTTCACATCCTCACAATATCCAACAAAGATGATTGGTTGGCTCTTCTTCTCCATGGCTTTTCGTTGAGCATCTAGAATAAATTCCCAAGCCTCACCACCAAAAATGTGGAAAGTAGAAACGTCTAGCTTGGCATGAGTCTAAGCCTCCTCAGGAGTCATGTGTCGCAATGACTTGTGAGGCATTTGATTCTAAATATAATTGGCACAATTGATAGCCTCAGCCCAAAATGAAGAGCTTGAATAGCTCGAGTTTGTATCATACAATTGGCCATCTCCCATAATATCATGTTCTTTCTCTCTGCAACCTTGTTCTATTGAGGGAAATGGGGAACTATGAACTAATGTTGCAGACCATGCTTAGTGAAAAAATATTTGAAAGACTAATTCACATATTCCCCCCATTTTTAGTGTGTATATTCTTGACAGAAAGACCAGACTATTTCATCTTAAAGATTTGAAATGAATCGAAGACATCAGACTTGTACTTAAAAAAGTACACCCATGTGCATCCAGAGAAATCATCTATGAAGGTAAGCACATATTGAGCACCTGAAAAGAATTGAGTGGGGAATGACATAAGATCACTATGTATCAACTCCAATGGTGCCTTAGCACATGGGGATCTACCTGATTGAAATGGATCTCTATGATGCTTTCCAAGTGCACAACCTTGATAAACATTGTCAATACAAGAGATCTAAGGTAGCCAAGTCACAAGCTCTTGTGTACTCATCTGGTGTAGATATTTGCAGTTGACATGGCCAAAATGCTCATGCCAAAGTTTTCTCATTATTTCTACATGATCAATAAGAGAAACACATGTAGAATTGGAGCTCTCAAAGCCATCAAACTAATATAAGTGAGACTAAAGATCAACACTCCTAGTAGTAACAACCAAATCATGTGAGGAGAACTCAACTATATTTCCAAAGCTAGAATGGAAAATCTAAAAGACAGATAGGAGGTTCATAGAAATGGTAGGAACCAAGACAACATCCTATAGTGAACCACCTTCTAAAGAGATAGTTCTTGAACCTATGACTAAAAGTTGTGTAGAATCATCAACTGCAATCTGTGTAGTAACAATCTGAGCAAGTGAGATAACCAAATCAGGTGAGTGTGTCATATGGTGTAAAGCCTTGAATCAAGAATCTAAGTAGCTATAGAAGATAATTCTCATGCAGAAAGAGCATGTCTTTTCCTTGAAGAAGGAGGTGGTGGCTTGAGAGAAGCAATATTGTGTTGTTGTATGGCCTCCTCTAAAGCCTCAAGACATTTCCAACACTTGGAAATTGAATGTCCTTCCTTGCCACAAAAAATCCAAGGAAAAAATGTGTACTTCTTAGTCTTGGAGGAGGACTCACCAAACTTAGAAGTTGTACCCTTTTGAGAGGGTTTTCGAGCATCTAATTCAAGAGTAGACTTGGAGAAACTCTCACTACCTATTGAATCTATCTTGTGCTTTTATTTCTTCTTTTCCTTCCCTGTAGATGTCTGAGAAACCAATGCATGTTTCTTTGTGTTGGTGATAGTATCCAACTTCTTAATCTTGGATTATCTCTAGTCAAGTGATCACAAAAGACCTCAAAAGTGGGAATGACAAATCTGGGACCCAAGGCATCCATAATGGAATGGAAGGTAGAAGAGAAAATCTGAAAGTTTCCTTGAAGCTTTGATATAATCAAATAGATGCACTCCTTATCTATCTTCTCTTTTCTACATCCATGTAACATAGTTCTCTAATGTTTGAACCTCATAAGGAAATCCTCAATAGAAGGGGACAGCATCGAGTACAAGAGAAGTAAGTTTTGCATAAATTAGTAGTGCTCTAAACTCGTTGATGGTGCCAAAAAAGTCATTAAACTTATCCCACATTTCTTGAGGAGTGGAACACTCCTCAAGATGAAACTGTAAGCTATCTAAAACACTCAAGGAAATCAAACCCATGGCTTCATCCATCTTATTCTTGTGTTGTGAAGTCTAGTATTGACTCTAGAATATTGGTTGCATTGTATCTAAACAAGACCACAAACCCTTTGAATGGAGAAACCACTACATATGGGATTTCTATGTATGATAGTTGTTTGGGTTTAGAAGTACTAGACAAGAAGAGGTCTTGGCCATTGTTTTAAGAAGGAGTTTTGAAGTTTTCTAATATTCTAATATTATAACATAAAGTAATAAAAAAAAATACCCCCACAATGCAAAAAATTGAACCCTAGATTGCACAAGGAATGTGTAAACAAGAAAAGAGAAAAAAAGCTTCAAATGTGTATGACAAATACTTGGTATAAAATACTAGTAAAATGACAGAGTATCTGAAAAGTGCTCAAGAAGATCTTTCTGAATTTTTTCTAGATCAAAAAATGAAGCTATAGCAAACAAGTTAGACCCCTTGGAAAATGAAAGACATCATTAGACTTCAAGTGCACAAATAGGTGTAGACACCTAAATCCTTTAGAAAATAAAGTATTTTTATTTTCTGAAAAAAATCCTGATGACATCATCATTTATTAATTAATTAATTATTTTATTTATTTATTTATTTTTATGCCATTAAATCCCTTTATCTTAATTAAAAATATTTAATTAAGGAATCCCTCCCAAAAATGTTTAAATCTTATTTAAACATTATTTCCTTATTTATTAATTATTTAATTAATAAATTGACCAAAAAACCCTAAATAAATAAAAAAAATTATTTTTTGCCCAAAACTTGGCCAATTTCCTTAAGACCACTAACCTCTTCCAAAATCTTCTAATCCTTCTTTAATTTTGATTAAAGGCTAATCCCATCATTTCCTACCCCTAATCCCAACTCAAAATATTTAATTAAGATTAAATATTAATCCTCATGTTTATTAAAAAAAATTTAATAAATATCTCCTCAACCCAAACCCTTGAAATAAATAAAACTTTATTTATTCCCTAAAAATCTAATTTATCCTCATCCTAAGAAGTTCTAGACTCTTCTAGAAAGTCTTCATCCTCATCCTAGGAAGTTCTAGACTATTCTAGAAAGTCTTTATCCTCATCCAAAGTCTAGACTCTTCTAGAAGATGTCTTTAAACCTAATCTTAATCCCCTCCTAACCTTGTTGCATTCCCTAAACATGGGTTAAGACTTACTAACCCAAGCCAAATTTAACAAATATCTCCTCCTTCACCCACCCTCATTAAATGCCATCCACTTGCCTATCCCTAAGCTAATCCTAAACCATCCTAATCCATCCTCTAATCATTTGCACAATCCTAAGAAAGCTTAAAACCTTCCTAATCAAGCCCAAGTCAAAATTCCTCTCATCTCCCTCAAAATATCCCAACCATAAAACTTTATGAAGCCCACTAGGCCATAAATGACTCTTCCAAGCCCTTTCATTGCTCTTACAAGCCATTATGAGGGTCTTTATGAAAATTTTATCCCTTGAGCCTCCTTTGTTGACTCATCCTTCCCCTTTCCTCCATCCTCTCACCCTGTGACATGTGTCACTCCCTGATTGGCTGTAAAGAAGCACAACCCATGTGCTTTCCTCTCATGCAATCTGAGCCCTCCATGAGCTTTTCCCCATCCTTGCATCTTAGCCCTCAATCCCTCAAGCCTCTTGCCTATAAATTGGATCCTTCCCCTTTGCAAAAGAACACAATCCATGATGTAAAGTCATAATGCCATTTTAAGAAGCCATTTTACATCAAAACCATACGCTCACACCCAAATTCCAACTCCATTTGAAGCCCTTTTTGAAGCATAAGCTTGAGCATACATCCTATCTATTTATACAAAGCCACTCAACAAGAGAGCTTCTCATTGAGAGAGCCCATTAATGGCTCATATTCTCAATTGAGAGCTCATTTTAGTCTATCTTGAAGTTTATGAATTTTGTTTAGTTTGTAGAATCTTTATTTAAATTTGGTTTCTATTAGCATACTAACATTGCTCATATAAAATAGGTAGCTAACTAGAGAAAATTCCAAAAAATACATCCACCATTGTCTCTGTCTTTAAATCAGCTTTCTAGTGCTTCTTTTAGATTGGAAAATGACCCCTATATGCCCAAGTTATCGCCAAAAACCTGATAGAGCCTTTGGAATGATTTTTAAAAAAAATTAAAACTCCAAAAAAAAATGCTAAGGGGCAAAAACTTGGCCCTTGGCCCCCCACATGACTACAGGCTAGACAGGGAGGAGTGAAGTGGCCTAGTAGTGGAGACACCAGCAAAGCAGCTATGAAGGTTTAGCAGCAGCAACAACCCATTGGTGATAGCAGTAGCGACCAAGCTAAGGTTGAGGACTAGAGGAGGCATCGTGGGCATAGGTGAGGTGCAGGTCACGGAGCAGTGGAGCACAGGCAGGCTATTGGTGATTGAGCGATGGCCACTCCATCCTCAGTGGTGGTACATTTTCTTTTAAACTGCAGGCATTATTTTAATAAAGTTTTTTTATGTAAAATTGCATCAAAATTTGTGCCAAAGGCCGTATGGCCTTGATAAGAAAAAAAAATTGCCTCCTTGGTCAATGTTGTCCAAAATTGACAAACTTTATATGAAAATAGGGGTTATGATGCATTCTAAATCTAACCGTGAGGTCTATTTGGCCTCAAAGTGCTCCAAAAATCAGAGACCCCTTGTTTCACAGAAAATTTCTCAAAAATGCCAGATCTATTATGTCAAACCCTCGTTCTTCTTTTTATTCAAATAATAAACAAGTCACAATAGATCTAGCTCTGATCCATGAAGGATTTGAGCAATGAAAATCCACAAAGCCTAAAAAATACCTACATGGAAGAACCTATCATAGAGAAGAAAAACCAAAGAAGAGGCAAGGGTTTTGCTCTAAGAATATGCAAATTATATTATTAGACTGAAAGAATTAGAGATATTTAAAAAAGATCAGTCCTTATAGAAGGAGATCAAAAAATCTAAAAGGGAAACTCTAAGAGGTAAATGACATTTAATAATTACTAATTAATTATTAAATGGAAATGCAAAGTGCATAAATTGAAATCTTAAGAAGGGAGTAAAGATAATTTAATAAATTAAATTAAATTAACACTTTATTCTAACACCAAACTCCATGATTTTTCCTTGTGTATCATTCATCATGCAAATATGAACTTCCTTCCATTTTATATAAGGAACTAATGTAAGATATATCAATGATAATGTAATTCCATACTTTCTTCTAAGGTTTAGTTGGAAGTAGAGGTTTCACCTAATCCATTGGATTAGGTGTCACCATCAATTGCTTTGGATGTTTCATTATATTTTTTCTTCCTTATCCACTTCTTATTCATTTTTTTACAAACTTCATGTATATTTACTTTTTCTTTATCTTTTGGATCTTCCTGTTAGAAATATGGGATACAAAGAGGGGGGTTGAATCAGTATTTCACAAAATTTTTCCCCAAAATGGATATCTTTAATAACTTTATAACTTGTATATGATATTAAACTAACTATATTGAATAGTAAACAAAAGCATAAAATAAAGTAACTCATGATACCATATTTTGTTAACTAGTGAAACCCTAGACAAGGGAAAACTCCAATAAGGATGGTACCTCTTGGATCTTGATTTGATAGGGTTTTAATCACCTATTGGGATGTTCAAAATACCTAGGAATAAGCTACAAACCATGACAAGTATTTCCAAGTAGACCAATAGGACCAATTGAAAAGACCACTCTATCTTCTACACTTTGATTTATGCAAGCTTTAGATAGGTGCACCTTAGGATTAATCACAACTCCCTTTTATGACAATACTTTAGCATTATTCCCATTAAAGTGGACAATAGCCTTCAATTCTTCTAACTTGAAGAATGAAAAAAGGGATGAAATACAACCAATCCTTCAAATCCAAGAGTTCTTAAGTCAAGCATAGGCTAGCTCTTTAGATCTATGATATAACACAAAGTAAAATGAGTTTGAATTATGATTTATTATGCTGCAAGCTTCAATTTTTCCCAAATGATAATTTGATCAACATTTTATCCATTAGGATTCTTTCCTCATATATCTGAGACTCAAACTTTATGGCCTACTCATTTACGAAATAAATGCATACTTGAAATCTCATGCTTATCACAATCTTCTAGAGATGGTGATGAAGAGATTGTAGGAACAGAAATTGTTGATAAATCTTGAAAGGAGTGACTTTATGAAGCAAGAATTAACATACTTTTAGTTTGTAACCTCTAAAGGGGATTTGAAGATGGGTCCTTCAAAAGTGGAAGTCATACTCAATTGACCAACTCATAGGACTACAAGGGAGGTACGAAGTTTACATGGCCTTGCTACATTCTATAGAAAATTTGTCAAGAACTTTAGTGAGTGCACCTATTTTTGAGACCATAAAGTGGGGGAAGGAATGTAAAGTTTGTGTGGACTGATAAAGCAAGGAGGAGTTTCCAACACTTGAAATAGAAGGTGGCCAAGTACCCAATCTTCATATTTCTTGATTTTTAAAAAAATGGTTTTTAAAATTGAATGTGATGCTAGTGGAGTTCCTAAAGGAGAAATGTTGAGTCGAGAGGGAAGGTTAGTGGATTTATTTAGTGAAAAACTAAATGGCACCAATAAGAAGTACATTTCATATGACTTAGAGGTTAAGTTATGGTGTAGACCTTGGAAATGTGGTGGCAATATTTTCTTGCAAAAGAATGTATTGGTTTTACTAAAAATAATGCTTTGAGTTCTTTTAATGGATAGGAAAAGTTGAACCATGGGAATATGAAATGGGTGGAGAGCATACAAGCATTCAACTTCACCATAAAGCATAAGAAAGGGTAGGAAAACAAGGTTACACATGCCTTGAGTAGGAGGACAATCATAGCTCAAGAGATCTAGTTGCAAAGTGTGGGCATTGAAGCCTGGAAAGACATGTCTTCCACTAATGAATATTTCAAGGAGGCTTATAATATTTGCAGTCAATTTGAAAACAATGTATATTTATAGTTCTCCAACTTTGTATTGCTGGAAGGTTTATTATTCAAGGGGAGCCAAATTTCTATGCCAAAGTGCTCCATGAGGGATAACATAATCAGAGAAAAGAATAGTGGAGGTCTTGGCAGTCATTTTGGACTCAATAAGACATTGAACTTGGTAACAAGATTTTATCTTGGGAAATGTTGTAGAGTGATATCAAAAAGTTGGTTGAGTCTTGTAACATATGTCAAATAGCAAAAGGAGTATCCAAAAATGCAAGTCTATATTAACCATTTCCAATACCAAACAGACCATGGGAATGCTTGAGCATGGATTTTGTTTTAGAATTACCAAGGACAAAGGCAAGATTTGATAGCATATTTTTGGTTGTTTATAGATTTAGTAAAATGACTCATTTTATTCCTTATAAGACAACAAATGATGCAAGCTACACAACAAGTTTTTTCTTTAAAGACATTTTTAAAATCTATGGTTTGCCTCTATCCATGGTCACAAATAGGGACTCAAATTTTGTAGGTCATTTTTTGAGGACCTTGTGGAAAAGGTTGGGAACATAGTTGTCATATAGCTCTATCTATCATCCTCAAACTAATAGGCATACTGAGGTGATTAACGGATCATTGGGGAACCTTTTGAGATGTTTAACTAAAGAGCGTGGGCAATCATGGGACATGGTACTACCACAAGAAGAAATTTCCTACAATGAATCTACCAATAGGATTGTAAGAAGAATCCCTTTTGAGATAGTCATGGGATCCATCCAAGGGGAATCATGGAGTTAAGAAATCTAAAAGAGATAGAGAAGATAAATGGTCATGTTGAGGACTTCGCACAGGCTATAAAGGAGATACATGAACAAATAAGGGAAGCTCTTCATTAAAATGCCCAAATTATCAATGCCAAAGTGGATTAAAGAAGAATACATGTACAATTCAAATAGGGAGGCATAGTTATAATCCATTTGAATAAGGACAGACTACCCAACAAGGAGTTACAAAAAATTGAAGATGAGAAGGATAGGTCCTTGTCAGTAATCAGTAAGTATAGAGCTAGTGTATACAAAATTGACTTGTCATCATATATAGATCTATCCCCACTATTCAATGTAGTAAACTTGACACTTTTCAAAGGCCAAATACTTACTACAAAAGATAATACAAAGGTACAAGATGAAAAGAAGGATTGGATCATAGACCCACTTAACACTATTGAACTTCTGATGGAGTGTATTCTTGAGAGAAGGGAAGCCAAGAGAACTAGGTAAAAGATGTATATGGAACACTTATTCAAGTGGAAGGATAATCTATCTTTAGAGGCAACATGGATGAATGAGAAACATATTGTGAAAAAAAGAGGTATTTTGCAACAGGTAGTCTCTAAGAGGACTTGAGACTTTTTTGCCTAGGGGAGTATGGTGTAGGAACACCTTGGAAAAGAAACAAGGTCATGTTCAATGAGAGATTAAATCTGGTATCTAGTCAATCTATAAGAGATTCAATTTGGTATCTAGTCAATCTATAAGAACCTATGGATCATTTAATGCAAGCATGCAACAATCAATCTAGATTTGAAGTCAAGTTTTGGGCCTAAATGGCCATATTGGTCAAATATGTCCAGTATAGGTATAAGGGCCAGAAATTCCTTGTAAGGATCCATTGGGATATAATTCTATGTAAAATGATTTAAGAGAATCATTTAGAGAGTTTAGGATAGGTAGTTTCTTTGTTTGGATTCAATAGGAAAAAAGTTGCAAAATTAACAAAACGTTGCAACTTTTTCAAATTTTATTTCTTAATGGCCAACCAATGTAAATATTGATTGGGTTCATATGGATTAGTTTTAATAAGACTATTTAAGCCCTCTTGAGGCATCCTACATGAAGTTGGAAGAATCTTGTATGGTGGAAGAAATAAAATACACAAGATTTTCTATTTTCTTAACTATTGTATGATCCCATTATACAGACCTTGATTGACCTATGTTCAAAGTGGTATGGATGGATGAAAAAACAAGTTATCCCTCCTTTCCATTTGGTTTGAATCTAATTTCTGAATTTTGAATCATTTAAGGAATAAATCTTGGTTGTTGGTCTGAGAAACAAGAATAATCTAGGATTTTAGATTGAAATGTCTCTAGCTTGAATTTGAACCATTGAAAAAGTGTGGCCTTGGGTGGAAGTCAAGATATGAGAATTTATATTAAGATCCATGTAATTTTAGGGAGGAAGATCTATCCAATTGTAAGAAATACCAAGCCCTAGCCCAGCTTCTCTATGTGCTCAAGTAAGAGTAGATTGGTAAATTGGTTGTAGGTTGAGGTGTGGAGTCATTGGGATCAAATAAATGATGGATTTGGTTTTTTTACATGTCCCTTAAGGTTTCCCAGTAGTTGGAAAGGTTATAGACCCCAAAGAAATAGTAGTTTCTTTGTAACTTAGACCTAGTTAGGCCTAATTCCCTAATTATCCCCTTCTATGATTAAACACCCATTGAGGGAGTTGGAACCTAAGGATTGGAGGTTTCAAAGAAGTCCCAAAATGGTATTTGAAAACCTTTTTTTTATGGGGGGCCATTTGGAACATTTTGGAGTTAAGTCCCAAAACATAGGGTAGACAGACCTACTAGGATTAGACCTCTTTATTAGGTCTCTTATAGCTAGTTATGTGGTAAGAAGTTCTAAGGGGTAACAAGTGTTTAAAGTGGTTGGTTTAACCCTAAAAAAGTGTGAGAGGATCATTCCACCCATTCTATTTGTTTGGAGCCCATGGTGAGAGATTTTCATGTTTGATAAAGGAAGAAATCTTGTGGGATTGTGTTGATTTTGAGAAGATCAATTGGTAGGAAGAGCTTGGGATCTATAGGGGTATTGAATAACTCATTCGGAGCCTTGGAGTGTTTCTCTAGGTCATTTCCAAAGCCTAGTTATATCTACATTATGGGAAGAAGGTAGTTTGGTTGTTTGTTTGACTCATCCAAGCACTACAGTTATGTTGTTGAGTGATTAAACGTGTCTCTCACCATTAGTAGGAGTCCTAGTATACCTCTAATATATTCAAATATCTCCTTAGGTAGTGATTTAGTGAATATATCTACAACTTTTTCCTTAGTAGGAATGTATTCCAATCTCACTTATTTATCATGTACATGTTATCTTAGAAAATGATACTTTATACATATGTGCTTAGTCATTAAATGCATCACTGGATTTTTTTTTATGTTTATAACACTAGTATTATCACATGTATAAAAATAGGTTCATTTACCTTCTCATGTATCCCTTATTTTATTTTCTTGATCCATAGTACTTGTTCACAATTAATATATACAACAACATATTCTTCTTCAGTTATAGATTGTGAAATACAATTTTGTTTCTTGCTTGTCTATGAGACTAATTTGTTACAAAGATAGAAAGCTCCTCCAATTGTATTTTTTCTATCATCAACATTTACATCCGAATCAGCATCTATATATACCTAAAGATCAAAGTATCCTTGTTTTTAATACCATAGACCATATTCTTTAATTCCTTTTAGATATCTGAATATCATTTTAATAGTTGTCCTATGTGAGTCATGTTATTTGATAAAAATCTTGCAACTATACCCATTGCATGAGCTATGTTTTCTCTATTACGGGAAACATATTGTATCTTACCTATTATTGATATTTTTAATATTTCATTCACCTTTTAAGAATTGTCTCCTTTTGATAATTTGCAACCAATAATCATAGTTCTACCAACCAGTTTTGAATCTTCCATACCAAAAAACTTCACTGATTCCTTTAAATGCTTAGACTGAGTAATGTTGATACTTGTTTTCATCTATTATACTTGCAATCCAATAAATAATTTGATTTCTCCTATCATAGAAATTTCAAATTCCTTTCTCATTTCATTAGAAAATGATCTACTCATTGCCTCATTTCCTCCAAATATTATGTTATCAACAAATATTTCAGCAATCAAGATGTCTTCATTTTCATCTTTCAAGTAAAATTTAGTATTATTACTTGTTCTTTCAAATCCAATCTAAATTAAGAATTTATTCTTTCATACCATGACCTTGGTGCTTTTTTTAGACCGTACGATGCTTTGTGTAGTTGACAAATCAAATCCTTACCTTTTTGTACAACAAATCCTTCAAGTTGTTCTATATAGACCTCTTCTTTGAGTATGCCATTTAGAAAAGCATATTTTACATCAATTTGATCAACTTTAAATTATTTGTAAGAAGCATAAGCTAGTAGTATTTTGACTCCTTCCAATCTAGAAATAAGTTCAAAAAATTCTCCATAATCATATCCTTCTTCTTTTGTGTATCCTTTACAAACTAGTCTTACCTTATATCTTACCACTTCATCATTTTCATTTAGTTTTGTTCATGAAAACCCTTTTAGTTCTTATCATGTTTATGTCACTTGGTCTGGGTACCAATGATCAAGTATTATTCTTCTCAATCTGGTTAATTTCTTCCTTCATTTTTGTCATTAATCTGTCATGCTTTAAGAATCTTTCAATTTCTTTAGTTCCATCTTCGATAGTAAACATGTAGTACTCTTAGCTCTCAAGTGACTTCTAGTTAATACTCCTTTACTTCTATGTCCAATTATGTCTAAAAAGTTATGATTTATCATTAAATGCCTCAAGGTTACAAGTTCATTATTATGAATTGTTTCATTTCCTCCATCTATTCATTTACCGATTGAGCTCTACTTACTCTTACGTTCACTTGTAGTTTGAACTTTTCCAAGTTCATAGTAAATGAGTTCACTATATCCTTTTGTTTCCTTTGCATTATCTTCTTCATTCATTTTGAGAATTCATCAATTCTTACATTTGTGCATTCAATTATCATGTTTTTCCTTTTTTCTAAGTATTTGTAAGCCTTACTTTTAGTAGAATATCCTAGGAATATTCCTTCATCACTTTTATTATCAAACTTGACATTCCTTTCATCTTTCTTGATATAAAATTTACTACCAAATGTTTTGAAATAACATTAGGTGTGCATCCATACCATAGTTTATAAGGTGTCTTAGTTATTCCTTTCATGAGTTGTACTTGCATCAATGTGCATGCAATAATACTTACAACTTCTTTCAAGAATTTTTGAGCTACTCCTTTCTAATTCAGCAAAATTATAGCACATTCCACAGTAAATATGTTCCTCTATTCAATGATTATGTTATATTGTGGTGTTCTTGACATAATTCCATGTTCATAACAATATTCATTGAATTCATTTGAAATAAATTTGCCTTTTCTATCAAATCTAAGACATTTAAATGTTTTTTCAGTTTCCTTTTCAACTCTTGCCTTATACATCTTAAATATATGAAACACATTTTATTTAACCTTTTGAAACATCATACACATCGTCCTTGAGTAGTCATTGACAAATAGTATAAGATATTTATTACCATGATAACTTTCAGCACCAATAGGTTTGCATAAATATTGTGTACAAAATCTAGAATTTTTTCAATAAAATAAACTTTACTCATAGTAAATCTTGACCTAGTCATCTTTCCTAACAGGCATTCTTTACATATTACATTATCTAGTGTTGGAAAGCTTGTTGAAAAGATAAGGTGCTAAGAGGGGGGTGAATTAGTACCTTCTAAAACTTTTTAACATTCAATACGAATATGTCTATCTCCTCAATTTGCATTCATAAACTTAACAACATTTTTTGAATAAAGTAAACAAATCAAATAATTATGATAATAACAAATCAATCATCCATCAACACACGTGCCACAGTGATTTGGTCTCATAAAAATCCTTGGTTAGATGGAAAAACTATGATGGGGATGGTACCCACAAATCCTTTACTATTTTAGCATAAAGGGTGCTCAGTTAGAGCTTACAAACATATTACTTATGGTGACTTACCCTATTAGGAATAACACATTAAGGCCTACTAAAGTCCACCATGTTAAAGGATTTTGCAACACTCATTATCTGTGCACTCTATTAGCACATTTTACAATAAATAGGCTTATCAAGGCCAAGCTTCCACAGGATGGCAAGATTATTTCTTAGATACCACTGCAATTATATCCCCTACAAAATCATAGTTAGAATTCTTCCAATAAATCAAACTTATTATAAATAGTTACCTGCTAAACTAACCCTAAACCTTAAGGCATTTCTAGATCGAGTTTTCCTAACTCATAGTTATTGAACTGTATTTTCTAGAATACACCCTTTAAGGTTCACATATGCATATGTTGACACCATTAGAATATTCTACCATTATATTTCCTTAAGTATGTTGATGGACAAGAGCACCTATACATATCAACATCTCTTGGTGTTTGGCCAAATAGATATAATATCTATACATGGTGGATTCGTGTATTCATGAGATCTTAGAGCAGAGTGCAAATAGAATGACAATGAACTAATCTAAAGCCGAGAAATCATTTTCAAATAGAGAATCTATGAATATCCCATATTTTCCTAACTACAACTGCTAAGATTGCTCTTAGACCAATATCTCAGTGACAATTCTAGAATGGGAGTATGCTATGAATGTCGATCTACAAATTTATGTGCAAGATCTATGTGAGAATGCAGATTATATGAGTATAATAATCCTAGAATGCTTTGATATGAGCATGAAATAGGCTAAACATGTGTTAAATGATACTAAATAACATGAAAAGAATGCTAAAATACTATCAAAATGAAGTGAATTTGCTATAATAACAATGCTAACATAATAAGTCTAAATGTGCCTATAATGCAGATGCATCAAACTTGGGTCCTTTTTCTCTTGAATTCTCCTCCTATTTATAGTATTTTAGAAGGGGTTGGAGTAAAGATCAGGATTTCACTTTTGACTAGAGGGTAATGGTGAAACTGTAAATATCTCATGAGGCACCAAGAGGAAGAGTCCAACAAACTTAGTTTGTGAGGATAAAAGAGGATTTTTCCAATCTTTTAAATGTAAAAGAGAGGATTTTCAATTTTGTGAGGATAAATGACTTTTATTGATTTAATAAATGTTCCATTTATTTTCAACTTTTTTCTTTTCCTTTTTTTCTTTTTTTGTTTCATTTTGTGATTTTGTGAATTGCTTTTCCTCTTTTAAAAGTGATTTAACTACTTTTTTATTTGATAGGTGATTTGATTGATTAATGACTTGATGTAACGATTGATTTAAAAGTTTGTTTTTTTCCTCTGATTTTATCCTTAATTTGTGTCGTTTGATCAAATTTTGCAGTGTTTTAGGTCTTTGCTAATTTTTGGGCTAGTTGTTTGGCCATTGTTTATACAATCACCAAGCTTCCACAAGATGGTAGGATTATTTCTCTAATACCACTATAATATCCCCTACAAAAACATAGTTGGAATTCTTCCAATAAAACAAACTTATTATAAATAGTTACCCTCTAACCTAACCCTAAACCTTAAAGTCATTTCTAGATCGAATTTTCCTAACCCATAGTTATTGAATTGTCTTTTCTAGAATGCACCCTTTAAGGTTCACATATGCATATTTTGACACCATTAGAATATTCTACCATTATATTTCCTTATGTCTATTGATGGACAAGAGCACTTGTACATATCGAAATCTCTTAGTGTTTGGCCAAATCGATATACTATCTATCTCTAATACCAACACACATATATCTCCTTAATAAGTTGGTCAAATAGATCTAATACCTATCTTTGATACCAACGCATAAATATCTCCTTAACAATTGGCCCAATAGACCTGTATAATACCTATCTCTGATACCAATGCATAAATCTTTCCTTAACAGTTGGCCAAATAGGTATAATGCCTTTCTCTAATACCAACATTTAATATTTACTCATTTACCTCCTTGTACCAGCAAAATAGGAATAGTCCTATCTCTGATATTGGTACAAGGAATTGGAGTCTTCCTTATAATTTATTAATTCTATTCATTTATCTTCACATATGTATCTTTAATTATACCTTTTTTACATATTTCTATATTTTCTAAATGCCAAGAAAATATAATAGTCTTATACCTTTTGCATATTCTGAATTGACAACTTGTACTTACAAATCTTTGTACTATACAGAACTGGGACATGGGTAGGTGTTTGTGACTTCTGTCCTACTGTATTACATGTTGTGCTACTAGTGATGATGTTTATGCCCGAAGTACGATGTACGAGGGTGTTGTGAAACCCTAGGGTGATGCTCTGTCAGCTCTACCTCAGATTTTTCTTCCTTGAATTCTTCATACTCTCTACTCTGTTGTCGTTCCTCATTCCTTTGATGGTGTTAATATACCTTTCATATCGTTGTGTCATTTAGTGGTTTTTCGTTATGACATGTGGTTTTGGATTTTAACTATCAAACCCTTAAGAAATAATCATATGCTTAATCAAAATTATTTATTATGAAAAAATTAAGTTTATTTAAGGAAACATATAATATATAAAAAATAATCCATTCATTACGAAATAATTTATATTTTATTATTAGTTCTTAATGATAAATAAAATTTAACCTATTAATTTCAATGTGATAATAATGATAATCTATACATTTCATTGGTATTTTATGATTTAATTTAGTTCCATTGCAGTCCTTCAGTCCTAAATTTTCTTGTTCTCAAGCAACTTAAGAGTTTCTTCCTTTTCCCACGTAGCATCTACTTCGGGTAGATTCTTCCATTTGACTACGAATTCAATGATAGTTCTATTCCTTAACTTCCTCTCTTGAGTGTCCAAAATAACTTCTAGTATTAATATGAGTTTCCCTTCATCGTCTAAGGGAGGTAGATTTGTGGAGGGAGTTATTTTTTGTCCAAGGGTTTGCTTGAGTCACGAGACATGGAATACATTGTGAATCCTACTATCTTGGGGAAGTTCCAACTCATAAGCTACATCCCCGGTCCTCTTCAATACCTTATATGGTCCATAGAACTAAGGTTTAAACTTTTATGTACCATTCCTTTTAAGTGAGGACTGTTTATATGGTTGAAGTCATACAAAAACTAAATCTCCAATTGTACATGATCTTTCCGTGTGTTTCTTGTTTCCGTAAATTTTTTGTTGATTGTGTGCTTGGTATATATTTTCTTTTAATGTTTTAATAATATCCATGTTTAGCTTTACAAAATATTGTGCACTCAATACTCTATTGTCTTGAGGGAGTAGGGTCCCAAATGAAGTAGCTTCATATCCGTAGAGCGCCTTGACATATGATAAGTAGTATTGACATATGATAAGTAGTATTGTAGCAATATTCTCCTAAGTGTAGCCACTTAATACAATTCTTTTGTTGTCCTATAACATAGTTCCTTAGATATCCTTCTAACCACTTATTTACCACTTTTGTTTGTCCATCTCTTTAAGGGTGGTAACTTGTGCTTAGGGTTAAGGTTGTTCCAACCAGTTGAAAAAGTTCTTGCCAAAATTTGCTAAGGAATTTGTTGTCTCTATCACTTATAATGTTTTTTGGAAGTCCATGGAGTTGAAAAACTTCCTTAAAAAATAACTCTGCTACTTGTTGTGCTGTATACTTTGTAGAGATGGCGAATAAGCGAGCATATTTTGTAAGTTTATCTACTACCACAAATATATTATCTTTTCCTTGAACCTTTGGAAGTCCTGTTACAAAGTCCATAGATATAGTTTCCCACTTTTGGTTCGAGATAAGTAAGGGTTGTAGTAAACCTACTAGGTGATTTATCTCTGGTTTATTCTCCTGACAGGTCATACATTCCCTTACATATTTTAATACATCTTTTTTTAAGCCTTTTCAAGTGTATTTTTCCCTAATGTTCTTGTATGTTTTGAAATACCCTTGGTGCCTTGCTAAGGCGTTTATCATGGTACTCTTTCAAGATTTTTCCTATCACTTCTGACTTAGGTATTAAGTACACTCTTCCTTTTTACAGGATGAGTTTTTCCCATACTCTAAAATTGTCATTTGGTAGGTTTCCTTTTAATATTTCTTTTGCTTAGGTATCTTGGATGTATTCTGTTGTGATCTCTTTTTTCCAATCTTTTGAGATGTTTGTGATGACATGAATGTGCGGTCTTCTTGAGAGAGCATCAACAACTCTGTTATTTATCCCTTTTACATATTCTATATCAAAGTCATGTCTGAAATTGACTAAACCATTTTTGTTGTTAATCATTAAGATCCTTATGATTTAGGAAGAATCGTAAGCGATTATGATCTGTCTTTACAATAAATTTCCCACAAACCAAGTATTGTCAAAATTTTACTAGGGCATACATTATGGCTAACATCTCTTTATCATATATTGAGTAATGTCTTTCAGTATCTATTAGTTTGTGACTCTCAAAGGCTATTGGGTGCTTCCCTTGCATAAGTACGGCTCCAACTCCTTCACCTGATGTGTCACGCTGTAATTCAAATGGTTTTGTAAAATCTGGAATAGCTAAAAGTGGGCAAGAACACATGGTTTCTTTATGTTTCTCAAAAGCTTGTTGCGCTAGTTCATTCCATGTAAAAGCACCTTTCTTTGTTAAGTCTGTAAGCAGGGAAGCAATTTTGGAGAATCCTCTTACAAAGCATCTGTAGTATTTGCATAGGCCTACAAATCCCTTGAGTTGGGTAAGTGTTTTCGGTTTTGGCCATTCTTTAATAGCTTTGATTTTCTCCTCGTCCACGCTCACCCCCTTTGCATTAATCTTGTGTCCATGTATAAGATTTCTTCCAAGCCAAATTCACATTTTGAAAGTTTTGCATATAGAAATTATGTTTCCAAGATCATTAGGATTTCTTTGATATGTTGTAGATGTTCTTCCCATGATTTTTTGTCTATAAGTATGTCATAGAAAAATATCAATAAAATTTTTTGTAATTGTTGTTGAAATATATGATTCATACATGACTAAAAATTTGTTGGTGCATTGGTGAGTCCAAATGGGATGACCAAAAATTCAAAATGTCCATAGTGACACCTAAAAGAGTTTTAGGTACATCTTCTTTCCTCATTCTTATTTGGTGATATCCCAATCCCAGATCATTTTTTGAGAAGTAACATGCCCCATGCAATTCATCCATTAGTTCATTGATCCTAGGAATTGGATATCTATTCTTTACAGTTTTCTAATTTAATGCTCAATAGTTGATGCACATTCTCATGGTAGATTTTGCTTTTGGTATGGATCTTTAAAAACCACTTTTTCAAAATGTTTGTTTCAGGACCCTACCACACTCGTGTACGAACACCATAATTTGACACAAATAAATGAATTTTCATAAATCCTTTTAAAGGAAGTTACCTAATACACCTAAGATTGATGACAATATTTTTTCTTAATTTTTTATTGAATAATATTTTTATTATTAATTATTAATTGGCTATAAAGGTAAATTTTAAAACCTCTCATGTGTGGACACCATAATTTGATCAAAATTTCACTTTTTTCAAAAAAAAAAAATTAACCTCAAAAGAATTATATGTTGATTGATGAAATATAAATTAATTTAAGAAAAAATATAAAATAAAAAAGTTATTAAAGTTTTAGTGAACTTCACTATTTTACATTTAGGTACCACCTTTCATTAAAAAACAATGCAAAAATAGTAAATAAAATCATAGCACTATAAAATTTATATTTTTGAAATTAGGATAGTGAGAGCTCTAATGAGTTTTTGTTTCATAAAAAAATTTGATTAGGAAGACCCTCGAAAAATTATGGCAAGGCATAAATTTGTTAGTTCAATGCCTTGGCCAAATCTTGAGAGGTCAAGGCATAGGCTTGGTCTCACCAAGCCTATCCCAAACCAACATTTGAGGTAGGAGAAAAAAAATCTCACCCAATGTTGTAAGAAACAGGTACCCGTTATTTAAATTCAAAAAATGGGTACCTGTTTTGAAAAAGTCAAATAGGCATACAAAATCCCCCCCAAAAAACAAAAATTTAAATTTTTAGAAACGGGTACCCGTTTTTTAAAAGTAAAAAATAGGTACCTGTTTTTGAAAAAAATGGGTACCCATTTTTTAAAATTAAAAATGAGTACCCAATTTTTTAAAAAATGGGTGCCCAATTTTGAAAATTAAAAATGAGTACTCAATTTTTAAAAAAATGGGTGCCCATTTTTTAAATTTTGGATCGGGTGCCGAAGCCTAAAACGGGTACCCATTTCTAAAAGAGCATGATCTCAATCCGCAGATTTCCACAGAATTGAGATCCAACTCCTTGCTTCTACCCATGAACTATTGCTAGGTTAGATATGGCCCATCTCCAATAACTCTCTTATTGTTCTTTCTATCTCTTCTTTGAATTTACTTGGATGCCTATAAGGGGTGGTGATTATGGGTCCCACTCCTGCTTCAGAGTCCATCGAATGTTCAAATCCTTTTTTTGGGGGGAGCTTTGGGGGAATTTCTTCAAAGACTATTTTGTATCTTTTCAATATAGATTGAATATCTACATGAATGGCTTCACCTTTTGAAACTGATTTATCTAATATCATACATTGTGCCACCCATCTCTCTTAGCCATGATTGATTATTTTTATCATTTTATTACAAGAGACCATCATGGGGGACCCATCTAGTAATCCTTTTAATGTGATTTATTTGCCTTCATGTTGGAAACAAATTTTTGAATTCAGCCCATCCATTATGAATCCTCCAAGGGAATTTATGCAAGGCATTCCTAGGATGATATCATTTTGAATGTTTGTTATATAAAAGTTTCTCTTAACGGTGTGTCCCCCTAGGGTGATTCTAGTTGAGGCACTATCTTGGTGCACTTATCAATGGATCCATTCCCAAAAGTAACCTTGAAACCTTTGAATTCTTGAGTTTTAAGTTTCCTCTTAGTGACCAAATGTTTGTGATGGAGACACAACCCAAGTACAGAATGGACACATCAAGAAAGGGAAAACTTTATTAACTATGAAAATATGGCAATAAACTTAGTGCAGAGAAAACAGACTCCAAAACATACCCTATGGTCTTACATTAGTATAAATCTAGAGATAATTTCTTCTCCCAGTATCGTCTCTCAAACTCCACTCTGAACTGCCTTTTACAATGCCAGAAATGTTTTTAAATAGACCCCAAAGGGTTAAGGATTAGGAATACATTCTAGAAAGTGCTAGTTGGCATCCATCGCCAAAATAGAAGGCTCTAGAAGTCACATTAGAAGTTGGCGCAAAATTAGAAGAATCCAGAAATGATAGCCGAACTTCTGAGAGGCATAACTTTTGAACTGTAGCTCTGATTGACAAATTGTTTACATTTTCGAAAAGCTCTCAGAGTGCTCTATAGCCCTATGGACTAGCTTTGCTCATCCCCCATTTTTTGGCCCTATATGAGGTCATTTAGTGCCTCAAACCTAACTTTGAAGCATTCTTAGGAGGTCTCCAAAAACCAAAAAATTGCAATAACTTTCTAACTATGGAGCCTTTTGACCTGATTCTTTTTTTGGAATGTTCTAAATTACAATTAAAATCATCCCTCCAATTTAAACCTTCTAACTCCCCATAATTATGGCTCAATTACATAGTCCTATTTTTTTTGCATTTGCACGTATCCCAAGGTTCTTAAAAACTCTAACTCAGAACACTAATAGTGGAACTGTGAGAGTTGGAACCTTTATTTCACCCAAATGGGTATCCAGAAATGAAAACATATGAAACAGAAACTAAGTCTAGGTATATTTTTTGGGTGACACAAGATTGCCCTTATACCTCTGGATGCTCCTACATCAGTTTGCTAATGAAATCATGAGTAGCTCTGGAATCCACTAATGCAATTATCCTTTGTCCTTTAATTGTTCCCTTGAGTCGGAAGGTCCTATTTTCATTTTCTTTGGTGATGACAGCTATTACCTCATGTTTTGTTTCTTTAGTTTTTGTTTTTTTTTTTTTTCCACAAAAAATCATCTCCTAGCTCTTCCATTCTATTAACTTTTCCTCTTTTACGCTGATGACTAGGTTTCCATGGTTCCTTACATTTAAAACATAAATTTTTCTGGTATAGTTACTTTTTTTTATAGCATCGGTGTTCCTTATTCCATGGTTCTTTACAGATTTGGCAGGGTCTTTCTTGATAGTTCTTCTTAGATCCTTCATGTCTATAGGGAGGCTTAGAACCAAAATTCTTATGAATTTCCCTAAGGTGATTAAACTCGATCATTTTTTCCTTTCTAATTGCTTCCTCTAGGTTCTATGATTCGAGGGGTTTTACTTGTGCTTTAATAGAATCCTTGAGTCCTTCTATAAACAAGTGGGTGAGTTGGCTCTGTGATAAGTTTGGAACTATTACCAATAGATCTTGAAATTGATTTGCAAATTCTTCTAATGATTCTAATTGCTTGAGGTGAGTGTGTTCTTGGAAGTACCATTCCAAATTTCTTTGATCAAATCTATTCATCAACCTTTGCGTGAATTCGCCATAGGTGGTAATTTTATTATGTCCTAATGATTTTTTTCCATAGTGCCACCATTTATGTGTTGACCCTCTCAAGTGGAGTATGGTGAATTTGATTGTACCTTCCTCAGTCATAGGACTATATGACAAGTATGTATCTAATTTATGGATCCATGATTGAGTAGTTTCTTCTCGTGAACCATTAAAATGGTAGTTTAACTTTATTCACCCTATTTTGAAGTTCTTTATCTGCGTGGTTCTTCCTACTCTTTTCCATGGTTTTTGTTTTGTAGTACTCTTCAAAAGAAACATGTTGTCAAATACTTGGTTCTAGGTTTGAATATAGTTGCACAATTTCTTCTATGATATTTGTAACAATCTCTCCTTATACTAGTTTCTTCCCTTGGAATTAATGAGGGAAACGTATCTCATGGGGCCGAACTTTGAGATGAGGGTTCATTGTCTTCATGATTGGAGTCACAATCCCTTTGCGTATTGATTCTTTCATTCTGGTTATTATTGTTGTTTACTCTTTGTTTGGCTTCTAGTAATAATTTATTGAAGTTTTTGATTCTTTCATTGGTTTGGTCCATATAGTTCCTTGGTTCTTGGGCTAGTTGTTTGGCCATTGTTTATACAATCACCAAGCTTCCACAGGATCACAAGATTATTGCTCTGATACTACTGTAATATTCCCTGCAAAAGCATAGTTGAAATTCTTCCAATAAATCAAACTTATTATAAATAGTTACCCTCTAACCTAACCTTAAACCTTAAAGGCATTTCTAGATTGGGTTTTCCTGACCCATAGTTATTGAACCATCTTTTCTAGAATGCACCCTTTAAGATTCACATATGCATATGTTGACACCGTTAGAATATTCTACCATTATATTTCTTTATGTATGTTGATGGACAAGAGCACCCATACATATCATCATCTCTTAGTGTTTGGCCAAATAGATATACTATCTATCTTTCATACCAACACACATATATGTCCTTAATAAGTTGGTCAAATAGGTATAATACCTATGTTTGATACCAATGCATAAATCCTTCCTTAACAATTGACCATATAGGTATAATACCTATCTATGATACCAACACATAAATCTTTCCTTCATAGTTGGCCAAATAGATATAATTCCTATTTCTGATACCAACATTTAATATTTTCTCATTTAGCTCCTTGTACCAGCCAAATAGAAATATTCCTATCTTTGATACTGGTACAAGGAATTGGAATCTTCCTTATAATTTATTAATTCTATTCATTTATCTTCACATATGTAACTTTAATTATTTCCCTTTACATATTTCTATATTTTCTAAATGCCAAGAAAATATAATAGTCTTACACCTTTTGCATATTCTGAATTAACAGCTTGTACTTAGAAATCTCTATACTGTACGGAACTGGGATCTAGGTAGGGGTTCGTGGCAACGGCTACCCAGCCAGTTATTTTGACTAGCTGGGTACGCATTTCGTTTATCTCCATCCATCTTCTTCCGTCTCTGACATTCCTGACATCTCTGACATTCCTGCTTCGTACCTGCTTGCGGTCTGCTACGTTCCTTGACTATTTAGAGCCGTCATCCGTCTGCAATCTGGCAGTGTACAGGGGCAACTTATATGTATTAGAGTTGACAATGTTAATAATTTAAGTTGCATTAACGATTCTAGTTAGTTTGACTGGCTGGATGCCAATCCATGCTGCCCCTTCATAAAATCATGCATGGTTCATTAAAACGTTCTCACAATTATTAGAGTACACAGCGCATACAATTTGATAGCACGTAATTAGATATTCTTTTTGAACATAGGTTTTTTTTTTTAAACATTACTTGTTATTTTTCACTTGATATTAATTTTTGAGAGATTTAGAAAATTAGTGTCACATAATTTCATATTATATATTATATTGATGTGAAACATTGTCAAAATTAGTATTAAAAAAAATATGTATTATTGATAACTATATAATTACTAAAAAAATACATATCTATCAATAAAAAGAGCTATTAAGTGTTATGTTTTATGATATTGGTTTTAAAAAAGAATTAATAAGTTATTTTTATTATTTAAATTTTAAAAAAATTGCATTCTAGTATTAATAATTCAAAATAGGTATATAATAGATTAAAATAATATTTTATACAATAAAAGTGTAAATGTAAAATTTAGTCATAAAAATATAGATATTATATTTTACAATATTAGCTTTAAAATAATTTTAAATTAATTAATTTTTTTTTAATAAAATTATTCTTATTATTTAAAATTTAAAATTATTATATCTAAAATTATTCTTATTATATTACCAAACAAAAAAGGCACCACTTACAATTTTTTTCTTCTACTTCTTTGTCTTTTGTAAAAAAGAAGTTATTGTTTCTATACTTTTTTTAATAATTTGACCTTTTTCTTTTCTTTTACGGTAACAATTGAGTTAATAAAAACCAATACTTTTGTGTTCACATAACCAATTGCAACTTTAGAAGAGTTCATAGTATAAAAATTCTACATTAACATTTTCTTGTTAAATGATTAACTAATTATTTGATTAACAAAAGCTCGACCTTCTTTGTTAACACCCCTGAAGTCAGACAAAGGAAAATTGCCAGAATCCTTGGTTGTGGGGTGGGCTCTCTCCCTTCATCCTACCTAGGGCTCCCCTTGGGCTCCTCTCCCCCTGACTCTTTCTGGAATGATATTCTGGACAGATTCAACAAGAAGATGGTTGGATGGAAAGGTGCCTCTCTCAGCTAGGCTGGGAAATGTTTACTGGTCAAATCCACTCTTCAGAACCTTCCCATTTATGCTCTGAGCCTTTTTGCAATTCCTGTGAAATTTGCAGAGAAAATGGAGAAAATCCAAAGAGACTTTCTATGGACCGGACTTGAAGGAAAGAAAAGGTACCCTCTTGTTGCCTGGGAGAAGGTCTGCCTCCCCAAGAGGTATGGTGGTCTGGGCATCAGAATGCTTACCCATCTCAATAAGGCGCTTCTTGCAAAACAAATCTGGGGAATCTTCAATAACACTGGTGAATGGAGAGACATTCTAGAAAATAAATACCTCAGAAGACCCTCTCTTCATTTTACTTTATTCAATGAGGACATCTTTAAAGGGTTGACTATTTGGAATGGTATCCTGAAGGCCAGGGACTTGGCTAAGGCAAGGGTCTCTTGGAAACTAGGCAATGAGGAGGATATTCAGTTTTGGTTTGATAGGTGGTTATGTCAAGGCCCACTTTCTAACAACCCAATTTTTGAGAGATGGGTGCAAGAATGCACGGAGCTATATGGGTTTAAAGTAAGCAATTATAGGGTTGGTCAGGAATGGAGAGACCTTTTCCTCATTTTCGAGTATTTGAAACCAATAATGACTATGCTTAACACTTTGATCCCTAGTAATAATAAGGATGAGCTGGTCTGGAGGGATAATCCCAATGGAAGTTATTCTGTTGCTTCTAGCTACAACTCTCTTTGGGGTTTAAAGGAGAAACCCCCTTGGGCGGATGCCTGGCTCACGGGCCTCACTCCAAAGATCAACATATTTTATTGGCTTGCCCTTCAGAACAAAATCCTAACGCAAGATAATCTCATGAAGAGAGGCCATGTTATGCCCAGCAGATGCCCGCTCTGTAAAAACCAGTCTGAGTCAGGAAATCATATCTTCATTCAATGTGACTTTGCTAGGGAGGTGTGGAATTCTCTTAATCAGGAAATGGAGATTCTCTGGTGCTGGCCGGATAACCTTATTGACTTTTTTAGTCTTTGGAAAAGCCTTTGTAAATTGTAGGCCAACAGGATAATTATGCCTGGTTTTTGCTTCACTTCTGCTAGAGCATCTGGAAGGAAAGGAACAACAGAATTTTCAAGGACAGAGAGGAGCCGGCAATAATTCTGGGAAGGAAGATTTTGAAAAACATAAAAGAAAACCTTCAAGTGATGAAGGAGGGGGAAGTTGATATAGGGGACAGGAAGACGGTTAAAGAAAAAGATAGGGATCCCAAAAGACGGGATGCCAGATGGATTCTACCCCCGGAAGGATGGTCAAAAGCCAACTTCGATGGCGCTTCTAAGGGCAACCCTGGCCCCTCTGGAAGCAGTGGAATTATAAGAAATAGTTTTGGGGACGAGATTGCGGCCTTTGCTCTCCCGCTTGGAACCCAGACCAACCATTTGGTCAAAGCCAGAGCCGCGTGCAGTGTGGTAAAGCTGGCTTTTGAAGCTGGCATTTCCAAACTTTGGCTTGAAGGGGACTCCAAAAACATAATTAACAATATTAATGGTATCTCCCCTCCCTTGTGGTCGATTGCAAATATAATTGATGAGACACGTGTCGCCCTCACAAAATTTGAGAAGGTCCACGTCACTCATGCGTTTAGAGAGGCAAACCCAGTTGCTGACTAGTTTGCTAACAAAGGGGTGGGAGCAGACAAAGAGATGATCTGGCATTCTGGAAAAGATATTTCGATGGAGGCTAAGTCACTAATCGAGCTGGAGAAAATCCACAGAAGTATGGGTCAATCTAACTGTAATCATGTTTAATAAAGAAAGAATGGATGTTGGTACGAGCCATAATAAGTTTCTTGGTTTTCGTAATCTCAAGGGATTTTCTCCATCTTTTCGACACGTTTGGAGGATCGTTATCATTTTCACTTGCTATTGTATTAGAGAGGCAAATGATCACGAACCCAATAATAGAAATAGAGCCAAAATCTTGGCTGGAAAAAAATTGCAGAGATTGGGGCTCATGAGAATTGTTGAAGAAAAAATGGATGTCATGATTGGAGAACGGAGCAGAAAGGAGCCGACAGGTGAAATGGAGAAGTGGAAGAATATGGGCAAAGTTTGGAAAAATTTGGAAAAGGGCGATGTTGCGAATTTTTTTGAGAAACTCCATGGTTTTGACCCTGAGATCACCAACAGCATGGTAAACTTGTGGAACAATGGCAAGGTCAAGGTGAACGGGGTTTCTTTCCAAATCACAGAGGAGGTGGTTGCGGAGGTCACTGGTATCCCTATGGAGGGTTTCAAAATCTATAAGGACAAGAAACTTTCGTCCAATGCAGTCAAGGAGTTTGTGAAAAATTCTGCAGAGATGAACAAGATGGAAAAGAAAGAGTCTTTCTATGTGACGAAAACTATAAAGAAGTTCTGGAGGTATGTTTTATATGCCCTCATTGATTATGTAACCTTGGACCCTAGGTTTGATCGGGTCAGAACTCACCATTTTGTGATTTTAAATCATTTTCGCCATAAGAGAAGAATTTCCATTCCCTTTTACCTTCTCACTTCTATGAACAAGGAAATCTCTAGTTTCAAGAAGAAAGCCACTGTTAACCCTACTTTGCATTAGGATTATTGCTCCTCATCCATGAGCATTTCAAAGCTCAGTCTATATGCAATAACCCTCCTCAAGTTGAGGATGTTGACAAAGGCAGCTCCAACTTTTCTTCTGACTTTGATGACATTGAGAGCATTAGCTTGGAGGAGGAGAATGGTTCCTCAGGAAAGAAGAAAAAAAGTCAAGCTAGGAAACAGTCCATAGCTAGAAATCCCAGTAGGAAAAGCCCTAGGGATCATGACCAAGCTCAAGCAAAAGAGGGTTATGCTGAGGAGGAGGAGGAAATAGATACGGAAGATTCTAACAAAGTGCTAGAGGAGGAGTTCGAAGAGGAGAAACTTGGGAAAAAATGGAAGAGGGAGGTAGTGAGAGTTGAGGAGACTAGAAATTAGAGGACGGATGCTATTCCTCTTCCCCTCTCCCCTGTCCAATCTCAGCCTCCTTCGGAGGAAAAAGTGAATGTCATCACTGGTGAGAACAAGGGGGAAGTGCAGGTCAATAATAGGAGAAAGGCCTGGAAAAATTTCAATGTGAGGACTGCTACTATGGGGATTTTTAGGGAAATTATGAACCCTCAGATCCTGGTGGACAACCTGGAGTAGCCTAGGCTCAATGAGCTCATAGACCCAGCTATCCTGGCCATCTCAGACAACGCAAGGGAGACTGGAATGAACCTTCTGAATAATGCTCGCAGTAGTATGATTGACAACTTCAGATCAATCAAATGGCTCTTCCATGAGCTAGAGGAAGTTAGAGAAAGGGTATCCCAGATGGAAAGTATTAAGAATAAGACAGGTAATGACAGCCAGGAGGACCAGGATAATAGAGAAATCTTAAATGAAAGGAGATTAAGAAATATTGAGAACTACAACCACAACCTAGCAAGTCAAATGATTTCTCTCCTGAGTTCGATGAATGACAACATCCAATCCCTTGCTGGTAAACTTAAGGACAGGGGCTTGCTGGTGGAGGAGGGAGGACAGAACAGGGATAAGGCCAGGCTGGATGATGACAAGGCCACAATCAGTACATTCACTAGTATGGATCAGGGCAGGGAGAAGGTTCAGGATCAAATGGCAAAGGAGCAACAAAAGATAGTCGAGGCAGCTCAGACTATGCAGGGAATGGAGAAGATAACTAAAGACTAGTTTTCTTTTCTTTTGTCTTTTCGTCTTCCTAGCTTTTGGCCTTTGGATAGGCTTTCTGTAGTTTGTTTTAGTTTGTTTGTTTTCTGGCTTTTCTGTGGGCCTTTGTTTTGGGCTAGGCCTTCAGGCTTTTTTTCAGCTGTTGGACCTCTATTTTGGCTGGGCTTCTTTTGCTTATTATCAGCCTTGTTATTGTAAAACTTATGGGCTTCAAGATCCCTTAAAACCTGTTTATCTTATCAAAAACTAATTATTTGAGAACTAAAATTTTCTTTTTCATAAAAATAATTTATAATTTATGTTTGATATAATTAGTCATTTACTTATCAATACTATTAATAGACTTGTGTATTAGTTATAAGGTAGCTACATAATTAAGTTAGACAAATTGTAATATAATTTAGTATTATTGATTATGCTATAATGATTTATTAGCAAAAATTAATAAATAATTATTCTTAAAACATATTTCAAAAAATCTAAACTCAATAAAAAAATCAAATATATATAAATAATACATTAAAAAAAAAATTTAATTAATAAATATCATCTTTATTAGGTGGAGCTTGAGCTTATTCCCTTGGAACCTATGTTTCTTTGCTCTAGATCTCCTCTTGTTGGATTCTTTTTCTTGTATGACTCTCATTTTCTTCTTCCCCCTAGCCTTGTTACTACACATTAGGATCAAGCTCCAAGTAAAAAGGCTTTCTTACCCAATCTCAAGTTAGCTAAATGCCATGCTTGGCCCTGTATTATATGTCATCATTCTCTTCTCAACACAAAATGACATTATCCCTATTATATAATGGATCCAACACATTCGTAGTATCCTTCTTCCATATCTTTAGAGAGATGTTCAAATTGAGGGCTTTCTCTGCTAGCTGTAGACTCATTGTACAATAGTTCCTAATATGAACATCATTCTCATCTACACAATTCATCCAGTGATATTCGATCAAGGCATTACGTATGAATTGCTTCCCTATGAGATGTTGCACCATCTTGATGTTGTCAAACTAGGGGCGTTCTACTAGGTAGTCATTGAAGGGATATTGATCCCATTCATTTTCATATGTAGCAATATCTTGTTTCTTATCTAGCTCAAAAACTCCAATAGTAACGGGCCAAACCCATGCCTTCTTATGTTGCTTTCTGACCTGATCATAGGTTGAGGCCAATTGCCTAGCTATCTCGAGTGGTATAGACTTGTCAGACAAATAACATGGAAGCTTCTTTGGACATAGGAGGATCTCTTCCACCTAAATGTGAACTAAATAAAGTAAGCACCCACTTGTGTTATACGGGTCATAACCTCTACAGATAGTTTCTTTGCATAGTCACCTTCGATGAATGGGATCATGAAAAAGATGAAACCATCATTCACCAACATGTATTATGGCCTCTTGAATGGGAGCTTCTTTTGCTCAATATACTCAAGGGTACATTATGTATGACCAGTCATTGGCATCTTGCATGCTTCCTTTCTTCACCAACCTTGGATAATCTATTGACCTAGCTGCCAGAAGGTAGACCACATAGGAAGTCATGTAGAAATTTGGATCGGGCTTCACTAACATAAGATGCTCATCTAGATTGTTGCTGATGATTGTGGCCCATTCAATCGACAACCCCTCTCGTTGATGGTTTCAATGAAAAGAGTCATCCAAGTTTCAAGATGAATGGCTACATGGAGTCCATGACTCTACTCTGGAGCACTATATTATAGCCAATGGCATCTATCATGTACCCCAAGGTCATGTTGACCTTTTCAGATACCTCAAAAGCTCCAATAGTAATGGGAGAAACCCATGTCTTCTTGTGTTACTTTCTTACCTAGTTATAGGATGAGGCCAAATGCCTAGCTATGTCTAGTAGTATCAACCTATCAGACAGATAGTGGGGATGCTTCTCTAGATACAAGAGGGTCCCTTCCATTTGGATGTATATGAATGTGTTGAACTGAATAAAGTAAGCATCCACTTGTTCTATTCAGGTTGTGGTCTCTATAGATAGTCTCATTGCATAGTTGCCTTCAATAAACTACATTATGGAAAAAGATGAAACCATTATTCACTAGTCTATACTTTGGGCTCTTGAATGGGATCTTCTTTCGCACCAAGGGTATACTATGTATGGCAAGGCATTGGCATCTTGCATTATTCCTCTCTTTACCAACCTTGGATAATCTATTAGCCTAGCTACTGAAAAGGTAGACTGCATAGGAAGTCGTGCAGAGAAAGCCCTCAATTTGAACATCTCTCTGAAGATATGGAAGAAGGATACTACGAATTTGTTGGATCCATTATATAATAGGGATAATGTCATTTTGTGTTGAGAAGAGAATGATGACATATAATACAGGGCCAAGCATGGCATTTAGCTTACTTGAGATTGGGTAAGAAAGCCTTTTTACTTGGAGCTTGATCCTAATGTGCAGTGACAAGGCTAGGGGGAAGAAGAAAATGAGAGTCATACAAGAAAAAGAATCCAACAAGAGGAGATCTAGAGCAAAGAAACACAGGTTCCAAGGGAATAAGCTCAAGCTCCACCTAATAAAGATGATATTTATTAATTAATTTTTTTTTAATGTATTATTTATATAGATTTAATTTTTTTATTGAGTTTAGATTTTTTGAAATATGTTTTAAGAATAATTATTTATTAATTTTTGCTAATAAATCATTATAGCATAATCAATAATACTAAATTATATTACAATTTGTCTAACTTAATTATGTAGCTACCTTATAACTAATACAAAAGTCCATTAATAGTATTGATAAGTAAATGACTAATTATATCAAACATAAATTATAAATTATTTTTATGAAAAAGAAAATTTTAGTTCTCAAATAATTAGTCAATCATTTAACAAGAAAATGTTAATGTAGAATTTTTATACTATGAACTCTTCTAAAGTTGCAATTGGTTATGTGAACACAAAAGTATTGGTTTTTATTAACTCAATTGTTACCGTAAAAGAAAAGAAAAAGGTCAAATTATTAAAAAAAGTATAGAAACAATAACTTCTTTTTTACAAAAGAAAAAGAAGTAGAAGAAAAAAATTGTAAGTGGTGCCTTTTTTGTTTGATAATATAATAAGAATAATTTTAGATATAATAATTTTAAATTTTAAATAATAAGAATAATTTTATTAAAAAATAATAATTAATTTAAAATTATTTTAAAGCTAATATTGTAAAATATAATATCTATATTTTTATGACTAAATTTTACATTTACACTTTTATTGTATAAAATATTATTTTAATCTATTATATACCTATTTCAAATTATTTATACTAGAATGCAATTTTTTTAAAATTTGAATAATAAAAATAATTATTTAATTCTTTTTTAAAACCAATATCATAAAACATAACACTTAATAGCTCTTTTCTTGATAGATATGTATTTTTTAGTAATTATATAGTTATCAATAATATATACTTTTTTTTAATACTAATTTTGACAATGTTTCACATTAATATAATATATAATATGAGATTATGTGACACTAGTTTTCTAAATCTCTCAAAAATTAATGTCAAGTGAAAAATAACAAGTAATGTTTTAAAAAAAATACCTATGTTCAAAAAGAATATCTAATTACATGCTATCAAATTGTATGCGCTGTGTACTCTAATAATTGTGAGAACGTTTTAATGAACCATGCATGATTTTATGGAGGGGCAGCATGGATGGGTATCCAACCAGTCAAACTAACTAGAACCGTTAATGCAACTTAAATTATTAACACTGTCAACTCTAATTGCCAGATGGAAGACGGATGACGGCTCTAAATAGTCAAGGAACGTAGCAGACCGCAAGCAGGTACGAAGCAGGAATGTCAGAGATGTCAGGAATGTCAGAGACGGAAGAAGATGGATGGAGATAAACGGAATGCGTACCCAGCCAATCGAAATAACTGGCTGGGTAGCCGTTGCCGGGGTTCGTGACTTCTGTCTTGTTGTACTAGACGTTGCACTATCAATAATGATGCTTCTGCCCGAAGTATAGGGTATGAGGGTGTGTGTAACCCGAGGGCGATACTCTGTCAACTCTATCGCAAACGTTTCTTCCTTGAATACTTCATAGTCTCTACTCTATTGTCCTTCCTCATTCCTTTGATGGCATTAATATACTTTTCATATTGTTGTGTCCTTTGGAGGTTGTCGTTATGACATGTGGTTTCGGATTTTAACTACTAAACCCTTTAGACATAATCATATGCTTAATCAACAGTATTTATTATGAAAACATTATGTTTATTTAGGGAAACATATAATATATTGAAAAATAATCCATTCATTAAAAATCAATTAGTATTTTATTATTAGTTCTTAGTGATACATAAAAATTAATCTATTAACTTCAATGTGATAATAACAATAATCTATACATTTCATTGGTATTTTATGATTTAATTTAGTTACATTGCATCAATATTTTTCAACTTTTCTAAAATATCTTGTGTGAAATGTGGTACATCACACAACTATTGGAGCAGTTGGATTATCTCCTTAATAATATTTTCCAACTTGGTCGCTAAAGTATCAAGTTCAACTGCAAGAGATTCATTCAACTTCTCCATGATTTTATGTTTCGTTCTCTTCTCTGCAATGTGCATCATTTTCTCAGAAGCATCAACATCAAGTGTATTTACCCATTCTACAAGTGGGCCTATTTGATCAATCGTCAGAGCTTTATCATTGAATAATGCATCGGGAACAATTTGTAATAAGATGTCTTTTACATCTGATAATATATGTTTGTGCTTCACTTCTTGCCTCAATTTATCATTTGTAGCTTTCCTCTTTACCAATTCTCCATACTTCATCATTGCATCTAAGATCCAATTCGGTCGGATCATAGACTGGAACTATGATCTCCTCATCTAATGTGACCTAATCTCTTCTCCTCCTTTTCTTCTTCTTCTTGTCATGTGATGTGATAGAGCTTGCGCTAAGGGGATATTATTGGTTGCATTGGAGAAAAGATTTCTTATGTTGCTCATCATGTAAAGGTGTGTTTTCCTTCCTTTCACTCTCCTTTTGTTGTTTAGGTGCCTTAGTGTGAGTATCTTGTGCAATGTTTGCTTCATGTTGTTGAGGCTATCCCTTAGTATGTTGTGCAAGGATTTTCTTTCTCCTTTTCCTTCTCTTTCTCTTTCCCTTTCTTTCATGAGGTCATGTGTTGTTGAGCTTGTGTCTTTAGTGCTTGTATATTCTCAGTACTCTCATCTTTACTCTACTCAGAGGGAACTTTATATAGGTGATTACAATTCAAATTATGAGGCATTATCACCTTTAATATCTATCCTTATCTATCTTAAGAACTCATATCTCACTCAAAACACCTTATGCCTCTCCTCATTATCACTTCATTTACCTACCTTCATATTGAAGTGTTCCCTTATCCCTCTAATCTCCCAATCACTCCCTACCACCACAGGTCACCTTATCTCTTTGTATTATTACTCACCAAGCAATCTATGGATGGATAGACACCCCCCCCCCAAGTCAACATTGCATTGGAAGTTACCCACGAACCAACCATCAATCCACAAACTATTGCCTACTTACTACTTTGTTTTACATCCATCTCCTTAGTCAATCTATGGATGGACAGACCCCCCACTCGACATTGCATTGGAAGTTACCCATGAACCATCGATCCACAAACTATTCCTTGGTTACTACTCTTTTTTCCATCTCCTTAGTCAATCTATGGATGGATAGAACCCCCCACTCGACATTGCATTGGAAGTTACCCACGAACCATCGATCCACAAACTATTACCTGCTTACTACTTTGTTTTCCATCTCCTTAGTCAGCCTCCACTGCCACTAATGGACACCCCTACTAATGAGCAATCCACCCACATCAATCCCTAACGAGTGTCTTTGTCAGTCCAAGCCTTACTCCACGTGAATTGACCGTTGCCTCCTTTCAAAGCCTATGGTAGGTCCCAACATCATATATGCACGTTGGGACTTCATATGATTCAAACCTTGGATACCCCTATCAATAGGGGTTTGCAACCACCATTGTGCTATGAACTCTTGCTCCTGCTATGAACTCTTGCTCAAAATATCTTATATGATATTACTTTTGTTATTGATCATGTAATATTTTATAAAATAATTATCACTATACAAATTCTAATTGCTTTATCATTTATCTCCTCTATTTATTTATTTATTCAAATTTGAAAATAATAACGGCAAAAGAAAATAGATATTTGGAAACAATATTATATTTTTATTTTGTGTATAGATAAGGGGTTTTATATTGAAAGGTCAATCACATTGAAATGAGGTCACAAGCTTATTTGCATTATGTGTCCCCAACAATCAAGTGAGTGCAAGTGAGTGATTTAAAGCCACTAGCAATAAAGGTAATGGGTTATACCCTTTGTAAGGATTGTTCACAACAAATTTAAAGCATGCATGCATGCATAGATACATACGTGCATGCATGCAACTCCTTTTAACAAGCCATCTTAAAGAGACATCAAATTTCTAAAATAAAATAAAAAGTTTAAAGATTATATAATTTTTTTTTAATATAGATATTAGCATGTTGTGATGGTTGTAGTGTTATCATCAATCTTCCAACTCAATTGAAATGATATTGTTGAATGTTTAAATGGGGATGAAATCTCTCATTTGAGATCTCTTTTATTCATGACTCATAACTCTACGTGAAAACTATTTATCCCAATTTTTACTAAGAATATTTTTGTTTATTAATATTAATGTCCCAACCCAATTGGAATGATATTGTTGAATGCTTAATAGAGATGAAATATAATGAATGGTTCATAAGGCACAACACTTTGTGAAGGTTTTGCAAATGGGGTTGCAAGCTTTGGGTTTAACCATGGAGAAAACTCTGTAGTTAAGCACGCTCAGGCTGGAGTAGTACTGGGATGGGTGACCTCCCGAGAAGTCCTAGTGCTTCACCCCTGTGAGCATCACCTAGATCCAATCAGTGCTAAGTGTTCCATTTATTCTCATGAGAGATGGATTCATGTTGAATCACTACTCATGAAACATGGGTCAATGAGTTCTACTCAAAATCACACACTTAAATCCTAATAGCAATATCACAAAGAGATGAAATCTGATAAGTAGGAGATATTTTCCACAGCAAATCAAATTGTGATATTGCTATCAAGATTTAACTGTGTAGTTTTTGAATCAAACTCATTGACCCCAATCTCTTGAATAACCATTCAGACAAATCCATCTCTCATGAGAATAAATGGAACACAACACTCATTGGATCTAGGTGATGCTCATAGAGGTGAAGCACCATGACTTCCTAGGAGGTCACTCATCCCAGTATTACTCCAGTTTGAGCATGCTTAACTACAAAGTATCCTCCATGCTTAAATTGACTATGCTTGCAACCCCATTTGCAAAACCTTCACCAAGTGTTGTGCCTTATGAACCATTCATTAGAAAACCCCTTAAGCTCATCAATTGATAAGTAGGAGATATTTTCCATGGCAAGTCAAATTGTGATATTGCTATCAGGATTTAACTGTGTAGTTTTTGAGTCAAACTCATTGACCCATGTTTCATGAGTAATGATTCACATGAATCCATCTCTCATGAGAATAAGTAAGAACAATTCTCATGAGATGGATTCGTGTGAATCACTACTCATGAAACATGGGTCAATGAGTTTGACTCAAAAACTACACAGTTAAATCTTGATAGCAATATCACTCAGAGATGAAATCTCCTTAGTTAATCTCTAGATGAGAAATATTGACCCAACTTTTAACTAAAAATGACATTTTCATTAAGCTGATTTTAAATTTTAAAAACAAATATTTTAAAATGTGTATATAACATACATTTAAACAAACTTTTATACTACACCAAGATTTTAGAATTACATTGCATTTCACATTGGAAAATCTTCCATTCTCCTTACATGCACAGTTTTCTATTAAATGTGTACAAGAGAAGCAATCATAAGTGATCAAGTTTGAATCAAGGATGTCTACATAACCAAAATGAGCTCTAATTCATCAACCTCCAAGAAACAATGCCAAAACTCTATGAATAACTACTTAAATAGGAGAATTGCTCACCCCTCCACCATAGGATTTATGCAATGCAAATCCACTCACACTCAAACAAAGAGAACCATCCAAGAACGACTAGAACGATAGAAAGCTACAATCACAAGTATTTCTATCCATGACAAGAGGCGACTCGAATAATAAACCAATTAGTTCAGATATAGTGGGAGTCAAGTGGGACTAAATTCTTGTGAGAAGCACCATCAGAGAGGTACTAAGTTAAATAAATGCAGTAAATTAGGTCTCAGGCTATGACTGAACTTCACAAATATTCCATCACACAATGCCAAAACTCCATAAATTGATTTATACGTATCTGTAGATTTCCATATATATTATCTTCAAAAGACATTGCAGCTCTGATCTACTTATCTCACCATTCATAATTAATAAGAGCACAAACAAGGATGATGTTTACAGAGAAACGTGTATACCTCTCTCAACCCCAAAAACATGGGTTTCCCTTGTCCTTAAAGAAAGCTGAATTCTCAAGGATACAATGAGTCACACGAGAAAACATAATGGAAGATGAAATGGATTTCGGATTTCCAGTATTCTAATAAACAGTAAACCTTCACAAAAAGGGAATACTGCTCCAAAATTCATCTCCATCGAGAAATGGAAAATTACTAAAAATACCGTATAGCTTAATTTTGGCATAAAAGTTTTTCTATAATTTGTTAGGTAATATTAAAAGTCCTAAAATCTTTGTGACCCTCACCCTGCCCTATTGCAGACTCATAGGCCGATCCTGCTTGCCTTCCTCCCCATAATATCTATTTCTCAGACTTTCCTTTCAAGGAAAAATTACCAATGAAGTTTAGGGAGATTCTCTTTCTGTTGAACAGGTTAGATGAGACCATGTACAGCAAATGCACAGCAGAAATCTTTCCCTCTGTGGGTCCCTGTTCTTAAATACAACAATAAGTTCTTGCTCTAGTCCTAAAAATTGAACTTCTGATATCATTCATCTCGAACAATACATGAAGCATACTAGAACAATTTCTGGGATTTGTTGTAAGCAGATTGTTGTCTTCGTATATATTTTCTGACACCTCCAGCACTTCCACTTTTAACAACTGTGCCGTTTTCCATATAGATAGCACCATCTGCATATTCAAGTTCCTCCAGACGGTGTGTCACCCATAAAGCAGTAACTCCTCGAGGCCCATCCACAACATTTCGAACAGCTTCAATGACCCCATTCTGCATAAGCAACATTCTTTTCGGTAAGCATGAAAAGACATTAAGCATTACAATACGAAAGAAAAAACCATTGTCCCATACAGAAACTATCTTAACTCCAAAATGTCAATATAAATACTGATGGAAATGTTGGCATTGATGTCAAAGTTGTTCACGAAGATTGTTACAAGTATTGTTACAAGTATTATCATTGATATCAATAGTACTAAGCATATCATTTACATTGATTATAACTGATGATAAAATTACAGTCCTATAAAGACTTAAAAGAAGCAAGAAAAAAAAAATTGTCTAACACTAAGAGGTTAAAGCTATGAAGCTAACATGTGTAGCATGGCTTGAACATTCTTGATGGCAACAACAGAACCTTCTCAAGGAAATCAATATTGATAGATGAGATATGCAGAGGATCAGCGCTCAGACATGGACTATTAGAAGCATACATAACTATCACAGGTGTTAAAGATAGACAATCAGCAGCAACGTCAAAACTGGAGACCATATTGTAGGATACTATCATTACGGTGAAGGCACAAATCAAACAAGACATCATTTTATTGTTTCCAATGTATTAACAGTCACAGACAAGTGATCTGGTTAATGCTTGGAACAATAATATTTTTCATTCACAAAGAGAATAAACTAAGTTCCCTGCTGGAGCAGTAACACATAGACACGCACATCAGCTTGGACTATCTAATATAGGAAAAGAAGCAATGTTTTCATTCAATAATGGTGAATGAAGCAGTTTGAAAGAAGGCTGAGTATGCAAGGCAAACTCATTTGCCCAGATGGAAGTATAAAACAAGCTCACGAGCAAAGATAAAAACATTGACATAGAAAAGCAAAGAGTCATCAAGTGTACGAAGTGCATAATACCATCATTGAAATTCTGTGATAAAAGTCTGCAAAAAGAAACACACAAAACAGCGTTGAATATAATGTGGAGATTCAGGATAATGATAAATAAAGACTTACGTTGGACAGAGCATCCACACGGCAAGAAGAAAAATTCATACACAGGGACCGCATATTATACAGTCCATCACAATATATCGAATGCCCAGGATGCACGAGAGCACTATATATTCAAAGAGGAAGACACGCAGATTATGAACATGTTTAGAGTTTTTAATAGAACAACCGTATTGAAAGGAACCATGTTTACAATAATCACAAAATTAATATAACTACCATAACAATGAAGACCATAAAAGACAATAAGAAAATATTAATTGAAAATGATAGAAGAAGTTTCGAGCTTGGACGCCAACATAGCAGGTCATGGTGTCATCGGGTTTGAGCGATGACTTATGATGGAGATTAAATAGTTACTATGCAGCGATAAGTAAATGAAAAAGGGTAGAAACTAGATACTGTCAGGTGCATATGAAAATAACAAAAGCCACGTCTATTATAGGCAGCAATACGTCTTTACAAGTTCTACGGCAATTTTTAATACATGAGCCAATGACATACAATCAAGGAAAGAAGACACCATGACAAGACATAGACATGTAACGTTATCGAGTCATCCAGACCAAGAATATTGACGACGCAGTCAGAGAGGCATACACAGATATACTCAAGTGTTTGGATATTTTATTGAGTCGGTGATTTCATTTGTCGAATGTTCTCCGGAGTATGGTGCCAAGTCTGAATGGAAACTTATCAAGCTTGAATTGATGTCGTTGGAGATTTCAGCGATTAACAATATTAAACAATAGGAATAAAAAATATCATTTAAATAACTTACACCCAGTTGAGCGGATGTGCAACTACAGGCAGCGATATCATATTTAATTGGCAGATTAAAATGTGTTGTTAAAATAAAAACAAAACAAATGAGCTGCTTGTTATTATTATTACTTATGAAGAGACATAAAGGATGAGTTATGCGTATTCATTAAGTCACATCTTTTATAATAAAAAGATATATATAATGAAAGGATAATTAAGATAAATACAAGTGAGCAATTAAAGAATAGAAGAGAAGAAAAGCAGGGAAGAAAATGTATATTCAGATTTTTTATCTGACATATACAGATTCAACAAGAAAAAATGTATTGAGGAAGATATATCAGGTATAAGACTGTGTGGAGCAGATCAATGGAATAGGGAATAGACAAGGATAAATCTATATTAGATGAGGAATATTTATGCTAATATAGATTTATTGTGCAAGGAAAAATATAAAGAAAATATAGGAGTGATTTAATTATCCATTATCAATTGTAAGAGTAACAAAACAAGGTGGAAGATAAATTTCATCGGCAGTGGGAGTAAGAGCTTCCAGTAGGTCGGAGCCTCTGAAGTGTGGGAGTTGGAGGTTCCGGTGAGTTGGTGTTCATAAATAGAGGTTGTAGCCTCTAGTAGGTTGGAGCCTACAAACCAATTTGTAAAAGAACAAGTTTATATATAAAGCATTTATTTGCCATGGTTTACTCCCGCATTGGGTTTCCACATGAAAATTGTGTTATTGCATTCATGTGCATAATTGTTCATTTCAGCATTTGAAGTTAATTGTTTAGATAAAAGTTTTAAATTCGCAAAGTTGTTATACTGATTCACCCCTCCCCACCCTCTCAATATAGCCCTGTGCTCTCCAAATATAAGATTGGCAACAATAGTTATGTCAAAAATATATAAAAAATTTCTTCTGTGTCTATTAAATGAATTAGACCAGAGCTTGAAATTAAACGCAATCGTGCCCATTGCAGTTGCAGATTGCACAAATAACAAGAAGAAACCAACATCATAATTCCAAACTATTACAAAAATTATCAATAAGGATTAAGGATTAGTTATCCAACTATTACGACAATTATCAATAAGGATTAGGGGAGGGGGGGTGAATTAATTATCCAACTATTACAACAATTATCAATCTTATTAATCCTTAACCATATGAATAATATAATCAACAACCATAACAAGATACTCATACACAATAACACCAGATATGTTAACTAGGGAAACTCTTGATTAATTAGAAAGTCCCGGTGGGGATGGTACCCACAAAATGATGTACTAATATAAATATTCATTGTTAGAGGAAGGACCCTGTTAGGAGCCAATGAAAACATTCAGTACATATGAATCCCTGTTAGGAGTTGTAGAAGGCAGATGGACCCACTGTCCAAACAACTTCAAGGGCAAGACCAATGATCCCACTGCCCAAATGATCTCTGTATTATTCCTTGTAGAATAATAGAAATGCTCTTTACTTGCACTTCCTCTTTTCTATCCTGTCAACCAAATTGCTCTTCTTCTTCTGATCTCGATACCAGATCACCAACTTCACATCCAATAATCCCTTGGATCGCTTACTCGTATTTACCAAATACTCTACTCTTATTCGTACTATCTCAATCGCAATACATGCTTACAATCAAGGAAAATACTTTCCTTTATACCACGTCCTCAAAACAATTCCTTGAGTCAGCCTTGAGGCTTTCCCAATTAATTATAATAGGACCACATTAAGATAATTAATTATTTCGCAATTACACAACATTGTCAGCTCACAGTCTTTATAACTTCTCACACGTGTGACTCCAGAACTTGCGCACTCATTGACATCATCATCAAATTGTCCTCTGTCACTATACAAATTCGCATATCCCCATTCTATCTCTGTTAGAAGATACAATCCATTAATCAAAAACTGCTTCTTAGATACTCTATCTCAGTACTACTCTTTGTAAATCAAGCATATCTTCTACATATCTTTGACTTGATGCGCACTTAACCTTGTCATCAAGACACAATGTAGAACACGTCCTTAACCGTGCTTCCCCTGAACATCAATTCTCTATCCATACAACCTTGATCTTTGTTTGCTACTCTATCAGTCTTCACAAAAACTATACTAGGTTGTCATCAATGACAAACACAATCATGAATGCAACATGTCAATCATGCTAACAATATCCCACATGCTTTGGCAATGCTTAGAATACTCCCCCAAAGGAATACCATCATCGTTCATGTTAACATCGTTGATACTATTGTTATTGATTGGAACCATTGATAATATGACTATCGTTATCAAGTACCAACTAGTGTATGTATTAGTTATAAAGTATAATGACTGTGATTAGTAATTGCACATAGGGTCATGATAAGCCACATAGGGGTCATGCCCCTACGTGAAGCAACTCTTGATAACATATCTATTAGAGACCATCGATACTTGCTGAGGATGACATCAATAACAAAGGTAATATCATTCTTTTCGCAAGCATTCGATATACTATTTACTTAGTATCATTCAAAGGTAATATAAGAACAGTTTCATTATCGTCAGCATATAAGAATAGATTCATTATACAGTTTGAATATATACACAGTTAGTGCATTATTGTATCCTCAGTCAAGGCTGAGATAAGTCTATTAATATTAATTTTATATATATATATATATATATATATATATATATCAGTAATAAAGCTAAAGTTATCATCTGACATAATCTGAAATAAAAGACTCTAATTATCTCTGCAATACTGATCTATATTCCTTAACATGGTATCAGAGCCATGTTCCTTGTATAAAGCCTAAACAGTTTGAAAGTAGATCTATAGCATTGTTAAAATATGGAAGAAGACTATATGCCATCAGCTGAAAAGAAGACAAGACCAATCTTGACTAAACAATATCATTATTGTGATTCATATTTATAGAAGATGTTGTCAAAGAGAATGGTCCATATCTTGTAAAAGTTAAGGAAGATTGGGTGGCCAACAATGAAGAGAATCAAATACAGAGAGCAGATAGGAACAATAATAAGGGACAGGCAAGAGCCAAGGAGAATCACAAAAGCAAATGTGGACAAGAACAGTCAGAAATTACCCAGACATTTCTATGCCCATAATGTGGATGACATTCCCAGATCAAACAGAATGGAGAGTTGCGATAATGTTAAATCGGTCAAGCAGAAGAACGACATATATATTGGAAATAATATCTCTATGAAGAGTTTGCGAGAGTATCAATATGAGTTTAAACACAAATAACTTGCCCGCTTTGATAAAAAGAGGCAAAGAAGGATTTGGGGCATTCATAAGTTTGAAGAAACACGTTGCTCACACAGAAAGATGAGTGATACATGAGAATACTGAGATAGTGGTACGACTAATGGCTTAATTAAAAACACTTTCTGATCGGAAGATCAACTTTCTATCTTGGCAATTCCTACTAAGATATATATTAAAAGAAAGAAGATTTTCTCATGATGAGGGAGGGCAAGGTATGCGTATGTACACGTCGAAATACCATTTCAAGGGATCACGAAAATAAAGTAATAGGATCGAGCAACAACATATGATATAAAGTACAATAATTAAAGATCCATATAGGATCATTATTCAAGTCAGAAGTAGATAGTGGAGCAGTAGAAAATATGATTATCCTTTTCATTTACTTATCCTTTGTTAAATTACTCTCTGGGCCCGTATGATAAAACATTGACATATCAAATATCACTCTTGCTGCTAAAATAATATTTGCTAATTGCATTATAACCAGTACAGCATGATTGTATTGTCAATATGGACAATAGAGAACAAGTCAGCACTGGAATATACTAAGAGAACAAGGATCCATGGTATCCAATCAGAGCATGTTGTTAATCACCGTCAGTATATAAGACAAATAACTAACTATCTCCAATGTTATCCCAAAAAAGGCAGGGACCCATTTTAAGAGTTAGCTTATTACACTCTTATAGGATATCAATCAATTGTCTCTGCTTATAAATGAACCACAAATTATGATTGCACACTTGACTACCACAAATGTTGTGTACAAGACCACCTGCAAACTGTGAACTGGCAGAATAGGCCAATCTGTCAAACCAATTTCTTCAATTAAAATTGAATACAAAGAAAGAAGCAACTTGTAAAATAAAGAAACTAGGTCAAATGCTAACACAAGACATTACATCCTAAGTGAAAGAACTAATGAGTTGGGCTCAACCAACGAGAAGAAAAGTTCATTCAAACCATATGAGACCTTATTTTGATCCTCCAAATTATATTGAAAATTCTTGGATTAGATTTTTGATATTGAGAAGTACTTTAAGTTTGGAGATACAAAGAAAGATAGGAAGGTGAAACATGCTTGTTCAAAATTGAAAAGGGCATGCATCCTTGCAATGGGATCATTTGTAGACTAATGAATATCAAAGAGGCAAGGAGAGAAATAATTCATTGACAAAGAAATCTATGAATATGAGGAGTTTCATTCTTAATATCCTATTACCGCTGGTGAAGCCTCCTCAGCAAAAGAGACAGAAAATTTGAAGGCCAAGGATAGTGAATATAAAAATTCATTGTCTAAAGCTAGGAAGATGGCAAAGGAAAAGGCTATGGACGTAATGCAAAGATTATAAGAAAAATTGAAGAAATATGTACACATTATCAATCTAGTAAGGTTGCAAAAATGTCCTGCCAATCCTAAAGCCAATGTATCGAAGGTGGCAGCCTTAAGCCCATTCTTTTACCACCTTGGTTCTAGCTAATAAACCCCTGCAATACACCGCTTCGTCAATAAAGATGATAGGGATAATGTGATGCAAAAATATTCAATGATATAAGAGTGGGAATTTTACATTGTGGGGGGAATAATAACCAATATTACATTCACATTGCTTGACAAATGCGTATATATGGAGACATTATCTTATTTCATGCATATGGCCGATCTTTATTGGAGCAATTTGTATCAAGGATGTTCATGTGCAAATAAGTATTATTATCTCTTATAGTTATCTACTCACTATAGTCTCTCTCCTAACTATAATTCTATACATAATATCATGATATTATTTGCCTTGACCTTTTCCTTTATGTCTAAGTATGTTCTTGCAGGAAAAGGTTTGTACTTTACACATGCTAACAAATTTGTGCATATTCAACCTTATGACAATAGCTTGTGATGTTATTGACCTCCGTAGCCAACTGCAAAGACAATGTGATTGTATGGAGATGAATGACTTGGGGGGGCCGTACAATAGTGCAAGTAGTGATATTTTTGTTGTACGGTGACAAACAGGAATGTTGTACAATGGATGTTTGGTTGTATGGTGTAGTCAGTGATGGAGTATGGTAGATGGAGGGCAAGAGGGTCATAAGGTATAATGGCCATATGGTAGATGGGGGCAAAAGGGGTTGTATGGTGTAGTGGTCGTACAGTATAAGGTAGCCAATAAGTTCGTACGGATGGGAAGTGTGGGGTGTCCATACGGTGGAATAGGTAAGGTTGTACGGTGTAGTAATGGAGGTCATATGGTAGGTTTTGAGGGTGGTACGGATGTTGCACTGAGCGGGGTGAGTGACAGATGGGGTGCGGATGGTAAACAAGTTCAGTCATGCACCATAAACTATCAATCTTGAACTTATCAAGTAACACCAAACAAAAATGGAGATTTGAACAAGAATATCCTTTAATTAATATTTGTCGAAAGATGGTGCTCCGATTTGCCAGAACTGAGCAAAGTGTTACAGGTGATAGAATAGGGTGAGGGTTGAATTCCACCGAAACCGAAAATAGCCAAGTAGGAAAGATTTTTCACTTCTGAAATGGCGAATTACAATTGAATCCCAATTGTATACCTACGACTACCTACAAGTCATGTCAAAATACCCATCGAGAAGACTTTCCGAGGGTGTACAAAGATAGCCGATGGCTACACTTACCTACGGAAACAAAACAAAAATGGGTCCGAGATATTTTAAATCAATAGGCCCAATAAAAAAGATTTGATTAATAAACTATTTTATGATAGGGATATTATAGTCCTCTCATCCCAAATTTTGCTTGTCCTCAAGCAAACACAATGTCAGATGCTATAGAATGTGTTCACCTTCTAAGGTTGCATCCTCCATTGGCAAGTGTTTCCAGTGTACCAAATATTTCTTCATTGTTTGGTTCTGTAGGGTCTTCTCACGTACTTCAATAATCTCAACTGGTACCAATATGAGTTTTCCTTCTTCATTGAGTGGTGGAAGGTCTGAAGCTACCGTGACGTTGTCCCACGGCTTTCTTCAAGTAGGAAACATGAAAAACGTTGTGAATACAGCTCCCCTCCAGAAGTTCCAACTCATAGGAAACTTCACCGATGCGGCAAACTACACAATAAGGGCCATAAAATCGTGGCTTCAGTTTTTCTTTTCCCTTCTCCTTCCATGAGGATTGTCAGTATGGTTGGAGCCTAAGATAGACCAAGTCTCCCACTTCAAAACTCCTCTCCATTCGATGTTTGTCCACGTACATCTTTTGTTGATTTTGTGCCCGTTGTAAGTTTTCCTTCAGGTATCTTAGGATGTCCTGACCCTCCTGAAGCCAATCCCTCGCCCTTGGTGCGTGACTGTATCGATGAAGGAAAGGAGTTCATACCCATATAGTGCTTTGAATGGTGTCATCCCGATGGGCATGTGGTACGTGGTACTGTAACAATATTCCCCTAGGTGTATCCATTTGTCCCACGCTCGTTGTTGTGCCGAAACATAGTTCCAAAAGTAGCCTTCAAGCCACTTGTTCACAATCTCTATTTGTCTGTTTGTCTAAAGGTGGTAACTAGTACTTGGTGACAATTTTGTCCCTGCCAATCGAAATAATTTTGTCCATAAGATACTGATAAATCGCCCATCTCGATCACTGACAATGTTTCGAGGTAACTCGTACAAATGAAAGACTTCTCTAAAAAATAGATCGACAACCTGTGCGGCCTGAAAATCTGAGATGGCGAAGAAATGTGCGTACTTTGTCAGTCTATCAACCACTACGAAGATACAATCCTTTTCGTTCACCTTAAAAAGTCCCATTACGAAATTCATCAGGATACTTTCCCACTTTTGTTCTGGAATTAGCAAAGGTTGCAATAACCTGGCAGGTAGAGTATATTTGGATTTGTCCTGCTGGCAGACCACACACTCTCTTACATATTGCAATGCGTCTCCTTTAAGACGTTTCCATGAAAACCTCTCCCTAAGACATCTGTAAGTTTTGAAGAAGCCTGAGTGTCCGGCCAAGGGTGAGTCGTGTACCTCCTTCAAGATTTTCTGCTTCAATTTGGATTTTGCCACTAAAAATATCCTATTCTTATAGTAAATGATGTCATCCACCACTTTGTACCGATCATCCTAGGTATTGCCATCCATTAGCTCACAAGCAAATGTGTTTTTAGAATATTCTACCAACAAATGTGCATTTCAGTTAGCTAAAATCGGGGTTAGTAAGTAGATGGCGAGTTTCTTGGACAAAGCATTTGCAACAACCACATTGTTATTTCCTTTCACATATTCAATGTCAAAATCAAAAGCCTGAACCTTGCTTACCCATTTTTGTTGCCTCTTGTTCAAGTCCCGATGCTCCAAAAAATATCTCAAACTATTGTGATCCGTACAAATGATAAACTTGGCACCCACCAAATACTATTGAAACTTGGTTAGTGCATGTACGATGGCCAACATCTCTTTGTCGTAGATGGAATATAAGCGTTCTGTTTGCGTAAGCTTCTTGCTCTCATAGGCCATGGGGTGTCTATCTTGCATCAGTACCGTGCTAATGCCTTCTCTGGATGCGTCACACTCCATAATGAACGGTCGAGTGAAATCAGATAAAGCAAGCATGGGACAAGTGCTCATTGTTTCCTTCAGCTTATCAAAAGTGAGTTGTGCCTTGTCATTCCACTGAAGGACCCCTTTCTTGTCAGATCTGTTAATGGTGCGTTGAGATAACATAACCCTTTTACAAACCACTAGTAATAATTCCACAGTCCAAAAAATCCTCGCAACTCCGTGAGTGATTTTGGGAGACGCCAATCAAGGATAGCCTAAATCTTCTCCTGATGAACTTGAACTCCATATTTACTGACATGTCCCAGGTACAATATTTATGTCATACTGAATTCACACTTGGAATGCTTGGCGAACAAAGACTAATCCTTCATGATCCTTAGGACTTCATCCAAATGCTTCAAGTGCTCTTCCCATGTCCTGCTATAAATAAGAATGTCATCAAAAAATACAAGTACTTGTGCAATTGTTTGTTGAAGATGCGATTCATGCACGATTGGAACATAGTAGATGCATTCGTTAATCTGAATGGCATGACCAGGAACTCATAATGTCTGTAGTGACAAGAAAAGCAGTATTTTCCATGTCTTCCTCCCTCATGCGAATCTAATGGTATCCGAAATGCAGATCTATTTTCAAAAAAATAGATTGCATCATGTAATTCATCTAGCAACTCATCTATCCTTGGAATGGGATATCTATTTTTTATTGTTTTTTTTTTTAAATATTTTGGGATCAACATCCTAGGGAGGTGTTTGATGCCCTTTTATAGGTTCTGCTAAGACAAAACAATGTGCAGCCCAAGCAACATCATCACGCCAAAAAATTGAGCTCTTGTATGGTAGCTTCATCCACATACGGCTTTCTCAGTGGAAGTTTGTTATCTTTGTCCCTCGGAAACACTAGCGGTTTAGAATGTAACCTCGCGAGGATGACGCCATTGATGATGCCATACCCCTTGCCTTCTTAATAGCCTCTGACAGGGTGACAGGATTGAACCCTTTTACCCAACCCTTCAATGGTTCTGCCAGTCTGTCCATGAAGAGCACTATTCATCTTCTTTCATAAATGTCTGTGACCAAAACAGAGAGTTTCTGAAATTTTGCAATGTACTGGTCAACCGGTCCAGTTTGCCTCAACTGTGCCAAATCTTTGAAATTGAGTTCCGGATCTTTACCGGCAAATCGATCTATCAATCTCTCAGTGAATTCCGCATAAGTATTTATTTGATCATGCCCCAGTGTGATGGTGTCGTGATGCCACCATTCATGCGCAACTCCCTTCAAGTGTAAGGCTGCAAATTTAATTGCTTCTTCTTCTAGCATGGGATTAAGCTGAAAGTAAGTATCTACCTTCATTACCCATGCTTGTACAGATATGGATCCAAATCCGTCAAATGGTGACAGATTTACTTTACTCAACATCCTCCTAAGATCATCATTAAAATATCCTCTGTTTTCGCCTCCCGATTATCTCATTCTCAGATCTGCATAATCTTTGTAGGATATATCTTCCTCAAAATTCGCATTCTTCCAGTCTTCTCTCAACTGTTCTTGCATTTCTTCAAAGGTCAGTTGCTTCCCTCCGAGTGGTGTTTTTGTCCATGGGGGAAAAGACAGCATGGAATGTTGAGAGCATGCTGGATGAGGGTTTTCTTTACCCGAAACCGAGTCCACGATGTGACCTTTTTGTTCTCTGGATATTTTATTATCTGCCAACTTCTTGAGTCTCTTTCATGAGTCGCTAAGTATCATTGATCTGTGCCTACTTCATAGCAAGTTCTCTCAATAGTGCCACTAGTTCGACAGCTATGGGTTCCGATTCGGTAACCATTATATCAACGAAATGGGTTCTTCTTCTCTTTCAGCCATAAACTCTCATTCACAATCCACAGTGTAAATTTTTCTACAAATTTCTTATCTCTGAATCAGACTTTTGGTTCAGTCATTAAATGTTGAGAATGGTCTTCAATGTTCTGAATATTTTTTCAAGTTAACACTTATCTTGATGCAGATCGAATAATGAGTAATATACCTTTGACTGTGAGGGAGTATCTCTGATATGATTCATAGGATATAGATGCTTAGAGGAGCAGACTTTGTTGTAACTGTGTGTCCTCAATCTGCATCGATAACCTCTCTATATATCCTTCCTGAAGGGTATGTCCTCAAAGGGACATCACCCTTCCTAAACTTGCACTAACTAAACTCCTCCTAAGTCGGCAATTTGGGAAGACATAACTAATAACACCTAACTAACTATTTGTTAGTTTAGTTAAGCATTATACTGTTGCAATCCTAAGAAGTCGCCGGCCCCTGGAGTTATATATAATGCCAGTTTAGAGATATATCATAATGAAAAGAGGAAGTACGGTTTGTACAATCAGACTTGTAGGTGATCAGGTTAATATTCTTAACACTCCCTCTTAACCTAACAATCCTACAGAGAGATATTATATCTAGCAACACCAATATAGATGAATAAGCAAGAATTAATACTCTATATATGTCTGATTCTTCTTAGTACGTGCTATCATAGAACACATGATATAAAGTCATATTACTAAACCTATGATATGACAAATCACTGCTACTAATGATATTAAACAGGATAAATCTGAAGAATAATCTTTTCATTTATCCAAGTTGTGACTTCATAGAAACTGGTATTTCTATATCACAACAAGATCCTAACTTTTAAGATTTACCAGAATACAGGATAAACCTAGAGAATACTAAGATTCTTCCTTTATCCAATTTGTGACTTATGAACATAGCAATGTCAACATCACAATATGATCTAAAACTCATCTAGATCTTACAGTAAAATCTATTGTTTAGTACATTATCTAAGAGATCGTCATCTCTCATAATACCTATTATACAAGTGTTCATTATTTCAGAGATTGTCACCTCTTTAAATAATGAATACACATGGTAGAGCCCATAACAGTCAATAGCCTAACAAAAAAAAAATTATTTTATTAGTAATCAAAAGAGTACAAATCGATTACAACTCAACCATACCAAGTCTCCTCCTGAAAAGTTCTATCTTTACTTTAGATAGAGGTTTGGTGAGTATGTTTGTTGTTTGATCTGCAGTGCAAATGTATCCAATTTTACAGAATTCCTGTCTACCATATCTCTTACATAATGGTAAAGAATTTCAATATGCTTGGACCTGTCATGAAAAATGGGATTCATTGAGAGCTTGATGGAACTCTGATTATCACAATGAATAATCATAGGATTCATAGTTGCCTAAATAATCCCACAAGTAACTTCCTCAACCAGACTACTTCTCGAGAGGCCATAGCTGCTGCAATGTATTCGGCTTCTATGAAACTCTGTGCTACTGAAGACTGCTTTCTACATATCCAAGACATCATAGCTGATCCTAAACTGAAACAGCATCCTGAAGTACTTTTCCTGTCTTTAACACTTCCACCCCAATCTGAATCAGTGAATCCATGTAAGTCTAAAGCAACTTTCCCATATTTGAGTCCATAATTAAGAGTGCCTTGTAAGTATCCCATAATGTGTTTAATCGCAACTAGGTGAATCTCCTTTGGTTCACACATAAACTATCTTAAGGCATTAACTGCATAGCAAATATCCAGTCTTGTATTTACTAAGTACATAAGGGAACCAATCATCTGTCTGTAGAGAGTAGAATCTATGAAAGGTGATTCTGTTGCTGCTTCCTTAAGTTTATGTAGAGTAGTCTCGATTGGAGAAGACATAGGTTTACAATTCCACATTCCAAATCTCTTCAAAATGTATGATGTATACTTTCCTTGATTAAGTATGATACTGTCAAAATTTTGTCGTACTTCCAATCCTAGGAAGTAATGAAGGAGTCCCAAATCTTTCATTTCGAATTCTCTAGTTAGATCTTTCTTGCACTGATCTACGAGATGATCATCACCTGCTATTAGTAAATCATCGACATACAGTATCAAAATTACCATATCATCTTTATCTCTTTTATAATATAAATTTGGATCAGCTTCATTCTTAGAGAATCCTAAGCTAGTGAGACACTTATCAATTCTTTCAGACCAGGCCCTAGGACCCTGTTTAAGCCCATAGAGAGCTTTCTTGAGCCTGCAAACAAAAGCGTTAGGGTCATGAGTTTCAAATCCTTCAGGTTGCTCCAAATATACCTCTTCTAAAATCTTTCCATTTAGGAATGTTGTTTTCGCATCCATGTGATGTACCTTCCATCCCTTTGATCTGGCAATTGCTAAGACTGCTCTTACAGAGGTATGTCTGGCAACAGGAGCAAAGATTTCTTCATAATCAATCCCTTCTTTCTAAAAAAATCCGCTAGCTACAAATTTGGCTTTATACTTCTCAATACTACCGTCAGCAGCATGCTTTATTTTAAATATCCACTTGGAAGAAACAACAATTTTTCCTTTAGGTCTTGGAACAATTTCCCAAACATCATTTTTCATGATAGATTGGTATGCTTCTGTCATAGCTTCTTTCCAAGTTGTATAGCATCAGAGGGACTGGTTGGCTCTGTTTTGGATAAATCACTCGTGTTTGTTGTATAACCAAAGAATCTTTTAGGTCTTTTGCTTTCTCTGACTGTTCCGGAAGGTGCAGCAAAGTCTTGAGCTGCTTCAACTGTTTTAATGGCCCAATGTGGTTTTTTCTTTGAATTTACATCAAGGTTCATATTTTGAATTTCATCTTCGATTTCTTCTGAGTTCTCCCTCTGGGACCCAGATTCACTATTTCTCTCAGAATTAGATAAAGCAGAAGGTTCATCAGAACATATGGCTCTTTTGAATACAAGATCTTCTTCAAAGATTACATCTCTGCTAAGTTCAATATTTTTCTGTCTAGGTATGAAATGTTGCCGGTAAAATGTATAGTGTAGCCGATGGGTAGAGTAGTATCCGAACGAGCGCGTGACGCTTGAGTCACCCCTTCGGAAAGGTATATGTACACATCCAAGATGGACTTTGGAATCATCATTGGATCATTGTAGTCATTGTATTCGGATTGTAATCAGCAAGTGCATATATGAATAAAGTATATGTTATGCGTTGAATCATGCTATACTACATGTGTTAAGTTTCTTTACCTTGTACAGTAAACATTTGGCGCCGTTGTCGGGGAACGAACCTAGGTCACCTGCATGACAGGGGGGAATACTCACCACTATACTACAACGAAGGTAACTGCCCTAACGCTTGTGATTTATTCACAAAACGACAAAAGAGTGACAGTTATGCAATCAACTAGAAAGAAGGCTTGGAAGAGGAAACTAGACGAAGACACTGTCATGAACAAGAACGCGAAGACACTACCATCTGGAATTCGTGTAGCAGGAGGGACCTATGCAGGAACCAACGTAGGTGCAAGTAAGAAGAAAGCAAAGCAACTGAAGCAGCTAGGAGACATTCCTACAACACAAAGTATTACATTCGAAGGGTTAAATGTGTAGAATGTCAGAAGTGGTGGCACGAAACTCTAGACAACCACCCGGTGAAGGCTAGTATCCAAAAAGCTCAGGTAGAATGGATAGTGCAAATGCCAGTATTTTGCATCAAATACTATGAAGGGTTTTTGTGCATATGATTGAAACGTATGATAGGTTCTCTTGAACCAGTACGTTTGAATATCTTGATCACAATTTAGTAGTATCATTCAAACCGGCTGATTTTACATGAGTGTTTGGCATCCCTGGTCATGCTCAAGGCAGGAGAAAAATAGAATGCAAGCCAAAAAAGATGAGCCGTGAAGTGAAGTTGAAATTGATATAGCTTGTGTGCAGAGACCTGTCACAGGTGGAACAGGAGGCTCTTTCAGACACGTCCAAGGGCAAAGGGTTAAAGGAATCTAATATTCAGGAGGGTCATTGACATTGTTTGATGGACATAGTGAAAAGCCGCCTCATAGGTTCGAGTCGCGCTTCAAATATCTCTTTTCCCCATGTAGCCATGATGAACGGGATTTTGCACGGCAAGGTATATGATTGGGCAACACTGTTGGTTGAGCAAATGTCGGAATTTATGAAATTGCAGCACAAAACGTTTTATATGCCACATTATGCTATTGGTCTATTCCTGGAGGCAACGATGCGGATGATCCCGAACGATGCATTGGAGGCAAAACCGGGACCACTCGCGCCTGGCGAACCACCTATTATGCAATGGAGGCATTTGGATACTCTAGGCACCAAAATTGTAGGACAGAAGCAACCAAGGCCGGATGGTGGAAACACAGATAGTGGTCGAGAGGAGACATCTTCAGAGGAGAGTGGGTCTAAGGGAGAAGACGAAGAGGACGAGGTAGAAGTGATCATGACTACACCCTTGAGATTTCCGCGACCTGTGCTTTCGGCTACGACACACTTGGTGCCTGTAGGCATACATGGTATTCCAAGGTTTAGACAGTTCAGGCAGCCAGTGGTGATGACACTAGTTTCAGCTACGACGCAGCCTACCGTAGAGACACAAGCTATAGTGGAGTCGCATCCGTCACTGACGGAGATAGCAGCTCCGGAGGTATCGATGGAGTCAGCTCGTGAGACTACCAGATACAGGAGGAGAGACTTTGGTTCCTGACATGGAGATGAACACAGAGACAAGGGTGATGGAGGTACCAATAGGCGAGGAGTTGGGGGCATTGGTGTCCGACTAGATGTAGTAGGTTCTGATGTGGTGGTCACAGTAGATACGGCACTGTTGGCATCACCTGAGCAGGACAGAGAGAGCCAAACCTAGAAGGTGAGTGCTTTCCTAAGTACAAAGTTCCACTGAACCCCGGCACCTCGAGTGACATACCTACCAACACCCACACGGGAAGCAGTTCTGGAGAACCCATTACAGGAGGTTGGGCAAGCACAAAGTGAGGGAGTACTGCATAGTGTTGTTGAGCGTATGGAGGAGGCAATAGAGAGGGCTATGGGTGCACAACAGGAACACCCAATAGTGCGGGAGAGAGGGATGAGAGAGACATTTCTGGCGAATGTAGCAGCCCTAGTGACTTGGGCTCGCAAGGTGTTAGATTCGACAGAAACTCAAGCATTGGAGTCAATGGTGAAGGAGCTAGAGGGAGTCATATCCCTCATGAGGTTGTGATGTCCAACTGCCTTTACAGTTTGTTTTGAGGAGAGGGGATGGTCGGAGGTGGAGACCACGGAGATGTGGCAAGACTGGTCCATGATGAGAGACCCTAAGATGGAGAGCCATGTAGAGGCTCTAATTCATGAAATAGTGAAGTTACACAGGGAGGTGTACTACACTCTTCGAAGGAGTCAGGCGAATCAAGTAGCAGCTGAGAGAGCTCGAGAGGAGTCAGCTACCAGGTTAGCTTCAGAGAGGGCAGCCTAGAAATTTGAGAGGGTGGCCTGGCAATCCGAGAGGACAGCTCTGTTAGAAGAAAAAGAATAGTTGGTAGTAGAAAAAGAAAAGATGGCAGCAGAGAAGGAGGAGTTGGGAGAAGCAGAGAGATGATGCAATCAGCCCTAGAGCTTCAGATGGAAGTAGAAGTAGAGTTGAAGATTAGGAAAGAACAGGTCTACAAGCTACGGACAGAGCTGAACGAGTTGAGGACGCGGACAACCACTACGTCGAGGATGTATCCCTCTGTCTAGTACTTATGCATTGGTGTATTTTGTTATTCTGAATTTTGTTGTATTGTCGTCCAGAGATGATTTTTCTTTTTGGGGGAGATGATGTAGGTAAAATGTATAGTGTAGCCGATTGGTAGAGTAGTATCCGAACAGGCGCATGACACTTGAGTCACCCCTTCAGAAAGGTATATGTACACGTCCAAGATGGATTTTGGAATCATCATTGGATCATCGTAGTCATTGTATTTAGATTGTAATCAGCAAGTGCATATATGAATAAAGTATCTGTTCTACGTTGAATCGTGCTTTACTACATGTGTTAAGTTTCTTTACCCTGTACGGTAAACATGAAAATCCTATTTGCCTTAGATGTTTCACTATACCCTACAAAAATACCTTTCCTCCCAAAGGGTTCTAACTTGGTTCTTTTTTCTTTTGGAACATGGATATATACAGGACACTCAAAAATTCTACGATGACTTATATTGGGTTTTACTTTAGTAATTCAGGGGTTTTATCTTTAAGATAGGAGTGAGGGCTTCTGTTTTGAATATATACAGTAGTACAAGAGGCTTCTACCCAAAGATAATATTCTAGATTTTGGTCAAAAATCATAGCTCTAGTAGCTTCAATAATAGTCCTATTCTTTATTTCAGCTACCCCGTTTTGCTTTGGGTTATAAGGAACAGTGTACTCCCTCTTAATCCCTGATTCTTTACAAAACCTTTTAAACAAATCTGAGGTATATTCTCCTCCGTTATCAGTTCTAAGGTTTTTGATTTTTTGCCCTGAAAAGTTTTCAGTTAATGTTTTGAATTCTTTAAACCTTTGTAGGATTTCTTCTGATTCCTTGTTGTTTACCGTACAGGTAAAGTAAATGAACGCATATAGACAATGGAACAGAATAGCAGAATTATATTCGCATATGCCAACATTACATTATGCCTCATAAGATAAGATAGAAGATGAATGATTAATGATAGAAGATGCTTTACAATGATCCCAGACGGGATATAAATACTATCCGCCGAACCTTCCCGAAGGAGTCCGTCGGCCACAAACATTATGTCCACTACAAACTATTTACTTGTTGGCTACAGAATACAGAAACACCGACGACAATCACCCCGTCGGCTACAGAAACACTAACGACAAGCATCCCGTCGGCTACAGAAACACCGACGACAATCACTTCGTCGGCTACAACGACAATCCAGTCGGCTGACACTTGCCTTTTAAAAAATAAATCCATGTTTTCCTAGAGAAGTCATCTATGAACAAGATATAATACTAGCATCCTCCAAGAGAAGGAACAGACATGGGTTCACATAAATCTGAATGAATTAATTCTAGTACATTATTGGTTTTCCTAGTACTATCATGAAAGGGACTTCTGGTGTTCTTACCCAGAGCACACCCTTTGCAAATACTAGGGTAGTCTTTATTTAATCTGGGTAATCCAGTTGATGGAGCCTAAAAATTTAGGTCTCCATTTTTGAAATCATGTTGAAAGCTTTATAGTATTATCATTGAAAAGTGAATACTTTATCAGGCTGATTCATTTTCAATAAAATCAAATGCATATCATAATAAAAAAAGAGATGTAGCAAATGATTATTCTTCAAGAATCAACACAGCTGATAGGAGTTGAAGGTAATGACAACTCAAGGGCCACATACAGCGGTAGTATTTTAATGCATCCTGAAGGTTTCTTGAGTTCTGTTTGTGGTGGAATTCTCGCAGATGAAATGGGCCTTTGAAGAAGCTTTCCCACTTATTGATAGCAATTACTTCTAATTTGGGCATGAAGGATTCAAAATCTAACAATTGTACTACAGGTGACATATCCACATTTTCCGACACATCTGAAACCACTAATTGAAGAAAGATTTCTGAAGAATCGCCTGGTAAAGTGCAGTCAAAGAATGAAGGAATATATGATGCTGAGGATGATTTTAGCTCATTAGAGTCTCATCTGAAAATTGAATCCAAGAACATGGATAGTATTCATCACGAAGAAGGAGGTTTCTCTAAAGAGGGCTTGACAACTTCTCTTCCTTATCATTAGAATATTCTAGTTTCTTTTTATTGTCACTGTAATTTGAAGGGGGTTGTGTGTGAACATAGCTGTGTCTCTCGTATGGAAATTATGACAAGCCTTTTGAAAGGTTCCTAATGGATAGATTATTTGACCAGAGTTCTTGCTACCATGCATGTGATCAACCTCCAACTGCTCATGCTTATTATTTTAGTCATTAGCAGGGAAAGCTTGTAGTATATGTTCAACAGCTTCAGTACTCTCCTTTGGAAAGTTTTTAGAGCTGATTTTCTTAAATCGTTCTGAAGCACATATCGCAAGTTGTAGACATTGCTTGCAAAGAGACTGCTTTCAAATTTTATAGGTTAGGCAGTATGGTAGCATATTTCTATTATTCGGCCATTAGCATCTTTGGGGTTGGTTTGCCTTCTAAAATAATATTAAATCATTCAAAGCTCAACAAAATGGAGTCATTGCTTTAAGTTCTGCCAACACAGATGATACCATCTTTCCAATATCTAGAGTTGAGATTTGTAGGTGATGAAAAGAATAGGACGAAGTCTGAAAAAGGAGAAAAGCCAAAGTCGGTTTTAAAATTCTAACCAAAAGTGCCCTAAGGTTGTGCCTTAAAGGAAGAATGTTCAGATTTTCGCATACATGATTCACATGGGGATTTACATGCAATAATCTTTTGTTGATATTCAGCGAACGTGGAAAGAATCAACAAAATTATTTGTTTGCTAGAAAAGCTATCAGCGGAAAAGACATGTGGCAGGGTCCTCAGAGTGTATGAAGCATATTATTTTTCACCAGTGATGGATTTCTAATATTATGTTATGTTATTTGCAGGAAGAAAAATCACCATGGAGGCGTGGAATTCGAACCCGGCTGTCAAAGTGATGAAGGATATGGTCCACACGATCACAGAAGGCAGTCAGGATAATAGTCGCAATGAAAATCTGTGTAGATAAGGGCATGTATGCATGCATGGAGAGGAGTCCTGGAGCGGTTTCCGTATGCATAAAGTCTATGACATGATGCTAAGAAGATGCACCAGCAATACCTTCGGTGAAATGAATGACGTTATAGCAATGCGATGATATATTTGCTGAAGTTGTGCCTGTTGGCTCCTGATTTGACAGTGTTTTAATAACCAAGTATACAGAGTAAGATTGCATCTATGGGCAGCTATCTCCAATAATGGACACAATTCACCAAGAACCCAGGCCAACTATAAGGCTACACTCCTTTACTTCAAACTCTGCAAAACCTAGGCGGGTAAACCTCTTAAGATCTGATTATGTGACCAGTGCAATGAGCATAATCAGGATTTAGAATAGCATATGAAACCCCTAATTCTTCTATTCTTAACCGAGAAATCACAAGCATGAAATAGCTAATAACATTACTCATGAGACTGGCAAGCTAAGTGCGGGTTAAACTTTGAATAGCTTTCAACATAAAAGGGAAAATGATTTAATATGTTGATATAATCAAGACCCAGGTATGAGCAACAAAACCTAATGATCCTATCTCTAATCAGTGCCTTATCTATTGGGCAATTGAATGAATTACAACCGTACATCTCATTGAAATCTTTGACATAATTCCTACATCAAGATCCCTGATCTATCTTTCACCTTGTGAACAGACATCTGCTTCAGATTTGAATCTCATACTCAAATTATCCCATCATGAAATCTGCAAACCCTATGATAAACACCAAGCAATTACATGGCTCTTTGTTCCACAAGCAAGACATTTCAATCACATATATTCTTAAATAGGATGCAACCTAATTCATGCTCTTTGTTCACAAACTAGAAAAGATTACAAATCCATGACTAGGAGACAAGATTCAGACCGAATTTTGAAACCCTTTGTTGTGCTTTAGTTGTTTTCCTTGAAACCAAATGCACGAAAGATGTACAAAAAACAATTCAATAATCACCTAACAAATCAGAACTGTCTGCATAAAACACAAATTGTTGTTCAATACAAAGGAGAATGTTGGGTGTGTGGCTTTCACAGCCTAAGCAGAGCTCCTAGAACTGGAAATTGAAAACCAACCAACAACCTTTTTTCAAAGAAGAAAGAATATGTATCAAGAGGGCAATTCCTAGATTGCATTTGCAATCAACATGTGTTCCTCTAGAATTCCTTCCCAAGAAGATGAAGAAGCCTCTCTCTACCTTCTCTCTATAACTGCATATCAAATCCTCATCATTTTGGCTCTTAAAGGCATAAAGAATCTCAGATATTTGGTAGAAAATATAACTGATTTCTGATGTCGAATTTGAACTCAAAGTAAAAAGTGAAAAATTAGTTATATGACCTTTAGAAGCCAAGAAAACATCTCAGAATTGATTTTCTTCACTTTCACATTTGACCAAGCCTTAATATCTATCCTTTAACCAATTTTGATGATCAATGTTGAAATTTGTCTATTCTGCTGCCAATGCCCCGAATTTTACAAATTGACCTATAGCACGAATTGGTGAATACCTGTTCAAAAACCGACCTCAAAAACGGAAAATTCAGCTCGTTCCGGTTCTGGTGGTATATTGGAGCGCGCATTTTGGATAAAATTTTCTCTAGTTATGGCCATTTGAAAATCGGGCTTACATCTCATGACTTTGCATAGCACTTGGAAATTTCAAAAATTTGATACATTATAAAGTTTGAACTATGCAAATAATCAGACATTATTTAAAATGTTGACCTGGTACGTGCATTTGGGAAAATTTAATTTTTTAATGAAATTTGGATTCGCTTCACAATCATCATCAGGGTCAAACATGGCTAACTGACCTTGACACGTGGCGAGTTCTGATTGGTCCGATTTTCGCCATGTCATCCATCTACCTCATTGCCAACTAGGTGGTCGCCATGTCGCTATGTTAACTTGTGAGCAACTTCCTCTTCGCAATATGACAACAACCCTCCGATCTGCCATGTGGCACAATCTAGTGCATCTCTGAGATTTGCTTGCCACGTCACTGCCTGCTCACCACATGCCATTCACTGGTTCGCTGTCAAACTACCACATCACACAAACGGTACCCACGTTCTCCTTTTGTCTCTACTTAGCCGGATTTCTAAGTTCCCCAGCAAGTCGCTAGCCGGATTTGAGATTTTTCAACAAGTTGCCATGTCGCATGTCGGAAAATCTCGCCATTTTCTAGTGGCGACATAGCAAACACCAGAAATCTCCACCTTTCCGACAAATGTTTCAAGTTTTTCCGGCACCTAATTCCTCTGCTCCATTGGTCAAAATTTAGCTTTCCACACCAGTTGTCAATCACCGTCAAGCTCCACCATATGCCTTTGTCTTTCAAAAGGCATCATCTAAATAAATCACACTAATTGAGTGCTTTTGTATATAAATGGCTAAAGAAAACACCGCCCACTCAATGTGGGATTAAACCCTTAATGGTTTTCCTCCTCTCAACCAACAGTTCAACTAGATGTTGTCCATTCCTTCGTATTTGAGCATTTTGCCTCTTTTGGAAAATGTGGCTTCCCTTTCAAATTAGTATGAGTTTCTCTTAGTAAATTGCGTTATCTCCCCACACACCTTGTGATCTGCTCTTTTATGCGTTGTTGGAAACGTCCTTGCTCAGCGTGAGAGTCTTTTATTAACATGGGGCTCTCTCTATTTCTCACGAGCTTCCTCATTAACTGGCCAACGGCTTTATCTTCTCACAGTGGCCTTTTCTTTGTAGGTGTGAATGTATGTGCTTTGATGGCATCCTTTTATGAATGGACTGCCTTTGTTCTTTTGGCGTCTTTTTATAAACTCGTGCCCATTCCTCTTCATTTGGACCCTGCTCCATTCAACTGCCTATGTGTGGCTTTCTCAAACCAATTCGCAGGTCTCCTCCTTGTTTGGCGCTTCTTTTTCAGCTCCCCTTATTAGCAGCATGGGCCTTCTTTGTATTAAAAGAATTTTAAAAAAACTGCCCGCGGCATGAGAAGGACTTGCCTCTGCTTTGGCATTGAGTCTCTCTTTGTTTATTGCCCTTTCCATTCGCTAGCTACTTTAAAACGTGGATGTTCTTTTTAATTGCGTGGAGTTCCTTGTTTGAATGTCTAACTTGTTCTCCATAATCTTTTGTTGGCTGCTTCTTGCCAAATACCTATTTTCTTGACACATAAAACTCATGTATATGTCGTGGGCTCTCATATCTTTTATCTGTGGGTTCTCTTTGTTATGTTGTGGGCTCATATTAAAACCGACTCCCCTTTGACTAGTGTGTGGAGCTCTTTTTCATGTTGACCTGCCCTGTTCTGCTCACGGGCTACCTGATTTCACATTGGGCGTGGAATCTTCCTTTAGATGAAAAACTACTGGTCTGGTTTCATTTTACTTATCACATGGGCATTCTTTATGCTTAGCGTGAATGCTTTTTAGACATACCTGCGGCTAAGTCTTCACCTTTAAAGCCGTGGGCTAAGTCTTCACCTTTTTTATGACTTCTTTCATTTGAATAACTCTATCTTGCAGGAACAAGCTCCACCATGAAATTAGTAGGAGAAAGAAGCCAATCCATATGTATGCATATGTTCACTCTAGCAGTATCCGAGAACCACTAGATCCATGGATCCCAAACCTCCCACAGGTTCATCATCAAATGTTATAAGCTCCATTTCCATGGGTAATGCAATTGCTCGTCCAAGCATGCCATATTATGTATCATTTATTTACTTGAGTGACTGAAGCTTTAAACAATTTGAAAATCTTGATGCCTTACTAAGCTGACAAAATTAATCGGGCCCTAGAGTGGGTCTGACTAAAAAAAATTCATTTTCGGACAACTGAATCCTCAAATTGATCTATTGAGATCTTCGAACTATCTAGAATCAAAATCGAACATTGAATTATCCTCAGAAACTCATTTTATCGTTTTTAGCAAATTGTCAATTTTATGCCAGGAGGTCCTTTGACTGGCCTTAAAAACTAATCCAGACCTTTGACCGGGCTCTAAAAACTGGCACACTAAATCTCTGTTCCACATACTTTCACCTTGTCAAATCTCGTCTCATGATGAATTTAGGGTCAAAAGATATTGACCATCAAAGTTGACCCTTCAGAACTACCTGCAAGAAAACAAGTTAGAAAGCAATAAACTAGGTTCGGATTTGGCTTTGAAAAAAAGGCAAATGAGCACATGGGGAAATGAAAATTGGGACGTTGGTTCACTGTCACAAGGAGAATATGGATCTGGATTTGGGCTCATGACGAATAACTGGGCGCGTTTGGTAAGCGGTCAAAGTAGGCTACTCAAAATTTGCAAACTAGAACAATGACAGAAAAGCATTTTTTGCAAATGGAATTGACTTGGAAAAGTGTGCAAATGGATTCGGCAAGACTTATAAACTTGGCACACTTAAAGTATTTTCAGAGGACAACACAGTGGTACAATCCATTTGATCTAGGCAAACACAGATCTCAAGTTATGACATCACGAACAGGGGTCCCGATAAATCTGCAAATGCCGACACCAGTAAAACTTTAAAAATTGTGTTTGGAATCGCGTTTGAATACTGATCAAACCGATTCGTCATAAGTTGAAACTTGAAACATAACATGTCTCTGACGTCTAAAATGCAATGCAAAAGGAAATTTAGCATTTCGGTCAACTGGGTCAAAATTATAACATGTCAAACAGGGCTTTCCAGAATTATGTGCAATGTGCATCAGCATGAAAACAGTAAACTACCAACTTTGAGGGGTTCAAAACCTAGTCAAACAGACTCGAAACGAATCGAAATCTGAAACATAGGCTCTCAGGTATGGACACTAGACACTCCCAAAGCGGCAAGTCGTGACACATTATTGGGTGCGAGATATTCACTTGCAAACATGGCGTCCTGTCGCTGTTTGACACGGTAAAATGCAGATTTAAAAATTACTCAAAATGGAACTTCATGAAATGGCTCGGAATGACAATTTGACTTCATGGAACAAGTGGATAGGCCGAATGGAAGGTGTTAGAAACATTAAACACCTCACAGGGCTCAAAGGTACAACTGGGTACATATGCGTTTATGGGCATTTATAGGGCTTGAATTCTCAATGGTACTCAAAATTGACCATGCAATTTTTTGTCCCAACAGTGCCGTCCATTTTTTTCTGCCATTTGCGAGTTGAAAAATATATACCTTTCGAAGGATATTACCACCCGATGAAGCTACAAGAGATTGTGCGATGGAAACTATAGTCACCATGGGTCCAATTTTGGAAAATTTTAAATTATGTTAAAGTATTTTGCTTAAGTTATGCTACTATTTAATAATGGTCGGTTATGTGTTATGAAAGGGTGCGATTTTTAGAAAAGAAACTGATGCCCCTTACTCATATTATAAATATGAGATGTAAAAGCCAAACAAAGCGGATATACACAAGATTCATAATATTCATATTTTAATTTTTTGCCTAGCCTATGCCTTATGATGTATTTTAATCTTTTATTGGCGGAGAAATGACCTTTTGAACTAAGCCTATGGATGGTGAATTATTGGGTAAATTTCATGCGGTTCGGATAAATTTGCAGTGGATGGATCATCCGTGAGGAGTGTCTCTACATATAATTTTTATTTCCGGCACAATTTGTAAGCGTATTTATTTTATTTGCATTGGAGTTTAAATTATTATTAAGTTGTGTCCTTCGTAAATATTTTTTATTTATTTTCTATAAATATTTTAATATTCGGATAAGTGGACTAGGTCATTATTGCATTTTAAATTGGATAAACATAAATATTGTGAAATATTTTATTGTTTCTGTATGTATGTCTAATTTGTCTCCGCAAAAGTTAAAGTGCATTTTAGACTAGTTTAAATTGCGTTTATATAATTGATCTATCACGTCAGAATTATTAAAATTGTTTATAGTTAAATATATTAAACTTTATAAAGTTGTACGTCTCAACTTATAATATTGATTTTGATTGCCCATTCAATTAAGTCATAGTTACCAGGAGACCCGTCTCCCCCCTAAAAGTGGCGTCTCGGAGACCGAGACGCGTCTCGGAGACTTTTCGCGTCTCCGGAGACCTCAAAAAAGGTTGGAGACTTCATGACGAAGTCTCCTGAAGTCTCCCCGTCTCCTAATCCAAAAAGTGAAGTCTCCCCGAAGTCTCCTGATAAAATATAAATGTAAAATATAATATTAAATAATTTTATATATTTTAGCCCTCATTTAAATGTTTTTAATGCAAAAATCTAAGGTACTATATGAATTCCGTAACAACTGCTTGGTGATGTACGTCACCTACTGGAACACGATACAAGTCTAAGACAACATATTGGAAGCTGTACAGGATTGCAGTAAAGATCCCAAATCACATAAATTTATGCGGCTGAGGAATTAGGGTGCAAAAACTGTTGTTAGTGCATTAGAAGATAGTATTACGTATGTTACAGAAATCTGATATGCAAATGCTTGATAATAGTATTATTCCTCATGAAAACCAAGCATCTATTTGCTGATAAAGACTCAGCGATAACAGTGATAGACTAGAGGATTTATGTATGTTAACATGAATGTATTTGGTCCCATATTTCTGTTTTTTCAAGAGGATATCATGTTTCAGTTTGATGTATAAGTCATATTTGTTATTCGTACCTGTTTATCTGCTATTGGCAATATCCTAGTACCAATATAGGAATCTTTGTTAGTTGAATCTGTGTAACTGGAAAAAAAACACTATTACAAAATGATTTACTCCCTTTTAAACTAAGCAATCCTAACTCTTAGTTAGAAAATAGAAATCCTAAGTGTGTCTCTATGCATGCATCGATGTTGAATAATTCAATAATTTTCACAAATTTTTTGTAGCAATGCCAATTTGTCAGGTTTTAAAATCTATTTCAGTAATGTGCTTCTATCTCTGACCGCTTATTATTATTATAATCTTTGACAGTTTGACTCTATGAATCTATTTTAATTTTTAATGTGACAACACTAGTATTATTAATTTATTATTTACTTTAGTCTTTTAGTCTTACGGTATTACTATTTTGAAATTTTGAAATTTTGTATTTACTTTTAGTATTAGACTCTTTGAGTTTAAACTATTAAAAATTTATTTTAAACAAAAAAAAAAAAAAAAAAAAAAAATTGCCGTCTCCAAGTACCCCCGTCTCCTATTTGAAAAATTGTCGTACCAGTACCGGAGACCTCAAAGTCTCCCCGTCTCCCGGTGACCTTGAATTAAGTACTGGTCTTTTACTCCTGATCCATAATCCATATGCTGGCAACTGTTTCATTTCTTTCCATTTGAAGAATTAATATACTCATCTGTTCCATTAATCTATAATTATTCTTTATTTAAAACATTATCACATTTATATAATCATTTATTCACAAATTTCAAAGTTTGAAGCTTTCCATAATTCTTGCCATTTTGAAAAGCTTTTGTTGCATTCGCATTTTAATTTATCTGCTATAAGCATCTTGGATTTAAGGTGTTTCATCCAAGATTAGGTACACCTGCCTCGGTTATGCAGAACCGAAAGTGCAAGGAACTCGGACCATATTGTTCAGTTTCGTCAAGTTGGCCTTAACCGGTTGGATATCCCAACATCGAGCAAGCAAGGCTCATAGGATTCCAATCTACGGTTTTGAGAACCAACACCAGTAACCATCTTTTTAATAGTTGATAAAGTTTTGTAATTTAGATGCCCTAATCTTCTGTGCCATATCTCATTTGTATCTGCAGTTTCGTGTACTAAGGCTTGAATGGATCGACTACATTTTGTATTCAATTCATACAAATATCCTTTTCTTTGACCAATTAACTTTGCTCTCTTGATGGAGGAGTTCTTAGTCCAAGTTAATACTTTGCCATCCACGAATGCAACATTGTTCAAGTGTTGTAATTGAGATTAAGTTTCTTTTAATTCCCGGTACATAGAGTACACCTTTAAGAAAAAGAGTATTTCCTGATTTTAGTTTCAAAGTAGAATTTCCAATTCCTTCAATGGAGTGTGCTGAGTTATCACCAATGGTAACTTCACCGTTAACCTTCTCTGATAAAGTATCTAGAGTTTCTTTGTATCCTGTTATGTGTCTAGAAGATCCACTATCAATTACCTATGCTCTATTTGAAATTTCATTTGATAGAGAAGACTACAAAACACAGTGCTCAGGATCATAAGTGTCTTTTCTCTAATAACATTTGTACAATTTGCTGCTTGTTTGGAATTTTCAGGACAATTAGATCTATAGTGTCCAAATTTTTCACATTTGAAACACTTTATTTTAGATAGATCTTTCTTGGGTTTTCCATTCTTTTGATTTCCCTTTTTCTTTTTGAAATGCTTCTTCTGGCCCTTATATGAATTTGTATTAAGAACATGACGTTCTTCATCTTCTGCTTTTGGTTTCCCTCCTTTCTTTAGTTTTCTGGATTCCTCTTCAAGACAATCATTCTTGAGTCTGTTAAAGTCCAGAAGATTATCTCTGGCACTTATTCCTTGTGCAAATGTCTCACATGAATCTGACAATCCATCTATAGCCATAAGTGTTAATTCTATGTCACTAATGGTGGTTCCTATGCTTGATAATTCATCTCTAATGCCGGCAACTCTTAGGAAGTAAGAATTTATCGATTCCCCTTTCTTTACTTGAATGTGATTCAGTTGCCTTTTTAGTGCGAGAACCCTAGTTGCATTGTTTACTTCATATGCATTTCATAATGCATTCATCATATCAAAGGTAGTTTGATGTTTTGTAAGCATAGGTACGATACAATTTTTTACTCCATCCAAGATGATTTGAATAGCTTTTCTATTTCCTCTGCTCCAGATTGATTTGTGAGGTTCAACTGGAGGTTGTTTGGATGCTCCATCAACAAATTGTTTTACATCATTCTCTTCAAGAATCATCATGATTCTAAATTTCTAGGCCTCAAAATGTGTCATGTCCCTTTTTTAGCGACACAATTCCTACAGTAGATTTGCCTATCATCGACTCTCGTAGGCAAATGATTTTGGAGAGAGAGTCATCTCGTTGCCAGATGATTGCATTTTGCTACATCCAATAGATGGGGCCTACATGTTCTAATGTTGAATTGAGATTGCACTTTTAATTTTATAAGGTTATTTATTTAATTTTTATAAAGTTATTTGATAATAAAAGTGCATTATAATAAGATAGTATAAAAGACGTTTCTGGAAGCTTCTAGTGACTTCTCAAAAAAGTGAATAAATAGAGGACAAGAGGCACCCATTTGAACAAGCGGTTTTGTGGATTCGACTTCTATTTCAGTTGGAGCAATTTGTAGTCATTTGGTCTGCAAATTTTTCAAATTATCTTTGGGAACGAAAACTCCCATTGATAAGCAATTTTGAGGGTGTGGAATATCACCTGAATTATTGCAAAAACAGGAGGTGACATTACAGTCATTTTATCAGGGCATAATTTCGGGCCTAAGGCCGGATCACCACACGGAGACTGCCGCAGTATATGATTATCTTGTTCTTTCAATAGCCAGGACTGGCGTCGAATATCCCACATCTCAAACGGCAGTTTTTATAATCATCGATTTACATTGAAAGTGGAGACGCATCATCCCTGGAGTCAGACTGAAAGAGCCAACGGAATCAGTGACTGGACAACAGGGTCCAGATTATTCGCAAGATTGCCTCCCGTTTTCAGGGTCAACACCACAGAGGGCGGAGGTATATTTTTTTTCAGAATTGGCGGAGGTATATACGTTTTCAGATCGGCTCTCATCTCCCTTGTGATTCACAGATCCCCTGACATCCAGCGGACATAACTTCCAACAGCCCAGGCACCCTTCTGCGGGTTGTGATTTATTAAAATAATCAAATACAGTGGACGCCGAAATTGGGATGAGAACCAACTCGAAAATTCATCACGGGTTAACAGTTCCAATCACAAAATCGTGGTGACAGACGACAGTAGAAACCCATGCGGCAGTTTGGTCATCTGCATTGATGTTCAGTTTGTAATCAAGGAAGAGTGTCAATTAAAAATCGCACCATTCGGCAGACAGACAAATTCAAATAGTATATGACTGACTTTACGGCATTAGCTATATACTCAGAATGAAGCGGGCAGATTAAGGGAAAGACTCAAATCAATCACCATTTCATGCAACAAGAACAGCAATTACCAGGTTCTTGATATCTATAAATTTTGTTATTCACTTTAAATTGGATTATTATGTAAAGACTTGTTGTTACCATTCAATTTGTAATGGATTTGTCCTTAAATAAATCTTCTTGAATACTGCCCATTGCACTCATTTGGTGAATAATTTAACACAATACATTTTACCATTTAACAGTCGCATGTTCAGTTTTTTTGATAAAATTTCATAGTGAAAGACAAGAGTTTACGAATTGTCTCAGTTCAGCATTGGTTCTTATTGACCTTTATAGTAAGGGTCATCTCAAAATGTTCCTTCCCGTCAAACCTATCGTCAAGTCAGATTGTGTATGCCATAGAAGATAGGAGATTGTTGCTTGATGTATACAAAGTCTGATTACTGAATTTATTTTTTTGCAGAGCCTAGGTTCAATAACCTTGCTCTGATACCATATAAATTTTTCTGCAAATTTCTTATCTATGAATCAGACTTTTGGTTCAGTCTTTAAATGCTGAGAATGGTCTTCAATGTTCTAAGTATTTGTTGAAGTTAACACTAATCTTGATGCAAAGCCAATAATGAATAATATACCTTTGACTGTGAGGGAGTATCTCTGATATGATTCGCAGGATATAGATGCTTAGAGGAGCAGACTTTGTTGTAACTATGTGTCCTCAATCTGCATCGATAACCTCTCTATATATCCTTCCTGAAGGGTATGTCCCTCAAAGGGACATAACCCTTCCTAAACTTGCACTAACTAAACTCCTCCTAAGTCGGCGATTTGGGAAGACATAACTAATAACACCTAACTAACTATTTGTTACTGTTGCAATCCTGAGAAGTCGTCGGCCCCTAGAGTTGTATATATAATGCCAGTTTAGAGATATATCATAATGAGAAGAGGAAGTACGGTTTGTACTATCAAACCTGTAGGTGATCAGGTTAATATTCTTAACACACAGGCTGGCAAGATCGAAGCTTTGATAACACTATGATGTTCTTGACCTCCGTAGGCAATTGCAAAGATGATGTGATTGTACAAAGATGAGTGACTAGGGAAGGCCATACGGTAGTGCAGGCAGTGATATTTTTGTTATACAGTGAAACAGGAATGTCATACAATGGATGTTTGATGGACGTACGGTGTAGTTAGTGATGGCGTACAGTAGATGGAGGGCAAGAGGGCCATACGGTATAATGGTCGTACGGTAGATGGAGGCAAAAAGGGTCATACGGTAGAAGGTAGCCAATAAATTTGTATGTATGGGAGGTGTGGGGTGTCTATATGGTGGAACAAGGAAGGCCGTACGGTGTAGTAATGGAGGTTGTACGATAAGTTTTGAGGGTGGTACGGACATTGCATTGAGCGGGGTGAGTGACGAATGGGGTGCAGATGGTTAACAAGTTCAGTCATGCACCATAAACTATCAATCCTAAATTTATCAAGTAACACCAAACAAAAATGGAGATTTGAATGAGAATATCCTTAATTAATATTTGCCAAAAGATGGTGCTCCAATTTGCCAAATCCGAGTGAACTGTTACAGGCGACGGAATAGGGTGAGGATTGAATCCCACCGAAACCGGAAATAGCCAAGTAGGGAAGATCTTTCACTTCCGAAGTGGCTAGTAACAGAGAATCTCAACTGAAATTCACAGTATAAATAAATAATCCAAATTGCATACCTACGACTACCTACAAGTCGTGCTTAAATACCTGTCGGGAAGACTTTTCGAGGGTGTACAAAGATAGCGGACGGCTACACTTACCTACAGAAACAAAACAAAAATGGGTCCGAGATATTTTAAATCAATTGGCCCAATAACAAAGATTCAATTAATAAACTATTTTATGACGGGGATATTACATAGCTCCAAAGGAGCTGATGATCAAGCTAGGTAATGTGAGGCTCTTAAAACGAATATCCTTGATGATTGAGATTATGAGTATCCTTCTATATTAAGAGGGAGTCTCAAAATTCATGAGTGTTACTGAATGAACTTGACGGGCCTACCCTGTGTATATCATGAAGAAATAACGACTTACCATCAAAAAGTCGGAAAATTAATATCATATTAAGAGGGACTCTTACAAGCATCCAAGGGCGAAGAGAGCCCGTAAGGGAGGAATTAGAGGGCATGACTTCCCAGGATCATTGTTCAGAGGGAGAAATTTGAAGTACGATCCTTTGTTAATGATCTCTTCTCTATGAGGGTAAAGTGAGAAGTGAAATTCTTTGTAATGTACTCTCCTCCGTGAGAGAAGTCTGAGGTGAAAACCCTTATTCCACCTTCTAGGAGCAGCTATGGTGGATCCACCCTTTGACTTGGTTCATGGTGAATATCATGTGAGTTAATATATGATTTTGTTGGAAAACACGAGAGGTGACGATCTTTCATCAATGTTTGTGTATGGTCACTATTGTAGGGTGACAATCTTAACAATGGCTTGACCTGTTAACATGATAGACTTCATTAAGTTGTTGTCCCAAGATGTGTTGGTCATCATGATAACAAATGTATCAAGATTGACTACATTAAGTTGCTGTCCTAGAATGTGTTGGATATCTTGATACTAAATTTGTTGTGTTTATTTGTTATCACTAAGTGTTGTCCCGAATTGTGTCAGAGATTGTGATAACAAACGTATCATGTTTGACTCCATTAAGTTGTTGTCCCGGATTATGCCGAACATCATGATATTGAGCTCGTAGTCCTAATTTCTTGATCTATTACCATGATAGACTACATTAAATTGTTGTCCCGAAATGTGTCGGAGATCATGATAACTTATGTATCAAGATGGACTATATATATTTGAGATTGTGATACCTGTGATATTGGAGACTTCATTGTCTTCCTAAGATCAAGGTTGTTATTCGATAGACTTGATTTAGTTGTTGTCCTAAAGCGTCGGAGATCAGATAACTCACATCTCTATGAGAGGTAATGTATTCTATCTGTAAGCATTACAAAGTTGTAAATGCACTAACTAAAAGAATACTCCCAAGATACTATTCAATCCTCTCTTGCTGAGAGGGAGTGTTAACGAAGTAGCTTCGTTCAGATTGAAGCAAACAATATATTAGAGATATTTGATCTATGTACATATACATTTGCTTGTGTGAAATTTTATATATATATATATATATATAATCTTATTTTAAAACTTAGTCACACATGTATATATACTTATTGAACAAAGTGATGTTAATGTATCAGAGCCTGCCTGTGGCAGATATTCTTCCTTTTACTCCTACAAGATGATCGGGTATTACAGGATAGAGACATGAACAAGGCATGTTCGATGGCATTGATTATCATTAGTAATATTGTTATCGATACTACTGTTACCGATGGGAACCATTGATAATATATGAGTATCATTATCAGTTGGTAATATAAGTACTGACTGGTGTATGTATTAGTTATCAAGTATAATGACTGTGATTAGTTCCTGCACGTAGGGTCATGACTGTGATTAGTTCCTGCACGTAGGGTCATGACCCTACGTGAAGCAACTCTTGATAACATATATATTAGAGACTATCGATGCTTGCTAAGGATGATATCAATAACAGAGGCAATATCATTCCTTCAGCAAGCATTCAATATACTATCTACTTAGTATCATTCAAAGGCAATATAAGAACAGTTTCATTATCGTCAGCATACAAGACCAGATTCATTGTCATCAGCATATAAGAATAGATTCGTTATACAGTTTGAACATATACACAATTAGTGCATTATTGTACTCTCAGTCAAGGCTGTGATAAGTCTATATATATATATAAATCAGTAATAAAGCTAAAGTTATCATCTGATATAATCTGAAATAAAAGACTAATTATCTCTCCAATACTGATCTATATTCCTTATCAGAAACAGAGAAAAATATCAATCTCAATTATCAAGAATGTGATTTGAAGTTTGAGTTTGGAACATTGTTTGAGTACATGGTCCTAAAATGAAGCAACAAAATGCATTCCTATTAAAAGTCAATGATCTCTTATTCAGTCTTCAAAATACAAATAACCACATTCAAAGTCTGAATTGTTGAAAGGCAGAGCTGATCTCAAATCTTACAATTATATCATTATATTCCCTCTTATATTTCCCAAGAAGGCTTTCACTTTAATTTATGCATTAGTTGACAAACAGTATCTCTCAACTCACATTGTTTTCAACAACAAAAAACAGAATTACAGAAATATACCATATTACAGGCATCATAAAGATGTAAGTTGCTAAGTAATCATTTATCATTTTGATTGCCAGTTGAAATAGTGATTTGGTGCATTTGACTGAGGAAGAAAGGAATGCTTCTGCTGAAAACTCTAGAAAATTGAAGAGGAATAAGATGGTGTATGAGAAAGGACAATTTATAACCTGATGACTCTTTTGGATCTTCTGTTGAATGACCATAAATTTGATGAGTATCATGCTAAATACTAACTTGATGACTTGAAACTGGAACCTCAAACTTCTCTGATTAAACATGCACATGGAAAAAGAACAGTTGTAACCCTAGCACTGATATATAAACCAATCCATTGCATTTGAAAATTTACTTTGAAAACACTTTAATTGAAATGTTTGTGACAATTGCTCTGTCCAAAATATGACCTCTCTTTTATTATATGAATTTTCCTACTTGTCACAAGGTTCGGCAAGCAAAATTTTGAAACATTACCTGGCTGGGAATGGGCAGACTTTTTAAAACAGAAAATATGACAGTTACAGCAAGAAAATAGAACAATACAGAAATGACATAGAAAAAGATCTCAACAAACTGCTGCTATCTCTTGAAAATGTCAATTATGATGCTGGAAATTACTTCAAAAGCCCTGGAAAATACCTACTGTTTCTACTAAGTTCAGCAGATGAAATGCTTGCAAATTGAAAGGATGATATTCTTTATATAAGGCACTATTTTGCTTTACCAAGTCCTTTTTCCTATTGTAATATGCTAGGTTGCACGGGTACCTCCCCCCCCCTCCGGACCACGAACTGGTTCGAACCGGTTCCAAGTTCGGGTCCGGTTCGAACTTGGTTCGACTAGGGTCCTCTTTTGCAAGCTTGGATCGATCTGGTTCGAACCCTGAGTGAACCATGTCAAAAAATTCAAACCAAGGTCGAACCCACGACTACGGACATCATTTTGACTGATTTATTTACAATTTGGATAATTTTTTGGCATCCATGTAACCTAAAAAGGTGTTATTAATTGGTTTTGTGCCCTCTCATTGTCATTTGATGTATCTAAATAGGTTATTTTGCCTTGAAGGAGAGCACATAAGTTTTTGAGCAAGCATCCAGTTGTGCAAGGAGGAGTTTGAAGATTGATTTGTTGGTGTCTTCAAGTGTTTGTGCATCATTCATACACATTTGCAAACTTGCAATGGCTGGAAATGGACCAAAAGGTAAGATCTTATTCAATTTGCTATTGTTATTGTTCTAGTTTTCCCATTTTTTCATTTCTCTTTCAATCTTCATATGTTCTTGAATCTTTTCCATTATTCCAAAATTTGTCATTTTTTTGCATATAGATTATGAACATGTATCTAATTTCTTGCCATAGGGAAAGATTCGAAAGGAATGTCATCTACCTCTTCATCAATAGGCAACACCGAACAAAGAATGGAACCCAACTCTGATTCTCCTCTATGGAAGTATGTAGACATTATAAAACCCATTCCAGGAGGTGGTGCATTCCGTTGGAGATGTTGAGGATGTGTGTAGAAAGAAATAGTTCTTATTATCGTGTGGTAAGTCATTTATGTGGTTATACTAGAAGAGGAGTCAAGAAATGCCTTGGCAAAAATGGTGTCCCTATACCAAATCACACTGTGTTAAAATATATTAAAGAGCATGAGGCAGCAAAAGAGAGAGGACGCAGGGAAATAGAACTCAATACTAGTAGCAATAAAAGTAAAAGAGCAAAGGGAATGCAGCCCCCCTCAGATGTTATGGTACAAGACCACCCCTTCTTCAGTACTGCAATGGACACTGACACTGAATCTGTCCCCACTGTACACAAAAGAAAGGGACCACTAGAAACTTCTTTTCAAAATAAGGCCCGAGAAATTGCTGACATTAAGGTGAGAAGATGCCTGTATGCAAATGGGTTGTCTTTTAATGTTGTCCACCCTCCATTTTGGAAGGAAATGTTGAGGGGTGCCAATGAAGCTCCAAAAGGGTATTGTGGCCCCAGGTATGAGAAAGTGTGCATAGCCTTGTTAGATGATGAGGTCCAACAAGTTGAAAATCAATTGAAGCCCATAAGGGACTCATGGGTTGAGACAGGGGTGACAATTGTTTCAGATGGCTGGAAGGATTCTAGGAACCGTCCCTTGATCAATGTCCTTGTGGTGTCCCCTAAAGGGGCAATGTTTCTGAAAGCGGTGGATTGTGAGGGCAAAGTAAAAGATGGGCCATTTATTGCTGATATCCTAATTGAAGCCATTGAACAAGTGGGTGCAAGAAACGTTGTCCAAGTCATAACAAACAATGCAAAGAATTGTAGAGCAGCAAGTTTGTTGGTTGAATCACAATATCAACATATCTTTTGGACACCTTGTGCAGTCCATTCACTCAATCTTATGCTACAAAAGATTGGGAACCAAATTGAGTGGATCAGAACAATGTATGAAGAGGCTGAGGACATACAAATGTTTGTCACAAACCACCACATGACTCAATCTCTTTTCAGGAACTACTCAAAATTAAAACTATTGAAGGTACATGAACTTGAACTCAAGTTAGTAATTTAATTTTTAACATTTGACAATTTCTAATTTTTCATATTTTACTTGTGCAATTGCCAATGTGTATACTTTTCTTAGTTTTCTAAAATATGTATCTAATAGTTGTTTTTTGCTCTAATTTATGTCATAGGTTGCTGAGACCCGTTTTGCATCACATATAATCGTCTTAAGACGACTTGTGAAAGTGAAAGATGCACTTCAAGGTATGATAATCAGCAATAATTGGGTTGTATGGAAGCAAAAGAACACTGAAAGGGCAAACAAAATAAAGGATAGGCTATTGGTTGAGTCATGCTGGGAATGTGTGGACTATCTCCTTAAGATCACCGAGCCTATTATGAGCATGCTTAGGTACACTGACATGGATAGGCCTTGCCTTGGAGAGATCTATGATGGCATAGACTCAATGATTGAGAAGATCAGGCAAGTTATAAATGAGGAGGAGAAAGATCCACAAGAGACCTTTTTCAAACACGTGCAAAAAATTATTGATCAAAGATGGAACAAAATGACCACTCCATTACATTTGCTTGCCTATGCCTTGACCCCCAAATACTATAGCTCACAATATTGTGATCTACCAGGAAGGTTGCCACCATATAGAGATATGGAAGTGTTGATGCAGGAGCATCTTGCATGGAAAAAATTTATTTTTAAAAAAAAAAAAAAAAATTCAGGAGAGAGAGTGACGAAAATAGAAAAGAAAAAAATTTAAAAATTTTAAAAATATGAAAAAACAAAAGAAGAGGAAAAGAGGAATTTCTATTTTGAAGGTGCATAAGTCGCGTAAATAGAAAAAATAAGAAAATGGTTGTCATTCCATTTATCAAAGTGTGTAGGTGGCATCTTAGAAGTTTGTGGAAAGTTCCTTAAATCATGCATTTAATATTTGTAGTGATCCACAAAAGAAATGTAATTTTCTAATTGGGCCACGTGGTGGTGCTTAGCTATATTTGGGTGGAAATTCAATATTTGTTTTAAGGTAGTTGTATTTACCTTTTATCCCACATTGGTTGTGTTTGTAATGTCTTGGATGGTAAGTGCCTATTTAAGCAAGGCTTATGGTCATTTTGTAATCAAGCTGGAAGGTGTGAAGCTCTCAAGGTGGAGCTCTTCAAGTAGAAGTTCGAAAAGTAGAAGTCTTCAAATGTAATTTCTTGTAGAAGCTCTTGGTGTACAAGCTAGTTGGAAGCTCTTGATTTGGAAGCTCTCTCATATTATAAGAATTTGGAGTTCTTTCATTTGGAGAATATTGTAATGAATTTCAAGTATTAATAGATGCTTTATGAAGCATTTTGTCATCTCTTTGTCTCCATATTGTTGTGATCTTGGTTGTGAGTGGGTAAGGGTAGTGTGGCCCTTCATCAGGTGGTATCAGAGCAGGAGTTCCTGAGCGTGTGGACAGATGATTGAACGTGAGGCAGTTTGCACCAGGACCTTGGGAGGACATGCAAATTGATCGATGGATGCGAAGATAGAAGGTTGATCTTGTTGAGGCATGATCATAGAGAGTTTTGTTGATTACAGATCCGTGGTCCTAGACTTGTGATGTGGTTCCTAATTGTTCATGCGAGGTGACAGGTTGCAATCTGACTTGCAAACAATTCAAGGTTGTCACAAGGAGCGTGGGAAGGATTTGTTGTAGAGGGTTTACGAAGATCTTAGTAGATGGCTCCAAGAGGACTAGACCCTGAGATGATTGCAAATCTTCGTGATGTGGTGGAGAGGAGGTTTTCTGAGATGACTGCTCGGCTTGAAGCTAGCTTGGCTGATTGAGTTAGGGATGGGGTGAGGAAGGAGCTCCGTGAACGTTTGTGGAGTTGGAGTCTACCGATCCAGAAGAGAGTTGTTTGGCCGGTTAAGAGACTTGTTCGAGAGAGAAGATGGCATCGTAAGGTTGAGGTGGAAGAAGTTGGTTTTGTTGATCAATTTGTGGAGCCTGATACAGAACCTGTAGACCAGCTGGAAGTTGTTGCTAAAGATATTCCCAACCTTGTTGATGCTAGGACAGAGGTTGGTTTTCATGATCAATTGGTTGGATCTAACATGGAAATTATAGAGCACTCGGTCGTGGATGATCTAGTTGTTGTTGGTGATTACTTGTATGTTGCAGAGCATCTTGTTGTGAGCAATGAGACTATTGATGTTGAGAGTTTGCCATATGTTGCTGAGGAGTTACATATTGTTGTTGATATGGAGTTTTTTGTTGCTGGTGTGAATTCACTAGTTGCTGATGTGGATGAGGGTTTTCTATTGAAGCATTATGTTCAGTTTGTTCCTGGGAGTGAGCATGCTAATTGGATGATTGATATTCTGGTGTTTGACAAAGTGATGCATATGTGGATGATGTGCAAATTGGTTTTCTTGTCCTTGTTGAGGTGGAAACCTTTGGTGAAGATGAAGATGGTTGTAGATCTTTCTTTTGGTGTCAAAGTGTGGGGCACACTTTTCTATCTACCTGGGAAGTCTGATGCAGGAGCATCTTGCATGGGAAATAAATTAAAATTAAAATTGAGAAGAGAGAAAGTGACGAAAATAGAAAGGGAAAAAAAAAAAAAAAATTTAAAGAAAAAAAAGAGGAAAAGAGGAATTTCTATTTTCAAGGTGCATAGGTGGCATAAATAGAAAAAATAAGAAAATGGTTGTCATTTCATTTATCGAAGTGTGTAGGTGGCATCTTATAAGTTTGTGAAAAGTTCTTTAAATCATGCATTTAATATCTGTTGTGATCCACAAAAGAAATGTAATTTTCTAATTGGGCCATGTGGTGGTGCTTAGTTGTATTTGGGTGGGAATTTAATATTTTTTTTAAGGTAGTTATGTTTACCTTTTATCCCACATTGGTTGTGTTTGTAATGTCTTGGATGGTAAGTGCCTATTTAAGCAAGGCTTATGGTCATTTTGTAATCAAGCTGGAAGGTGTGAAGCTCTCAAGGCGTAGCTCTTCAAGTAGAAGTTCAAGAAGTAGAAGTCTTCAAGTGTAATTTCTTGTAGAAGCTCTTGGTGTACAAGCTAGTTGGAAGCTCTTGGTTTGGAAGCTCTCTCATATTGTAAGAATTTGGAGTTCTTTCATTTGGAGAATATTGTAATGAATTTCAAGTATTAATGGATGCTTTGTGAAGCATTTTGTCATCTCTTTGTCGCCATATTGTTGTGATCTTGGTTGTGAGTGGGAAAGGGTGGTGTGGCACTTCATCAAGTGTCTGACGGGTACCAGGCAGCATTTAGAAGAATATTTCCTGATGATGATATAAGAGATGTAATCATGGATGAGTTCATAGAGTTTGTCAATGCTAGAGGTCTAAGTAATGATGCTCTTCGTCATTGGTTCAAGAATGATGCTCATGCTTGGTGGCACCTCCATGGCCAAAAATTCTGAACATTGCAACCCCTTGCAATCAAAGTTATATCACAAGTTTTATTTTTTTTAAATTAGCTCACTTTATCTTCAAAAGAATTTTTTTATAAGATTGAATTATATCTTTTTTAATTGCTTACTCTATGTTGTCTTTATAGGTTGCAAGTTCTTCTACATCAGAAAGAAATTGGAGCACCTATTCTTTCATCCATTCGATGAAGCGCAATAGGTTGCAATCAAAAAAAGCAGAGAACCTAGTATTTGTGCATAACAACTTGGGCCTTCTTTCACACAAGAGTCAAGAATACAAAGAAGGTGAGACAAAGAAGTGGGATGTAGATGCAGAGATTGCGGACTTGGATGCTTCCACTGCTGGGCTTACAATTGATGATTTTGATGACTTTGATGCCAATACCATTGTTGATTTTGCTATTGATCCCATTGGCCTTGGTGCAAGTAATAGCGGAGGCAGAGAAGGAAGAGATGAAGAAGAAGATGAATATTGCAGAACTTAGAACTAAAAATTCAGAATTTTAATAGATTTCCATTCCATTAGTTACTGTTATACATTGAACGTGAAACAATAATACTTGATATTTTAAATGTTTTGAATCTTTTATCTTTGACGTTGAAGTTGATTGAACTATGTTACTATATGATGGTATGATCACCATGATATGTTATTGTTTATGCTGTTTTAAAGTTTTTGTTGTTTAAATGTGTTTATGCTACTTTGCTACATTCTAATTTTAACTCATGCTTCATAAAGATGTATATATATATACATACATATATATATATATACACATACATATATATATACATATATATATATATATTCTTATATTTTTACATGTTTTTGTACTAACGAACCCAAACCCCTTTCCAAAATTTTGTCGAACTAGCGAACCAGTTCTCGAACCGTGAACTTGGAGCCGAACCCAAACCGGCAACTTAGGTAATATGTAGTGCCTCTTATGGTTGTATTCCATTCCATGATTATTTTGATCCAAGATAGACTCTTGTTTTATTCTGTGAATATCCATCCACATGATCAAATGCATTAGATGACAGAAAATTATTTTTGGTAGCCAATAGCTTGATGGTGATAGATGGTTAGATTATGTTTTGGTTTACAGTTTTGATCATATTAGCATGTAATGGTATTTGATGTGACATGATGCCTTATGATGATATCTACTGTATTTTGTATTCAAGACTATGAATTATGTTTTTGATATAAAAAGCAGCCAAAAATCAAGGGGGCTGTCCCATTATAAAAGCAAGGCCCATAGCATATTAACAGCCCATCCTCGGCACATAGGCAGCACAATAGGTGCTGACTAGAATTACAAAAAATAGCCTATCACAAAGCACACAGGCTTCGGCCCAAATGGAAAGGGCCAAAATCACACCACAAGAGAAGGGCGAGCGTTCTTTCTATATCATCAGACAACTGTCCAGGCAATATATGATGAAGGAGCAACTCTTGGACAAGATAGTGACATGAAGGCACCCAGGCTCAAGGATGGAATTTGAAGGTCTTCAGTAGTCAACTATGATGTTTTGAAGCCCATTGTGGCTTTTGAATGCAATGAAAATTGTGTACAGACAAAATGCCCTAATGGTCCTAATAACACCATAGGACCACAATGATCAAAATGATGTAATAGGAGGGAATCTATGATAGGTAATGACGTTCTTTTCTTTGCCCAAGGGCCAAAACACATGCTTTTGTGATGAAAATTGTCAGCATGTGCCTTTTTAATTAAAACGTCTCTATTGGAGAAGTCATAACAGGTTTATGGAGTGCAATAACATATGTTTTTACCTTTTAAAACTCAAATGCACATTAAACATATGTTGTTGAGTTAAAATTCCCCACCTTTATGCCTTAAGTCATTACTCAAGTTAAAATACACAACAAAGGGCTTTTAATATGCAATAACATGTGTTATTCATTTCAAATTCTCCACTATATAACCTTCCAAGTCATTAAAGGTTTATAAAATTATAGGACTGTAATATGCAAATTCATTTTAAAATCCCACTTACACATGTTACTCGACATATTTTTAATTAAGAATATGTAGTTGCATTTAAAAAGTACACCTTTACGCATTTGGGACTTAGAATTTATTGGTATTGGATTTTAGAAAGTGATTTGCATGTGGATGATATGCAAAGTGTGTTAAAACCCCCACCTTGATGCATTTAAAGTGTCTCATGCAATTATTTTTAATATGTATAGTTTTCAATAAAGTAACATGAAATGGTTTAGAAAAAGTCATTTTCATTAAAACGTTAAAAACTATGGTCAAATCAACTCAGAATGAGCTAGAATTTTAAAATGGGGGTCTAAATCCACTTTACCCATTAATAATAATTTTATTTCATGCAATTACTAATAAAAAGCCCACTTTTGCAGGATTTTTTAATTACACGTGTTGTCAATCTAAAAAAACCCACCATTTTCTTTATAACTTGAGCTAGACAACTATGTTTGAAGCTGAAGATTGCTCATCCACAGTAGAATTCCAAGGGCTAAGAAACAAGATTAAAAACTACTTAAAGGGAAAAATGAAGAATACAGTTAAAAATTGCCAAAAATCAAGTACCTGCAGTGAGAAAAGGAAAAGTTGTTCTTACAAGCATATAGGAGGATTAACTTGACGAAACCTTGAAAAAGAACACATAATATAATGCTACATAGAGTACAATTCAAGGATGTCGAATTGTCCTCATGACACCTTTTCAAAGCATTGAAACATAGAAAATGCACCTACAAATCCATGAGAAAATTGTATAGGGTTGCCACAATTTTGTGATATCAAAATTGAGTGCAACAAAAAGCTTGGTTGAGGTTCAAACTATCCCATTCAATCTCTACCATAACTGTGACAATTAGGAATGTTATTGATAGGGTAGTGAGCTTACTAACTTTTAATTGCTATCCTTTGCTTGTTTTGATTCAAGAATTCATCCATGCCTTCCTTAATACCATACACTAATACCCCAACACTGCAAAACTCTTCTTTTATTTGTATTAGTTTATAGTTTTTTTTTCAGTTTGGTCTTGGCACTTTAGAGTTATGAGTTTTTCTTATTTGGTTGATAGTATAATTTTAATAATTGTTGTTTCTTGGACAATAAAATATTGTTGATAAGTGTTCTTTTGTATAGAAATTATCAAGATGACTCAAAACACCAAATTCAAGCATTGGATATAACAAGATATCAAATATTCTTTGTTTTCCCTGTTATTGCCAGTTTGTAAGACAAGATCAAAGCTAGGGCTTTTTAAAAATATGGTCAAAACTTTACACAACAACCTGTAACTTTAGGATCATAAAGCAGGAATTAATTGGAAATATCTCACCAAATTATTGCCAATTGTCATGGATTAGAGTTATGAATTTTTTTGTATCCATTGTTTACCCTAGGAGGGTTTAGACCCATTTTCAGAAAAATTGCTCTTTCTCCCTTTACATTCCGTGGATTTTCTTCAAACTTGTTCCATTGGAAACAAGACACTATCTAGAATCTAGAATAACTCATTTCTTATCAATTTTTCATGCAAGTATCAGATGACTATTCACACAAAAAGACTCGAAAATCTACAAAATTCATATGACAATTATTGATTTTCAACATCATTACATCCAAAACTTTCACATCTCCTTTTGTTTCAATGGAAACATGTTTAAATAGCATTAGTGGCCTTAATGGATCAGTTATGACCAATCCAAATTGCCCTTGAACCAAATTTGACAATATTTTGCAAAGTTGTCATTTTTGCAACTTGACAACCTTTTGCCTATCTTGCAAATATGACCTTGAAACATGATAATTGACCCTAATACATATTAAGTAGGACCAAATCAGTCCAATTACATCAATTTACCCTATTTTAACCATTTGTCCAACCTTTGACCATGGATGCCTTATTTAGGACTTTTAGGTCTCTTTGCACAACATGGCTCTTAAAGCCTTACAACTTGGGTTGTTTTGATCCAAATGGTCTTTTGTGACCTTACATCATTAATGAAACATTACAAATAAGAAAAAAATTAGTTTGACCTCACAATACATCTCCAAGGTTAGGTGCTCTTGCACCACAAAGTAGTAGACATTATAGTTATGTTATCTCTAGGAAGACCCCAAACCCTATTGTACTCAATTGTATAATTAATATTTTAGGCTCTTCCAAAAGTTTACATGGATCCAATTCCACACCTTTTCTTTGAGAAAAGAGGAAGTGTGCATCAACTCTAGTCATGCTCACATACCATTCCACATGACAAACTTTTCATCTCTATTTCCTTGTAACACCACTTCTTGGTGTTAAGGTTAATATTCTTGTTGCAAATTCTTCGAGAGGGGACAAGGGATCATAAGGACCCTTACAAAACTCTGCCAAAAATGGGAGTGGAGATCTACAACAGTTGGTCCACTAGGCATTGAGCTGGTTTCCCCTTTCGAATCAGCCCCATAGTCACTCTCCTAAAATTCATACCCAAGTTCAAATTTTTATTGACTCGCACACAAACACTAAGTTTCCATCTCATCCTCACTCATATCATGACTACAAGATCTCATTGTGACACTATATTTCACAAAATGAAAATACATTTAATAAGCAAATAGTTTCAGCCTACTTTAAAAAAATAAAAATAAAAAACTTATATTTTGAAAAATCATTTTAACAAATTTCAAATTCTAAAGCAAAATTTAAACCCTATATTGTGCTTCAAGAATCTCTTCAAGGAAGGTTTAGAATCTTTCTCTACTCTCTGCTCCTCTTTCACTTGCACTCACTCCTTTCACTTCTCCCATCACTATTTTCTTTCCTTTTCATTCTTCTCTGTCTATTGTAGCAAGCAATGAGAAATGCAAATGTGAGTGAAAATGAAGCTTAGAGGGGTTTGTAGGCTTGGAGTGGTCAAAATGGGACCTATCACCAATAGGGTTCAAATGGAACCCCAAATAAATTTAATAAACATAAAGAAAATTCAAATTGTACTTTTTAACCAGCCGCTGATGAGGGACGCATAGACATTCTTGCAATAGTTGAAGGATGCCTGTGTTGGAATACAAGAATCACTGAGGGGGGGGATGTATCAATGATCTATAAAACTTTTCAACTTTTAATTTTTAACTTATGATATATATGCATTTATTACTTTAACACACTAATCATATGTGCTTTAGATGCAGGATAAAATGAACAACATGACAAGTATACAACACTAGATCATGGATACCATATTTACTAAGATACCGGATTTGTCCCCTACTACTTGGATTCAGGTCCAGGTCCTTTGTGGGTCTAGATTCGTGTCTGGGTTCACTACAGGTATAGGCAAGGTCCTTATTTTGGACTATGGGTTTGCTCAGTTCCTTGCTGCAGTGAACCTCGGCAAACCCACAGCAAACCCACGACGAACCCGAGAGGACCCAAGGCAATAGTGTCCAAAATGTGAAATAAAACAACTTTAAAGAGTTTTTTTAATTTATTTTTTATGTAACTATAAAAGGAACCTAATAAAATACATTTCACTCATCATATCTCTCATGTTGAGGAGGATGATGATATACCAGCATTTGGGACTAGTGGAACCAGCTTGGGTTCCAATGATGAGGATCTAGATATAGTTGCAGCCGAGGATGAAGCCATTGATCCCTCGTTTTTTAATGACCTATTTGACCATTGAAGGGCATTTGATACTATGATTATTGATAAACTACTAAACACTTGTCATTTATCATTATGTTTCAAACTTTATTATTTGATGAACTAGTCTATGTTTTGCAATTTAGTAATTCAACGTATGATTTTCTTTGCAATAACAAAGATAGATTAATGAGCGAGTATTTAATGTTTATCGTTGACATTTGACATTGATCAATGATCAAGCAACATATATTCATATTGTGAAATGACTTAGTTTTGCAACTATGCACATTTCTCTTATATATATATATATATATATACAAACACATACACACATATATATACATATATATATATATACACACATATATACACATATACACACACACACACACACACACATATATATATATATATCATGAACCCGCCCACAAACCCAAATGGGAATTTGTTTTGTACCCAAATCCATGAACCCGAACCTCAAACCCGAATCTATCCCTGAACCCGAATCGGCAACTTAGCATATTTATAGTGGAAAAACCTCCAGGGTCAAAAACCACTTGCTAAAAGCCTTTTATTATGCCTCACTTAGCAAATGTGCCTCACATAGCATACATTAGGCCTCATATAGCCAAATTACCTCACATAGCATTTCCTTACCCCTCACATAGCCAAATCGCCTCACATGGCATCTTTACAAGCACCCACTTTCTTCAAATACGAAAATGATTATTTGTTTTAGAGGGTTACTTTGTTTCTATACAAAACATTAGACACAAGAACAATCTTCAAATATCATCTTCAAACTTCTTGTAGCAACTAGAGCTCTTGAAGCAAAAATTGTCAACATCAATAATACAAAACCTACACAAGTCTTCAAATCTGATTAATGATCAAACCCATCAAAAACTTTTGTCATTATCTCCTGTAATATTAAAATCTGAGCCAATTTGTGACAAACATTGTTCATATGAATACCACCCTTTCATTGCTCCCAAAAGCACCTCATTAGTTTGTAAAAGTCTAATCAGTAAACAATATTGTCAAAGCCTACTGCCCACATTTGCATTAACAAATCTGAAACAAATCCAAATGTTCATTTTACTCATAAACCAAACTGTCAACTCTTTTGTCATCAATCATTTTCCGTCAATACTCAAATCTGCAAACAAAGTTCAGAACTTTTCAGTTCTTTAAAGAATTCATCTGTTCTTTAATCTCAAATAGTGTATATTAACAAAATCTGAAATAAGTATCATCTTTCACAACAAGACATCCATCATCAAAAACAGATTGTGTATACAGTTCACCGTCAAGATATCAAATCTTATTCCAAAAATAAGTCATCAAACACCACTTTAACAATTTTAAAAAATATTCAAAAGTATTAGAAGAAGAATTAAATGCAATTCAACTCTGACATTGATATCTGCAAAAACAAATCAGATAAGCCTCTTTGACATTAGTAATCACATCTTATTCCCTCTCTATCACTGTTTCTAATTTCTGCAAATACTACTTGAATCTTCAAAATATTTTCAAACAACAAATCTGGTTTCCTCAAAAGATTGCTTCATTATTTACAAAACCTTGTAGACATAGATTATTCCTTCTCAGAATTATTTCTGCAGATGAGGATTCTTCCTTATTGACCTATTTTATTCCATCAACTTCATTTATAATGATTAGCAAGTTCGTTCTTCAAAACTGATTAAAACCAATTCCCTTGATTAAGAATTTTTAATTTGTTAACATTAGTCATTAAAATAACTCCTCTTGTTGCTTGAAACAATTTTGATAGTTGTTTTAGGTTTTCATATGCATTCCACACTACTGCAAATCGAATAAAATAAAAAATGAAAACCTTTTCTCCATTTTTGTAAGTAGATCCTGGTGGCGACAGGAAGATACAACCTTCTCTAGCAATAGATTGGTTTTCACAAATTGATCTATTTGACCTTCTAAATATTATCAAAACAATTATTGGTAATAAGAACATTTGTAGAGAACATCAATATCTATCCATTTGCAGATTTACAAAGCTTTATGAGTTCTCATATAATTACAATAAAAACTTTTACTAATTGCAAGCTCTCTAAAACTGGATCTGCAAATCTAACAAATCTGAATATGCAAATCTCACAAGTTGACAAACATCTTGAAACTCATCAAGCATATTCTATCTTCCTTTTTCACAATGACTGACATGAAACATCATCAAGCATATCATTGCACCATTTTTGACATCAATGACAAATAGGCCAAAGTCAAGAAACTCCCCCTTTGGCATTGATGTCAAAAACAAAAACTCAACTTGGTTGCTCTTTGATGCTATTCTTTCTCCCACTTTTTGACATCATATGACAAAGACATGAATATTATTTCAACATGCTCCCCCATAATATGACAATCCGTCATTTTGTTTGCTTATTATCATATTACCACACCAACTTCTATTGTAGCCATACCAGATCTGAAATTCATTTTTGAATAGGAAGTTGTCTTAAATAGCATATTTACAGACTTATCTCCCCCATTTATTAACAATGTTAATGGGGCAAAATTCAGGCTTTAGATAAAAAATAAATAATGAGAGCTCCCCCTAAAACTTGTCCATCTTTCCAAGAGACTAAGTAGGAAAAGAAAGCAAAAAGACTCCCAAACTGTAATGTTCCCATCATAAAATAAATAATTAATCATTCCTTTGTGTATAGGCTGACTGATTTAGTATATTGCGGACCCATTTTTATTTAATTGTTTCCGTAGGTGTGGCCATCGGCCATCTTTGTAAACCCTCAAAAAGTTCCTCCGAAAGGTATTTAAGCATGCCATGTAGGTAGCAGTTGGTATGCGATTTGAATAACTTTGTATTCGAGAATTCCCTACTTAGCTCTTATTGTTTCGGTGGGAATCAACCCTCACCCTATTCTATCCATTGTATTTCTTTGCTTCGAACCTGACAATCTGGAACACGTAGTGTGGAATATATCTATATCTATGGGTTATTATCTCAATATACTTTGGTGTATTTTTTATTACTATTTCCTTGAAGTTGTCAATTCCATTCTAGAGGACTTAGCTGTAGCGAATCAGAAGAACAACACCGCAATGCATCACCTCTGTCACCTACAGCTTCTTACTCTTCACTATTTGCCCCATTTCCAAAACAGTACAACATCTTCCCCTCCACACCATACGGCCTCCTAGACACCACCGAACGGCCTTCCAATCATCCTGTACAGTCTTCCCAATCTCAACCATATGGCCTTCAATCTCAATCATACGGCCCCTTCAAACTTCACCGTACGGCCTAGCAGCTACTACTGTATGGCTCAAACACTCTCCCTCCAGGCTGTACATTGCCTCCAATTTTCTCCCTCCCTTACGATACCCTCTAACTGAGACGAAATTAGGTATACAGAGGAGTCATATCTTCAACTGTGGGGATCAAAACATTACACAAACTTTCTTTACCATCTTTACCACAACTCTTAGACTTCATTGTAGATAGTAGACACAAGTTTTCTTGTTCACTTCTAGTAGTCATTCTCCTTGTTTGCACACCTTTTTCTTTGCTTCCAATAATTTATTCTAGTGGATGATATTTTTCTAGCCTTTTTACCTCAGTTATGGATCTTGTAATTTTTTGTTCTCCTTCTTTCTTATCATATTCTGATTTATCATTTTCATTTTCTCTATTATAATTTATATCCACCTGCATCTTTGGAATAGCTTTAACTTTATCATTAGTATGACATTCTTCAACAACCTTAACTTGAGTACTTTCAACAATTATTTTCAATTTCTTGTTAAAGCATCTATAAGCTCTATTATATGAAGAGTATCCTAGAAATATGCCTTTATCACTTCTAGACTTAAAACAACTCAATTTTTCATCATTGTTCTTTATAAAACAAGGACTACCAAAATGTCTAAAATGCTTTATGGATGCTGACTTACCATACCACAAATGATAAGGTGTGCACTTTCTTTTCATACTTAACTGAACTCTATTTAGCGTATATACGGTTGTATGAACAACATCCTTCCAAAACTTCTCACCCAGTTTGCCTTCATCCAACATTATTCTTGCCATCTCTTGAACCATCCTTCTCTTTCTTTCTCCAACTTTATTTGTTTGAAGCATCTTTGCTGCAACATATTCTCTTTTGATTCCATGATATGCACAATAGTCAGTAAACTCTCTTGATGTAAAATCTTCACCATTAATCTTATGCACTTTATCTTCAAACTTGATTCTTCCTCAATCTTCTTGAAACCTATTACAAACTTAAGATTTATGTCTCAAAAACATTATCCATGTCATCATTGTATAATCATCTATAAAAAGCACAAAATATCTTTTACCATCAAAAGTTTTTGTTTTTGTAAGACCAAACCAGATTAAATGAACTAGTTGTAATGGTCAAGCAAATGCGTGTTCTTTAGTAGAAAAACTTGCTTTTGTTTTCTTTCCATGTTGAGACCATTTACAGATCCTATTCTCTAGTTTTTCTAAGAGTGGCATACCTTCCACAATATGATTTTTGCATGCCTTGACTAAATTGTCAAAATTCAGATGTTCAAGCCTTTCGTGCCATAACCATTCTTCCCTCACCTGTCCTAGAAGACAAATATTATCACAATCATTAGTACTAGCATCATCTTTGAGGTTATAAATATTAGTTTGGTTTCTTCATCGCCTTTGTGGGTTTTCTAATATGGCTAGAGACCATGATCATTACTCCTATTTCACTTACTGCTCTTCGGTTTCGATGGCGGCTGCTGAGTCTGGTGCTCATGCTCGGTGTTGGTATGCATAGGTCTCTTCTTTGCTGAGTTCAATTGGGATTGATATTGATCGTCTCCCCCCTTTTCAGTTTTCTTTGGATGCCCCTACTCATCTTCTCCCTTCTCGGCAGGAGTTGAATGAGCATGTTCGTCTTGATATTTATAGACGTTACATTACTACTACTTGGGTTAACACTCCTGGTGGATTACGCCTACAGATGTCGTTTTATGCGACACACTTTTTGGAGATCTCAGATGGGATTATTGCTCGGCCTAGCTATCTTTCATGGCGTTGGTCTCATGCCCTGCGGATCTCTTTAGGTTCTTTCAGAGTTGGTTCCCACCATCTTCGAGCTCAGTCGGATCATTATATTGACAGGGAGGAGCAGACCTGTTTGTTCTATTCTTTAGGGGAGGTGGAGGATGAGGCTCACTTTCTTTTTTGATGCCCTATTTATTATGAGATCAAAGGGAGGTTCTTTTGTTTGTTCAGAGAGTGCTTCTCTCTCTATGATTTCTTCAGCTATTATGATCAGAGATGCCTTGCACTGTATCTGCGTGAGGCCACTATGCTCTGGGATAGCATGATTCAGACTCTACTTCTACACCAGCACTCATCTACTCAGCTCATTACTGCCTTTTTTACACCTTTATCCCCCTTGCGTGGTGTGAAAAGGCCCTCAAGCTCTATTCGGCCTAGTGAGCCTTCTAGATGCATCAGATCCCGTTCTGCTTATAGGCACTAGCGACACTCTTCTGGGATAGGTCGGAGACAATGTAGTACCTCTACGCATCGACACATGTATCATTCTGTGACTGATTTCTTCTCACCCAAGAAAGCCTCCTAGTGCTTTCTGTTGCTTGTATTTGTTTGTTGTTGCTTTTCTTTGGACACCTTTGTGTGCTCCTGCTGGCTTCAGCCCTGCTTTGTTGTAATCTTTCAGTCCCATAGACCTCTTTTTGGTCTTTTTTTGGACATTAATATCATTATCTTATCTTATCTGGACCTTTTACCTGCTGCCACCAATTTTCCTGATTTCATTTTTATCTTGCAACCATGATCATCAAATGTTACTACATAACCATTTTTACAGATTTGACAGACACTTAAAAGATTGTATTTCAGCCCTTCCTCAAAGTAGACATCAATGACAGTCATGTTTTCATTTATCATCAAGGATCCTATACCATTGATCTTTCTAAAAGAAACATCACCAAAACTAATGCATCCTTCATCATAATTATTCAGCTTAGTAAACTTATTTTTGTCTCCAGTCATAAAGTTTGAGCACTCACTATCTATAAATCCATAAATATTTCTTTTCAAAGTGGAGAGCAACTTGAACAAGCATAGACTTACACTTTGGTTTCCAAATCTTTTCTTTCTTTACATCAAACTTAGATTGATATGCATATTTTTCACAAGCAATGACATTCCTAACTTGTTTGCAATGTTTTTTTTTAAATGACAAAAGTTGTTGCAATTAAAGCACTTGAAATTTTGCATTCTACCAATAAATTCCTTATAACCAAACCTTGATATTCTTTCTAAAGCATTTGTGCAGTCACTGACTTTATGACCAAACTGATTACAAAAGGAGCAATATCCAACATAGAATGAATTAGGCTGAAAGATTAGTCTTCTACCATCATCTGTTGAACTCTTACTCACATTGATTTGATCCTCCAAACTTGCATCCTTGTCATTAGACATCGAAGATGATTGTTCTTGACAATTATTGAAACTTCTTGACAAGTCAGAAATAGAATTGTTCAAATACTTGATTAGTTTTTTATTACTTTCAAAACTTGTCACTTTCTTTCGTAACATAACTCTTTCAGATTCCAAATTATGACATTCATCATGTTTCTTTGTTAACTTTTCTCTCAAAACATCATTTATTCTTCTTTCTTCTTCGCATTTTACCTTTAAATTGATGACCACTTTTTCTAGGTATTTCTCATGTTCACTTTTCAAATCTGCATTACTACAATCAATAGCCATGAATGAGAACACCTTTTCTTCTTCATTAGAAATTTCAGCATCACCAACATTATTAAGACTCCTTAGATTATCATTGAATGCACTTTCCTTTATTACCTCATCATTACAATGATAAATGCTCCTTAATTTATTCCAAACTTCATGTGAGGATTTACACTGAATTACTTTGATAGAGATATCCTTAGACAAACAACTCAAAATAACTTTCTGTGTTCTTGTATCTTTATTAGAAAGATTCTCATTTATGACAGAATTGCACATATCAACGTCTAGTGATAACAAAGAGGTTTTCATCTTTACTGCCCAAAATTCATAATCAAAACCAACAAACAAAGGACCTTTTGAATCAAAAAAGTTTCTCAAGTCATACTTGAAATGTATTCCAGCACCAAGATCTATAAAAATTTTCAACTTTCAAATTTTAACTAACAATGTATATGCATTTATTACTTTAACCATATGTGCTTTAGATGCAAGATAAAATTAACAACATGACAAGTATACAAAATCAGATCATGGACACCATATTTATAGTGGAAAATCCCCCAAGGTCAAAAACCACTTTCTCAAATCCTTTTATTATGCCTCACTTAGCAAATGTGCCTTGCATAGCATACATTAGGCCTCACATAGTGAAATTGCCTCACATAGCATTTCCTTTTGCCTTACATAGCCAAATTGCCTCACATAGCATTCATTAGGCCTCACATAGCATCTTTAGAAGCTCCACTTTCTTCAAATACAAAAATGTTTATTTGTTTCAAAGGGTTACCCTATTTCTATACAAAACATTAGACTCAATCTTCATATATCATCTTCAAACTTCTTGTAGCAACTAATCTGCACAAGTCTTCAAATTTGTTTGATGATCCAACCTGTCAAAAACCTTTGTCATTATCTCCTGTAATATTAAAATCTAAGTCGATTTGTGACGAACATTGTTCATATGAATACCACCCTTTCAATGCCCCCAAAAGCACTTCATTAGTATGCAAAAGTCTAATCAATAAACAATATTTTCAAATCCTATTGGCCACATCTACATTCACAAATGTTAAACAAATCCAAATCTGCATTTTACTCATAAACCAAACTATCAACTCTTTTGTCATCAATCGTTTTCTGTCCTACTCAAATCTGCAAACAATGCTCAGAACTTTTCACTTCTTCAAAGCATTCATCTGTTCTTCAATCTCAAATATTGTATATTAAAAGAATCTGAAATAAATATTATCTTTCACAACAAGACATCCATTATCAAAAACAGATTGTGTAAACAGTTCACCATCAAGATATCAAATTTGATTCAAAACATAGCTCATCAAACAACACTTTAACAATGTTAAGAATTATTCAAAAGTAATCAAAGAAGAATCAAATGCAATCCAGATCTGACATTGATATCTGCAAAAACAAATCCAATAAACCTCTTTGACATTAGTAATCACATCTTCATTCCCTCTCTATCATTGTTTTTAATTTCTACAAACACTTCTTCAATCTTCAAAATATATTCAGACAAAAAATCTGATTTCCTCAAAGGATTGCTTCGTTATTTATAAAATCTTGTAGAGATGGATTGTTCCTTCTCAAAACATTATTTCTGCAGATGAGTATTCTTCCTTATTGACCAATTTTACTCCATGAACTTCATTTACAATGATCAGCAAGTCTGATCTTCAAAACTGATTAAAACCAATTTGAAAACAATTCCCTTGATTAAGAATTTTATTTTTTTTAGCATTAGTCATCAAAATAACTCCTCTTTTGCTTGAAGCAGTTTTGATGGTTGTTTTAGGTTTTCATATGCATTCCACATTATTTCAAATTGAATTAAAATCAAAAATAAAACCCGTCTTTCTTTTTTCTTAAGTAGATCTTGTTGGTGACAGGAAGATCTGAAACTCCTGTAGCAATGAACTGGTTTTCACAAATTGATCTGTTTGACCTAAATATTACCAAAAAAAACTCTGGTAATAAGAACATTTGTAGATAACATCAATATCTATCCAATTGCAGTTTACAAAGCTATATGAGCTCTCATATAATTATGATAATTTTTTTATTGATTACAAGCTCTGAAAAACTGGATTTGCAAATCTCACAAATCTGAATATGCAAATCTTGCAAGTTGACAAAAATCTTAAAACTCGTCAAGCATATCATATCTTCCTTTTTCACAACAGTGACAGACATCAATAAATCATCAAGCATATCATTTCACCCTTTTTGACATCAATGACAAACACGCCAAAGTCAACAGCCTGGGCATCCCCACACCATTCAAGGGGTGCTATGTCATCCTAACATCCAGCTGGTGGTGGATGGGCAGCTATCAAGGGATGCCCTATCCCCATCCCAAAAACAAGGGGATAGGCAAAGAAACGTCCCCCTATTACATTGGAATATTTCTATTTTGCTCTTAGTTAACAAATGTTTCTTTTCGAAACATCATCTTTGTTTTTGCTTATTTAAGGAGCATTCATGTCCTATGTAATTAACTCAATCAAACAATTCTCATTTCACACACCAATGTCTATCACCAATGCCTACATGTTTAAACTGTTATGTAATGCGTTTTGTGTATGCCAATACATTGGAGCATTCATTTGAAAATTTTGTTAAAGTGTATGCATTGTATAGGCAGATGCCATTGTCCAAGCACAGACTTAAAGACTAGATTCAAATATTTTCAAGGCTTCACTTGTTTGCAAAGGCTCACCTATCCTCGTCTTTTGTGCCTAATCATTGATATGTTTGCAAATACAAACTAAGGCATGAGATTTCCTCCCTCGTGTGCACTGGAAAACTCAGCTTGAAGATTTATTAGCAAGGGTTTGTTTCAAACTCCTAGCACACTTTTCATCGTGTCCTAAAATTTGTCTTTATCTAGGCACACGTGAGTCTCTTGGCAAAAGCTTAATCACTAGGAAAAATCGGGTTCTTTGTTTTGACATGTGCCAATGTCCAGACATGGGACTATAAACTAGCCTGTAAAACATTTTAAAAGTGCCGCCTTTGTATTGGCACATGACTTTACTAAAGATTTGAGATTTTTTTAAACCTCTTTTTTATAAAAGCGCACATCTGATCTCTGAGGAGCATTTTATGATCCTGTGATGATTTAGGAAACAACCAACAAGGTGGTACCAAGTAAGCAAAATTTTGATACATGTTAGAAGTTGATAAATGCTAGATTAAAGTTTAAAACTTGACAGAATACATAGGTACAACACAAGTTTTCCTATGTCCTTGTGTAAGAGATGGCTGTTAAGGCTTTCCTACCATTGTCACAATGTAGTTCAATGACTTTTTGCATGTCACTTGTTGCTAGTATACCTCAGCTATCGTGTTCCTGTTTGGTGCCATGGTCACAATCAGCACACATTTCAAAGAAAGAACCTAGCATTGAGATATAGAAATCATTGTGTCATATTATCATATCATTAAATACATGTCTGACTGATTCTGTCTTTAAAGTTTTACTTGGAACTTTCTTCTCTTATCTCTGCATAGTGCATAGTGTCTGATGTCTTAGAAAAAGTTGCTTTATGGATCTTGAGAGTTATTTGGTTCATGCTTCTGTGAGCAAAACTTTAAGTAAGGAAACTTCAAACTTCAAGGATCTATGTTACTGAGGAATTGACAGTTTTCTCAGTAACAAAAGTTGAATCAATAGCTCCTGCCTCAAAATACCTAGTGCCAAGCACAGACTAGATTATATGCCCAAAATAAAGTAATGTTCATGTGCTTCAGGAATGTTTCTGCAATAACCATGCAGGTACAGTTATGGTATCCAGTTTGATTAATAAAGTTGAATTCTGAACATAGTTGTAATTTATTCATTTACTACAACAATGTTCATCTGCTGCCTCTTCTTGGACCCAGATCAACATGCAACACGAGAAGGTTAAATATTCTTGTTCATCAAAGGGAAGAAGCTAAAAAACTAAGTATAGCAAACTGACTTGAGCAAAATAAATGCATAGAAAAGGCATGCATGATGCACAGATGGCCATCATATTAATTGGTTTTAATTAAACAGAGTAATGTGCATTTACTTCTACACTTAATAATCTTTAGATATTTTAAAATAAAAAGAAGCTTATGAGCAGCTAGTGTTGTCATTGCTAGGGTCATGGTCAGAGTGTTGTATTGAAAAGCCAAACACTCAATTACATTGTGAAACACCCTAATGTGGACTGCATGAATCGGAATATGCCAGGTATGTTAAATGTTATATAATTTGTAAGTCAAGAGAGAGAGTATGTTCCAGAAATGAGTAGATCAATTTGAAATGTACCTGATCAGTTTCATCTAAGAATGTTGTTAACTCATCCAAAAGTAGCACCCTGCTTGCTTCTACCAGTGCACCCGCAATAGCAACCCTTTGCTTCTGACCACCACTTAGAGTTTGGACTGGTCTCTGCAGATAGAAATAATTCATGGTTACTAAGAATATCAGCCTTCAAATATATAATGTATAATCCAGCAACTCTCAACAAAACCATAAGAGAACTGTAATCCATACTTGTATGTATTCTACCATTCCTACTGCCTCTAAAGCGTTGGTCACTCTAATTCTGACTTCACCATCACTAAGATTGAATTGTCCAAGACCAAACGCAACATCGGCTTCTACTGTTGGCATTACAACCTGCTCAGAGTACCACATATAAATTTTGTCTTCAGTATTTAAACACATCATAGATGCAAATATTAATATTAATGACAATGTTCTAAGTTTCTAACTTCAGCACACCACCAAAAGCAGTCAATGAGTCCCAAAAGTAGTATATAAGATGCAAGCATTATGGGACTACCAAAAGGTTGAAACCTTTTGGGTCTAAGATAGTACTTCTAACCTCATCAAACAACGCAACAAAAGTAATCTTGAGAAAGTATATATTAATATGGCAGAAAACTCATGCTTCTAAGGTGACAGAAAACTAGTTTTGACAGGTAATTAATGCTTCTACGGTGATGCAAAACTAGTTCTCACAGGGCCTAGAGCACATAGTGTACTGTGGGGAGACAAACTCACATTACTCCATTCGCATTCATTTATGAAAGCAGCATAGTAATATAAACACAAACTTAGATCTATAAACACTGCAAAGGCCTTTGATTCCCATTGTCTATACTTGTTATTATGTTAATATCAGGATCTGTGTCTAGGCAGATGCCAGGATGTAATGTCCCCTTTTGGTATATACCTAATTTTACCAAAAAGAAAAAAAAATTCCAAAATACAATTTATTTACAAGAGTATTGTTTCACTAAATTACACAATAGCAATTGAATTCAGGAGAAAAATAATTGATCATTGAACAAAATGATAATGAAGATTCCTTTTGTGAACATGCACACTATAGCCTCAACCATATTAGAAATTTTAGGGAAAAAAATCATAGGCTGCCGAGAGATTATTCTCCACAATAAAGCTCAAGGGCATTGAGCAAGCAACCAACTAAAAGTGACCCCTTGGCCCACAAGAAACCAATCCTACAAGCAACCCATTCTATGGGCATCTGCTCATTTGACAGGACCCTTCCCCTACATCTCCCTATAGTGTTTCCTTGTCAGTGGCTAACATGATTGCCCTAAAATTCTATGGGCAATAAGGATGGAAAGGAATGATGAAAATCAAATGAATAATTACAAGACTTGTAATTCTTGTTAGGAGGCCTGGAGTTGATATCCCTCAGCCAAGCTCAAGAGCACGAAACATCCCTCAGAGACAATGTGACACCTTGGCCCACAAGCAACCAACTCAATGGGTGTCTACTTCATTGAGGGGACTCATACTCCTGCATCTCCCTAACAGTTTCATAAACAAATAGTAAATACAATGACATTGCATACCAATCACTTTCCTTAATATTTTAGATTAATGCAATTTTTCTGAGTTCTATTTATATGAGTTGGGCATTCGATTATTATTGAATGATTGATATTTGTATAATTGATTGATTGATTGATTGAATGAATGAATTGCTTTGATTGTATGATTTGATGTATTGGTGACCCAATACCTTACGACGAACAACTACATTTAAAGCAGGGCAAGTAGCCATGTCCATTTGCCAACTACCCCTTACATAGGAATCTTGGGTTTAGATGGGGAGACTAGAGGAATCTTAGTATCTTCACCACATCGCACACAGTTAAAGGGTTGTCCAATATGAAGCCTATTTAGTCTATCACTTGTGAGAATTGTCTTCTTAATTGCCAATAATGCAAAATATCCAGCCTTGGACATTACCGAACTGTTCCAGCAAAATGTATATGCACGATGAGGACTCACGTTGTCAAATTGTTGGATTGCTCTATACACCTCCTTGATCAAATATTTACCATCTTTAGTAGGGGCCCATCTCAACAAATCATCCTTTGCTGAAAAAAATACTTTCCTATCTACAAATACTTCATGTAACTTAGCCCTTTGTTGATCATTTAATGGTAGTTCTACAGGATCCTTCCATACCACCCTACTTGAGATGAGTTCCACGACAGAGACATAATGAATTAACTTCCTGCCCTAACCCTCAGTAGCTATGTTTATAATGTCCTAAAAATTAGGTAGATTAGCTAAAGGGGGCTTTCATTCCATGAGTTTGTTGATCCCAACCGGTACTCAGAGGGGGGATGAATCTGCACACTCACTACTACAAAATCTACCAGTTAATGCAGCTAGCCTTAACACACTTTGTTACTATCACCTTAACTGTTAAGGAAATGATAAAGACTATGCAATAAAACCAAACAATATCACACACAGATGCATATATTAATGACATATTTTTATGTGGAAACCCTCAGTTTGAGGGTAAAACTACAAAGAGAGTAATATACCCACTAGCCTTTCCTTGCAAGTAAAAGGGTGTCTTGTAAAAGGCTTACATCTATTTCTTCTGAGAACGCCTCTTGTTAAGAATGCCTATAACCTACAAAAATTACAATAGCCTATTACCGCTACCTTATTAGTGGATTTCAATCTCTTTCTAAGAGATAACTTGTTAGAGGATTTCAAAGACTCATTACAAGTCTGTCATGTTAAAGGCTTACAATAGTTGCGATGGATAGAAAGAAAACTAAAGCTTAGATCTAATTATTTGGCACACCTTGCCTAATAGATCCTCTGTGAAAATGCCTTGAAGATTCTTTGATCTTCTTCCTCAATTCTGGCTTGATGAACTTCCTCTACTCACTACCTCTTCCTTCTTCTCATGCTCTTCATGTCTATCATTTGTTGCACTCTCTTCACAATTGTCCATGTCTGCTTTTACAGATCTCCATTCAACATAGTTTCAGCAACAACGACGACTTTGGCTTCCTCTCTCAACAACAATCCTCTCTCTTTTAGCCAACCAACCTACAAAATGAAGTCCAAGTGATCTTTAAATCACGTTCATTATTCACAGATGGACACCCTAACATTTATCCCACTCGAATTGCATATTTAAAATTTGAATTGCATAATGAGCATTGGCACAAGATACCCATGACTACCTATCTGTCGAAGTCTATGCCCATAGATCAGCCTGTCCATCTCCAAGTCTACATCTAGACCTGAAACTTTGCATGCTTTACCAACACTTCGTCATTTATCTTGGTGTGCATGTCGAGTCGCTATTAAATTCTCTTTTGTATCATCACATCAATAGTGACTGGGCAGCAACCATCAAACTTCCATGTCTTCCTTCATTCTTCTATCATGACTGATATGTCAGTCTTCAGGTGGTTGCACTTGCAACACTTCATTACTTCTTGTTAACCAGTTCTCAATCAATGACAACACTTCCTACTTAATACTTGAGTTCTCTTCTCATCAATTTACTCGGTCAATGTAGCTTAGTCCAACAATATCCTCCTTTGCAATTGATGGCAAAACCTTTAGGCTAACCTGTTGTCGTGTTGCATGTATGTAGCCTTAGACTTTACTCCCCCTTTCTAATTGCTTTCTTTTATTCATCTCATTTGTTATCTTCTTCTCTTGTCATATCCCCTGTCTTTTTGCATTTTCTTCTTCCCATATCTTATTGTCTTCTCCCCATGTGCTTTGACATCTTCTCCTTCTTTACTTCTCCCCTTATTTGTTCTAGTATGTCTCTATTGGTTTCTTTTCTTTTCTTTTCTTTATCTAGTACTTATCTCTTGGTTTCTTTTCTTTTCTTTTCTTTGTCTAGTACTTCTCTCTTGGTTTCTTTTATTTTCTTTGTCTTCTCCCGCTTTTGTCATCAATGACAATGGGTAGTGGTGAGGTACTGGTGAGTTCTTTCTTTTGGGTACATTCTACCCCTGTGATGTTTTTCTATATTATGCAATCTTGTCTGCCTTTCTACAACATTGCAAAAATATCCTTGTATCTTTCTCATGTTGTGTTTAGTAGTCTCCTATGACTCTTTCGTATGATTGAAAACTAATACCACACTCCTAAGATCTGTCATTTGCCTGTAGATTACATTTTTCATTTCTACTAAGGGCATGGCTATATAAATATCCGTTGCCTTGATATGTTCATTGATGACTCTTGTCATTATAGTTAAGAAACATTGAACCTTCAACAGTCGGATAGCTCTCTTCTCTTCTTGTGCTCGCAATTGATGCATCAGATACATTGTATCTTGTATTTTCGTGATGTGATCTGCAGCTGATCCAGAGAATGGATCATAAGCCTGAGCAGCTTCATCATGTTGTTGATGAACCTTTGTTCTTTTGTGCTCTAGATCACTTGTTAAGGTGTGTGATGTTACTGATTTTTGAAATACCGGGGTTATTTCTTTCAATGCTTCAAACAACTCATCCTCAAGTGTTGTTAGTTCCCCATTCTTCTCTCAAATGGATTTCTTCTCCTCTTCAAGAGGTCTTACTGGAACCTGTTGTTCCACTAGCACTAGGAACTTGCCTACCATTTCATGGAGATGACCTATGACATCTTTCATCTGGCTAATCAGATCATCATCCTCATTGTAGGATGTCCCTTCCACAAGTCCTTTCAATATATCACGAGCATCTACCAATGTGGTGACTTGCTCATATCTTTTGCAATTTTGCTTCAACTGTTTGTATCTCTCTGTGAGTAGAGTATATTTATTCAGTTCTTTTAAGTTCATCTCTCAAACTCTCTTGCTCATTTCATTGACTTTGTCTCCAAGTTCTTCCATCTTGGCAACTTTAGCTAAGTCAGTGTCAAAGAGTGTACCCTCATCTTTCGATGTTGTGGACTTTGCCTATTCAAAGGATTCTTCCTTCCCTTTGCTCTTCTTCTTGCTAATGAATTCCTTTGAATCTCTTTTCCTCTTTGCCCTTTTTTGGCTTCTTGACACTCCTCTCTCCCTTGAATAGTGTTGATGACAGCTCCACTATTGGTATCTCTTGCAGTTGAGTGGACGAAAAAGTCTCCTGCCTTTCCATCTATGTTGTCTTCCTTACTTGATCTTCTTCTGCATCACCATGTATTTTCATTGCAGGTAATTGAAAGTGTTACATCCCAAAATTTTGACATATTTAAGCTTATTATAGCCATCAAGTTGAATAGATAAAAACTAATGTTTTTTTTTCCTGTTCATGTGAAAAGAGTAGTTATATGTAACTGTTGTTTCATATGAAATTGGTTGTTATCAATTATTATGTATAACAGTTTAATAATGATAGTAGTTAACCATTCTTGTCATATGTTGACAATGGTAGTTAGCAGTTGCTTGCTTTTGGAATGATGGTTATTAACTAATTTCTTTACTATTATCTATGTTATATGTTGATATGGATTTATCATGGGAACTTGTTATTATTGTGGAAAATGTTGCACAGGTGGTTGCAGGAGCAGACAAAGGAGAGAAGCATTGCTTAATGGGATCTACGGAATGGGGCACTACCTTAGTCCATTTATTCAATTGACATGTATGACCTCTAGCTATCTTGGTAAGGACCTAGCAACTGCATAACAGGGTACATTCATTGGACATGCATGAGCTATTGGACAATCAATAAAACATTAAACATTTTAACATAATCAAAATACATACCATTAATGATTTATGTTGACTTCCTCGTCACTTCAAAATTTTATATATATGTGTGTGTGTGTGTGTGTGTGTGCACATAAGTATAAGAGTATGGTGCCACCATAGTATCAGATTATACAAGCTCATCCCTATTAATATACGTATACATAATATGCGTATACCTTGAGAGGATATGAAAATAAAATAATCTCCCAAGCATATATGTATTTAGATATGTGTATCCTTGTAATGACCCTTACTAATAGGATCACTAAAACAACCCTTACTAATAGGATCACTAAAACACTGATTCTTTGTACAATTGAATTTCGTCAAACACTTGGCATGTAATTTGAACTGTACAGTTGAGTTAAACGACTGAATATGTACTAAGCAATCCGTCAAACACTTGGTAAGCAATCAACTATACTGCTGGTAGTAAATAACTGATCGTAGATATTGTTAAGCAACAAATCCAGGCAACACAATAGTGCCAATATGAATATATTCCAATATAGACTTCCTTACACACAATTGCAATTTCAGAATTTACAAATAGTCCAATACTCAGAAAACTACTACAGATTATGCAATGCAAGGATGTCCTTATTGATTGGACTGATCATAAATGTCTTGTCACACGCAATTTACTTCAACTTAGGATACAATGTTTCATATAGCTGTATACAACAGTGACTGAACTGCAATTTATGCATTGACTGTTAACGCATCTATTCAAACCCTTAGTACAATCATGACACAATAATCATCTAGCTATTACAACCGAATAGGGAAAGAACCTGATATAATGAAGATGATATTGATTGATCGCTGATGCTGTAATAATCAAACTGCAACCACGATCTGTCCTGTCACCGGCAGCTGTACAATCTGCAGCCATACCTGTACGGACTGTACGGCACCTAGCATAAATTGTTGCGGGGCAGTAACTAGCCGAAAATAGAAAGAATGGAGGCGCCTAGGGTCGAGGAATATCCTCCCCAAAACAGAAAATCAGACTCCCCACTGGTTGTTAGATATGAGCAAATATGTGTGTCTCAGTTGTATAACAGGCCCTGTCAAAAACTCCTCAAAAATGCACCGACTTGCCTCCAAGGCTCAGCCAAAATGATTCCCCTTGATGAGTAGATGAAAAAAAAAGTCTCCTAGCAACAAAAACCTCAAACCCTCAATCAAGTCTCTATCCAAAACTGAATACACCAATGAAACTCAACATGAAATGGCTGATTACCACTTCCAATGTGCAACCCTTCAGAAGGTCTTTCACTTCCTCAGTTATGCAATCTCTTGAGAGGTATCGTTCTCAAGGATTATGCTGAATATTTGGCTACAAATGCTCATAGAGAAAAGGTAGTACAATCATCAATTCAAGTATATGCAAATGAGAGGCCAAGCCCTCTATTTATTCACTTTTCTAAGAAGTTACTAAGAACTTCTAGAAGCATCCATTATAAAATTCCATTATAATGCACTTTTATAATTAAATAATTTTATAAAATAAAAAGTGCAACTCAACTTAGAATTATAACATGTGGGCACCATATAAGAAGTAATGATAAAATATAAATAAAATAATATCTCCAAGAGCATAATAAGCCATCAAATCCCCAAATAAATGCCAGAATGACTCTCTCCTCACAACCACCAGTCTACGAGAGTCCGTGATAGACTGATCCAGCACGCAAAACAATGTTAGCCAAAACGGGGACATTACAATCCTAATAGTTATAACCTTGGACAAGATAACAATATGATGTCACTATTCGAATATATATATATTTGATTAGGAGACCTTCAAATTCTTTCCTCAAATATAAATCTCTATTAGAGACGAGGAGTGCACTTGGCATCATCTTTTAAAAAATTGGTGAACCAAGAAGCAGGTTATCTTTTCTATAACTGATACCAAGAGCCACGGCTTCCTTTAAACCTTCTTCATTATTTCGTATGTTTATATGTTTGAACATATGTTGGAGAGCAAGCACCCCAGATTACTTTTGTTCCCTCTTCTTATTTCTTTCCTTTTCCCTTCGATTGATATTGAAGTAGAACCGAGCTTCTATTTCTAATATTTGTATAGTATTCGAACCTAAATTCCGTATTTGAGAAGCCGACTTTGAGAGCTGGCCATTCAGAGTTAAGAAAAGATCCATTTTCTTCCATTGATCAGGTTATGTGATCAGTTCTCCTAAACTTATTTTGATATATGTATTGCATTCAAAAGTATAGATGCAAGAATAGCTTCCGGGATTTCCAAATAATGATGCTCGGCCTTGATGTAATTTAAGTCTATCGGACAGTACATTCGATCAAGCACACCAAGTTTTTTCACCATGTTAAGACTAAACCACATACACATTTTTGTACTATGTTTTCCTCTTTGATTAAGCTGGTCTTTCAAATTTGAGTTATATCCTTTGAAGTTTCTTGAAGTCTTTAAGAACTGTATTGTATCAATATTGATATATATATATATATATATATATATATATAATTCCAACAGCTGAGTTTCAGCAAATGAATTGATATCTTCTATGATTGGACACCTAGGACTCACTCGACTAGATGGCCGGAAAGAGGGTGAAGAGGTGGGAGAAAGTTTTGCAAGAACAAGAAAACAAAATCAGATTTGATACAACAAATTTATTACTTTTAGAGAATCATTTAATAGCTCACGCATGTCCATTTTATTTACCCTGTTGTCAAGTCGAGCGGTGGTGATCAAGTATTAGAAACCCATCCAAAAACCTTGGCCAAGGTTGTTAAAAGCATGTTTGCCTTCTACAGATCACAAGATGTCGGTGGTGCCAGATAATCAGACATGTCCATCTATTACTTAGCGGACATTCTAAACACCGATATTGCTCAGATGGCTGGATTAATAGTGCCCCAAGCCTAGACCCGAGGTAGGGAGGACCTTTCTTATCAAAAGATTGTGTGGGGATTGATATGCTCTGCCGTTGAGAGGTTAAGTCTAAGTTAATGCTTCTCCTCTTATCCGAAAGCCAAGGCTTGCACAACCAGTTCAAGGCTCTCCAGTTAGCTTTTGTATGTTCTTTCTCTATCCTTTGCTATGCATTTACTTTCTCTTGTGTATATCAAATATCATAGTATGAATAGTAATTATTTAAGATGATAGAAAACAGTTATTCCAGTTGGTAGTTATTTCAGTTGAATGTTAATTTAGTTAATATCCCATGAAATGGAATTAAAGACGTTATATTTCGGTAGTTTAGTTGAAGTATTACTTTCATATCTACTTGAAATCAGATTTTAGCTCTAATCTTTTTAGTTAAGAAAACTTGTTTGTTACAAAGAGTCACCCAATTCATCACCTATATCTTTCTCCTCTATTGCTCCTCCCTTCTCTCCTAGTTCGGTTACTTCATCATGACCGGTTGCATCTTGTCCTTGTTCTCCCTCCTTGGTCACATCGATGATACTAGGATGTTCTTCTGATGTTTATGTATAGTCCTTTTGTTTCTCTTATGTTGCCAATGGTGTTGTTGAGCTCTGTTGCATCTCTCCCCTCTCCTTAGCTTCCTTGTTTAGGTCTTGGCTTATTTGTGTGTTTTGCACGACCTAGGCAGCAGATTATTCTATTGTCTTCTTCTTTGAACTTTTGGGACCTATTGTCCTAGATTGCTCTTTTCCCTTTTGTTTAACTTTTGTCTCCAATCCTTGGCCTTCCCTTTTCTTGAGGGTTGCTTTCTCTTGTTCATACAATTGAGACCAAAATTTATTTGTGTTTGCAAAGGCATCTTTCTTCAAGCTTGTAGTTATTAATGCTACATTTTCTGGGTCATTGGTGTTCTGCCTGCATGATTCTACAAGGTCGATAAACTCCTTACTGAGATCGGGTCTAAGATTTGCTAGCGCTCCATCTAGGATTTTCTTCCATTCTATTAGGGCTCTAGACCATATTTCCTTCATTGTCTCAAACAATTCACTTGGAACTTGTGACTCTATCATAGCTAGTGTTCGATTGAATGCTCTTAGGCTTATAAATACAGCTATACAATTTTATTTTTATTTGGCTTGGTAAATTTTAAAAATTTGTCTCTAAGTGTATTATAATTCCCATTATTTTCAATATCATCGATAATATTTTGAAAGGTAAGTTTCTTACCTTCCTTTGTGGACTTGGGACTTTTTGTCTCTATATCTTCTTGTTCTTCTTCCTCTAGCTGGCAAGGAGGTTTCCTCTTTCTTTTTTCTATGGTTTTCCTCTTAAACATTTCCACTGTTGGAGGCTTGGAGATTGTTGATTTCCTTTTGCTTGTTGTTTCTTCTTCTCCTTCAGATTCAGGTTCAAGTGAGGAGTCCCCTTTGGTCTCCACTTGTGAACTCTCTTCACTTTCTTGAGTTGTCTTTTCTCTAGCCTATTGTACAGGTTGTCTTGTTCCTTCTTCTTCCATTTCTTCTCCTTGAAGACTTCTTCTTGTTGCCCCATTAACTCTTTCCTTTTCCCTTCGATCGTGTCAAACCTTTGTTGATCTTTATCAACAGGTTTTTCCAGCAATTGTTTGATGAGATTTTTTAGTGGGTCCTCTTCAATCTCATAAGGGAAATCAGTCAACCAGTGGGTGATGCAGAGCCACACCTTGGAAAGCTTAGGAGGAATACTCACTCAACTGAGTTACTTCAAGGGGCACGACATCAATCAGCCGGGATCGAACTCGAACCAAACTCAAGATTGAATTAATCAGAATATATAAATCTCCATAGTTTATCTTCACCCGCACACCAAGATCTTTAACCCGGAATGTCCTCAAAGAAAATATATTTGCACTTTGAAAAGAGAGACCAAGATCGAATTGCTGCCAAACTCCATAGTCGATTATCTATATCCTTTCTAAGGCAAAAACTGAAACTTTCTCTATTACCCAAATTCAAATGAATCTCTTACATAGCCAACCGGCTTATTTAAAACTAACTCTCATTTTCTAATAAAAGGATGAGAAACGTTTTTTTTTTCGTCTTCTATCCAAGAAAAGGATAAGAATCCGAAAACCGCCTACTACCTATTATTGGAATTTGACAATCATGCAGTAGGCCACATGTTTTTCCGTCTTCCATCCAAGAAAAGGATAAGAATCCGAAACTGCCTACTACCTATTATTGGAATCTGACAATCATGCAGTAGGCCACATGTTTTTCCGTCTTCCATCCAAGAAAAGGATAAGAATCCGAAACTGCCTACTACCTATTATTGGAATCTGACAATCATTAAAACTATTCTAATTTAAAGAATCTACACCCGGTCCTAGGTGGCTATATCTGGAGAGCTCATCGAACTGCTACTCTAGGTATGCCACCACATGTAGGACGTTTATTGAAAACATTAAATTTAAAATACACAAAACATAAACCTTTCTTATTCTATTTCCTGCTCTGCTACTGCAGCATACTCCCGTGTAGAAAAAATCTCAAGTCCACTTGAGATGAGATCGTGAACTAATGAACCATGTTTGCTAATTTGTTGCTCATCCATCCAAATAGCCTCTGTCACTGGTTTGTTCTTCCATTTGACTAGATATTGAGTGTATTGTCGTCTGCGAGTTTTCTTTATTTTTGTATCTAGGATTTTCTCCAACTGAGGTGGTGCTAGTTTAGGTAGTTGTTGTAGATCTTCTGTTACTGAATCTTCATGTACGGCTTGTGTTTCAGAACCTCTATATTGTGTGAGATCACAAACATTGAATATGGGTGAAATACCAATGTTTGTAGGTAACTGAATTTTGTAAGCATTATGTCCATATTTTTCCAGAATTTGACAAGGGCCAACTTTCTTAGGTAGTAACTTTGTATTCTTCCTTTGAGGTAACCTCTCTTTCTTCAGATATGCCCATACTAAATCACCAACTTCGAATTGTACTTCTCTTCTTTTCTGATCAGCAACTTCTTTGTACTTTTGATTTGAATTCTGTAGCTGCAACTTGACTTGATCTTGGACCTCTTTAATAGCTTCAGCATGTGAACTACTTGGAAAAGTATTTGGAAGTTCCCTCAGCTCGAGAATTCCTCTTGGATGTGTACCATACACAATTTGAAATGGAGATTTCCCTGTACTTCTGTTCACTGTATCATTGTATGAGAATTCAGCTTGAGCAAGTATGGAATCCCACTTTTCTCCATGTTGTTTTGTAAGGCATCTCAATAGATTTCCCAAAGATCTGTTGACAACTTCTGTTTGGCCATCGGTCTGTGGATGATATGCAGATGAAAATGATAAATTTGTGCCCAATTTCTTCCAAAGAGTCCTCCAAAAATGACCCACAAATCTGCCATCTCTGTCTGAAACAATATTTAGTGGTAGTCCATGAATTCGCACTATCTCCTTGAAAAATAAATCTGCAATGTATGATGCATCTTTGGTGGATTTACATGGTAAGAAATGTGACATTTTACTGAACCTATCCACAACAACAAAAATGCTATCATACCCCTTCTGAGTTCTTGGTAATCCCATACCAAAATCCATACTAATACTTTCCCATGGTCGTGAAGGAATAGGTAAGGGCTGATACAATCCTGCATTGGTACTTTTACCTTTACCTTTTTGACAAATGGTGCATTCTTCCACAAGCTTCCGCACATCCTTTTGTAACTTTGGCCAAAAATAGTGTCTACGAACCAACTCTACAGTCTTATCCAGTCCAAAATGACTAGATAATGCCCCACTATGTTTCTCCTGTATGATATTATCTCTCATTGAACACTTTGGGATGCAAAGTTGTCCTCCTTTGAACAATAATCCTTCTTGAACCAGAAAATCAGAATATTCCCTATTGTACCTTTCATCCAGATTAATACATGCCTGATAAATGTCTTTGAAATCAGCATCATCAACATACATACCTTTCAGATTTGAAATACCTGTAGTTTCCAACTGAATTTGTGACGTAGTCAAAGTTCTCCTGCTTAATGCATCAGCAACCTTATTTGTTACTCCCTTCTTGTGCTTGATAGAAAATGTGAATGCTTGTAATGTCTCCACCCATTTCATGTACCTATGATTCAATTTCTCTTGACTGTTTATGAAACTAAGTGCCTGGTTATCTGTGTATACAATGAATTCCTTGGGTAGCAAATAGTGCCTCCATTTCTTCAGGGATTGAACAAGTGCATACATTTCCAAATCGTATGATGAATATCTCTGTTTGGCTTCATTGAGCTTCTCGCTGAAAAAGGCTACTGGTCTGTGCTCTTGACTAAGAACACCTCCTATGGCTATGTTGCTTGCATCACATTCTATCTGAAAGACTTTATTGAAATCAGGAAATGCCAGGACTGGTTGTCGGGCCACTTTTTGCTTAAGAAGTTCAAAGGCTTTATTGGCTTCTTCTGTCCAAACAAATTTACACTTTTGGCCTCCTTTTATGGTGTTCAAAATAGGTGCACAAATCAAGCTGAAATTTCTGATAAACTTTCTGTAGAAAGTGGCTAAACCATAAAAACTTCTAACTGCTGCAATAGTTCTGGGAGTTGGCCAAGAAAGAATTGCACTTACCTTATCTTGATCCATCTTGAGTGTTCCTTTGAGATCACAAAGCCAAGGTATGTCAGTTCCTCTCGCATAAAACTACACTTCTCAATATTGATCATTAGCTTTTCCTCTTGTAACCTTCTCAACACCAAATCTATGTGTTTCAGATGCTCCTCTTTTGTTTCGCTGAAAACCAAAATGTCATCTAGATATACTATCACAAACTTCCCTGTAAAATCCTTGAAAACTTCATTCATAAGCCTCATAAACGTACTAGGAGCATTAGACAATCCAAATGGCATTACCTTCCATTCATACAATCCCTCATTTGTCTTAAATGCTGTTTTCCATTCATCTCCTAGCCTAATTCTTATCTAATGATACCCGCTTTTCAAATCAATCTTTGAAAAATATCTTGCTTTCCCTAAACAATCCAGTAAATCTTCTATTCTAGGCATTGGAAATCTGTACCTTATAGTGATCTTGTTTAGTGCTCTTGAATCTGTGCATAATCTCCATGTTCCTTCTTTCTTTGGTGCTAGGACTGCAGGTACTGCGCATGGGCTTAGACTTTTACCAATCAAACCAGTCTCGAGCAATTCTCCAATTTGTCTTGCCATTTCTTCATTTTGTTGTGGTGTTAGTTTATATGCCGCCCTGTTGGGTAATGTTGATCCTGGTATGAGATCAATGCAATGACTGATTTCTCGCACTGGTGGGAGACTTTTTGGTACTCCATCAGCTATAATTTCTTTGTACTTGTCCAGAATTGGTTCCACTTCGTCAGGTACCTTTTCCTTGTTCTTTTCTATCACTTCCACCTTCAAGTTTGAAGACTCCATCTCTGAATTTTCTTCCTCAGTCTGATTTTCAGCATCATTCTGCAATTGGTCCTTGAGTACAGGAATCAGTGCAAAGAGTGGGCTCTTCTTTTCTTTCACTTCTTTCAAGAATTCTTTCTTACCCATCACCATAACTTTGGCTTCTGCGGCTTTTGCTTCTTCTTGACTTGGCTCAACTAAAGGTATCAGTTCAATGACCTTTCCATTCTTTGTAATGGTATATGTATTCTTCACTCCATCATGATGTGCCTTGAGATCATATTGCCAGGGTCTGCCAAAAAGTAAATGGCATGCATCCATGTTAACAATATCAAACAATAATCTGTCCTTATAGGCTCCAATCTGAAATTCCACCCAAGCTTGCTCTTCTACTATAGTATGTTGCCCTTTATTTAACCAAGATATTCTGTAAGGATACGGGTGTTGTATTCTTGGTAGCTTCAACTTTTCCACCATTTCAAGAGACACAAAATTTTCTATAGAACCAGAGTCTACTAGTACCTTGCAAACTTTTCCTCCAAATTTACAGGTAGTTCTAAAAATGGACTTCCTTTGTGGTGGTTCTTCTCTGACAGGCCTTTTCAACAGTGTTCTTCTCATCATAAGTGCTTCCCCTTTTTCTGGATAACCATGGTTGTCTGAATCTTCTTGTAAATCCGCTTCTTGTGTCAGATGTATTCTTCTTTCGCCATGAGTACTAGAGCTTGCTTTTGCTGGACATTTGTGTGCCATATGACCTTCCTGATTACAGTTGTAACATCTTATTGGTCCATTCATCCTTCCTGGTGATCTTCCTCTGAAATTTGGCCTTCTACCTCTGAAACTTCCTCTGAAATTATCAAACTTATTAACTTCATTATGCATCTCCATTTATGGCTGAAAATTTGGACTCCTTCCTGCAAATGTACCTCTTCCTCTGAATGGTTGTCTTCCTCTGCCTCTGTTATTATTTTCTTGTCTCCTTTTGATTTTCTCTTCCACCTTCAAAGCCAGTTGATAGCATTTAGCTACCGTGTTAGGACTTAGCAACTGCAACTCTTCTTGTATGTTCATCCTCAAACCATTTAGGTATCTTGCTACCTTGATACTCTCAGGTTCTGCAAATTTTGACCTTAGACTTAACTTCTAAAACTCTTCTGTATAAGTACAGACATCTATATCCCTTTGTCTGAGATTCTGCCTCTTCTGATGCAACTGTACCTCATAGTCTTCAGGGAGATACGTCTCTCTTATCATTGACACCATCTTCTTCCACGAACAGATCTTCCTCTTATCTTCCTTTACCCTTTCTTCTTGCACGAAATTCCACCATGTAAGGGCTGCTCCCTTCATTCTGGATTTGGCCAATTTAACTTGCTGCGATTCTGAAACTTTCTCACATTCAAAATGATTCTCTAAGGCTTCAATCCATTCCAACACTAATTCAGCATCCATCTTTCCTGTAAACATAGGTAAATCAACGGGTTTTCCTCCCAAAGCCTTTAAAGCTTTAAAAAATGGCCTCTCGTTCTCAGCTATTCTATCTTCTTCACTGTCAGGTACATCTTCCTCTTCTTCCCTTTCTTCTTTCATTTCTTTCTTCTCAACTACACTCTGCATATATTCCAACTTACTGGCTAGTTCTGCCACTATCCCCTTCAACTCTCTATTCTCATTCTGGAGAAGTTCTTCTTGCTCCTCGACCTTCTTCGCTAACTCTGCATTGGTCACCATCTTGCTTGACCCTACTGAAGAATCTTGATCAGGGGCGTTCAACATATAACTTCACAACCTGCAACTCTCAAGCTCTGATACCAAAAATGATGCAGAGCCACACCTTGGAAAGCTCAGGAGGAATACTCACTCAACTGAGTTACTTCAAGGGGCACGACATCAATCAGTCGGGATCGAACTCGAACCAAACTCAAGATTGGATTAATCAGAATATATAAATCTCCATAGTTTATCTTCACTCGCACACCAAGATCTTTAACCCGGAATGTCCTCAAAGAAAATATATTTGCACTTTGACAAGAGAGACCAAGATCGAATTGCTGCCAAACTCCATAGTCGATTATCTATATCCTTTCTAAGGCAAGAACTGAAACTTTCTCTATTACCCAAATTCGAATGAATCTCTTACATAGCCAACCGGCTTATTTAAAACTAACTCTCCTTTTCTAATAAAAGGATGAGAAACGTTTTTTTTTTCGTCTTCTATCCAAGAAAAGGATAAGAATCCGAAAACCGCCTACTACCTATTATTGGAATCTGACAATCATGCAGTAGGCCACATGTTTTTCCGTCTTCCATCCAAGAAAAGGATAAGAATCCGAAACTGCCTACTACCTATTATTGGAATCTGACAATCATGCAGTAGGCCACATGTTTTTCCGTCTTCCATCCAAGAAAAGGATAAGAATCCGAAACTGCCTACTACCTATTATTGGAATCTGACAATCATTAAAACTATTCTAATTTAAAGAATCTACACCTGGTCCTAGGTGGCTATATCTGGAGAGCTCATCAAACTGCTACTCTAGGTATGCCACCACATGTAGGACGTTTATTGAAAACATTAAATTTAAAATACACAAAACATAAACCTTTCTTATTCTATTTCCCGCTCTGCTACTGCAGCAGTGGGTTCTTGGTTCAATTGCCTCTACCATGCACTTGTTTGTGCTTGCTATGAAGCAAATACTTCTTTTACAGTAGTTTATCAAATTAATAGGTATCCCCCTTTGCATATCTATTTGGAATTGCTTGAAATACTTCTCAAGCTTCTCAAGGGCACTACTGCCCATCCTAATGTGCACACTCACTAAGTTGTGATACTATTTCTTGACTTCCAGTGGAACTTCTTGTATCTAAGAAATTCTTCCTTGAAGTAGAAAATTATGCTTACCAGTATTGCACCAAACTTGAAAATGTGCACACCATTGTCCCTCTTGATCTTCCTCAAATTCTCCATCATCCACCCATATAACCAACCAGTTAGATTACACTAGGTTTTCTCATTTATAATCTGGTGTACTCCATACACCACTCCAGCTGGCACACTATTTGTCTAACTCGAGTGGTAGAGTCTTTGCACAATTACCCTTATTGCAAATTGCACTTTTTTATCAATAATATCCTTTAATAAACACATTTTTCCATCACGATGGCATCCAGTCATTTTGCCACTTCATCTAGTTTGTTCTTTCAAGTGGTCAATTTTGTTTCGGTTCCACTAAACCCTATCACTCTTTCAATCACATCCTTTGCGATCTTGTATAGCTTATCCAGACATATGTAATCGTCGTGCACTTGGTTGAGCACGAATCTCACTCATTCATCCTTGAAGAAATTTGGGATATCCATTGCAAGGGCTAGGGTTGTCTTTTCTAGGTCTTCGAAACCTTCTTTCTACTAATCGTTCTTATGAAACTTCTCATAGATATCTTTAATTTATGCATCTCCCAGCTCCACTATCTTTGCTTCGAGATAGTTGCCCAAGTTCTTGAGTAGTAAGACACCATTTGAAGTGAGAATAAAGCTCCAGTCATGTCTTCTCATCACCGCTTTGCAAGATTGGTTCATTAATAGGTGGATCTTCGTTTTATCCGTCGACAAGTTCTACTTCAAATAGACCATCATACTGTGCCATTATGAGTTATAGCTCTGGAATTGTTTTTTGATCTGTTACATTGATATGATTCTAAGATTTCAGATTAATTGGTAGCTTCATGCTTATATTCACACAAAGAATTGCTCTTTTGGTAGCTAGGGTTTTGCTAGAAAAAGCTCTTCAAATCTCAAGATTGCAAAAGTGACTTTTTTCGAATGACGTATCTATTTATAGATCCAGCTGAAAAGTAACGTTGAGGTCCTAACGGTAATTTTACTTCCTTACCTACCTCCACCTCTGTGCAATAAATGTCTTCTGATAGTTTATCCAACAGTCAAATGTTGGAGACAACATGTCTTCCACTTGAAGGTGCAATGCATTGGCTTTTCACTGAGTCACTAGTCATGACTTACCAATTTGAATGCGATGACCGGTGCAAGGCTTACTTTGATTGCCTAACCCCTCTTAATCTTTCCTCAGCTTAACTTGACTAGGAAGACTCACTACTTGTCGGTAAGCTTACTGCTTCTCCAAACTTTACTCCAGTATTCTCTGCCCTTTTCTTGAGCCACACTTTAGCGAAGTTCTTGCTGACTTAACATCAATGGCATTGCCTTTTCCACTGTTGTCATTGTGATATTGTTTGGATTTTTGCTAGATCCAACAATTTTGACTACATAACTTGTCTTGTGGCATTTGCAGCATACCCTACTTGTGTAGTTCCATGGTCTTGCATGGTTCCATTGACTTGTCCACCACTTGCATTGTGATGCAATGTGACCGTCATTTCCACAAGCGAAGCAAATCTATCTCCTACTCTTAGGAGAGGACTAATATGATCTAGTAGTTGATCAAGTCTTTTGCACTATAACCATACATATCACAATAATAACAATATTGTTATGCTCTTGCTCCATTTCCAAGATCCCCGAACTCATGTGCATTGTGTCCATATTGGTGGCAAATACTACAACAGTCTCTATAGGCATCATGTCTATTGGTTGCAGCTTTCCCATGTCATCACTCATTCCACTTGTGTCCTATTTTACCACAATGAAAACAAGTAGGTTTGTTCAATGACATACCTTTCTTCATTGTCCCTTTGCTCTTTGTGAACTTTGAGTCTTTTGCCATTAAAGATTCTCCTCTTTCAGTTGTATGAATCCCTTAGAATCGCAGACCAGTTGTGCTTGTTGTCTCATTTTGAGTGTTTTAACTGTTCCTCCACCTTTTGGGTGTTTTCGTTTTGTTCTATCAGCATATCACATTCTTCCTTCACTATCTTGAGTTTATCCATCAGTTGGCGAACTTGTTTCTCCATCTGCCTTACTTCCTCAGTTAGAGCATTCAGTTGTTCTGTTTTATCATGATCATACTCAAGTAGAGTATTGTTTTCTTGTGTGATATACCAGTGTTCTTCTATGAGAGCTATCTCATCTTCTTTTTCTTTCACCAGATTCTCAGCTCACTGTTTTGCTTCATGAGCTAGTATGAGTTCCTCATAGGCTTTCTCTCTTGCAAGGATGGCATTCCTGTTTTCATCTTGCGCTTCACTTAGTCTAACTGTTGCATGCTCTTGTTGCTTTTTCATATTTTTAATCCTCTTCTTTAGTTTTTAATTCTCAGTCATGAGTTCTGAGATTGCTTATTCTAATTCTTCATAACTACTTTGCTCTTCGAGCTTTCCTATCAGCACTTGGCTTTCTCCCAACCTTTTCATCAGTTTCTTCTACTTGGCTAAGGACTCTCTCAATTTGTCCTTTAAATCTTTGATAGTGTCCAGTGCTTCTTCCAGCTGTCTTCTGAGTGATGCCATTGGATCTTCCCCCAAGTTGTTAAACTTGTACTTATCAGGGTCTGCGCTCATATACCAATTGTTGGTCCCAACCAGTACTGAGAGGGGGGTTGAATCAGTGCTCTCACTACTAAAAAATCTACCGGTTGATACTGCTAGCCTTAACAAACACTTTGTTACTATCACCTTAATTGTTAAGGAAATGGTAGAGGCTATGCAATAAAACCATAAAATATCACACAGATGCATACACTAATGACACAAATATTTTTATGTGGAAACCCCTGGTGTGGGGGTAAAAACTATGTTGAGAGTAACATACCTACTAGCCTTTCCTTGCAAATAGAAGGGTGCCCTATAAAAGGTTTAAATCTATTTCTTCTAAAAATGCATCCTATTAGGAATGCCTATAACCTGCTAGGATTACAACAGCCTGTTAAGGCTACCTTATTAGAGGATTTCAATCTCTTTCTAAGAGAGACCTTGTTAGAGGATTTCAAAGACTCATACAAGCCAGCCCTATTAAAGGTTTACAATAGATGCGATGGTTAGAAAGCAAACTAAAGCTTAGATCTAAATATTTGGCACACCTTTCTTGATAGATCCTCTGTGAAAACTCTTCAAAGATTCCTTAATCATCTTCCTTAGTTTTGGTTTGATGAAATTCCTCTGTCTTCTTCTCGTGCTTTGTGCACCTGTCAGTTATAGCACTCTCTTCACAACGATCAGCAACAACGACAACTTTGGCTTTCCCTCTTGACAGCAATCTTCTCTCTTTTTGCTAGCCAACCTACAAAATGAGTCCAAGTGATCTTTAAATCACATTCACTATTCATAGAGGGAAACCTTAAAAACTATCCCACTCGAACTGCATATTTGAAATTTGAATTGCATAGCGAGCATTGTCACAAGACACCTATGACTACCTATCCATAGATGTCTATACTTGTAGGTCGCATGTCCATCTGCAAGTCTACATCTAAACCTTAGACCTTGCATGCTTCATCCACATTTCACTAATTATCTCTATGTGCATGTCACATTGCTATCAGATCCTCTTTTGTATTGTCAAATCAATGGTGACTAGGTTGTGACCAGCACTTCCACGTCTTCCTTTATTCTTCTGTCATGACCGGTATGTCAGTCTACCATTGGTTGCACTTGCACCTCTTCATCTCTTCTCATCAATTTGCCTGGTTAATATAGCTTAGACCAACAGAGTCTAGCTAGAAAGACACACTAAATCCATTATGAACCTCCCATGTGACATAATTTGTTACAACATCCCGAGATGTTACCATAAAGTTCTATATTGTAGATCCCTTAGGAGGACCATAATTGTTAAAATTCTATTGGGATCCATATTATCTAAGAGTTTATGTTGCATGATTTGGCACCATTTGCTGCTTGACTTTGAATACATATGCCAAACTAATTTGCCCCTGAATGCTTTGTTTCTATTTTTCAAATCATGAAGACCTGTTTCTATTTTTTAAATTTAGTATTCGCCATATTCTCCACTGAAACTAGTGGTATTTTCTTCTCATCGGAAAGGTTGCCCTTCCAAAGAAAATCCTTGATGACAATTATTGGAGCTTTAAGCACAGCTAAGTAATAATTTGGTATTGCTGCGAACACAGTTTTTATCAACAAAATTCTTCCCGATAATGAAAGTCATCTGGCTTTCCAAGACGATATTCTGCCATTGATCCTTTCAATAACTATTGACCAATACACATTTTTATTTGCCCCAAGAAAGAAAGGAATCCCCAAATATGTTGACAGCAAATTATCAACAAAGAAACCTAAAATATCCACAATCTGAGTAGCCAATGGAGCACTAATGTTAAATAAGTATATTTGGAATTTTGCATGTTTAGCTTCTGACCCGATGTTGAAGTGTATAATTCAAGCGTTCTCCTAATCTGATTTGAATCTCGAATACAAGCTTTCCCAAATAAAAGAGTGTCATCAGCGAATAGAGAGTGAGTAACAAAAAAGGGAGTCCCCTCAATGTGTGCACCCAGCCACAAACCCAATAGTTGTTGATTTTTTATAGTTTTGCTTAGTGCCTCAGCCATAATAATGAATAATATTGGAGACAACAGATCACCCTCTCTCACTCCTTGTGAAGAACTTAGGCGACACTCCATTAATAATGACTGAAAACCATGCTCCCAGAATACAAGCCTTAAACCATTTACACCAATTGGCTGAAAAACCAAACTCCTAAAGCACTTGAAATAAAAAACTTCCAACACACTTGATCATAAGCCTTCATCATGTTAAATTTAATTACAAATTCGCAGAGAAGCTAATATTCGTGGAATGCAACACTTCATACACAACTATTGCATCTTCCATAGTTTCTCTTCTTGGCACAAATCAACCCTGTTCTTGAGAGATGATGTTGGGAATAAACTAATGAAGACTTAAATAGATTGCCTAAGTAAATATTTTTTAAATGGTATTACATAACGATATTGGTCTAAAATCAGAAAATGTTTTTGGATTCTTATACTTGGGGATGAAAGCGATGTTGCTGACATTGAAATTTAATAGCATAGTCTTTGTAATGACCCGTACCTACAACTCTTCTAAAAATCAATATATAGCCACTGGAATGCTTGTACGGATGTCAAATGGAGTGTATGGACAAGGCTGAAGGTTGTATGGTGCAGGTCGTACAATATGTTATGGGACACCAAAAGTGTCATACGGTGGGAAAGAGGTGATGTATGGCTAGCAGTCTGGCCATATGGAGGTATAAGGGGGTCGTATAGTGAAGTGAGAATGAAGTTGTACAGTTAGCACAGTAGTCGTACAGTAGGGACTATGTGGGCCGTACGGTGAGCATATGGAGGTCATATCGTTGAGTATATGAAGGTCGTATGGTTGGTTGGGAGGTAGTACGGCTTAGCTTGGAGGTCATACGATGAGTAATGGTAGTTGCGCAGAGTGTTGTGAGAAACGGAAGAAGTACAAAAAAAGAATGATTTCAGATCTGCACTTTAAACTATTAATTCTAAATTCATCAAACAATGCCAAACAAGAATAGAGATTAGAACACACACAACCTTAAACTAATAATTGCCAAAAGATGGTGCTCTGATTTGTCAAATCCGAGCGAAGTGTTACATGCAACAACGGAATAGGGTGAGGTTGAATCCCATCAAAACCGCATGAGCCAAATAGGGAAGCTCTTTCACTTCCGGAAAGGTGAACGAAACCAGAACTCCAACAGGAATTCGCAGTACAAAGAAATAATCCAAAATTGTATATCTAATGACTACCTACAAGCCGTGCTTAAATACCCATCGAGGAAAACTTTCCAAGGGTGTTCAAAGATAGGCGACGACAACACAAACTACAGAAACAAAAGAAAATGGGTTTGAGATATATTAAACCAGTCAGCCCATTAACAATAGTTCGATTAATGATTTATTTTATAATGGAAACATTACAGTCCTCCCATCTCAAATTTTGCTTGTCCTCAAGCAAATGCAATGCCAGATGTTGAAGGATGTGCTCACCTTCCCACGTCATGTCATCCAACAGCAAGTGTTTCCAATGTGTTGATTCCCAAAACCGCAAATTGGAATCCTACAAGCCTTGCTTGCTCAATGTTGGGATATCCAACTGGTTAAGGCCAACTTGACGGGATTGATCGATGTGATCCAAATCCCTTGAACTTCCGGCGCTACAAAACCGAGGCGAGTGTACCCGATCCTGGACAACAACCTTAGATGCTTAAAGAAGATTAGTTAGAACGCGAATATAACAAAAGCTTTCAAAATGGCAAGAATTATAGAAAGCTTTTATCCTGCAAATTATGAACTGAGAATAAGTGATTGTATAAATGTGATAATGTTTTAAATAAAAAATAATTATAAATTAATGAAACAAATGAATATATTAATTCTTCAAAGGAAAGAAATGAAACAATTGCCAGCTTATGGATTATGAATCAAGAGTAAAAGACACAGTGTTTAATTAAATGGGCAATCAGAGTCAATATTATTAGTTGAAACATACAACTTTATAAAATTTAATATATTTAAACTATAAATAATTTTAACAATTCAGACGCAACAGATCAATTATATAAACACAGTTTTAAATTAGTCTAAGATGCATTTTAACTCCTGCGGAGAAAAACTAGACATAAATACGAAAACAATTAAATATTTCACAGTATCTATGTTTATCAAATTTTAAATGCAATAATGACCCAATCCATCTATCCGAATATTAAAATATTTATAGAAAATAATAAAAAATATTTATAAAGGACACAATGTTACATCCCAAATTCTTCCCTAAGTTTTAAAATTGATCATAGCCGTTGGTTTAACGAACTATTTTCATATGAAGTGATTTAGTTAATTATAGACATTGCATCAATTTATTTCTTTCCTGATTATATGAAGTGAGTTAGTTGATTATAGATGTATCAATTTATTTTTTTCCTGGTCATGTGAAGTGAGTTAGTTAATTATAGACATTGTATCAATTTATTTCCTTCCTAATCATATTAAGTTAGTTAAATTAAATACGTTGTATCAACTGATAATGAGTTATTTCATTCATGATCATGTGAAATGAGTTAGTTATTATAGACGTTGATGAAAACTATAACTGTTACTAGATGATTGACAATGGTTTTGAATTAACAATTAATATATCTTTGAATTAATGTCTTAGCGAGAACGTTTGTTCAAGTGATTGCAAGAAGAAGACTGAAGAGAGGGGAAGCATTGCTAAATGGGATCATCGGAAGGGGATGGTTGAATGGTCCAGTCATCAGAATCGACAGGTTTGACCTAAGACTGCCCTAGCAAGGATACTAGGATTTGACAACATGTTGCATTGTGGAATCACATGAGCTATTAAAGGAACAATATAATAAATAATATAAATTAAACATAATTCATACCTTTAAAGAATTATCAATGAATTTATTGTTTAATCATTATTATACACTATTAAATACGAACATATGTATATAAAAATAAGGTGACACCAATAAATTATAAGTTATAATCTAATGATGCCACTTTATCAATACATACACATGAACGTACATTGGGATGCATAATAATAATAAAATAATAATTAAAACTCTTTTACTTCTTAATTTTTCTTTTCCTCATTCATTTTGAATGGCATTCAAATGGCTTCTTGTAACTGTTGGTAGCCGAAGAGCCAAGTTATTCTTTTTATATTAGAGTCTCATGATTCGTATCGGACACAACCTATTTCTCCTTCTCTGCTATCGGTGACTCTTAGTTCTCTACATTTATACATAGAGTGGTGAGACTGAGAATAATATCCAACTTCCTTCACTGCTTTTCCGCCTTACCATATTGCCTTTTACATCTCCAAAACCGCGGGTTTTAAGCAAGCAACAGAGTCCAATCTTCCTGCTGCAGAAATTAAAGAGCAGACAGAGGTGTCACGTAAGATACCATCGAACCATGTTTTTAATTCCTTCCACATTGCTATGCCTATTGTGATTCTTGTTTGTCATAAGAACCAAGTACAGAATCTGTCGAACCATGATTGTATTTCCTTTCATATTGCTATACCAATTGTGTATCTTGTTTTGTATAAAATCCATAATACTGATGCCAATTTATTTTAGACTGAATCGGGGTGTACATTAATAGATTTTTAGTTCTTAGAACCTGTTGTTTACCGTACAGGTAAAAGAAATCAACGCATACAGACAATGAAACAAAATAGCAGAATTATATTCGCATATGCCAGACATTACATACAGAGCATATCATATCACCAAATGCATTACAATGATCCCAGACGGGATATAAATACTACCGCCGAACCTTCCCGAAGGAGTCCGTCGGCCCCAATATTACATCCACTAGAAACTATTTACCCGTCGGCTACAAAATAGAAAACACCGCCGGAACCATCCAGTCGGCTAACACCTAACTTTTATATCACCAATGTTCCTTATCCATAATAGAGTATCAACCATGTACGTGAGTAATGGAAATGCAATGATAACCATGAACAACTAATTCTGTTCAGAATTTAATACATTCTTTTATGCCATATAGAGATGAATATAATATCATGAAATCCAACACCGAGGAATTCACCGACAGTAATGCCTTTATAGGTGAAGAGGTGTAAAGAAGATATGGAAGATATAAACTCGTGAGCACCTAGGAATCACAGGCATATTAGCCTGAGAAGGTGAGGAGGTGTAGTGAGTCTGCACAAACAAGAATGGGATCAGAATAAATTAATAATAGATAAAAACTATAATAGCTCATGCATCTTCCAATTATGAAATATGTTGTCGACTGGTGGATATCAGATTTACAAACCCAACTTTGAAATCCTTGGCCAAGGTAGATATAGGCAAATGTGTCGAACATGTGATCTTCGTTGTTTGTCCAGATGCTTCAGTTATTTTGGTGAATAGCTATTGGGACACTCAAACCACCCGATTACTTAGACGGCTAGGCTTATGAACATCCCAAGCCCGATCCCGAGGTAGGGAGGGTCATTCTATTAAATGAGGATGTGTGGAGATAAGTAATGGTCCGTGGTTGGGAGGTTAAGCCTATGTCAATGCTTCTCCTCTCACCAATGCCGAAGCTTGGACAACGAGATAAATGGATTCTTTCATTATTACTGTATGTTTCTTTTACTTTTAACCCTTAGAAGAATAGATAGATACTTTAATTTCTAGATGGAGTAAACATTTAGTTTTATGTTGAATAAGCATTTCAGTTGATATAGTTAGCCGTTACTTTATTTCAGTTGAATATGTTAGAAGTAGTTAATTGTTAGTAATACATAAACATTTCATTTTGTTTCACGTGAAATCAGTTGTACATGAAAGATAGTTAGAATAGAAAGAGTTTCTTTCAATTATAATTAGTTGGTAGAACTCATTGTCATGTCAAATGGAATCAGTCACCTATAAAATCTGAATATTAGGAGCTTAAAATTGGTTATGAAAAATTCACATGTTACACAACTTAATAATAATTTAAAACTCTGGAATTTAAAATAAATACTTATGCTAGCAATAACATCACAATAAAAACATTCCTTACAGATGATCCGATCACATTCCACCTAGTAATTCAAATCCACAAGCTTTGTTCAAGAATTCATTCCTTCACCAATGGAAGAATAAAATATATCATAGAGCATGTATATGTAACTCGATTATAAAATTTTGGGAGTATCAATTGTTTTTTTTTTTTTTTTGTAATCTCTTACACCTCATTTTATAACAAACAAAGAGATGCAAGTCCTTTCTTGAAACAACATGCCCCTTTGTAACAAACAATTGAGCACATGTTACTTAACGTGAACCTTAGAATTAACTTCTAATAATTCTGGCATTCTTTTAAGCAATTAAGGCCAATATTTCATAACGTGCTTCAAGTAACAGATGAAAACACGAGTATGGTTTTGGAAGAAATAAGTAGCGCTAGAAACATACTGCCTTCAAATTCATTCCTCATATATATATAATTTTATAGAAACTAGTCTGACCATTTCATGCATACATTTCCAAACCATTGTCGTGAATGAAGATTAAATTCAATCTTTTTCTCTATGCTTTGCATTCGAGCCAGAACTCCTCCGTATTGTTTTTCATACTCCATCGATTTGGTTGCTTGGTTCGAATTTTGTCCCTCCACAGTGATTCTTCATCCTCCAACCTAAAGCGGCTCCTATGCATGATGGCTCCCGCATATGAACCTTTGTCCTGCGAGCCGGCAAAAATCTTCACGAGGTAATACAGATCTGCAACTATAGTAACATTCAGATCCTGAAACAACCAATTACTCACCTAACACTATGTGCTTCCTCTCTTTCAAATACAGACCTCTACCTCTCCATACCTACAACAAAAGATAAAAATTGAATTCGTATTGAGCAAGCTTAAAAATTAAAAAAAAATTCCAGCACTTCCTCCTAGAATAATTCTATTCTATCATCAAATATCTTTGAATAGAATATAACTGTCGGCTTTCTGAGGTATTGATTTTATTCACATTATCCACTATTTTATGTGTTTCATTATATCATTGCGAATACTTTGCCACCAAATACGCATACACAAGGGGCAAAGTTCTGACAAGCCTCTCCTCTGGACTCATTTCCTTCATCTTTTTGTACCTATATAATTCCATAATATTCAATAGCTATCTCTTGTACTCGTAGATACATTTAACCTGTACATTAAACATAGCATTTAGATTAATTGCATATCCAATTTTCTCCTTGTGTATGAGACAAGCTTGATTTTGTTGGCTCTTTATGCAGCATCTTCTAATTGTTCAGTCTAAAGAATCCAATATTTTGTTCCAGTCCAATTAGTGAGAAATTGACTCAATCTTGGATCGTAAAATCAAATCCATCGTCTGGCAATCACTCCATCATTATCCAATAAATGACAAACAGAAAACTTTTTTTCCAGTGATGAGACTTGAATACAAAGCCCATAGTCTGTCAATATCTCTAAAAGTTGCATTATGGAAGTGGGCACTTTGGATCGATCTGCTATATTGACTCCACAGGTTCATTTCACTTAAATAATTAAGTCAGGACTCTTCTACGCCTCTTCTTATTTACTGAATTATATAGTAAACAATAAGGCTGAATTACATAGTCCTATAATTAGTAAGACGGAGATATGGTATATGCCTCTAGGTTTTCGTTGTAAAATTTGTATAATTGACTATCCTACAAATAACCATTTCCTTCAATGGATATGCTATTTGTTGTTTTCAAGCCCTGTTTGAGCTTTATTTTCTCCATAGCCTTCCTAAATAAGACAAACTCAACAATTGTGACCAAGAAGTCAGGATGTCCTCATATTGTCATTGGTAGCCCGCCCCTTCATGTAACAAATTGTAGACTAGATAAAATATATGTACTGGTCCATAATGAAAATGTGTACAATTGGAAGCACAAAAATTAGGCTCCATCACAGCATACCAAATATTCCTTCACCATGCGGTTCCATAGGGTCTTCTCACATACTTCGATGATCTCGACCAGTTCTAATATGAGTTTTCCTTCTTCATTGAGCAGCGGAAGGTTTGTGGCTACCGTGACGTTCAGTCCCGTGACTTTCTTCAAGCATGAAACATGAAAAACATTATGAATATCGCTCCCCTCTGGAAGTTCCAGCTCATAAGCGACTTCACCGATGCGACGAACTACACAATAGGGGCCATAAAATTGTGGCTTCAGTTTTTCTTTTCCCTTTTCCTTCAATGAGGATTGTCGATATGGCTGGAGCCTGATATAGTCCAAGTCTCCTACTTTGAAAACTCCTCTCTATTCGATGTCTGTTGGCGTACATCTTCTGTTGATTCTATGCCCGTTGTAAGTTTCCTTCAAGCATCTTAAGATCTCTTGTCCCTCCTTAAGCTAATCCCTCGCCCTCGATCTACGATTGTCACCTAGAACTGTGTCAATGAAGGACAAGGGTTTGAATCTGCATAGAGCTTTGATTGGTGTCATTCCAATGGACATGTGGTACATGGTATTGTAACAATATTCCCCTAGGTGTATCCATTTGACCCATGCCCGTTGCCGTGCCAAAACATAGTTCCGAAGGTAACCTTCAAGCCACTTATTCACAATCTCCATTTGTCCATCTGTCTAAGGGTGGTAACGAGTACTTGGTGACAATTTTTTCCCTACCATTCGAAACAAAACTCTCTAGAAGATACTAATCAAGCATCCATCATGATCACTGACAATGTTTTGGGGTAACCCGTGTAGACAAAAAACTTCTCTGAAAAATAGATCGGCTGCCTACGCGGTCTAAAAGTCTGAAGGGATGGCAAAGAAATGTGCATACTTTGTCAGTCTGTCAACCACCACAAAAATACAATCCTTTCCATTCACCTTGGGAAGTCCAATAATGAAATCCATTGAGATACTTTCCCACTTCTATTCTAGAATTGGCAGAGGTTGCAGTAACCCGACAGGTAGAGTATGTTCGGATTTGTTCTACTGGCAGATTGCACACTCTCTTACATACTGCAATACGTCTCCTTTAAGACCTTTCTGCTTTAATTTGGATTCTAGCACTAACAATATCCCATTTTATAGTAAATGATGTCATCCACCACTTTGTACAGATCAGCCTAGGTGTTGCCATCCATTTGCTCATAGGCAAATGTGTTTTTGGAATATTCTACCAACAAATGTGCTTTCCAGTCAGTTGAAATCTGGGTTAGTAAGCAGATGGCAGGTTTCTTGGACAAAGCATCTACAACTATATTGTTCTTTCCTTTCACATATTCAATGTGAAAATAAAAAGCATGAACCTTGCTTACCCATTTTTGTTGCCTCTCGTTCAAGTCCTGTTACTCCAAAAAATATCTCAAACTATTATGATCCGTACGAACGACAAACTTGGCACCCACCAGATACTACCGGAACTTGGTTAGTGCATGTACGATGGCCAACATCTCTTTGTCATAGATGGAATATAAGCGTTATGTTCATGTAAGCTTCTTGCTCTCATAAGCTATAGGGTGTCTATCTTGCATCAGTACTGTGCCAATGCCCTCTCCGGATGCATCAATACTCCATAATGAACGATCGAGTGAAATCAAGTAAAGCAAGCACGGGACAAGTGCTCATTGCTTCCGTCAGCTTATCAAAACTGAGTTTTGCCTTTTCATTCCACTAGAAGGACCCCTTTCTTGTCAAATTTGTTGGTGCGCTAAGCCAAGAGAACCCCTTTACAAACCTCTAGTAATAACTTCAAAGTTCAAAAAATCTTCGCAACTCCGTGAGTGATTTTGGGGGAGGCCAATCAAGGATAGCCTGAGTCTACTCCTGATGAAATTGAACGCCATATTTGCTGACATGTCCCAAGTACAATATTTCTATCATACCAAGTTCAGGTGCTCTTCCCATGTCCCGCTATAAATAAGAATGTCTTCAAAAAATACTAGTAAGTACTTACGCAATTGTTTGTTGAAGATGTGATTCATGCATAATTAGAATGTAGTAGGTGCATTCGTTAATCTGAACGGCATGACTAGGAACTCATAATGCTCGTAGTGACAACGAAAAGCTGTCTTTTCCACGTCTTCCTCCCTCATGCGGCTCTAATGGCGTCTAGAATAAAGATCTATTTTCAAAAAGTATAATGCACCATGTAATTCATCTAGCAACTCATCTATCCTTGGAATGGGATAATCTATTTTTTATTGTTTTTTATTCAACGCACGATAGTCCACACACATGCACATCATCCCGTCCTTTTTACCAACACCACTAATGATGTGAAAGGGCTAGAACTAAGACGGATCCATCCTTTCTCCAATAGTTCTTGAATCATCCTATCTCATCTTTAAATTTCTTGGGATGGTGGTAGGGTGTGGTTATGACCAGCTTGGCTCCTGCTTCCAACTCAATAGTATGTTCAAACCCTTGATGATGTGGTATGCCAGGAGGAATGTCTATAAAAACTCTATAATGATCACTCAAAATATTTTGGAGATCATCATCCTAGGGAGGTGTTTGTTGCCCTTTTATAGGTTTTGTTGAGACAAAACAATGTGCAACCCAAGAAACGTCATCACGCCAAAAAATTGCTTCCATCCAATGTGCAGAAACTTCCTTTGGACCCTCATTTTCCATTCCACAGAGAACAACCTTTTTTCATCGACAACAAAAGTGAAGTCCATTTGTTTGAAGCTCTAAGTGTATTCATCAAGTCTCTCCATCCACTGTAAGCCTAGAATAACCTCCATATCATCAAGGTCCACTATGAAGAAAACCTTGGTCACCGTGTGATTCGCCATTGTGATACATAGTTGAGCAAAAAGGTGTATGCAGTGAAGAGTCCCTCCGGCAACCTTGACCTGAAATCTTGCATGCATCTCCATAGGTAGACCACTTCGCTTCACTAGAGATGAGTTTATGAAGTTTAGAGTGGCTCCGCTATCAAGCATCACCATTACCCTTTGTCCTTGAAGGGTTCCCCATACACAAAATACCGTGCACCTCGGGCTACCAGCTAGGGCGATAGTTCCTTCGCACCATATCAATATTGCAATTCTTTTCGTACAGTTCAAACTAACCATGTTGGTGACATCGTGATGTTGGTTTTCTTCCGAGGGTATTTCTTCCTGTTCGTCCTCATCATCAGACACGACCTCAATGTAGTGGATCTTTCCTTTTCCGAGGCATCTGTAGCCAGGTTCCCAAGGTCCCTTGCAGTTGAAACATAGTTTCTTCCTTCGAAGCTCCTGTCTGGTAGCTTCGTCCAATGACGGCTTCTTGGGCAGAGGTTTATTATCTATGTCCCTCGAAAACACCGACAGTTTAGAATGTAACTTCACGAGGATGATGCTGACGATGATGCCATACTTCGTGCCTTCTTAATGGCGTCCGATAGGGTGGCAAGATTGAACCCATTTACCCAACCTTTCAATGGTTTTGTCAGTCCATCCACGAAGAGCACTATCCCTCTTCTTTCATAAATGTCCGTGACCAAAACAGAGTTTCTGAAATTCCGCAATGTACTGGTCAGCCGATCCAATTTGCCTCAGTTATGCCAAATCTTTGAAATTGAATTCCAAATCTTTACCATCAAATCGATTTATCAATCTCTCAGTGAATTCCGCATAGATATTTATTTGATCATGCCCCAGTGTGATGGTGTCATGATGCCACCATTCATGTGCTACTCCCTCCAATTGCAATGCCGCGAATTTAATTGCTTCTTCTTCTGGCATGGGATTAAGCTAGAAGTAAGTATCAACTTTCATTACCCATGCTTGCGCAAATATGGATCTAAATCCGTTAAATGGAGACAAATTTACTTTACTCAACTTCCTCCTAACATCATTGTTAAAATATCCTTTGTTTCTACCTCTTGAATATCTCATTCTCAGATCTGCATAATCTTTGTAGGATATATCTTCCTCAAAATTCGTATTCTTCCAATCTTCTCTCAGCTGATCTTGCATTTCTTCAAAGGTCAGCTGCTTCCCTCCGGGTGGTGTCTCCATCCATGGGGAAAATATGGCATGGAACATCGAGAGTGTGCTGGATGAGAGTCTGCTTTACCCAATATCGAGTCTGTGCTGTGACCATTTTATTCTCCGAATATTTTAGTGTCTACCAACTTCTTGAGAGTCTCTTCCATGAGTCGTTGGGTATTATTGATCTGTGCCTGATTCCTTGTAAGTTCTCTTAGTAGTGCCACGAATTCAGTAGCTGTGGGTTCCGGTTTGGCAGCCATTATATCAACGGAATGGGTTCTTCTCTTTCAGATATAAACTCGTATTCACTCTCCACAAGCTGGCAGGATCGAAGCTCTGATACCACTGTAATGACCTGTACCTACAACTCTTCTAAAAATCTATATATAGCCACTAAAATGCTTGTATGAATGTCAAATGGATTGTACGGACAAGGCTGAAGGCTATACGGTGCAAGTCGTATGATATGTTATGGGACACCCAAATTGTCGTATGGTGAGAGAGAAGTGATGTACGGCTAGCAATCTATCTGTATAGAGGTATAAGGGGGGTGTATGGTGAAGTGAGAATGAAGTTGTAAGGTTAGCAGAGTAGCCATACGGTAGGGACTATGTGGGTCGTACGGTGAGCATATGGAGGTCGTACGGTTGAGTATATGGAGGCCATACGGTTGGTATGGAGGTAGTATGGCTTAGCTTGGAGGCGTACGGTGAGTAATGGTAGTTGTGCAAAGTGTTGTGAGAAATAGAGGTATGAAAAAGGAATGATTTAAAATCTGCACTTTAAACTATTAATTCTGAATTCATCAAACAACGCCAAACAAGAATAGAGATTAGAACACAAACAACCTTTAATTAATAATTGCCAAAAGATGGTGCTCCAATTTCCCAGATCCAAAAGAAGTGTTACATGCAACAACGGAATAAGGTGAGGTTGAATCCCACTAAAACCGCACAAGCCAAATAGGGAAGATCTTTTACTTCCAAAAAAGAAAATGAAACCAAAACTCTAACAAGAATTCACAATACAAAGAAATAATCCAAAATTGTATATCTAATGACTACCTACAAGCTGTGCTTAAATACCTGTTAGGGAAAACTTTCCAAGGGTGTACAAAGATAGCCGACAGCAGCACAAATTACAAAAACAAAACAAAATGGGTCTAAGATATATTAAATCAATGGACCCATTAACAATAGTTCGATTAATGATTTATTTTATAGCGAGAACATTACAGTCGTTTCCCTTCCTTGACTCCTCCAACGCAGCCAATAGGTCCCAACACTTCAGATAGAAGAGAGTTGTGAGCACATTTGGACGTGGGGCCTTATTAGGTGAAACTAAGAAAACTACCTCTTGTAACTCATTCAATGTAAAAGGAGCCATCAAATTGTTGTTGTCCTGATCAATTATAAGTTTTGGAATACTATCTTGAAGTTCATTCATATTGGCATTTGAAGATGCCACTGGTGATGGAGGATACAACAAATTCTTGAAAAATTTCACACCCTCAAATTGAATACCCACTGGATCTCAAATTACCTCACCTAAATCTACACTCTAAATGGAGAAGATAGTATTGGCCACCCATTTTTGTTTAGCTGATGCATGAAAAAAATGTGTGTCCTTATCTCCTTCCTTAAGCCACAACTCACAAGATCCCTGCCTACAATATTCCTCTTCACATTTACAAAGTTCTTCCCACTCATTATGGAGCTCTTTTTGAAGCAAATATGTCTCACTGTCTAAACCCTGCTAAATAACTTTTTCATTAACCTCCTCTAACTTGACTTCAACTATAACCTTTTCTTGGAATATGTTTTTGAAGACTTTTTAATTCCATTCTTTAATTTTACCTTTAACATGCTTGAGTTTATTGTAGAACTGAAATACCTTGGTTCCGTCTACTCTTGGAGCACTAACACACCGTTATCTTAGGAGTGGTGAGAAATGTGGATGACAAAACCACATCCTCTCAAATTTGAATGACGGTTTATGAGTGTATCGATCAGAAGAAGTCATTGGAGTGATGACCAATGCAATTGGGAAATGATTGGAATCTGAACAAGATAAAATCCTTGGTTCTATTGATACTAACTGAGAATTCCAAAGTTAAAGATATCAAGAATCTGTCCAACCTTTTAGCAATCTAGTAAAAATCCCTTCTCCTATTAGTCCAGGTGAAAGCACTCGTCTTGGGCTCCACATCCCACAAATCATTATCAATGACAAAAGCTGAAAAATATTGAATTGTTTTGATGGGAGGACATATACTACCCCATTTTTCTACCATGTTGAGAATTGCATTGAAATTCCTTCTAGAATGTTGTTTAGAGCTTGATGATGTTGTATGATTTATGTGAGACCATTTCATAACCACTTTTTGTCTTGTGTTGATGTGGGGCCATAAATATTAACGAGATAAAATGTTATACCTTTACATATCGCATTCAACAACTGCAAATTCATGTTATGTCCCAACAACTGAGCTTGCGCTATTTTCGGATTCCAAAATACCCCAAAACAACCTGAAGCACCAATCCCCTACTTGTGAACCGATCCCCAATCATTCCATTTGCGAAGGGTTTTTGCAAAAAACTCTTTAGACGGTTTTGTTTCTTTAAGCATGACAACGTCAACATGTGAGGATTCAAGTAACTGGTTGATCCTAAATCTTTTGTCATAGGCATTAATGTCTCTGACATTCTAGGAGATGATCTTCATTATGGATGAGGAGAACATCTGTTCTCCTTATTCATTTAGTTGTTGAGAACTTATCATCCAATGTTGTTTGGATGCCTGTGGCCAGTTCTTCCCTAATCTTGTCACATTTTGGTTTTCTTCCTCTCTTCTTAGAAGTTTCCTTGCCTTGAGTCCTCTCGAAAGGTCTCTAAGCAATGGAGAAGATTTTAGTATAACTGAAGGACCCTTTGCCAATGATGTCTTCTTCCAATCATTCAATTAATTGTTGAGAACTTATCGTCCAATGTTGTTTGGATGCCTCTGACCGGTTCTTCCCTAATCTTGTCACATTTTGGTTTTCTTCCTCTCTTCTTAGGAGTTTCCTTGCCTTGAGTCCTCTTGAAAGGTCTCTAAGCAATGGACAAGATCTTAGTATAACTAAAGGACCCTTTACCAATGATGTCTTCCTCCAAATTCCACCTCAAAACCTTTTCTGAATAACCATTTGATTGTGAGTCATGTACAGATTTTGGAGTTGCATCTTGATTAACCTACAATAGAACCTCATTCAAGAAGCTTTTTTTCTAATGTTTGATCACATTTTCCATTGCCCAAAGAAGACACTTGCAAATGAAGATACAGACCGAGTTGTGGATCTTGTATGTATTTCCCACTATCCAACCCAAAAATAGCAGCTTCATCCCTAAATGGCACCGGATCATCGCTGCTTTGTGTTGTGAAAAATCTTAGTTATCCAATTCTCCCCTTGGCCCTCCGAACCAGCCAAATTTCAAATCGGTTCTTGGTCCTGGTCTTGGTTCTCTTTTGGGTTCCACTTGGGTTTGAACCCAAGCAGGTTGGTTCCTTTGGGTCAAACCTAGGTCCAACTATGGAAGACTGAGTGTGAACTAGGTACCAGTTCCATTGGGAACATTCTATAATTTAGTGCAAAAAACAATTATTATAGAATTTGAATAAAGATTTTTAGCATTACAAACAAAACTTTCTGAAGTTCAAATATTTATTAAATCAAATTAAACTAGCCCTCAAGATTTCTTCCAATGAAATTTTTACATCCAATTGTTGATAATGGCCCCAGTCCAAATAATTGGAAGCTCTGTATAGTGATAAATCATATTTGAAACATTAAACAACATCTTCAATAGGTAAAGGGAGTTGTAAGCTACTTATATAACATTTTTCAAGTAGAAAGTTAATTACAAACAAACAAGCTCTTTGTACAATGAAAAAAGTAATAAGGGTTGGACAACTTGGAAAGCAGGAATGTTATTGGTGCAGTTGATCCCAATAACATTGACAATGTTTGTGAACCAACTAATGCCTTTGATGAAGAAGAAGAAGATGAAGATTTAGATAATCCATTAGATGATTAAAACTAAGCATAAAGATCTAACTATTGAAAGTCTAAACAATGATACTTGAACTTTATATTATTTCAATAATTTTGGTGTTGCTTATAGATATGATGCTAAGATTACAAGTTTATTGTGTTTTTCTTGTTTTTATGATACTCTATTATATCCTAATCTTAATTCAATTTTCTAGGCTGCTTATATATATATGTGTGTGTGTGTGTGTGTGTGTATTAACAAACCCAAACCCCATTTCAAGATTTTGACGTACCAACAAACCAGTTCTTCAATCCCGAACTTCAATCCAAAATCAAACCGGTAACTTAGGAAAAAATCAAAAGTGGATCCATCATCAAATGTATTGCAAACTTTAGAATCCTTGCAAAATCCCTCTTCTATTGCTATTTTCTATATCATTGTTGTTGTTAACTTACCTAAAATCACATTTGCCATATCTTTCAGCTGTTCCTCTGACATTCTTTTGGGTTTGTAACTAGATTACCGGTGCTGAATCTAAACATGAGTATTTTGAAACATTATTTGATGAACTATGTTGTTCATGTCTATCTGAGAATGCATATATTTATTATCTCTACTTGATATATCAGTCACTCACAGCATCTTAGAGTTTCTAAAAGAGGCCTCCCTACTGCCAACAACTCTAGCATGGCTACCTAAAAAGTTGTTATAAATGACTGAAATTTTACATACCATCTCTTGCAGATTTAAAATGTAATTTCTCCATCAGAGCAAGTTTTGACAAACAAATAATTCCTTTATACCACTATTTTTTTCCAATATCCAATATTGCCGAGGACAAATTATCTCCATAGAAAGTATACCCACTTCCTTAAACCTTAAAGAGCATTTGTTTGGATCTGTTGAAAAGTCATTGAATACTAAAGTATTCCCTTGCAATTTATCCTGACATTGATAGTTAAAATGTCCCAGTTGATCAGCATATATGTCTATCGTATCCTCATGTTGAACAACAATTTTTTGTTCCCACTTGCCCCATTTTGTATTAATTACTATTTGAATTGGCAATGGTTTCATATCAGTGACCAGCACACTGTAATGTTCCGAATTGTGAGATTTGTAATGTTCCAAAATGTGATTATTGTTTCCTTGTATATTTTCCTGAGCCTGTTCTATGGTCTTTTGGCTAGGTTTTGGATTCAGATTTATCTTTTCCTCTTCTTTGTTTTTCTGGTTCTAGAATGGAATGTATTTGGATTTATCTATGACAAGAACTCCGCATTACAATATTTTCAAAGTAAGAGGGGTTTTACAAGGACAACGAGTTATTGTTATGATAGATAGTGGTGCTACACATAATTTCATTGATACTGCTCATGTTAAGAAATGTGGCTTACATACAGAAAAGCATGAAGGATTTGATGTCTGAGTAATAGGTGGTACTACTTTAGCAAGCACATGCAAGGTTCCTCAACTAAGTATTGCTCTTCGTAATTATAAAATAATAGATGATTTTTATGTGGTTGGTTTGGCTAACACATCTTATTTTGGGAATTCAATGGTTGGAGACTTCGCATAAATACTTGCAGAGTTTCAAGCGCATGGAGTTCTCTTTCAAAATTGATGGGAAAAGGGTAATTCTCAAGGGAATGTCGAATGGTGGACCCAAAGTCATCTCTACTAACTGAATGGAGGATATTTTCCAACACGGCGATGTTGCCTGGTCGGCACTATATTTTATCTCCACCAAGGTACCAAGTTTTGAATCTAAACATTATGAAGATGACTTGTTGCTGATTTTAGATTCACATAGTTTGGTATTTAGTGATATACCCTAGGAGCACCTCTGGATAGAGGTTTTGAAGATACTAATGAATTGGAAGGAGCGAAGCCAATCATCACTACTCCTTATAGACATCCTAAAGCATTCAAAGATGAAATAAAAAAAGCTATTAAGGAGTTGTTGGATATGGGACATATCAGGCCAGTTCGAGTCCCTTTGCTTCATCGATAGTGCTCACTATGGTGTAGCACATGAAAACCCTGGCAAGGCAAATTTTAGATCAAGAGGATAATAGGAGTGTTATAAGATTTTAGTGGGAACAAAGGCCACATTCTAGGACAACAGACAAGCCCACAAGTCCTACCTTTATAAGAGGGGAACCAATGCAGGAGCCAACAGAGGAAGTTGAGGATGAGATGTTTGCAGACATCCTTATGGTTGCCAATGATGAGTGGGAGCTATTGGCACCCCAGATGCGAGAGAGGGTGACTTTTGAGAGGTTTGTGAACCAAAGAAGAGAACACTATTGTGCAATCAAACAAGACAGAAGACTCAGGGGCCAAAATAATGATTTGAAGCGTGCTACAAGCAAGCTTACTTTGTCCACTTTTGATGGCAGTGGTAGATTAATGACACAAGCTTGGATCCACAAGCTTGATACTTTTCTAGCATTGAGGCCTATGACAGAGATTGAGGCAATGAAATATACCACTTTACATTTGGAGAGAGTAGCACACGATTGGTGGTATCATGGGTTGTTCACTCTTCAGCACAATCAGGTGACTTCTTACCAAGATTTTGTGGACAAACTAGTTTAGATATTTGACAAGAAAGATCCAGAGGTCTACTTTAGAGACTTGGAACAACTCAAGCAGACACATAGTTTAGAGCTTTTCCTTAATGAATTTCAGCAGTCCTAAGTTATGGTGCCAGATATATCAAAGAGGAGGTTGATAGTTTTTTTTTTTTTTTGATCTGAACCATTGAGAGGTTGGGTAAAGGCTTTTGAACCTTTCACGTTAAAGGATGCTATGAAGAAAGCCAAGATTATAAAGCATGCAGCTCCAATAAATAAATTTCAGCCCAAGCTAGCTTCCTCCAGCAAGGACAATAAACTATTCTCTAAGAAACCAAAGAGGACTGAATTAAAACTAAGAATAAAGATAAAAAATTTGCACCACTTGACAAGGAAACACTTAATGATTTATGGAGGAAAAAGTTGTGTTTCTATTGCAAAGGACCTTATGACATAAACTATGATTGTCCTTTAAGACCCAAAGGCAAAGCAAACAGGGTTATGTAGGCTCATTATGAGGATTTCGATTCTGAACGGTCGGATACGCAATCTGAAAATAAGGAATCAAATGAAGAAAAGGAAAACGTAGATGATGGAAAGTTGCACAAAATAGCTACAGGTGATGAGAAGAATGAGGGTAGACTTAAGGAGGCTCGTCTCACCAATGTACAGCAAAAGGGATCATTCAGGATGAGAGAAATATTGGCTGGGCAGCGAGTTATTACCTTGTTGGGTACAGGTGCCACTCATAATTTTATTGATTCCAGGTTGGTTTAGTGGTGTGAGATTCAAACGGAGTTGTTTGAGGGTCTGAGACTAAGGGTAAAGGATGGCCACATCCTCAAATGTGAGAGGAAGATTATGGATTTACCCTTGAAGATTAATAATTTTGATTTCAAAGCTGATTTTTATGTTATAAACATGGGCAACACAAATTTGGTTTTAGGTATGACTTGGTCACATGATACCGGGGTGTTCACTCTCAATTTAAGAGACAATGAGATGAAGTTTATATTGATGGGAAGAGACATATACTTAAGGTCATTCGTTAACAGTGAGTTTAGGATGATGTCTTGCAAACGCATGGAGAGCTTGTTGAGACATGACTAGGTTGACTAGGCAGCTCATTGCACTTTGATGCCAGCACAAGAGCGGCAAAAATCAAAATATAACCCAAACATACAACAGTTGAGTATTAAGCATTATAAGGTGTTCAATGATATCCCACCACAGACCTTTGGATACAGGCATTAGGCACATCATTGAGTTGGAGAAGGGTGCCAAACTCATTATGATTACATCATGCAAGCATCCAAAAAGATTGAAGGATGAAATAGAAAAGACCATCAAGGAGTTACTTGCCATGGGCCATATTAGACCAAGTAAATCTCCTTTCGCTTCTTCAGTAGTACTAGTGAAGAAGAAAGATGGCACATTTAGGATGTGCACTGATTACAAGGTCCTGAGCAAAAAAACAATAAAGAACAAATACCCAACACTCTGATAGATGAATTGATAGATGAACTTGATGGTGCTTGCTTCTTTACGAAGACCAATTTGAGATCGGGATGTCATCAAATAAAAAGCAAAGGAACGGGATATAGAGAAGATAGCATTCAAATGTCATTGTGGCCATTTCGAGTTTGGAGTTATGCCATTTGGGCTAACTAATGCTCCTGCCACTTTTCAATCCACAATGAACAGGGTCTTTCTACTTCAATTGAGGAAATTTGTATTGGTCTTCTTTGACGACATCCTTGTTTATAGCTTGGGCATTTTAAGTAGAGTCCTTGTATAAAAAGGAGTCAAATTGTGATCTAGAATTGTCAAACTTGTATTTGGGTCACAATATTAGAGCATAAGGCATACGCATGGATTTAGAAAAGAATTGTACTATCATTGAATGGCCTACCTCAATGCACCTTACACAATTACGTGGATTTTTGGGTTTATGTCTACAGGAGATCTATCGATAGATATTCCAAGCACGTAACACCCTTGATCGATTTAATGAGAAAGGGGACTTTCTTGTGCACTCCTGATGTAACGCCCCACCAAGGGATCCAAAGAATTAACCTAGTATTTCACTAAGTTGGTAGCATTTTTTTTTTTTTTCCATGAAAGTAAATACCGCATATAACTTATGCACTATAACGGAAGCAATAGCAATGTCCATCTAAAGAGTAAACATAACATACACAACAGATTACATTCTTTAAGATCCCTTAACATGAGTACTTACATGAATCCATCTAGTACAACCTACACATGAATAAATAATGTTAAGTCCAATGTTCAATTATTACATATCCAACTGCTCATTCATCCACTGTACATGTCACAGGGTATGAAGGCTTAAAAAAATATACATATGTAGAATAAGGTACATCATCCTATTCTAGTCCATGATACATCAAGTAAAGATAATCACATGATACTTATGATACAACATCATAAAAGTCATTTACATCTATCATAAAGATCAAAATAAACTAAGTGCACGGTTCCTCCCAACCGTTAATAGCATCATTAGACCATTGTGGGCCCTAGCCATCCCTCCGTGCGTAACATCCCAAATCACCGAAGAGATCATCGGTATTAACATAGTAGGAATGTCGCTCCTAATAAATACAATATCAAATGTAGAAAGTAATCTAACATGCAGATATAAGCATAAGATAACATCATCTAACATATGCTAATCATCAATGAAAGGATACATATCCACCATCACGAAGGACGCATCAGCCACGATGTCTTAACGAATCTCAAATGATAAGAGTGGAAAAATACACTACCACCCGACCGCGTGGTACCTAAATGGTCCACTCCCACCGTGCTGAGGAGATAATCTCAAGTCCCAAACAGGCTATCAAAACCACATAGCACAAGTCTCTAAGGTCTAGGAATCCTAAAAGTATACTAACTCAAAGGTTCCAATCACCAAAACAGACATCTACTTCCCAGAGGCACACAATGACATGTAGGAACCTACTATGCAAGTGAGAAAGTGTCATCGCATTTATCTCGTACAAGTTACCCTGGCAGTTAGCTAAACTCCATGGGTCCATACAGATCTCATGCGGCCACTAGTATCCTTTCATACTGACAAGGCATACTATGGAATGCAAGGTCGCAACCATGCGTTCTCTCTACTCCCATCCTAGCCTATACAAGCACTCAAGACATGGGCGAGAACCAAAACTCTTATCTTTTTAGGTTCATTCAGTTAGTATTAAGTGTGAATGTTATCACTTATTAATCCAACTTACAATGAGTTACCCTGGCAGCCTCTTAGGGCCCCGGCCCCCATTGCAAGCCACTTCCTGACACTACATGCAGATATCCTACCCTAATGCTCATGGTATCATAATCATAAAGAAAGTCCATAAAATCATCAAATATCCATAATAAGAATCATCAAATATCCATGATAAAATCATCAAATATGCATAAAAGTATCAAATCTCCATGAGCAATATCCATAGAAAATCATGACTACAACAGCTCTCTATTGGCAACTGAAGTATCACTGATAATCAAAGTATCCATTGGTTCTTAATAACCAGAATATATCTCAAAATAGATCACCATATCCATTGGTTCTCAACAAGCAACCAAGTATATCTCAAAATCATACTGATCGAAGACTCCAAAATGGTTGAGTCAAACATGTCACAACATGACATCATCAAGAATAAATCCACATATTAGTCCCATCATGGCGACTAGAATATATCCAAGGATAATTGATTGATGACCAAAAATAATGGTTAAGTCATGGGTCTCAAACATAAGAATCTCAACTATAACAATCAGTATTCACAACCAATACATAGAGCATTCCATCACATAATCATGGTTGGGTTTATAAAGATCGGGAAATAAAACATCATCATGACATCACAATCACATAACCCCCAAGCCTCTGGTCGACGTCCTATAACTGGTCAACACTAGTCAACCCAAAACCCAAAACATTAGCATAATGAATACACAATGTAAACACATGTTTTGGTTTTGCTAAGTTTCAAATTTAAATTTCAAATGTCTCAGTTTACGTTTTCCCAAATTTAATTTCAAGTGGAGAAATTTTACGTTTTACCTAACCCATGTATTTACTTGATAGATAAAAGTTCCTCCATTAGATCCAATTTTCTAATTGATCCAATAATATTTTATTTATAAAAACTTTGTTTGAGAAACAACATTTCCAATAATCACAACTTCGATTATGTATATGCTAATAATTAATCTTAATTAAAACTAATGTTTAATTAAATTAATTATTAAAATCTCTACTAACTCACATCTTTTATTATATAATAATTACTTGTTAAAAATTACATAATTACATATATACTTATATATATATATATATATATATATATATATATATATATATATATATATATATATATATATATATATATATATATATATATACATATATACATATATAATAATAAAAATCAAAATATATATAAAAATCGAAATATTGATAACCGATTTCATGAAATGTTTTATAAAAAATCGAAATGCTTAAACAAATCTTTGATGCCGCGCGGTACAAGGTACCTGCTATCGCAGGTCTGCCCGACAGCGGGTACAGAGTACCCCTGTCATCGCAGCCCCTGCGATGGCAGGCCCTCTGCGTACTCGCGGGGTGATACGGCTCCGCCGGAAATTTTTTATATCATTTAAACTTTTTTTAAAAAACGCTTCCGCCCGCACAGTGCGATTTGGTTTGTAAATAATGTTTAACGTTTTTTCCAAAACGTTTTTGATTAATGATATTCAACTTTATCACTCATGAATATATATATATATATATATATATATATATATATATATATTATATACATATGTATATATATATATATATATGTATATATATATATATAATATACAGAATCACAGTATATATGTAAAAATGATAATTTATGAATACAAGCATTCATTTTCAAAATTTTTTCTATGAAACTTGTTTTCTTCAAAATTTTTTAATAACTAATTCTAATGAGTTTGTCCATGAATTGTAACCCTAGCCCGTGTCATTTTAGATCTAAGCATATAGATTCCTCAAATAAATTTTAATTGCCCAAAATGCATAATGAAGACATATGGAAGACACGAAGAAGACAGGGGAAAACAAGATGCAGAAGTAGCATAAGTGAAAACACAAGAATCTACCTGGATTCTGATGCTAACTCGCTCTTCCTTAGACACCCGCTGTGCAAGCTCCCCTTCTTCAAAATTCCCAAATCCTCCAATGCTTCAATTATTCTCCACGCTATCCACACTATCCACGCTATGTCCAAGCTTCTAAGGAATGCCCGAATATAAAGAGCTCTCAGGAAAACCCTAGAATGCTTCTAGAACCAGCTGGAAGATGTCGCCAACTAAGCATGGGCCTTTTCCAACCTTTTTGATAAGCCCTAGGGTTGTAGACACCATGTGCTCAATTGATGCACTAACCCCCGTGTTGTTGACACATGAAAAATGGAGAACTGCATTAATTTTCAATTATTTTTAAATAATTTCCATTTAAATATTTATAACTCCCATTTTAATTTAATAACTTTTATTTTAATTTTTATAACTTTTATTATTATTATTTGTTTATTAATTTTATTAGTATTTTATAATTATTATTTATTTTAATTTTCTAATTTTCTTTTTATTTAATTCTTTTCTCTCAATTAATTCTCCTTGAATTAATTATAATCAAAATATCAAAATCATGATATTTAATCTTCTCAAATAATTAATTTTATTAATTAAATCTATTTGTTAAGATTTAATTAACAGAAAATTCACCATAGACCTTCATAACAAAATATGAAAACCCATCATAGGTCAATTCATACAAAACCAGTCTAAAGGATTAAAAATCACGAAATATGTCATCCGACACATTCAATGGGTTCTCAACTCTGATACTTGTCCCAACTCACTAGGACAAATGGTTTTAAGGTTTGGGATTTGGACTTGAGAACTTATCTCCCTTCTCTTATCATTGAGATAGTATAATAGGGTACGCTCATCCTGGCAATTCAGGGAAGTCGATACTCGGTACCTGCAACCTGCAGAAAAACCATGCATGTACATACAATATATATAGTGCTAAGCTAAACAGGCAATGGCAGGAAGTGGTGCATCGTGTAGATCCCGACTAAGCAGGTGACTACGACTCCCTTCCTTAACCACATCAGAAACGCCATACAATAAGAAAACACGCACACCATACACATGCAAGTATGGGGTAAGTATCCATAATAAAACACATGAAATAACAACCACCTAACTAATCATCAACAATAACTAAAAACAATATAATGATCATTATACATACATGAAATGTAAAGTCTAAATGATCTCATCATATAACAACTGAATCCATAACATAATGTCTGATAGTGTCAGAACAATACCACTAATCCATCAACATAATACTAGTCCATCAAAGTCTGATAATAATAGCAACAATGAGTCTAGAAAAGATGTGAACGAGGGTAGGCACTACACCTGAGGCACAGGAGTGTTTTGATAAATTCAAGGAGTTGAAGACTTCTTGCCTAGTACTAGCTTTGCCAAATTTCAACAACTATTTGAGATATACTGTGATGCATTTGGGGAGGGTGTTAGAGCGGTGCCTATGTAGGACAAGACCCGATTGTTTATGAGAGTAGGAAGCTCAAGGGACCTAAGAGAAGCTTCAGTAGTTATGATAAGTAAAATCCAGCCATAATGCATGCTTTGGCCAAATTCAGGCAATACTTATTGGGTGGCGAATTTCACATAAAAATAGATCACAACAAACTAAAACATTTCTTAGGCCATCAAGATCTTAATGATAGGCAGCAAAAAAGGGTAAGTTACAGTCATATGATTTTGATATTACCTCTTTCAAAGGAACACAAAATGTTGTAGCAAATGTCGTGTCATGCAAGCCCCATTTGAGTATGGTGACAGACATATATGGGTACTGGAGACACTTGATCCTTGCAGAGTATGCAAAGGATACATGGGCATTGGGATTTATAGATGGAGTCATTCAAAGCAATGACTATACCCTTGTGAATGAGCTTATCATTTACAAAGGGCACATTTATTTGGTCCCAAAATTAGAGGTGAGGAGGATGGTGTTGAGGACTTATCATGATTCACCTATGGCAGGACATCCTAGTTTCTACAAAACTTACCAACATATTAGAGAGTGTTTTCCATAGAAAGGGCTCAAAGTTCAGGCGTTGCATTATGTTAAAGAGTGTCCCATCTGCCAGCATAATAAGCAGGAACACTCTTACCTAGTTGGTTTGTTACCGCCACTTCTGATTCCCAACAAGAAGTGGGAGTGCTTATCTATGGACTTCATCATAGGATTGTCGAGATCCCAGAGCAGAGACTCCATATATGTCATTGTTGATTGGCTTACAAAGTTTTCTCACTTCTTTCCCATCACAGCTGCATGCACTGTTACCCAAGTGGCAATGTCGATTTTTCGTGAGGTATTTAGGTTGCATGGCTTACCTCGGAACATAGTCAGTGACAAGGACAGCATATTAAATTAGTCACTTCTGGCAAAATTTGTTCATATTGTGTAGGACAAAGCTCACTCTGAGTCAGCTACCACCCTCGGACAAATGGACAGACTGAGACAGTAAATAAGTGGGTGGAGGGATACCTCAAAAACTACATAGCAAGGCAGCAAAAGGCTTGGGTTAAGTGGATTTATCTATGTGAGCATTGCTACAATTCCACTTATAAAGTCTATCCAGATGTCACCTTTCATGGCATTATATGTGTATTAGGCACCCAATTTCATGGATTTGTTGCTGGGTGATAGTAGAGTTCCTAGTGCAGGAGATTTGTTACAAGAGAGCCAGGACATTGTAAAGGCTCTAAAGGAAAATATTGCAAAGGCACAAAATCAGCAGAAGTAGTATGCAAACCAGAAGAGGACTGAGCAAACTTTTGAGGTAGGAGATATGGTATACTTAACGTTGTAGCCTTACCACCAGTCCACTCTTAAAAAGAGAAGTATTGAGAAACTTAAGCCATGGTACTATGGACCTTTCATGGTGATTAGGAGAGTGGGAGAGGTGGCCTGTGAGTTGGATTTGTCGGCAAAGAGCAGAGTCCATATTTTTCACGTGTCACGTCTCAAAAAGGCGTTAGGACATTATATTGTTCCTTCTAAAGTGCTTCCACCCTTGGACGATGAGGGAAAGTTAGTTTTGGTGCTAGAGGCTATCATAGAGTTCAGGGAGAGGAATTTGAGGAGACACAATATTAGGGAATACTTGGTGAAATGGAAGGACCTGTCGGTTGAAGATGCTACATGGGAGAGCAAGGAGATCTTACAACATCCGGAGTTGAGATTGCTTGAAAACAAACAATTTCAAGAAGGGCGGATAGTGATGTCCTCTTCTAGCTAGAGACATCATTGACCCTTGTAGGCTAGTACAGACGGATAGAGGGTCAATTTGTACACAAGGGAGATATGTCTTTCTAATGGTTTGACTTTTGTAGAGCTCAATGCTTTTGATTTTGTATGAAGAGATGATTTAGACTTAGTAATTTGAGTTTTTCTATTTTCAATAATTTTTGAGTCATAGAGATGGACCCCAACTATTTTTAGAAAATGATTTGGTCACATGGGAAATTATTATGCGAACTCTATTATCAAGCATTTAAGCCAAATTCACAACATTGACGGAGTTATTCAGTTTTCAGTGGTTACATATTTATTAAATGGTAAAGGATTTAATATTAAGTTGTAAATTGACTTTATATTTAATCACTTAAGTGATGAGTCTAAGTATCATGAAATGGGGCCAAATGAATGTATTACGTACAAGATAAATATTAAATGATATTTCCCAAGTCTAAATCATTAAATTTATTTAATGATTATATTTATTAATGCATTGAAGAGAGAAATCATACCTTTCCAAGGAGAAGTCAATTTATGGTTGCAAAGCTTATTTATGCTTGCTTGGGAAGAAGAAAGGCATCCATTATTATTTGCAAAATTGATCATTGATTATTTTAAGCTCTGAGAAGGGTTTACAGCTTTACCAATGGAGAACGTAGTTCTTACATGTGTCTCTATTTGAGTTGGTGAAATATCCAATGAATTTTGAATATCTAAGAGTTTCATCCAAAGACTTTGTTTGTGCTTCGAAAGTATTGGTCTTCAGCACTAGGGAAGAAAGGAGACACTATTATTATTTCTTTATAAGGAGGAATAAGTCACAATTGCTGGTTATCATTCTACTTTGCAGCCACAAACGAGAAATTGTAGACAAAGGATAAGTTGGCGCAAATCCTCAAGGTTGCGATTTTGTTTTAAAAAATCAGATAAATTATATGTGGTGTGTGTTTGTGGATTGAAGGCTTGAAGAAGCGGGTTGGATCATTTCAGACATTACAGAATTGGAAGAAATAATTTTCTTCAGCTGCTGGAGTACTTTTCCAGGTTTTTTTGTATGTGTTTCATAGTTGCTTTTGTGCTCATTTTTCCAATAAAGGATTGTCTTGGATTCTTATATGTATTTCATTTGGAATAAAAATAAATAAAAGTTGCAATGGTTCATAAAGTTGTTTCACAAGTCAGATTATTGCATAATTGCTTTTAAGTTCTAAAACCCTTGAAAATCAAAAAAATCGTAAACTTTTGAACAACAAAAGTGTGACAAACACCTACAGCAGTTGGGGACCGTTTGGGGTTCTTACAAAGATTCGCAGCTTTCATAATTAGCACATATTGAGAGTCACAAGTCACAACCCTTCATCATTTTTGCCCTTTGAGAGAGTTACAACCTTTCAAAAATCATTTCTGCACTGGAGCAGCCAAAAATCATACAAATGGGTGTCCATACCTAAAAATTCGTCACTACCAAATTAGGGTTGTTTTGGGGGGGAATTTATGCTAAACAGTACAAGACTCTGTACATCTGTATGACAAACTCAATTTGCACCACCAGCAAAAAAATCGGTACACATGAAAAAAAAAAGAAAATTTATAGAGATATTTTGCAGCTAAAATATTTTTAGCAAAAGTTGGCCAAACTTATTTGTGCTAGAATTATTGTGCTGACGCAGGTCCATACCTGCACACACAGTGTTGCTGTCACCACACATCACTCCTACATGTGTCAACATACCCTGCAGTGATGTCAACACAACCAATATCCTCTACACACCTCAACATGCACATGAGTAACCCCATCAGTGCAAAGGAAGAATATTCTGACAAAATCTTTTAAAGCGACCTATTTTTCTCTGACCAGGAAAATTTGCTGGCATCAGCACTGTATCATGTTGATGTCAAAAGTATGGCCTGTGCAGTCAGCATCCTGCAAGCCCTCCAAGCCATATTGACCCAGCTTCAGTAAATCAGCCATAGCTTTTCCATATAAAGTTGAAATCATGCAATTAAGATATTACTGGAAAGCTAGTACCAAGCTTGATTCAAAGGTACTGATTTTTTTCAGAATCTGCTCCAATTTTATGCTATAGGCGTTTGAATTCAAATCTTTTTTGTGCTTTTGAGGCCATATCTTGCACATCAAGACTCCATTTTTTGCAAACAAGTAGGCAATGCCATTGGAAAGCTGATTTTGTGTTCTATCCAAATCTACAAATCCATTTTTTTAGGATTTGCACAAAGTAGTCAAAGATCTCAGTTTTAGTCATTTGTGAGCTTCCAAAGTTGTAAAAGGGTTGTTTTTTCTTATTGTGTGATTAGATTCTCATACTACCCTAGCCCTTTCCTAATATGAAAACAAATTCCAACGATATAACCCTCTATTGAGAACCTTACACCCCATAACTATCATAGCTAAAAGTCCAAGATCCAATTCCAATAGTGTAACCCTTTGTTGAGAAACTTGCACCCCATAAATATCATAGTTGGAAGTCCAAGATAACAAGACTGATTTAGTCTTAGGGTTTATGGTTAAGTTTAGATGAAAATCAGCCAAACTTGACATGTCAATTCAAGATTCTTCAACATAGGGAATAGACGGATGCGGATGCACGATTTTTTTGGTGGGTTTTTGGATGCAAAGAAAAAGAAACATACAGAATTAAATCATTTGATAGTATGATACTTCACCACTGATTAAGATTCAAGATATTTCATTGTTGATAGTTCACAAATATTCAAATTCAAATAAGTTTGATGGGTAATAAACCATATCATATATGTCTATGTCCACAATTCCAATGCAATTTGAACTACAAAATCAAAATTCAGTTAATGATTTACTAATCAGATTCAGAATCATGAAGATTCTCAAGAAAATCCACATCCTTATCATCTCCAATTGCTGCAAGTTCAAAATCATTTGAATCCAAAATGATTCCACTTGCACGAGATGCACCATGTGTCATGATGTTATCATAATCATCATCTATGATTCTAGTAAGATCCTGAAACATTGCATCAAAGTTGGCACACTCAGGGGCTACATTCCAAAGCTTGGCTGCCCCTTCCTTGTAGTGATCCTCCTTACCTAATAAAAGACGCAAGTTGGTATGAATGTAAAAATAGTCCTCATCTTTTTTTGAGCCCAAACGATTATGCTTAACTGAGTGGATAAAGAAGTATGTACTCAAATTCCGTTCAGCAACAAAAGAACTTGCAACCTAGACAATGTTCACTATTAAACATAAAAGTGAAAAGCAAATTAAAGAATGTTAAGCACTAAATTGTAGAATAAAAATGGTAAACAAAAACCAAAACAGAATCTTACTTGTGAGAGGATCTTGATTACAAGCAGTTGTAGATGCTTAAATGGTTGGCCATAGAGGTACCACCATGTGATAGCTCCCATGTCATTTTGGTCCTTTATTGCAATTGGACTAAGTTTTTCTCCCAAAGAAAATAAACCAAATTCTGCCCGAACTTTTTTGTGCATGTCATCATCTTGGAAGAGTCTTGCAAAAGTTTCATAGCACCATTAGCAATTTCTTCATCCACATATGGAGCTACACTATCTAGCATAAAAAGTATTTCCTCACTATAGTACCTCAGAGAAAAGGCATATGCAAGGAGGTGCAATGGGGTAGTCATCTTTTTCCAAAGATGATGAATGATTTCCTTCACCTAATTGCATGTGGCTCTACATTTTGTGGGGCCATTCTCATGTGTCTATATGGGGAAGTTTTAACTTCTCTACCATTGTGTCCATGTCATCATAGACATCCCCCCAACAAGGTTGATCTGTATCAACAAAGCAAAGCATAGTCATGATAGGCTCTTTGAAATCCAATACAAATTGCACAAGCCCACCAGCGGTCCTCCAAGACCAATGCCTTGACCTTTTGGACCCTCTCTGAATTTGAAGCCTTCCATATACTCCACTAGTTAGAAATAACCATTTGGCTCAATGCCCCTTGGACTTGACAAGCTATCTCAAAACAATAGTATGAGAAGTGAATCGGGTCTCAGCAATCTAAGCAAGTTAATAACAATATGTCAATAAAAATTAAGCAAAGTTATATACAATTTGACAATTGATCATGACATAAAATTTATTAAAATTAAATAAATAATTAAATTTACTAATTATAATTAACCTTCAACAACTCCTATTTGGAGAATGCTCTAAATATCAATTGTAACATGTGATAATTCATCACAAACATTTGCATCTCCTCCCCCTCTTGGTATATTTGCTTAACCAATCTATTTGAGTGTCGATTTGTTGCATGACCAAGTTGAGGGAGTGTATGTTGCATGGTGTCCGAAAAAATGGTCATATCAGCCCTTAATCAAAGCACCTGCACCCCTACAATTCTTGACATTGTTTGTGATCATGTGTACCACATTCTCACAACCCACCATCTCTATGGCCTCGATGAGAATTTTGGAAATGAATTGTGAATCTTTCATTTCCCCTTCACAATCAGCTGCCTTTCTCCTTTCAGGGACATTGCAATCACATTAATTAGTGGTCATTTTTTTGCATCTTTTTGTCCACCAGAAACAATAGAAACACCCAAAGTTTTCCCAAAACTTCTAATTGATTGAATAGGTCTCTCTACATAAATCTTCTCATTTTGCAATAGAGTGGTGCCTATCTTTTCATACCCAAGATTTGTATAATCAATCGGTGCTTTATTGATGGTTGCTATAGTTTCCTTCCAATATAGTGATCTCACCAAGTTGGAAGGAAGACCATTGGCATAGAGTCAACGTGCAATGGCTTGATTAGCAAGCTCTCTTGCCTCCATTTTAAATGTGATGTCCAATGGACCTCTTGCAAGTGATAATTTATGCTTCTTCCTCTTCCTCTCCCAGTACAGATAATTGCAAGACCTAATGTTTAGAGGATACAATTGGTTCAGTGGGCAATTGCATTTTTCCTTTCCAGATGGAGGTTGATAAGAACTTTTTTTTTTTATCTTTTAACCAATTTATCAGCTACTTCTTGTTCTTTTACATATGAAGCTAGTTGTGCATTAGACATCTGCTTCCCATTATTGCCTTTTTCCCATTGTCATTCCTTGGCCAGAAGAGCCCACAAAATTAAGTTTGACCCAGGAATATGAGCTATTGAATAGTTTTCATTTATTACTTTGGCAATAGTTACACTTCCAAAGTATGAGTCGCCTCTTGAAACCTAAGATATTCTTGTTGTATGTCTCCATAAAGGAGATCCTAAATCAATTTTGAAACTATAGTCTCCTTCCCCTCCCATTGAACATTGACTACCGATGGCACCCATCCTTGCACAATACAATCTCATTTGTTGCTATAAAAAGAAATTAAGTAAATTTAAATTAGGAAAAAAGTTGTAAACAACAAGCATACAATTGCAAAAAAATGATCAAAAATAATAAAATAGATAGTTAAACTTGTTTCTTTATTTCTTTTTATTTTAGAGAGAAATTTGAAAAATTCCTTACCGAACTTGAAATAAATCATCAAAATCTTTAAAAGTTTCATTAAAGGACTCAAGAATGTGAGAAAATGCTTAGCTTAGATGCTTAAAACTCCTTTGTGGAAGCTATCTCTCACCCCACAAACAAACCTCTTTGAAAATAATCACCTTGCCTTCAAAGTGCCAAAATGGTGACCAAATGAGAAGAGAGTCCAGCTGCAAACAAAATGAGATGCAAAATGATTGAATGGCCTATTTTAGGGACGTTTTAGGGTTTAGGAGCAAAAAGAAAGAATAAAAAATATATTGTGCACATGTTTTAATGTTTTTTAAGTTTTATTTCGCTGAAAATGACATTTTCTCTAGCTAGGCTCGTGGATGCCTAAGGAAGTGTTGATGTGAGTATTGTCCCACTACAACATGCAAAATGAAATACTTAATGTTTCGGGGAGAAACACCAAACACTCGATCCTCTCTTGATATAAGGTCATCTCTCATGCTGAGCTTGCAAAGTAAGATCATGAAATGACTCCAAGGTTCCTTCTTAATTAAGGACTTCATTCAGTTTTATGATGTGATATATTGGTTAACACAAAGGGACATATGTTATTCATTCAATGGATATCAACTCTTGCACTCGCAAGGATTTATCTTCACAATGTGAGATGAAAATATAGCCTTTAATTTTCCAAATTCCCACTTCAATTCCAACTTAAACTTATAACTTCTATCTGCTTTTGCTTCTAACTGTGAATGCAAGCAATCATGGATGACTTGGACTCTACTAGATGTAATCTCACTAGTGACTCCACCCACCTAGTCTAAGCTTCTAAGGAACATGCAAATGGTTTTCAAATCAATATCTCCTCTCCAATCCCATCAAATGGATGCAAACTAAAGATTGAATATCAATTGAAGTTAAGTGCATTCAATCATCGACTTACCATAAAAGCCGCCCTTACCATCAACAAGAGGCTAGTGGCCCAAATTTGTTCAATTCAAACAAGTAAACATCCACAACAGCTACCATTCAACTAAACTAATTCAACATGAAAATAAATCTACTCCAAGTGAAAGATTGAGGAAACCATGCGACACTCCAAAGAAATCACAAGTAATTCACCATGAAGAACCAATAATGAACTATCCATTACTTCGAAAGCATCATAGCAACAATTTCATCAAGTCTCTCCCTTAGCTGTCCTACTCTACTCTAGCTCTCTAATCTCACCTCCTAAACTCTAAGCTAAGGAGTTACAAATAAGAAGGCCTTGGCCTTTTATAGTAGTTCCATTACAATGAAGGGCCAAAATTGATTCAAGATCAAGCGCCGAGATTTCTTCCCACAAACCCTAATTAGGGTTGCCATATTTACAACCAATTACATGAAGGCACCAATTCATGGACTGATAAAAAAATCGCAATGATCTTCAATCTAATGAGAAAATAGGACACTTAGCATGTTGTGATTAACTATGCTTGAAATTGAAATTTTCTAATTGGAGGAGACAATCAATTGCCACCTCATCATCCTTATCCTCTGTTTGATGTCGTGAAAGAATTGACTTGAATCACTTGCATCTTCGTAAACCTTTGAGCTTGATCTTTTTTGATTCTCCTCAAAGATGTCCTCATGTAGATGGATCTTTTATGCTTTCTTGAATTTGCTCTTGATTTCAATTCGAATTTGTGGGTTGATAGATTGAACATGGATCTATCTTTCTCACTCGAGTCCTCAAGCTTGAGTCATCTTCTTGTAGTATCCATTTGATGTTTTGAGGCCTTGATCATCACCCTGCCCTCTAGCTTCTCCTTCTTGAATTCACCTTACAAAACAAAAAAGAAAGTTTCATTAAGTTGTTGGAAATATAGATGAAGTAACTGAGAGGGGAGGTGAATCAGTTACCACAAAAACAAATCCATAGATCCCTTAGATGTCTTATAAAACTAGTTACTGTTGTCACTCGGTAAACATACAAAAAAATGTTGTAACTCGGTAGATCCAGTGTATGTTAACTTATTACTGATCTTTAAACATTCACAGTGATTAATATGCAACCATAAAAGAAATAACATGAACACATGAGACACCAGAATTAACGTGGAAACCCAATATGGGAAAAACCACCAAGTAACTAGCTACTGATTTTCACTCTTTTGAAGTGAGCCTTGTTAGGAGCCAACCCTGTTAAAGGTTACAAAACACACTGTTAGGTGTGACCTTGTTAAAGGATTTAATGACCCTGTTAGGAGTGGCCTTGCTAGAAGTCTTTAGAGCAATTCAATAGAACTGTCACCTTGTTAGAGGATTTACAAAATGGCTGTTAGACCAACTCTGTTAAGACATTTAGATATCACTACTACAATGGTGAGAAAGTAGTAATGAATAGACCTTAATGAGATGCAACTGAATTGTTGATATAGATCTCTGTTCTGCTCCACTAGATCCTCTCTAATCAAATAAAACTTTGCTGCTCCTCAAGGATATCTGACCATTCTTCAAAGTTCGCTCACACTTTCTTCTTCAATCAATACACTTGCATGCTCGCTCATTACAATTTAGAGTTCAAAACTTGACCTTTTATTTATACCTTACAAACTGTCAAGTCAGCTCATTTACAAGTTACATTTATCAATAATCATTACCTCAGTCAGCTACAATCATTTCATGAAATAATTAAACTTTATTTTCCAAAACAATGAAATCCTTTATTGGCCAACCCTGCTCGATAGACACTGCTCCAGAAATGATTTCCAATGTTAACCAACTGAAACTTGGTTAACACTGCAAACTCTACAAAATCCTTTGGGAACTGAATGAATTCCGTAAACACTAACTTCTGCCATAAAAACCTTCGACACCCGAGTGAGCTCGGTAAAAACTGTTTCCATAGAGTAATTCTTACAAACGCTCGGTAGACTCTGAAATTTGCTTTGCTGACCAGGTGAGTGTGGTAGACTCTGTCTGCTGACTGATATGACATTTATGTAAAATCAAAGACAACACACAATTTGAACAATTGTATCCAACATAAGTTCGTCTAGAAAAAATCTAAAAATAAAATTGCATCAATAATAAACAAAATTCATCCCACTTATCATTAAAACTCATTTCTCTCACAACTCTCCAATCTGCCCATTTGATTTGTCTTTCATTTTACATTAGTAAAATAAGGCTAAGGGTGTTAAGGTTGTAGCTTCAGTCTGATTGTTTGGATTTGAGATACATTATTGTTATTGGTAAATCATCATTTTCCTATATATATACTTATCCATGTTAAATAATATTATTGTATATAAATATACATGTTTTCTATATATATATATATATATAGCTAATGATTACACCATAAAGACAGGTCTCTTCATGAGACATGTCTCCCCATCTTTTATTTATATGAGATCCAAATCTGCATTTGGAATATATCAATTAAAATGGCCATATTATTACATTTGTAGAAAAGGTCCATGTTACTCAACATGGTACCAAAGCCAGGTTAAAGAAGCACTGGTCAGAATTGAGAGTACATATAATCTTAGAAATACATGGGAAGCAAAGAAGCTAGATGTTGTTGGATTGAACGAGGGAGTATGTCGTCAACTAGGGATTGCTCTCACAATCATGTCAATGGACACCTTTATTTCATCCTTTAGAATGGTCACCTCACGAAACAAGTATATTTAGACTACATCTGTCAATCTTATTCGACCAGATAGAGAGGTAGAGATTTGACAAATCAATCACAATATAAGATTGCTAGATAAGGAGTTCATCCCAAGGCCCAAAGCCTTCAATCGAAGGCAACCTTGCACCAATAAATGAAATGCAAAGTTTGAAAGTAATCTGCAAAAATTGTTTGAGCTTTGCAAATCCAACACAAGTTGGCATATGATTTCAAACAATAAAACTCACAAGGATAGCTATGTTCTCGACACCAAGACTATTGCCCTACTATGCTCAAAAGAAATGACATTTATATTATATCAGTCTATGTACATGATTGAGGAACAACATAGCATATACCTTACACGAAGGTCTCAGAAACTGGAGATACAAAGAAAAAGAAGCATCAATGTCATTCGATGATGAATTCAATCTAAGCCTCTGACTGCAATATGTCAATACAAAGATGAACCACTGAGTATGGAGACGAACTCAATACTTTCCAAGTTATCCATAGGAATGATGAAATCTACAGAAATAAAATTGTTGAATTCGGAGTGAACCAGATGAGATAACAATTTGAAGATTAAACAAGATATGATTCAAAATACAACCACCGTGATAGACAAAGTCTGAAGATAGCATCGTATTAGAGACAATTTTTGAATTCCATTTGGATTGGGGAAGACTGAAGCATACAACCTCTGAATGTACTTAACTAGGGTTTCTAAGTAAGGAGTAACTATCGGTAAGCATAGTAGAAGACAAACGAATCAAATTTGGGTGAGCACCAGCCAATTAGGGAGAAACAATAATGATGGTAAATACCACGGGAGCATTATATGCATTGAAATAATGATAACCAATATATCCATGCTTCATTTTTGGAGAGACGATGATGATTTCAAGTTATTGTACGGTGCCTAGTATGTGATGTTTTTAAAATTGCTCAAGACTGGTTCTAGTTCAGGATTTAAATCAGACGTTACCTTTAATCGAAGAACATAGAGGATATTACAAAAATAATAAAATGGGACAATGTTACTAGATACACGATGAAAGTTGAAAGAGCGTCAAAGAAAAACTATGTTTGAAAGGGGGAGATGTGTAGAATTAAAAAAAAGTGACCATTTAATAAGTTTTGAAAAAAGACAAGAAAATAAATGCCACGTTTGAATATTGGACGTAAAGTATTTAATGGGGGAATTAAATAGCAAGCTGAGAAAGGCATTGCATTTGAATATTTATAAAGGGGGAGTAATCATTGCTCATGGAGAAGTAATAAAAAATGAAGGTCCACCAAATATGAAGAAATCCTCGACTCCAGAAATTTTAGGGAGTATACTATGTGAGGTATCTAAGAAAAAGGTAATGTATTTTATTGAGTGGGAAAGTTATTTTATCTGTTAGACAAACTTATTATATAACATTTCCTTTATATTTAGGTATATGAATATATTTATATATAGAAATTTACAAAGATATTCAAGTTTTGATATTACTAATATTAGAAGTATGATTTTAATTGAAATAATGATAATCATTGATTTGATATTAGAAGAGTAACTAATAAGTTAGTAAATATTAATATAGTTTTACAGAATAAATAATTAATATAATAGTTTACGTCATAATAGTTATTTGAAATATTAAATGGATATTTTAAAAGAAATGTCTTTTATTTTTTATGATCACATAATAATATACATCATACTGAATTATTGCACTGAAATATGTGTTTATTCAAAATAATAATATCTTATAAATGTAAGTGAATATAAATTGAGATATCGATCATATAAGGAAATAATATGTTGGAAATATAGATTATAGTATGCATATAGAAGATGCAATAAATGCATGTATAAAAGTAATTAGATATTTATTGTATTGGAATAATAGGGATCATTCTAAAAGTAATAGAGTATCACATTAGTTTCTAACTATCCACATTTTGTTGGAAAGATCTTATATTGAATATAATCTACGTCTCTCTCTTAGTTTTCCAATACATACTATAGGAGCTATGTGCCTTGATGTTTTCCTCCAAGAATGTTCTTGCAGGAAAAAGAGGGAGATTGAGATTCAAAGGGAGACAGACGACTCATTAGAGGCAACTTTTAAAGAAAGGGAGCATATAGAGGATATGATACAGTCAACCTTTTGGTGATCTTGATCATATTAATTCAGAGGGAGTAAACCACATTATGATAGATTCACTAATGATATAAATTTGGAGTACACAGATTGCAAGATGTGCGTAATATAGGTTTAATCAAAAGATCAAACAAATACCTTTGCATGAACAAAGAAAATTTGAGTTGTGAGACATTAATGAAGCTTTTAAGAATTCATTTGAACCATCTACAAATCTCTCTTTGCTGAATGGAACTCGAAGTATGAGTTGTAGATTCATTCACATGGCACAATCATAATCGATCAATATATTGGCATATTGTGGACATGTTTGAGAAAATGGAAGGACATGTTCGCTTCTACTGTTAAGCTAAATGAATGTTTGGACCTTGAATGGATGAAAAGAGCAAATTAGAACTTAGAAAGGAGTTGTCATATTTGATACAAAATTGGTCAGCAATATAAGAATGAGTGGAAATTTTACATTGTGGGGGGAATAAAAGTCAATGTTCCATTCCCACTTGAACCTTATTTAGAAGGGAGATCTTCCATTCTCAAATAATCTAAGAAGGCAATTTCTAAATCTTCATGTGCAGATAAGTATTCTTATTTTTACATTTATCAACTCGTTGTAGTCCCTCTCTTATTTGTAATTCTATACATACTATAAGGGTTATTTGCCTTGTTTTTTTTCCTTTATGGTTTAAGATGTTCTTACAGGGAAAGAAGGTTGGTACTTTACACATACTACCAAATATTGTGTAGACTCAATTTAATGATAGTAGCTCCAAAGATCCTAATGATCAAGATGGATAAAGTGAGGCTCTTGAAACAAACATCTTTGATGATTGAGATTATGGGTATCCATCTACAGTAAGGAGCTTAGAAGATTGATACTTAGAGGGAGTCTAAAAATACATGTGTGTGACTGCATGGTTTGATGGGCCTACTCTTGAGTTCATACTGAGGAAGTATTGACTTATCACTAGAAAATCGGAAGATTAATATCAGATTCAGAGTAATTCTGACAAGAATCCTTGGGGGAAGAGAAACTCTAAGGGAGTAACTAGAGGACCTAACTTCCTAGAATCATTGTTCAGAGGGAGAATTTTGAGGTGCAATCCTTTGTAAACAATATCTTCTCTATAAGGAGAAGTTCTAAGTGAAATTCCTTGTAATGCATTTTTTTTGTGAGAGAGAATTGAGGTGAAAGCCTTTGTACCACCCTCTGACTGGGTTCATGGTGGTTATTATTTCACATATGATATGTAATGAAAGGTGACAATTTTTCATTGACATATATAAACAGAAGGTAACCATTGTCAGGTGACGATCTGATAAATAGTAGACCTGTTATCATGACAAACTTCATTAAGTTGTTGTCGCAAAGTGTTGGAAGTCATGATAACAAACGTCTCAACCATTGTAAGGTAACGACCTTATCAATAGTTGATCCATCTCCTAACACCAAAATGTGTTGGAGCAAGTATTATCATGGTTCTTCGGGCGGGATTTTGCCAAACACCATGAAAATCAACTGTTATGGTTCTTCAGGCCGGATTTTGCTGGAGACAATGAAAATCAATTGTTATGGTTCTTTAGGCCGGATTTTGCTGAACACGATAACTTAAATCTGTCATAAACCACACTTAAAGTGGTATTCAAATCTTGTATTATAATTGCTTCAATGCTCTTTTGCTAAAGAGGCAGTGTTGAGAAATTTAGCCTTATAGTAAATTGAATATCATACTGAGATGACATCTCTTCATATATTTGAGAACATAATGTGTTCTACAAATCCTCCCTAGCTAAGAGGGAGTGTTAAGGTTGTAGCTTCAATCGGATTGTTTGGATCTGAGATTCATTATTGTTATTGGTAAATCATCATTTTCCTATATATATATACTTATCCGTGATAAATAATATTATTGTATATAATATAGTAATATTTGATATAACATATATATTTATATATTATTTATACATATTATTATTATTTATGTTACTATAATATTATTAAATGATGATTACACCATAGAGACATGTCTCTTCATGAGACATGTCTACTCATCTTTTATTTATATGAGATCCAAATCTACATTTGGAATATATCAATTAAAATGGCCATATTATTACATTTGCAGAAAAGATCCATGTTACTCAACAAAGAGTTAGGAGAAAATCCAAGTCAAGAGAAATTAATGTGATGGAAATCCTTAGCTTCAAGGATTTCCACCAAATTCACTTGGCGCTTCATTTGCTTCAATCCTTGGGCTACGAAAATAATTCATGGCAGGCAACTTTGACGATTATAGAGGACTAGGGTTGGCTGGTGGAAATGTGGATCGACAAACCCAATCTCCAACATTCGGCTTGACAACATTCTTCATGAGTGGAACATGCATGAGCTAATGTTATTATTTATCATGTTATTATCTTATTCTGATGACATTCTTGTTTTACAAATTCTCTACACATCCTCCCCTATTTCAGGCCATCAAGCCGGTGATTCCTAGGTGCTATCAAATTAAATTCACAGTGATACTTCACACCTTCTTCACCATATTCTGGCATTACCACCTGGTGAATTTCTTGGTGTTCTGAACATTGTTCTCTCAGTTATAAGTATTTCAAGATGCATTTGATTCTAAACTAGGTTCATATACTTTCTTGTCATGGATTGAAAATGATTCAAGGTAGCTCTACATATTCGGATTTTTATATATGAGAAAGAAAAGAAAACAGACTATAATTTCAATGTCATATCAACACACGCTAGCACTAAGGAAGTAGATGATCAAAACTGATGGCTTAAGGAAATAACTCTTATGTCCAAACTTAACAAGAAAAAGAGTATAAAAAGGGTTCACGGGTTGTATCAGATGCCTTACGTGACTCTACCTAAAAGTTTGAAAATGAGCCTTGCGTTTGGAATGAATCCGCCAATCGGCTCTAAGACCCCCGGTTTGATAGAACTTAGTCGATGAGCACAATATGATATCGGTTTGACTCTGCAAATTATGAGGATATCTAAACAAGGAATTCGATTGCCAAAAAGAATATGAATGCCGAAGGAGAAAGAATGGATGCCGACAATCGATTAAGGAATCCATAATATAGAATAAGCTAGAGTCTACAGCTTCCTTCAATTACAAGATTATATTCAAAAGTCATTCAAATCGACTTGAAAGAAAAGAAAGGAGGGAAAAAGTAAGAAAGAAAGAAGATGAAAGGTTTTGAAAGTTATAATTTTTTTTTATTATTATATTTTCTCATCTATGCTTATGTGTACGCAATGATAGGGTGGCATCATTGGATTATTATTTATGATGTAATGGTGTCATCTTATTATTATTTACACATGATCATATTTGAGAATGTAAAATAAAAATTAAATAATATTAATATTTGATAATTCTTTTAAAGGTAAAAATTTATGTTTATTTTACATTATTTATTATAATGTTCCACTTATAGCTCATGCGGTTCCACCATGAAATATGTTGCCAAGTCCTAGTAACCTTGCCAAGATAGTTTTAGGTCAAACCTGTCGATTTTGATGGCTGAACTATTCGACCATTCCCTTCCAATGACCCCATTTAGCAATGCTTCCCCTCTCTCTTCAGTCTTCTTCCTGTAATCATTCCAAAACAACATTCTCGCCAAGACATCAATTCATGATTTATAAATTGCAAATTCAAAATCATCAAGTGAGCGTTAGGGATTTCATCAATGTCAAAGTAACTAACTTTACATGCTCATCAAATATGTACAACGGCTATAATTAACTTACTTTCACGTGATCATGAATAGATTGATACAACGGCTATAATTAACTAACTCATTTTCATATGATAATTAAATTGATACAACGGCTATAATTAACTAACTCATATTCATATGATAATTAAATCGATACAACGGCTATAATTAACTAACTCAATTTCACATGATCATGAAGGAATAATTTGATTCAACGGCTATAATCAGTTTAAAATTTTAAGGCAAAATTTGGGATGTAACACACATTAATCAATTACTATGTTGCAATATCGGGCGGCATGTCCATTATATATGATGTGGATGGGTACATGGGTGAATGGGCATGTCTCCATTTGAAGACATGTCCATTCACTGATGTGCCTGATCGGTGGAATGGTTACACCCAATGATTAGTCATAACAAAAGCTAATTCCATTTAAGACTTTAACTAAGTCTATTTGCAATTGATAACAATCAGTATAAATACGATCGTTTCCAAAATTCAAATCTGAGATATTACTTCAATAATAATATGCATTAGTAGTTCTGAATGCTGTGATCTTTATTAAAATATTCAGACGATATTCGTCTACATATACATATCAATATTCTGCATATCGACACATATATATACATGAGTATGGTCTCATGAAATCAGTGCAATTTTCTAAACTGAAACTATTTACCTCAACAATATCTAATCAGTCAAGTACTTTGGTTTTTATCTCAGACTTCAACTCCTCAAATCAAACCCTTTCACACCACTGAAATTATTTCAAATGCAAAGTACCAGCTATATGGAGTGATCAGATTTACAACATACAATGAATACTCAAAGATCCTCCTAACTGTGTCTTTCAACAAAAAAGAGAATATCATTCATGAGGGATTTCATCCTCACAAACCCTTAAAGAAGAACTCTCCAATAATTCATAAATTTCTTACTTCATCCAGCATGCCTGAAAGAGATCTCTTGAATATCTTTTATAATGATCTCACAATAGCTCATTCACTCATCTTACCAATGTGGGATTAAAGAAATCACCTTTTTGGTCTCCCAAATATTAAAAGCCTTGATCTTTAAAAACGTATTGATTTTCTCCTCTTACTCAGGATGTCAAATGGCCTCTTTCTAAATACAATGTTGTATTACTAGGTCAATGGGTACAAGTCACTTAAGTCCTAAAGTGACAATATATAAAACTAACTAAAAATCAAAAAATATCTCTTTTAACAGAATTAAACTTCACCCAATATCCAAGAATGATATGTTTCAGTATTGGTGAAATAGAGGCCTGCCCAACTACTAAAAATAAACACGAACTAGTGTATCCAAACACCAAATTGGCTCAATCTAAGATACATGTAAACCTACTATAAATAGTAAGTGCTAAAATGACCATTTTGGATAAGTTTGTCTAAAATAACTCCAGAAGGTGTTGTTCATCTCCATTTATCAATTTGAACTCACTGTGCATCTAAAACCCCCCAAAAGCAAACACCAACTGCACTATGAGAGAGCTGTGAAAATATGGACATTACAGGATTCCACTATCAAAGAATTCCTAGCCGCATTGAATCTCACCTCTTCTTGAGTGAGTTGCAATCTATGCATTACAAGAAATTCATAAAAGTGTCCTCTTACTTCACGGTGACATTGACTCTAAGTGATTAATGTGCAAATCTAACTTGTATTATAGACAACTCCCAAATGTGGTTTTGATGATATTACTATCCTACTTGGATAGTTATACATTTCCATCTTGCACAGATTGTGTTTGACAGTTCAAAATTAAGGAAGGACAGTAAATTGGGAGAGAAGATGGGATCTTTAGACTATGTTTTCTTGTATCTTATTGTTGAATCTAAAGGAAAATTTCATATTCCCATGTCCTGTTTATTGAGAGACCATGAACAGGCAGCTGTCACCTCAGAAAGTCTTAAGATCCTTATCCTCCAAAAAAACCTTGTAATCTTTCTATGGGAGTATTTACTAAATATGGAAGATCTTATGCTATCACGTTTACAGTCAACTACAAGAACAAAGAAAATGATGACATCCTATGATAAACCCATTTCATCCAACTCTAACTAGGAAACTTCACTTCAGAACCTTGTGTTATGTACAAGATTATTAGACAATCAATAAATTCTACTTGCCATCACTTGATGAAGCACTTTGAGAGTACAAAGATAAGAATTAATGTGACCAAAGATTCTACTGCTAATAATATTTATAGATCTCAAACTTGATTGACAAGAGAGAATGAGAACATTCTGGAGGAAGAGTTAGTAGTTTGAGATGATGCTGGTCCAAGCCACAAGGCCATAAATGACACCATCCCTAGGCACAAAAGGCAAGAATCATGGAAAAAAGTACATCCTCTATTTCTTCCCAGCCATTGAAAGTTCTACCACTATAAGCATGCCGTATTGAAAGAATAAAACTAATGCTGGAGATGGTTAAAAAATATTCTTCTCATATAAGCGGCAAAATGAGACCAATAGAAGCTCTCACAAGAGCTTATTAGAAACTAATATATGCTTCTTACAAGGAAACATCCTATAAATTGCCTATGGAAGACAAAGAATCACTACTTAGAATTATTCTTGTTTAGAAACTACATCTACATTAGAAATACTCTAGGGAAGACTAAGAGTTACAGCTAACAATTCCACATCAAATATACCATCAGTAATTTGAGAGCTCAGGTCTCTGCAATGAGAATCCAATGCTTTAACCAGTTAAGCTCACGCCCTTGGTCAACTCCATAAAGTTTTGCACAATATTGATGGAAACGATGATACTAAACTATTACGAATGCTCACCTGATTTCAGAATTAGTTTATCCTAGTTCATTTGGAATTATTAGGCAAGTACTTGGCCCTGAGATTTGGACATACACTCTAGAAACAGTTCATAGATAGTTTGAGCTCATTTATTGTAATTACACAGGTTAGCCTAGATTCTCCCTCGTAACCTCCTTTATAAAGGGGTATGATTATAATCTGCAAGCTGCTTCTGGATTTGATTGTGTGGGTGTTTCTGCATCAAAATTTCAGATGGATGAAAATGATTATGCTTGGATAACTTTCTCTGGGGAGATGCATTAAGCACTTTGTTGGATGACCCTACATTATTACCGACAGCTTTTGGTAACTCATGGATATTATTTTAGTAAAGCTTAAATTTGAATTTCAAATATATGGAGCTCTAAAGGTTTGTGCTAGTGAGGTGAAATGAAAATTATTAAAAAGATAGTAATAATAAGTACATAGAATAGAGAAAAACCTGGTGATCTGGATTTTGAAACACAAAACTCCTTGGCTTCTGTACATGTACAGTCCCACCATGTGGCTTTAAAAGCCCTGCCAAAACCTGTCAGTCAACGAAAATAATAATGATTGTTGAGACAAATGCACAAACTGTAATAAAGATCAGTTTTATAGCGCCATACAATATTAAAACTTATCAATGGATACCAAACAAAAATATCTAACTCACTAATATTAGTATAATCACTCTTTATTGTACATATTAATGACTTTCTCTTTTCATCCACCAGCGGTATCGGTGCACTAGGATGCAGTCCAATACGTTAAAATAATTAAAAGAGGTGCTCTTGAATTTAGTTTCTAGGCTATTGTCCTTATTCAAAAGTAAGTTCTTGCTTCCAAGGACACATATCACACCCCTAAGATGGATGACTCTTTGGTTTTTAAAGAGAACCCTTCTCTATTATTTTCACTAAAATTTCAGTTCCTTGCAATGTAAAACTATAAACTAGGTAGATTACTAGATTCAAGTTTAAAATCAAGGTTCAAGGCATAATCTTATATTTGAAAATAGCCCTCTTTATTGTTCCTTTTTCACAAAAAAAAAGTCTATTGTGTAGTAATTACATTTGTTGTTTCTAAACTGTTCAATTGCTATCTCTAAAATGTTCAGTCCATACCAAGTGTATTGTCTCCTGAATTAAAACTTAGATTTAGATCACAGTCACTGTTTTAAAACCCAGTGTAACACCAGCTCTTGGGTACATTGAGACGAGTTTCCAAGACAGGGAAAAGGGGCCTCAATTTCGGGACGGTGGGGGCGGCAACCGAGGGGATGCTATATACTATACATATAGAACTTGAAATGCTAGTTATGAAATGATGCTTCAGACAGTTGGTGAAACTTGCACTACATAAAAATTGACAGTAAGTTCCACACTTTTAAGTTACTTTGTCAAGCTAAATGACAAGACATCATCTACTTTTTAGGACAGCACTCTCATTATTCTCAAGAAGAAACTACATAGAGCCTGGTACGTACAATATAGCCTGCAAAGAATGTGTGGTGGATTTTTCTCTCATCATGTAGATATTAGTAATTATCCTTAATCACTGAGTGCCTAAACTTGTAAGCATGCACCATATTTTAACAATGAGTGGGCAACGAAGATGCCTGCAAGAGAGGGTAAGGATATAAAGAGCAGATGATATCAAAGACCATTAAGAAAGGATCTGGAATAAGAGTTGAGAAGGAAAGAAACAAGAATGTAAAATGGGATGTGTAGATTTGTAAAGCAGTAAAGACAGATTTGAGAAGTGAGAGATAGGTGAAGATAAATAAGAAGTGAAATGAGCAGTAGTTTTCGTCGAACAAATGTATCTTTTCATAACTAAATAGTATGACCTTTTCATAAGGGCATTAGCAAATATAAAGGTGTAACTCCCTACATTGAAAAGAGACATAAAAGAAAAGAACTTCAATCGAAATGGGCATCGAAGGGAGATGAATTTGGAGAATTATTTATTATTCTAAAAAGCAACAATAATAGTGGTGGCTCAAATCCTATGAAAGGTGGTGACCTTGTTGGTGTTTCCAACTGATGGTTGGGATAAGCCTAAGGATTTTCCTTCACCTATGGTTACCTACCTCAATTCAGTGGCCAATATTTTGTCCTACATTTTGTCACCACAAAATGTATGTAATGGTACGAAAAAAATTTCAACTTAGTTTCGCATTTCTCTGAGTTTAGTTCATTATTTAATTGGATAGTATTGATCAATCAATTAAGTCCAATTCGCATAATGAACTCTTTTACTAAAGGCTTTCATCAAGTCTTTTTACTTTTATTTTTTGTTGAGCCTATGCTTGATTTTTGAAGCCTTCATTGTCCTTTTTCTCATTTTTGAGTGTGTTTGTTAGTTTTTGGTCTTTTGGTTTTGCTAAAATCATTGCTTTCGGTTTTCCCTTCGATTCGGTCTATTTTAGAGCTTAATCGGAGTTGGCAATCAAAAGATATGATCATTTTAGTGCCCAAAAAGTGGACTCTCCAGGTGCAACTGCACGAATTAAAATATCATGTTATATTTTAAAGTTGACATTCACTTTTTGAAAAATATAACATAAATCCACTTTATGTTATGTTTTTTAGTTACCTTATCACTTCAATGATTATAGTGCACTTTATTTTATATTTTTAAGTTGAGTTGTTTTTTAATTTTTCACATAAGTGACTATATTAACTATATAGTTTGATTTAATTTTTGTATTTAATTTAAAACATCTTAGTGAAAATTACTTTTTGAATGATATTTGCACATTATATTTTTATTTTTATTTTTTTAATCGGTGAATGACTGAAGCCTTGATTAATTTTATAAAAAATAACAAGTTTACAAAAGCTGAACTCCGTTCAAGTAGGCACTGGTAGGAAACAAAGGAGAAAAAAACTTCCAGTCTAGCCTGGGACACATGTCCTATATTATTACAAATTTAAAAGGGGCATACCCCAGGGAACTTGATATTTATCAATAATTTTACAAATTTTAGGGATTACAACCCTTTGAAAATATACATCACCTTTGAATGAGATGCTAGCAAAGTAAGAAAATTAATACTTTGAAACTTTGTCGAGAAAGGACCTTCCCCCTTGAACCATCTTTAATTATATTGGGCTAGGAAAAAAACATGTTAGCTAGCAAGCAAAATCACAAGAATGAAATTTGTAACCAGATCATATGTATATCGAATCCATACCTTAAGTATAAAAGTCAGATTAGTATTACCATTCTATAATATGCTAACAATGAATGCATTTCAAATGAAATAATAAAACAAGGGTTAGCAAACTAGAAATTAAATAACAAAGCCCCTAATGACATTTTAGACCTAAAAAATAATGATGAGGATGACATCTAGAGGGTGTTACTCCAAATAATCACAATATAAATATTTGCACATTATATATTGATATATATATATAGTGTAAATATTATTTATGACCCATTTAAGTAATATTTCTTCAAAAATTATATTAATATGTGCTTAATTCATCACTTAAGTTGTGCATAACATGTCTTTAAACCCATTTACATGAAAATATGCAATTGCCTCTAGAGACCACGAATTTGAGTTAAAAGGCAATTTTAGAGCACATAAAACATGTAAATACATGTGTTTTAAAATGTGCGAACACTCCCCAAGAGTGAGACTTGCATATTCAAAGTGTTTTTAACATGCGCAATGACCCCCAAAGAGTGTGACTTTGCACTAAAGGCCATATTTGAACACATTTTCAAAATATGTAATGCACTCCCTAGAATGTGATTTGCACATGGAGTCTAAAATACATGTTTTTAAAACATATAAATGCACTCCTAGAGTGCGATTTGCATGAGAGACTCTATTACATGTGTTTTAAAACATGCAGTCTCTACCCAAGAGCGCAATTTGCATGAGAGACTCTATTACATGTGTTTTAAAACATGCAATGTCTAACCAAGAGTATGATTTGCCTTTGAATACATGCATATACATTCATGGAACTCGATTTTGAAGATTGAAGGGAAAACTTCATGCATTTGCTCCTCAAGAACACATTTTTGGTTGCAATCTCTAAATCCATCCATTCAAAGTCAACGAAGTCTTCTGCCTAGGGTCCTTTTTGCATTCCCATGCATTTGATATTCAAATCCATGAGGAAATCGTCGAATTTTACAAAGATTTGAAGCCACATTTTTACAAAAATCCCCAGATTCGGGGCAATTTTGATCACTTTTTGGCTCAAATAGAAGTTGTTTTAAGGTTTTGATCCATATTTTTGCTATTGAAGAACACGTTTTTGTTAGAGGGGCCAGAGTTGCCATTGCACCAAAAGATCAACTTGTCAATGCTCAATACAACCAATAGTCTTATAGAACCACAAAAGATGGTTAAGCCATGTCTCGAATCTTGCAAGGGACGCTGGCCCACTATCAACAATCCCCCTCCCAACATCACTCGCCATGGCTTGAAAGGCTTCGAACCTGTGACCAAGCTCTGATACCAATTGTTAGAAAGGCCAAAGTTTTCATTGCACCAAAAGATCGAACTGTTAATGCCCGATACAACCAATAGTCTTATAGAACCACAGGAGGTGGTTAAGCCAAGTTTTGAATCCTGTGAGGGACGTTGGCCCACTACCAACAGTTTTTGCCTTTAGATGTCAAAAATGCTTTAGTTTATGCCTTCTATGAATAACGTTTTTGCTAAAAATGCCTAAAAATTTGGGTTTTTATCCACTTTTTTGCATTTTGGGGTCACATTTTTGCATTTGGGGAAGACATTTTTGCATTCCCAAATTAAAAATGACTCAAATACATGCATTTTTTGGCCATGTTTTTGTAAAAATGACCCAGATTTTTGCATAAAAAGGGCATATTTTTGTTTAAATCACCCAAAAAATGACATTTCTAGCCCATACGTTTGGATCAATAGAGGTCGTTTTTGAGTGGAGACCACGTTTTTGGCATTCTCATGTCAAATTTGATCATTGAATGCCCATTAATCATTTGTTATTTGCAAGTGTGGAGGAGGTCAAATAGTTGTTTGTAAATCTGAATTTGAGGGAGAATTGGTCTTCAAGTCTATAAATCTTGCTATTTTGGCTCTTTCATCTCCAAGTGGACATTTTCAAACTTGCTCATCAATTCATACTTATCTTTCTATTTCCATGCATATTTTAGCTTGAAGCTGCACACTTGTCCATATATATGCCATGAATAGTGCATTTTTTCTTTAAAAATGATGAAAACTCTCATTTTCATACTTTTGGATTTTTCCCAAACTCCAAATTCGAATTTGCACTTTAAAGAAACTTGTCTCTTGGCATGTTTGAGTCTAAAACCAAAAGTATGTGTTTCTTTTGTGCTTGTTTTCATTGTTTGTTTTGCTTTCTTTCTCGTTTTTCTTCATTTGGAAGAAATTGAAAGTTCTTTCCCAAGAACTTGAGCACGTTTCACTTGACTCCACCTTCCACTTCTTAGTGCAAGTGCATCATTCCATTCCATATCCGCCATTACATGCCAAGGCACATTACATCCATTCCTTTCATATGCAATTACATTAGAAGAGCAATACCATGTAATTCCACTTTCCATGTCATAGCACATTGCATCTCATTCCCCACATGCAATTACGTGTAATCTCATTCTCCATCTGCAATTACATGTAATCTCATCTTCCATATGCATTTACATGTAATTCCATCCTTCATATGGATTTACATATAAACCTATTTTCCAAACCTGTTTAACTGTAATCTCACCCTTTGAACTTAATTACATATTGGTATCAAGTCGTGATTACATGTAAATCACTTTAGATCCAATTACATCTGAAGAATCCAACTTTACTAAAAGGTCACTTTTTAAATACCAAAGTCGTCTTTGGCATGCATTCATATGTATCCTAACTTGCATTCTTGGCCATACCCACAAAAGCCCATCATTGCCCACATGCAATCCATCTTTCCAAATCCGACTTTGGCCCTTTCCATCCAAATATAATGCTTTCCAATTCATTTCCAGCCATCATATGTGTTCCATAAGTGTCTAATCCATACTTTGAATACTTACCCCTAATGTGTAATGTCCGCATTTTTGTCAGTATCAGAGTTTCATAGATTAGCCTATAAATGTGATCCTCGTAGGCTAATTATTGTGGATAGAGGGTCTTCTGACGTAGTGGCTTGACTTGGGAGGGTTTTATCTTCTCCACAATTCAATAAGCTACAGGTTGGTCTTCGTTTGGCTCAAATCGGACTTCATTTGGGCTTAGTTTTGTGTACTTACTAATTGTGGTACATTGGTGTGGATTGAGATAGACCTTTTCTATTTTTGGAAAGTGCATTTGGTCAGATGGAGAACTAATAGGTATGACTCCTATTTCAGACGGCATATTTAAATGATGAGTATTTTGGGAGTTGTTATATTTTTAGTGGCCAAATTATTGTTAAATAATTAAATGGCTTATTATAAAGTTATAATTTCACTTAAGTTGAAGGTTGAGTTATCAATGGAAAGTGTCATTTATTAATTAGTTAAGCCAAGTCAAGTGAGAGAATCTAATGGAAGCTTCTAATTAATGTTGTGTGGTGAAGCTTCCTGAGTGAAGTTACATTTTGGCAACAAAAAGAAATTTGGAGGTTATAAATACAAGCCCATTTGTTGAGAAAAGCATACTTGGATATTTATTTGCTTTTGATGCCTTTGTGGCTTTTTTCTGAGTTTTTTAAATTGGGTGCCCTTGCTGAAGTATAAGGATTATTCTGATAATTTTTATTGCCAATTGTGCTGAGGTAAACAATTTGTCTATTTTCCTCCTACTGTTCATACTTCATACTATGTCTAAGGAGAGGATTTTTCCTGAAATTTATTGAAGGAAGTGGTGAATTTCTGAGAGCTGTGATTCAAATTGGGAGTCATAATTTGGTTTGTCAAAGTCTGGCGCTTCTACCTAGGCAGTTGTTGTTCGTTGGAGAGCTGCATTTCATCTTGGACAGGCCTACTATACATTTCCAGAGGTCTGTGTGGGTAATTTCTAGATCTGGTGCCTACATTAGAAGCCCCTATAAACCATTACCAAAGCTGTGATTTGGACTAGGAGCCTGCCATCAACTCATCTTTGCTCTGCTATTTCATTTAAGGCTCACGATTTGATCTCCAGGTCTGCACACATTCCATGTTGTGCCACATCATTGTTTGGCAAACATATTGAGGATTGGTGGTAAATTCACGTTGGTTGGGCATTGTTTTTGCATTGGAGGAGGCTGTGAATTGTCCTAGCCCTGCAACTTTCTAGTTTGGAGTTTTGCATTCCCATATTACCTATGTCAAAGACATCCAAATTACATTCAGGTTCAATTGGATTTAGATTTGCAAACATTGTTAATTCAGTTTTGGCAAGTAAAATTCTGGAAATTTCTGGGAGTTCTTTATCTATCTGAATAGGGTCAATTTTCTGTGAATTGTATCTTCTCTAGAGTTTATTTGGTAAAATATTAAACAGCTGAAGTTTATCTTGTCAGTTCATCTGATTTGCTAAATTGGCATTGGTGGCTTAATTTTCATTTACCATTCTATCTCAGCCAAAGATTTGTCCTACATGTTTGCAAGATAAATTTAGAGTGCGATAAGAAGTTTAGTATTTCATTGTTATGTGGCTTGAAGGATAGTTTGCAATTCAATCATTAAGACTATTTAGAAAATTGCCAAAATTTAATTATTTGAGTGCTTGCCAAGTGTTTAATCAAATGAAAAATCTTTGATAGGTAAAGGGAATTAGTGTTTATCTAAGCTATAATCAGATAGGGATTATTACATCATGGATTCATTATTGTAACTCAAATCCTAAAGTTCTCAAGGATTCAATCTCATTGGAAAATGTTATCATCTTCATGTTGCAGCACACTCTTCAAGATATGTCAAAACTTCTTCAAAGAATAGAGATATCCCGTCAAGAAGGCATGTTTTGATTCTCAAGAAGCAGTAGTTCATTTGATCTTCATGTTTCCAATCATTGTCCAAGAACCTAAATTCATGTGGGAATGTGCCAAGCACTTTGTTTCAAAAAAAATAAGAAGTTGCAAATGCTGGTGGGAAAGTTGTTCTGAGTTTACATTTGGACACCATTGAGAAGGTCTTCAAAGTGTCAGAGACTCTAGTTTGTGCTGATCTACAAAGAAGAATTCACGACAACTTAAACGAAAAAAAGATTGATCACATCAAGATTTCAAATGAGAACGGAAAATCCATCAAAGAGAGTTAGAGGCTATCAAAAGACGCAACGCCATGGTTATCAAGGTGAATGTAGTGGCACAAAATACAAGAACTCTCGACCCCGTAATCATCCAGGATAACATCGCCAAGTACAAGGCCCTTCAAAACAATCCAAAGATTGTTTGAATTTTCTTCCGTCTTCTTCCTTCTATTGTTTTCATGTTTGTGGATTGAAGAGGATGTATTACATGAAAATATGTAATTACATGTAATCCAATCATTTCTCTTGTTAGTTAGACCGGGTCAAAGTTGATTGAGTTGCTCCCATTTTTTCCTCCATCTTTTTCTCAACTCCTTTGCCTATATAAAGGAGTGCCCCCTCATTGTAAAAATCATCTTTTGTTGTATGCAAGAAAGCTCTACCAAACTTGAGCAAGCATAACTTGATTTTGTAATATGAATTTGGGAGAAAAGAGAATAAAAGAAGCAACTGAATTTGAAGCTTTGACTTGAAGCAATTGTAATAGAACAAATTAGAAGATTTGACTGTAATTTGTGCCTATTGTCTTTGATTCATGTTATTATTGTGTGTTCAATAATAAGAGCATAGTGAGTTGAGAAGTAATTGGAGCCGAAGCTTTGACTGGGAGCGATTATGGTGATACATAGACTAGAAGTTTTGGCTGTAACATGTATTACCATCTCAAATTCATGAAAAATAGTTAGAATTCCCCTACTTCTAGAAGTCTTTGCACCCCAGTGGTAGATGTTTTTCTTATAGAATAGATTAAAATAGGACCTAGAGCCAAACTTGTACACTTTCAGCTAGCCTTTGAGTTAGTGTTACTTTATCAGTATCACCGTTTACAACTTTAGATAGAAGTTTCATTTTGCCCATTACTCTCTCTACAAGAAGTGGATTATTTTTTGAAAACTAAGAGGAAAGAATATTGGTAATACCCTTTCAAATCTCTCAACTTCTTGCTTACCTTGAGTTGATCTAAAGAGCGGTGAGAAGGGGGAGCCTTCCTTTTAAGGTAGGAAAGACTTTGTCTCACACGTTGTGGCTAGTCTACCTAGTTTGCGGCGGGATTTTTCCGAAAACTATCAGTTGCAAAATATCCACCCAACACAATAAGCAAGGATTTCTCAAGAAATGAGAAACTCCTATGTTTACCATATGGATTAATTAAGCAACGCACACAGGAAATAGACACGAACACTGAACAGCAAATAGCAGAACTCTTATTATTATTCGCATATACCAACAGTACATCATGCTTTTCTCATATGATAATGATATCTGATGATATGTGTTCCTTACAATGCTTCCCGAAGGGGTTATAAATACTTTCCGAAGAACCTTCCCGAAGGTATCCGTCGGCCAGATACATCATGTCCGCTACAAACTATTTACCGTCAGCTACATAACAAGAACTTTCCCGAAGGGACCCGTCGGCTGATACACAATTTCCTTTCCGAAGGGACCCGTCGGCCGATACACAATTTCCTTCCCGAAGGGACCCGTCAGCCGATACACAATTTCTACCGATGACATCTTACTCTTTGAGCTCTGCAAGACCCAAGTGGGTAAACTTAATACAATATCAACAAATACAAACCACTGGTAGTAAACAATGTAGGTTTAGCAAATTTCTCTCAAAATTAATTAGTCAGAATGCATAATATCAGCAAATAGAATGGGCTTAATCTTAGTAATCCATCATTTTACAATATCCTAATAGTAAAAATCACATAACCGTACTACGAACGGGAAATTAAGAAGATTTTTCCTTTGATGGTTACTGAAACTTGACAAATTTTACACCAGTGCCTTCAATCCTAGTGTCAGAGTCATATGCCTAATAAATCAAAATGATATTGGATACATTATTATCTTATGCACATGCCTTGCATGAGCATTCAACGATTCACACCACGTATGAAACTTGATAAATTTTAGGTCAATGCCTTCAATCCTAGTGACAGAGTCATATGCCTAATGAATCAAAATGATATTGTATACATTATTATCTTATGCATGTGCCTTGCATGAGAATTCAATGATTCACACCACATATCATACTTTAGAGATTTAATATCATTCCCACACAATCCCTGAAATTAATTGTAAGTTTTTAATTCTTTCCTTGAAAGAAGCCAAAACTATGCCATCACACAACCATACCAAGTTTATAAAGACAAGTTAACCTATCCTTGATAGAAAAAATTCATAAAAGTGTGAGGAAACAAAAGATGAGATGAAACACGGTGAGATTTTCATTAATTTCCATTTTATCTACTATTTACAATTCATCAAAACATAACAGTTAGTCTTCTTATTTGTCTGACAAGTACAAAAACCCCAAAGTGTCAGAACCGTTCAATCAACCACAATTTCCCTTAGTAGATAAGATAATGATATTAATGTCCAACAAAACACCAATAAAAGGGCTATGGGACTGGAGGATTACATCAATGAGGCTGACAGCAGCAGGAGCACACAAAAAGCTATGGATGACGATGGATGTCAAAAATTGATCTGATATTCATTGAAATATGCCTTAACTTTAAGGCGTCTAAAATTCATGGAATCCCAAAACAGAAAAGACAACCAAAATGGTTACCCTGTCATGTTTGCAATTTGTTGTGAAATATTTGATCGAGATTGATGACCATATCAGTTGAAAGATGAAGAAAAAGATTCATAGAAGAGAGAGATGCAAGCCTTGCATGTTGCTGAGGAAACAAAATAAACATCTCCTCAAACCACCAGTCAAATTTCTTTTGCCAAAAAGTCATTAGACCTTTTGACATGGTCATCGTATTTTCAACTTGCTACAACTGCATTCAATTTGTTATGTTGCCTAAAAGTAAAGTCTAGCTCATATAATCCATTCCACTGGGCAAAAAAATGCTCAATCAATTTGTCCACATCATCAGTGCATTTATCAACTGCAAGTAACAAAATATCATCCAGCTAAGCCTTCCATTCATCTGTTGTTTTATCCTTGTCATTTTCCTTTACGAATGGAAGGGGAGACATAGACTTAAAGACATTAAATCTCTTGTATGCTTTTAAGATATGCAGATGATATGTATGATGTTGCAACAGTAAATCACTCATTTCAAGAACTTTGTCATTTGTTTCCTTAAACATCTCAGCCCATTGAGCATTATCCACAACATGATCCTTCACAGCCTGCACAATTGACAATTTCTTGCATGATCCAATATTGACAAATTTCAGGTGGATCTCCATTTTCCTTTGTTTGTGAATCACATTGATGATAGCCTAATATCTGTTCCACATTGTACGCAAATGAGGACACGTACCAAAATTTAAGCTTGATCAGGCCTTGAACCAGCTTACACTTAAAAAGCTTCACTTCCCTGCTTAAGAAAACATTGTCTTTCTGCACAAGCGTCAATTGTCTTTCTGCGCAAGAATCAATTGTCTTTCTGCTTTTATCCTTATATCCTTCTCTAACCCCAAATTGATTTTTGTTTGAGAGATATTCACATCAACCTCCAATAGAAGGCCTTTTTCTAGAGTTACTTGTACAAGATCCTCAAGTTCTTTTATTTTGTTCTTCAGATTGATTTACAACCTGTTTTGCTCTTCAACCTTTGCCTTGTTGAAGAGTGAAATATCAACGTTCAGATTTGCAACTGTTTCTGAAGTTACATCCTCCAACCTATACATCATGAATTGCCTGAGGATATCCTATGGGTTTTCAATGCTAATTGGTCTCTTATCAGGTGGATATAGAAACCGGAGTGCCGGGGTATTGTCATTTGGTCTAAATTCAGACCCATAACACAATTTGTCCATCCCTTGATCATTGATTTTGTAATCAACATCACCATATCTTCTCAAATTATTTTTCTACTAGAGATAGTTTATCAACTGTATTACAGGAGCAAAAAAATATACATCAAAAATATGATGTCGATCAGTTCAATCTAGGATTATCATCGGACTGTGAGTAGAATAGTTACAACTTGCAAGTATATAAGATTTACAATATTCTCTAGTCAAAAAAGATAACAGCATTAGAATTAAAAACTAGTTCCAACCATCATTATAATTGCTCCTGGTAATGGGATTATCCCAACCATCTCCATAGAAGGAGTCTTCATCTTGGGCATTGCTGGTATCGGTTTCCTGAGTGTTCCTGACCTCATTTTGAATATTAGTTTGATTGTTCTGATTATTGATGTCACCCTCCACATTGTTGGGGGTTGAATCATGTTGAATACCAACATTGATGTTTCTAGTGTCGGTCTCTACTGCCACAAAGTTGGAAAGATTGATATCCTCTTTGAATATTAACATATTGCCTTCTTTGAGTAATGAAAGAAACCTTTCCCTTGAAACCTCCAAAATGGTAATGATCTAGGACATTATGTGAGAGAGGGTGAGTTTCATAGAAAACCCAGTAAGGTGAACCTGTCTAAGCTGAAAGATTTCCTCATTCCTTTGCTTCCAAATGAGCCATAAAATTTCATTAGTAAGAGGAAACAAAAAGACATTAAGTTTGGTATCAAACTTACCAACAAAACCAACAATAATTTCATGCCTAGACAGACCAGGTCTGTGCTTCCAGTTGACAGGATTAGCAAAGCACATAGACCAGACCTTGCAAGCAAAACTGCACTCAAAGAAAAGGTGTTCAAAAGACTTTAAACAATTGCACAAAGAGCAAACAACAGACTGCTTTCCCATAGGAGAAAGAAAATGACCAACAGAAAGCTTTTGAAGAAGCAGCAACCACCTAAAGAAAACCTTCTTGGGCTCAACATGAGAGTGCCAAAATAAATCAAAGACAAATTGCCATCTAGTGAATGACAAACTAAAGCCCCAGACCTGGTTGATTATATTGAAGATGGCCAAATCATAATTCAATATTTTATAAATCTGCTTGCAAGAAGTCTCTCTCGGAGATTTACCATCTAACCATCTCATTTGATCAATGTACTGTTTAGCATTAAAGATCTTGCCAGGAAAGAATTTACCAACAGCTTTAGCAATTAATGTATATGTTTTCTTCTGAGAGTATGGGAGTTGAAACTTAGTTCTAAGAGCTTCTCAAATTATCAAACATGATACAAGTTGATATATCCAAACCCAGAAGTAATAAACAACCAGCATCCTTCGAGATTTGCCTCCCCTCTTTGGGGGTCATTGTCCATAACTCTTCTATGACCTCCTTCCAGAAAGTTTTTGATGCCTTAGCCTTCTTATCCTCATCTGTGGTATTAATCATGTGCACCAACTCCTTCACTTTCACATCATATACAAACATCTTATACTAAGGAGATTTAACAAATTCATGATCTTTATGAATTTCTCTGCAGCTTTTCTCCTTACATCTTCAGTCAAATACTCTGAAATTTCCAGAATACCATCATTGTCACCCACATTGGCTGATATGGCTCAATTTGAGCATCTTGAGATACTTCTCCTCCTTCCTGACCCCCTATTGTATTTCCATAATCTTGTGAAACAGCCATTGAGGTTGACTGTGCAGTTGACTGTCGACCAAGGGCCATAGTGTTGTTGTTTGTAGCTGCAGGAGATATCTTCTGCATACCTGCCATTTTAAACTTAACTCTCTTCGTGCTGTGTATGCATGTGATAAAAGCATCTGACCTTTTAGGTGGAGGCAACGAAAGATTTTCAGACAAAAGAAAGCAACAAAACAAGAGGATGCAAACCAAAATAGACACCCAAGAAGCCTTCTTGATTTAGAGATGTGTCCAATGCTTTGGATGTGTGCTCAATGATAGTTGTTCAAGCTTCAATGGTGTAAGAATATGGATCCTAGGATAATTTTGGCATTAGTATGTTATGAGTCATGCTTTAAATCTCAAAGGGAAATGATAGATTTGCTTGAAATGGTGGATGATTTGTGAAGCAATGAGGGTTCAATTTATAGGCAACGGGGAAGTGAAATGAACGGTCAAGATTGCAAACTTGAGGAGTGGTCAAGATGCATTTGAGTGGAAGTATATGGATTGTGCTCTCTCAAATCCATAGCCTTGTGACAAGTGTCACAAGGAGAGAGTTTGAGAGGGCATTAGGGTTTGGGGAGATATGTCATAAAGGCACATCTTGTCTCAAATCCTCAAAGGTCAAACCTTGAGGATTGTGACCATTTTGGGAAGAGGGAGTGGGGTATAACAATGTAAGAATGTGGTTTGAGGGGTAATGTCCCTTGTCTCCCGAGTTATCTTTGAATCTCCGAGCTTATGAACCTGTAAGTATGTTAGTATTCCAATAGAAAATATGTATATATATAAATTTACAGCTAAACAAGACAAGCTTAATTTGTGAACATTATGGATCCTAATTCCCTTCTTGAGGAAAGAGTCTGTGGTCAGGCATTTAGGTAGGCCTCTTGAGGCTCTATTTAAATAGAAGAGATCTTCACTAAGGGCCTTCTTCCCACTATGCTTCTTCTCCTCAAGTCCTTATGGATAGTTGTGTTAGATCTCTCCATTCTTCCTAGAAGAGATCTTCCTCATTCTAGGCCTCCTAGACATTTATCCAATCTTCCCATATGCATATGTCTTAAATTACAGTATATACTGACCTTCAGAGATTTCTATCTCTGCCTTAGGAATTATAATATACACTGGGAATGTCTTGAGATTCTATTAATTTATTCTTATCATTCCTATTTGTATATGTATCTTGTCCTCCTTATTAGTTTTTACCGATGCCCCTTGTAGATCGTACTGCTTCACTCCAACCTAAGACCCGTTATTTCTGTGTGTTTTAAGAATGGCTGAGAGTACGGGATGTATGTGTCTCTAGTGGTATCCTCTATTCGTTCCTTCCCATGTTGTATCAGTTCTGTTGATCCTTATTATGGAGGCATGATGGTAGACTGTGATTCTTCTCTACAATGTTTGTGATTCTTCTCTACAATGTTTATGTGACGTCCGAAAACTAGTGACTCCCATGTCGTCTTCTTCCTTCTGTGCTCTGTTTGAAGTATTCTCCGCATGTCCTTTCCTTCCTCCCTTTCATTGCGGATTTATATGCATTTTTAATTCTGCGTGAAAGGTCATGGCGAGTATAGATCGTGTTTTTTCAATTTATCGAATTGTTAACTTTGACTATTCATAATGGTCGATTATTTTATTTAATTATTATTGTTTTTGATTTAGAATAATTTAAAGAGTCAATAGTAACAAAGATTCATAGTCTGCTTAGAAATGTATTATATTTGGTTAATAAATGAATAATAATTGTTACATGTATAGGATTTTTAATGTCATTGTTAACTTGGATTTCCCAGGATTATTACAGTGTAAGAGCCTTTAAGGTTGACAAGTGGAGGAGTTGTGATCGAGGATGTGAACGGAATTGACTTAGTTCGAGATAGGATTTGTTAATCCTCATGATTAAGGATGTGCAAATGTTTAGGAAGTGATCAGGCTAGGATTAGAGGGCAAATGGGAGATTATGGAGGATGTGATGGGACAAGAGCGAACGAGTGGAGGGCTAATTAGTTAATCAAGGATAATAAACTTAAAAAGAGAGGTTAGCATTTGTGAATGGATTGGATTGAGTCAGAATCAAGGGTTAGGTGGTTAGAGGATGGATTCGGTTAGGGGTTAAAGTTAGTAGCCATGTGCTCTAATTGATTAAAGGGAATTTATTTAATCAAAGCGGGGAAAGGGAATCTTAGGAACTAATTTGACTATGCAAGTGTATTTACTTAAATTAATAGAGGAAGGGGGATTTAATTAATTATCTAGGTTGCATGGGTACATGTACCTACACCCCTGGTACGCATACCCATGTACCCAAGTACCAGGTACACGTACCCCAAGTACCAAGTACTCAGTGGGGAGCATCATAGCTAAGGACCTTGATTAAGATTTCTGATATTTGTATCAATGTTTTGTTTGTTTATCAGCTTGTTGTTTATAAAGCTTAATTCAATACGTAATCAATTTGAAACTTATAGTTCAATATTGATTAACATTAAACTTTATCACTGTTCAAGTCAGAAGTTTATCATTTGCAATATGGCATTGTTATATAATTTATGATCTTCTTGTTCATGTTTAAAGTCAGCCTTCTCTGTTATGCATCAAAACATTTATCAAATATTATTATTGCAAATCTGAAACTGAAAACAATGCATTACAGTTGCAAACTTTATCACTGTTCTTGTTTTGAAAAAACCATTGTCATGACTCATAATTTCAGATTTTCTATAAGTATTAAATTATATAAATAAAAAAAGTTTGATGTACTGAAGTACCCCCATTTCCTTTTTTGGAAAATAGCCGTACCCGTACCTGTACTCATAGTACCCAAGTACCCCCATCCCCATGCAACCTTGTTAATTATTTGGCAATAGATTGCCATTTGATAATTAATTGGACATTAGTTAATTAATTAATTAAATATTTAAAACTTAATTAATAATGCCCTATAAGACAATTAAATTGGATTATGAATTTGTGCAATTTAAGGGTCCACATGCTATTGCATTCTTGTTTCCAGCAAAATTGAGAACTCAAAAGGCTTTTGGTATATGCGAAGTCACCTTCTTGTATTCAGAGGCTAGAGTTATTTGCTATATCGGAAGAGCATATAGCTGCCATATTTTTTGAGGGTGAAATGGCACTCTTATGTAACCACTATCCTGGATTAATGAATATAGAGCACTAGAGTAGTACGGTGATCAAGATTGTTTGGATTTCCCATAATTGCTAAGAATGCACAAGTCAAGTATGTTTTGGTGACTCTCAACAGTGATTATTTGATGTTCATTTATATCTGGACAAAGCCTAAGTTTTTCTGCAGTCATTCCTTGTTATTATCATTTCTCTGTATTTATCATAGTAGATTTTTGTTGTTTACTAGATCAATATTGTAATCAGGCATCTATGTGTATTTGTTAAGTGTAAACAATCCCAGAGAGGATTCATTCCTTCATTAAGCGTGTGAGTTTTGTATTCAAAGTTGGAGATTTTTAAATAAACAATTACTTTTGAATGTGGTTGGGTTTTTTTTTCTCCCTCAAGTAGGAGGGTCTTTGTTTTCCATTTTTATGTTCTTTTGTTATTTTTAATTCCTTGTATAAAATAATTAACATGGTACCAAAGCCAAGTTGAATAACAGCATATAAGATTTTTTAGCAATTGATAGAAATCCAAGGTTTCATTTATAAATTCTATGTAGATGTCTAGACTTGAACCATTTCATTGTATATGTATTGGTTTTACCAACCTGATCACATTTTCTCAGAGATTTTTTGGGAATATCAGAACCATATTCTTCTAAATTTCTAATACAATATTAGATTAAATTAGGGCTGACATTTCTGGGTGCATGGATTCATCTTGCTGGAGTTTCAGAAAAAATGGCATGTAATTGTTACACTGCAGAGAATACCTTGCTTAAATGATTTATAATGGGAAATGGACTTTCCAAAGCTCGACTAGACTGGAGATTGGAGCTGTGTATGCTTTTGGTCAGAGCCTTATTATCCATCGGGATGCACATTTCGCTAATAAGTTTGATGGTTGAGTTTGGCTTCCTCACTGTAAAAATAATAACAAAATGTTTTCCTGCCATATGTGGAGAGAGTAATTTATCTGGATTTCAATCTTACCATATTGAGAAGCTATGAGATATTAAGTTTGGGGATCAACAACAAAGAGATGACTGTTTTATTATTGGACCTTTAAATATTGATCATGAATTTTATGCGGTTAATAATAATTCATACGATATCACTCGGAACAGTGAATCTCCTATGCTTTTAGCATTGATCTGTATACTTCTCTTCAGAATAGTTTGACTTTATGAACTACTACTAATCTCTCCAAAATGCTTCTAGGACGGATCAAAAAAAAGGATGATACCATAGGAATTCAAGGAAGTAGAGCTTAATGCATCTTGTAAGAAAGTCATGCAGGCTGTAGAAATAAACAAGCATGGGGACACTGCTTGCAGTCATGGAACTGAATTGGTGACACATAACTTCATTACAGAGCAAGAGCCTATATGGATTGTCATTGCGATCAATTTCTTCGAAGAGGAAGAAATGACATTTAGAGGGAATTAAATTCTCTTTGAAAGAAAAATAAATTCGGTTGTTGAGATTGACGCAAGGAGCTTGTATGGCAGAGGTAGAGTGACAAGTCTTGTACAAAGGATCAGCAAGCTCAAGAAGCACTGTGGCCTGAAAAGCTCATTGTTTGGTCAAATATTGTAGCCACTTGTAATTTATTATGATAATCAAAGTCGTCAGAATATTGCCCTCGCTGAGAGGTTGTCTCTATTGAGAAGGATTCTCAGCATTCAGTTGTTTTTATTATGAGCTTAATGTTTTTATTCATCTCATTGTTTGGTCAAACATTGTAGCCAATTGTAATTTATTATGATACTCAAAGTTGTGAGAATATTGCCCTCGCTGAGAGGTTGTCTCTATTGAGAAGGATTCTCAGCATTCAGTTGTTTTTATTATGAGCTTAGTGTTTTAATTCATCCCTGGAAATTTAATGTTACATCCCACATTCTTGTCTCTTAAAAATAATCATTTAGTTGTCATATATTTCATGTGGATGGCAGTTAGATAGTTAAAAACAGTTGAATGTTATGATCATGAGAAATGGAAAATTTTGGTTGATCGTTTGATTCATGCAGAGTAACGAGAATCGCGCTGAAATCGCGTGAATCGCCGATTCAGCGATCAGATTCATGCACCCCGATTTTTTTGGAGTCGGAAATCGTGATCGGCGATTTCATCGGGTGAATCGCCTGAATCACATGTATCGGCGATTCACTCAAAAAATCGCCTGAATCGCCATTAGAAATCGCCAAAAATCGGTTGGCAACAGCATGCATGTTTAGTTGGAAATAATAAAAAAATCACTTATGTTTTTTGCTTTCTTTTTTACCTTTCCTCTTCGTTATAACCCTAAAGGGCCTTCTAATTGTTAAGCATGACTAGAAGAGAGGAGAAGAGAAAAGAAGAACCATAGGTTATAAAAAAAAAACGACGACAAATAAAAAATGTTTAGAATGCATAACGGATGATGCCCAAGGGAAGGGAAAGACATAATCAGGTAGTAAAACATCAGCGGTTCCCAGAAAGAGTGTGGGATCAGAAGAAAATCACAAAAACACTGTGTTCCATATAGTTTTGTGTGGGTTTCAGAGTGCAAATTTGGTTGGCGACGGGGCGCTGCCCCAGGACCCCGCGAGGGTGCTGCCCCTCGACCCCGCTGGGGGCGTTGCCCCCTAGACCCCCAGTCGTTGCGGTTATCAGTCGTGGGAAGTCTCACCAGTTGATGAGACCTGAAGCTGTTGCAGGCATGGAGTGTCTGTGGTGGAGAGAACAATAGAGCAAGCCTTTCGAGAGGGGTGATATGCTTTGAAGCACTTGGAGTAGGTGTTGGATGTGAAGCTGTCTTATAAAAACTCTTTACCCCATGTGGTAAACACAAACTTCCATGTTTATATATGTTAAGTTTCAACTTCTATTTGATGATGTTATAGTGTGTTTAAGTTATATTCAATAAAGGGTGCATGAAATAAGTCTTAAATTGTTAAAATCTCTACATTTAAAGGGTTTTTTCAAATTTGCCGATTCATCACCGATTCACCGGCGATTCACCCCCGATTCACAATTCGATTCGGCCGTGCCGATTCCGATACGATTCCGATTCTCGTTACTTTGGATTCATGTGAAGATGACTTGTAAGGTTTAGTTACAAATTTATTGAAAATGATAATTATTATTTTTCTCAAGAAGTTATAAATAAACTAGTTGTCATTGGTATTGGTGGTTAGCCATTGTGATAATTATGAAATATTTTTTATTATAATATATTGTTTTAAATTGAGAAATATGCTATTATCGTGGAAATATTCCTTTTGGATGCAGGAGAAAACAAAGGAGGAAAGCATTGCTATACGGGATATAAGGATTGGGGCACCAAAAAAGTCCATCGATAGGCCATCAAGTATGGGTTCTAACCATCTAGGTTAAGTAATTATTGACTAGGTAAGCAAGAGTATATATTGGACAAACATGAGCTACCTAGTCGGTTTAAAACAAGAAAACATTAAGTATTTATAATAATATAGATTATTACCTTGATCATGTGAAGTCTCCTAACTAACACCATCATATTAGGACATCCATACGTATGCATCCACATATATGTATATGTTCATATTATGTTGCAAAATAAATATACAATTAACCTATGCACATGTACGTATATATGTATGTGCAAGTAAAGATGGCACAATACCATGATGCCAATATATTCAATGTCATAAGAAAGGAGGAACCTTATAATTATCATAATTTTATTTTATTTGGCTCCATTGTGATTGAGTGATATTCCATTCCCATATCCGTTCCTTTTCTTTAAAATTTTAAACCGCAGGAGTTACTCTTGACCGATAAGCTGGCCACATACTGCCACCTTGGCTTCTTTTTGTAACTGAGAATATGTTGGGGGGCGTCTTATTTATTTTACCACCAATAATCATGCAGGCCTCTCTCTCTCTCTCTCTCTCTCTTACCACCAATAATCATGCAGGCCTCTCTCTCTCTCTCTCTCTCTCTCTCTCTCTCTCTCTCTCTCTCTCTCTCTTCTTAATTTTCATTTCCTCATAATGGGAAAAGCTTTAGTTTACTTCCTACAGCCTCAAGCCGAAATCTGCAACCATAATAGACTCATTGGGAACCTCCGCAATTATAAGAAGATAACAGAGGCTTCAGCCTTGGGAATTTCTGTAGTAGACAACTCCAAATTCCAATTCATTGTGTCCTAACTAGTATTCCTCAAATCACATGAGGCAGCATATCAAGCATATTCAAGTTATGCAACCTTGTTCTTGCTTAGTTACAAGTTGATTTTCATTATTCTATGTTGATATTGATTGATTGCAAGTTATGCAAACCTTGGAATTCTTGATGCCACGCTAATAGATTGATTGTCATTAATGTAGTCATGTTTGTATCTAATAAAAAGATACGGAATCCCTGTGAAAACACTCATGCTCATCTTTCTTTGTGTATAAAATATTTTGTAATCAAGCACCATATATTTTGATGTGTAAAGATATCCAAACTGATTTATATAGAGTCGTAGACCATATACCTTTGAGATAAGCTCAGCTCGAGGAATAATAATATACTAGATAGTAAAATCTCTACTTATTTTGTGCATGAACTTGGGATCTCCTAGGATGCACCCAAGATCCAAAGGGTCAAACAAATCAAGGTGGGAGGAGAGGCATCCCTATAAGCACAAAAGAAACTCAGTAAAGAAGGAGACTAAAATGTAAGAACTATAAGAGTTACTGAGTCAGCTCATGGTTATCTAATATATTTTCTTGTTGTCAAGTCGAGCGGTGGGTGATCGGGCATATTTTGTAGCCCACTGAAATCCTTGGCCAAGGTTGGTTAGTGTCATACTTGTCACAGCGATCACTAGATGTCAGAGTGCTAGCTGACAGAGGGAAAGTAGATGGAGGATATCCACTGCCTTGTCTGTTGCTTAGCCAACGCTCTAACACCAAAATGCTCAAGTGGCAAGTTCATGGTGCCCTATACATTTCCTCGGGGTAGGGAGGGCCTTTCTCGAACAAGATTGTGTGGGGATAAGTTAAGGTCCGAAGTTGTGAAGTTAAGCCCATGTCAATGCTTTTCCTCTTCACCAAATGTTGAGGCTTGCTCAACACAATGAACTATCTTTTGCTTTATGTATGGTACTTGATATTTCCTATTCTCAAATTATCTTTGCTTTTACAATATTTGATCACGATACTTAGTTCCAATATCTTCTTATGCTGTTTTTATAAAGTTGTATTAGAAATGGAAGGTATTAGTTAAGCAAGTTGAAACTGAATTTCATATGAATTTAGATTAGCTCGTTACTATTTTTTGAATGTGAAATGCAATAATTGAATAACATTGATAAATTCTCTTTCATTTGAACTAGTTCGTTATATCCTAAAATACAATTAGTATGTTATATTAATTTAGTTAATTACTTCTCACTTAGATGGAAGCCGTAAGTTTTGTTTTAGCTGTTAAACTCTCTTCCAATTCACTTTGTAGAGTAGTCATTATACGTTTTTCGTTCAGATGAAAGTGAAAAGAAACATAACCTTCTATAAATTATCTATGTTTTCTAATAGTTGAGAAAATGGTATGTTGCATTTGGTATCAGAACGCTGGGTTCAACTCTGAACCTTGGGCTCATCACTTAACCACTAGGGAAAACATAATTTCAGATTTAAATATTAACTAAATGCATATCCGGAAGACTCCTCACAAAAAACCCAAGCACCCCATATTCTTTTATGTACTAAGGAACATGCGGAAACATGATTATTCCTATTGCTCCATACCCCAGGATGATGAAACCTAGGAAGATTATGACGAGATCTTTCACAGATTTCCCCACCTCTTCTCCAAGATTTGAACCATAGATTTTGCTATCTATCATTTAAAATTGTGCATTGTTTATTTAAGTAGAATATTGTTTTCTTTATAATATAAAGTTCATCAGGGATGATGAAACACAAGGGGAGGGTATGTTACATCCCAAATATTTGCCTCTAAAAAATAATCATGTAGCCATTATATATTTCATTTGAATGGCAATTAGACAATTGAATGTTATGATCATGAGAAATGGAAAATATTGGTTGATTGTTTGGTTCATGTGAAGATGACTTGTTAGTTGTTAGTTACAAGTTAATTGAAAATGATAATTATTATTTTCCTCAAGAAGTTATAAAGAACATAGTTGTCATTGGTATTGGTGGTTAGTCGTTGTGATAATTATGAAATACTTTTTATTATAATATATTGTTTTAAATTGAGAAATATGTTATTATCGTGGAAATATTCCTTTTGGATACAAGAGAAGACAAAGGGGGGAAAGCATTGCTAAATAGGATATAAAGATTGGTGCACCAGAAAAGTTCATCGACAAGCCATCAAGTATGGGTTCTAACCATCTAGGTTAAGGATTTATCGACTAGGCAAGCAAGAGTATATATTGGACAAACATGAGCTACTCGGTTCAAAACAACAAAACATTACATATTTAAAATAATATAGATTGTTACCTTGATCATGTAAAGTCTCTTGAGTATAATGACACTATTATATTAGGACATCCATACTTGTGCATACACGTATATGTATATGTGAATATTATGGTAAAAAATAATATTACAATTAACCTATGCACATGTACATATATATGTATGTGCAAGTAAAGATGGCACAATACCATGATGCCAATATATTCTGTCATAAGAAAGGAGGACCCTTATAAATATCATTATTTTATTTTATTTGGCTCCATTGTGATTGAGCGATATTCCATTCTCATATCCACTCCTTTTCTTTAAAAATTTTAATCGTGGGAGTTACTCTTGACCGATACACTGGCCACATACTGCCAACTTGGCTTCTTTTTGTAATTGAGAATATGTTGGTGGGCGTCTTATTTATTTTACCACCAATAATCATGATGTCGTCTCTCTCTCTCTCTCTCTCTCTCTCTCTCTCTCTCTCTCTCTCTCTCTCTCTCTCTCTTCTTAATTTTCATTTCCTCATAACGGGAGGAGCTTTATTTTACTTCCTACAGCCTCAAACCGAAATCTACAACCATAATAGACTCATTGGGAACCTCCGCAATTATAAGAAGATAACAAAAGCTTCAGCCTTGGGAATCTCTGTAGTAGGCAACTCCAACTTGCAAATCATCGTGTCCTAACTACTATTCCTCAGGTCACATGAGGCAGCATATCAAGGAAATTCAAGTTATGCAACCTTGTTCTTGCTTAGTTACAGGTTGATTTTCATTATTCTATGTCGATATTGATTGATTGCAAGTAATGCAGACCTTGGAATTCTTGATGCCATGCTTATAGAATGATTGTTGTTAATGTAGTCATGTTTGTATCTAATAAAAAAATACGGAATCCCTGTGAATACACCTATGCTCATCTTTCTTTGTGTATAAAATATTTTATAATTAGGCACCATATATTTTGATGTGTAAAGATATTCGAACTGACTTATACAAAGGCATAGACTATATACCTTCGAGATAAGCTCAACTCAAGGAATAATAATATATTGGATAGTAAAATCTCTACTTGTTCTTTGCATGAACTTGGGATCTCCTAGGATGCACACAAGACTAGAAGGGTCAAACAAATAAGGGTGGGAGGAGAGACATCCTTGTAAGCACAAAAGAAAGTCAGTAAAGAGACTACAATGTAAGAACTATAAGAGTTACTGAGTGAGCTCATGGTTGTCCAATATATTTTCTTGTTAAGTTGAGCGGTGGGTGATTGGGCATATTTTGTAACCCACTGAAATCCTTGGCCAAGGTTGGTTAGTGGCATGCTTGTCACAACAATCACTAAAGGTCAAAGTGCTAGCTGACAAAGGGAAGGTAGATGGAGCATATCCACTGCCTTGTCTGTTGCTTAGCCAACACTAACACCTGAATTCTCAAGTGGCAGGTTCATGGTGCCCCATACCTTTCCAGGGGGTAGGGAAGGTCTTTCTCGAATAAGATTGTGTGGGGATAAGTTAAGGTCCGAGGTTGGGATGTTAAGCCCATGTCCATGCTTCTCCTCTTCACCAAATGTCGAGGCTTGCTCAACACAATGAACTATCTTTTGCTTTATGCATCGTACTTGATTTTTCTTATTCTCAAATTATCTTTGCTTTTACAATATGTGATCACGATACTTAGTTTTGATATCTTCTAATGTTGTTTGTATAAAGTTGTATTAGAAATGGAAGGCATTAGTTAAGCAAGTTGTAATTGAATTTCATATGAATTTAGATTAGTTCGTTACTATTCTTTTGAATGTGAAATGCAATAATTGAATAAGATCAATAAATTCTTTCATTTGAACTAATTCGTTATATCCTAAAATACAGTTAGTATGTTATGTTTAATTTAATTAATTACTTCTCACTTAGATAGAAGCCGTAAATTCTATTTTAGCCATTAAACTCTCTTCCAGTTGATTTTGTAGAGTAGTTATTATACCTTTTTCATTTAGATGAAAGTGAAAAGAAACATAACCTTCTGTAAGTTATCTATGTTTTCTAATAGTTGAGAAAATGTTATTTTACATATGGTATCAAAGCGCTGGGCTCATCTCTAAACCTTGGGCTCATCACTTCCCACTAGGAAAAACAAAATTTCAGATTTAAATGTTAGCTAGATGTATATCTGGAAGACTCCTCACAAGAAACCCCAACACCCCATATTCTTTTCTCTACTAAAGAACATGCCAAAGCATGATTATTCCTATTTCTCCATACCCCAAGATGATGAAACCCTAGCACAGCATTTGCAATGAATAAAGAAAGAAAGGGTGAGATGGACTCCTGCCAGGAAGACAATACTGAGAAACAAAATTATCGAAGCATGGAATGGCCGACAAACTTATCCTCTCATGATTTTTCGTAAAACATGTGCAAGGTAGGATAAGCCCAAGATTGAAACTAAACAAAATAATCCCTTTAGTTGTGTCCTCAAAAGAGGAGATTTTGTTGTAAATAAAGTTGTTACAGATGTAACCAGCAATTTTGATGAATTTAATAAAATAACAAATTAGTGAAACATCTTTTGTTGTCTTTACATTCTTCTAAGCAATACTATACATCTAAGTGTGAGCATGATTTTGTACATTACAGGAAACTTTAAAAGAAACACATAGGAAACATGAACAACAATGGAAACATTGTAGACAATGAAGTGACCAATGATATCAATTCTTGGATTCCCTGGGATCTATTGCTTCAGGCCTTGCTAGACACAAACGAAGTTGGATAATACGGAAAAGGAAATGAATGAACTGGCAGCCCAGGTCAAGCAAGGCCAAAGGGTGACACACTCCTCGCTTCCACGTAGAACTGAACTTGAAAATTCTAGTAACAGTGAAAGAGGTACTCAAGCCTCACCACCCAATCTGAGAAACAAAAGAAACTAGAGATAGTCAGCGACTTGTCCTCAAATATTAAAAAGATCAAACTGCCTAGGTTCTTAGGCTCCGAGTCTGGGGAGGATGCAGAGGTTTGGTTAACTGAAATGGAGCAATACTTTGAAATCAAGTGTTTTTCCGAAACTTCGAAAGTAGTATGGGGAATATAACACCTTTCAGGGGAAGCAGCTACTTGGTGGGGAAACATTACAATAGAGCTCAACATTAAGACAACTGAAGTCACATGGGACAAGTTCATCTCCATCTTTAAGAACCGATGGTTACCCCAGACCTTTTACGATAAAAAACTATTAGACTTTAAGAGCCTTAAGCAAGGAGATTTGACTGTACACAAGTACTGGGAAAAGTTCACTCAACTGCTAAAGTATGTACCCTCGTACTAGCAAGACAAGAACCTAAAAGTTAGAAAGTTTGTTATGGGATTTAACAGTAGGATTAGAGGAGCAGTGGATGTCCTCACTCCACGAACTATGGAAGAAATGAGAGAGAGGGAGAGAGAGAGAGAGAGAGAGTCGTCCGTCAGGAGCACAAAATAAAAAGGGATGACTCTATTCGGGACAATAAGAGAAAAACTAGCTAGAACACAGAAGTTTTAGATTCAAGGCCACACAAAAAGCATTTTAAGAACTTTAGGACCAGTAAACCAGAACCCAAGGGAAATGGTGGTAAAGAGTTCAAGGGTAACTCCAACTTTAATGGGGGTAATAAAGGAATGAAAAGAAAAGACCACCTTCTGGGTGTTTCACATGTGGGGACCACTATGCCAACAAGTGCCTAGCAAGCCAAATACCAACCAGCCACCTTGACCCCCATTACCATCACACCAGGTCATCTATCAGCAGAGGATTCATGTAGCACTGTATAACCGGCAAGCAAAGCAATAGCTTGGTCTGATAGAAACTCCAAGTAAGATCTATGGAAACTCTATATGTATACTAATTGATTTAGGGGCGAATGAATGTTTTATCTCCCCAAAATTGTTAAATAGATTTCCTAAGAGCACTAGTTTAATGGCAAAACCGTGGACCGTTGAATATGCAAACCAGACAAGGGCTAAGGTAGAACAATGTTTGTTTGAGGCCCAAGTTGACTTTTCGAACTTCTCCACAGAAGTGAATCAATATGTAGCACCTCTAGGGTCCTATGATATCATTATGGGTATAAATTGGCTCAATGAGCATAAGGCTAAGGTGGATTGTCTTGCCAAGACAGTAGAGTGTCTAGATGACCGAACGAATCTTGTGAGCATTAAAGGAATTATGCACGAGGTTAAACCTCGCCAAATCTCAGTCCATCAACTTAAGAGGTATAGTAGAAAAGGGTGTGATATTTTCGCAATTAAGATAGAGAAATTGGTTGAACCAGAGGATAATACTTATCAAAATGACTACATCTTAGAGGAGGGAGAAATTAGATGAATCTTGAAGGAATCCTTTGAAGACAAGTACCCATATCTTAAGAAATTTCAGGATGTATTTCTAGAAGAGCTCCCTGGTCTACCCCCATCTAGGGTGTTCGATTTCACTATAGATTTGATACTAGGGATAGAACCTATATCAAGAGCACTAGGGACAGAACCTATATCAAGAGCACCCTATCAAATGCCCCCTACCGAATTAAAGGAATTTCAAATACAACTTCAGCAACTATTAGATAAGAAACTTATTCGACATAGTGTCTCACCTTGGGGAGCTCCAATGTTATTTGTCAAGAAGAAGGATGGGACCATGAGGTTGTGCATAGATTATAGGATCCTTAACAAGGTTACCATCAAAAATAGGTATCCGCTTCCTAGAATTGATGATCTATTTGATCAAATGAGAGGAGCAACTGTGTTTTCCAAGATCAATTTAAGGTCTAGTTATCATTAGCTCCATATCAAAGATGAAGACATTCATAAAACTGCCTTCAGAACAAGGTATGGTCATTATGAATTTATAGTACTACCATTCGGACTAACCAACGCTCCGGCAGCTTTCATGAACCTTATGAATAGCATTTTCCAGGATTGTCTAGATAAATTCATGTTGGTTTTCATTGATGACATCCTCATCTACTCTCAAACTGAGGAACATCAAAAGTACTTGGAGATAGTCTTACAAAGATTACGAGAGCATAAATTGTACGGAAAACTATCCAAGTGTTCTTTTTATCAAAAGGAGATTTAGTACTTAGGGCACATTACATCAACTCAAGGAATAGTCGTAGACCCCACTAAGATCAAGGCAATAAGAGATTGGCATGCACCTAGGAACGTGACGAAGGTCAGAAGCTTCATGCGCTTAGCTGGATTTTATAGAAAATTTGTTAGAGATTTCTCCAAGATAGAATACCCCATCACCTGGCTCCAAAGGAAAGGAAAGAAGTTCATTTGGACTGAAAAATGTCAAGCAGCTTTTGAATATCTGAAGGAGAAATTAACTACTACCCCGATACGTAGAGAACTTGACCCGCATGGTCAATTTGTGGTTATAACAGATGCATCCGGGGAGGGGGTAGGAGGTGTATTGATGCAGGAAAATCAAGTCATTTCCTAAGAATCCAAGAAGTTGAAGAATTATGAACAGAATTATGCCCCGCACAATCTGGAATTAGCAGCCATTGTTCATGCTCTTCAAATGTGGAGGCACTATTTGATAGGGAAACCATTTGAGCTCTGGTTAGATCATCATGGCCTGAAATATATATTTACAAAACCTAACCTTAATGCCTGACAAAGATGGCTAGAATTTCTAGCGAATTATGATTTCGAAATCAATTATATTAAGGGCAAGGAAAACAAGGAAGCACACGCTTTAAGACGGAAAAGGCATATATCGGCTATAATAGCAATAAATACTATGCTCAAGGAGCAAGTATTACAGTACCTATTCAGTGACGACTTCTATAACAATGTAATGTCCCCTCTTTAGTTCGACATGACATTGATCATGGATTTTGCCTATTCCAGACTCTCGTAGGCAAATGGTGTGGAGAGAGAGTCAATTCTGCGGATCAGATGGTCATATCTTGCTCTTGAAGAAGTGTTAAGAGGTTATATTTTATTATTATGTGTTATTGGGGCCTACATGTTATAATTTTAAGTTAAGTTGCACTTTTTATTTTATAAAATTACTTTATTATAAAAAGTGCATTATAATGAGATTTTATAAAGGATGTTTCTAGAAGTTCTAGAAAAAGTGCATTATAATGAGATTTTATAAAGGATGTTTCTAGAAGTTCTAGCAACTTCTTAGAAAAGTGAATAAATAGAGGGCTGGGCCTCTCATTTTGGACATGCTTGGATTTGAGATTTCTTCTACTTCTTCCATTGTGGAGCAAATTTGTAGTCTCTTGGGTCTGCAAATTATTATTTGATCTTTGGGAACGAATCACTCCCTTGGATTGGCGACTTTGAGGGTGTGAAATATCACCTGAATTGTTGCATTTGAGGAGTTGGTAATTCAGCCATCTCATTTGGACTTCATTGAGATTTAGTTATAAGGGTTTACTTTGGTTGGAATAAGGGTTTCAGTCGTGCCCTAGCATTTGTGTATTGATTAACAGGGTTTGAAGACACAGTTGTGCATTATTTTCAGACTGCCAGTCCAGGGTTTGGACCCACGTTTTTGCTCATAACTCCTAATTGGCTTGACAGATGAATTTCATAATTTAGAGGGTTATTCAGCAACCCTAGGCACCCAGATTTATTGCTTTTGGAGTGACAAAAAATGCTGCAGTATTTTTATCTAGCAGCCGTACCAGGCCGTACCTGTACGGCCCTGTCAGTTGGGTAGCAGCAGCAATTTTGTGAGTCGGTTTGGGGCAGATTGTGAGGTCTTCGTGTGGCATTAATTCAGCATTCATATCCGGCAAAATTGGAGCTATTCCAGGTGCACAAACTGAAGTTTTGATTGCCAAAATATTGCATGTTCTGGATTAGAACAGTCAGCACTGTCATTGCATAAATAGTTATTTCCAATCATTAATAACTGTTGTAAAAGTTTCGTCATTTGCATTCCAAATCTGAACTGGGTTATTGTTCATGTCATAACATTGCATTGTCAAGAGCTTGATGTGTTAGAAGTGCATAGTTGTGACAGTCTCTCATTGTAATCAGTTCTATTTGCTGTCATAAAATCAGAATTGCATTGGACTTCATATTTGAGTTTCATATTGTCATCTATCTCTTAGATTGGTAGTGTTATAATCTGGAATTGTTGTTCATACATTATTGGCATCATATATTGAGGTTTTGTTGTACAACAATTAGTAATATTGCAGCCTTATTCGGTTACATGCCAACTGTTTGACAAAATTCCTAAGTCCAGTTTGAGGGTTTCAGTGGCCCTTATAGTAAGGGTCATTACAAACAAGGTTAGCCAAGCACTTCACATAGATCCTCAAGACCCCGGGTACGGAGATTACCAATTAGAAGCGGATGGACTCTTGAGATACAAGGGTAGGATGTATAGTCCTAAGATTTCAGAAATTTGCAGGACGATTTTAGGTGAAATCCATACAGCTCCATACTTTGGATATCCTAGGGTGACCAAGATGTTGGAAAATGTAAAACCCTTGTATTTTTGGAAAGGGATGAAGCGAGAAGTAGTCAAATACGTGGTAGGATGCCTCAAGTGTCAAGGTGTCAAGGCGGGACAACATTATCCAACAGGATTATTGCATCCAAATGAGGTTCCAAAATGGAACTGGCAGATACTTACATGGATTTTATTCAAGGGCTACCCATGACCCGAAACAAGCATAACAGCATCTTAGTGGTTGTGGATAGATTAACCAAGTGACCCCCTTAATACCAAGTAATTTGACGAATGGAGCACTAGAGATCACTCACAAGTTTGTCAAAGAAATTTTCAGACTCTATGGGATACCAAAGAAGATTATATCCGACAAAGATGCTAGTGTAACATCCAAGTTTTGGAAAACACTATTTTCAGCTTAGGGGACCAAGCTAAATATCAGTTCCGCCTATCATCCTAAGACAGATGGTCAGACAGAAAGGGTAAATTAGGTATTAGAAGATCTTCTAAGAGTATATTGCATGGATCGACAATACCAATGGGAAAGGTATCTTCCCTTAGTAGAGTTTTCTTGCAATATTCCTATCAAACTACTATTAAGATGGCACCCTTTGAGGCCCCATACGGCCGCAAGTGCAGAACCTCCGTAAGTTGGAACCAAATTGAAGACAAAATCATCGTATGGCCAGAGATGCTATTAGAGATGGAAGAACATGTAGTTTAGATTCGTCAGAGACTGAAAGAGGCAAATGACAAAAAGAAAAGTTATGTAAATGTTAACAAAATACTTTGAGAGTTCTCGGTGGGAGAAAAGGTTCTTTAAAAGGTAAAACCACAGAAGAGCACTATCGAATTCGGGAAGAATGCCAAGCTAACCCCAAGATACGTGGGACCCTTTGAGGTGTTAGAAGTCATAAACTCGGTAGCCTGTAGGATTGCACTACCTCCAGCCCTTGCCAAGATGCACGATGTATTCCATGTATCATATCTCAAGAAGTATATCACTCATCATGAGCATATAATTGATTGGAACCTTTCGTAGGTACGAGACCCAGGGGTGGTGGAAATAGAACGACTCAAAATACTCAAAGTGCATAAGCTTCGCTTACGAAACAAGAACATAACCCAGTGCAAAGTCGGTGGGACTTATATACCAAGGCAAATGCTACCTAGGGAGATTATGATGAGATCTTCCACAAATTTCCATGCCTCTTCTCCAAGATTTGAACCATAAATTTTGTTGTCTATCATTTAAAACTATGCATTGTTTATTTAAGTAGAATATTGATTTTTTTTAAATATAAAGTTCATCAAGGATGATGAAACACAAGGGGACGGTATGTTACATCCCAAATATTTGCCTCTTAAAAAATAATCATGTAGTTGTTATATATTTCATGTGAATGGCAATTAGAAAGTTAAAAACAGTTGAATGTTATGATCATGAGAAATGGAAAATTTTAGTTGATCATTTGGTTCATGTAAAGATGACTTGTTAGTTGTTAGTTACAAGTTAATTGAAAATCATAATTATTATTTTTCTCAAGAAGTTATAAAAAAATAGTTGTCTTTGGTATTCGTGGTTAGCCATTGTGATAATTATGAAATACTTTTGATTAAAATATCTTGTTTTAATTTGAGAAATATGTTATTATCGTGGAAATATTCCTTTTGGAAGCAGGAGAAGACGAAGGGGGGAAACCATTGCTAAACGGGATATAAGGATTGGGGCACCAAAAAAGTTCATCAACAGGCCATTAGGTATGGGTTCTAACCATCTAGGTTAAGGATTTATCGACTAGGCAAGCAAGAGTATATTGGACAAACATGAGCTACCCAGTCGGTTCAAAACAAGAAAACATTAAGTATTTAAAATAAATTAAATTGTTACCTTGATCATGTAAGTCTACTAAGTATACCAACACCATGATATTAGGACATCCATACTTGTGCGTAAACGTATATGTATATGTGCATATTTTATGATACAAAATAAATATACAATTAACCTATGCACATGTATGTATATATGTACGTGCAAGTAAGGATGGCACAATACCATGATGCAAATATATTTCATGTCATAAGAAAGGACCTTATAATTATTATCATTATTTTATTTTCTTTGGCTCCATATTGATTGAGCGATATTCTATTTCCATATTCGATACTTTTCTTTAAAATTTTAAATCGTGGGAATTACTCTTGACCAATAGGTTGGCCACATACGACCTTTTTTTTGTAACTAAGAATCGTTGGTGGGTGTCTTATTTATTTTACCACCCATAAGCATGCGAGCGTCTCTCTTTTCTTAATTTTCATTTCCTCATAAGGGGAGGAGCTTTATTTTACTTCCTATAGCCTCAAACCGAAATCTACAACCATAATAGCCTCATTGGGAACCTCCGCAATCATAAGAAGCTAGCAAAGGCTTCGCCTTGGGAATCTCTGCAGACAACTCCAAATGGAAAATCATCGTGTCCTAACGAGTATTCCTCAGGTCACACGAGGCAGCATATCAAGCGACTTCAGGTTATGCAACCTTTGCTTAGTTACAGGTTGATTTTCATATTCTATGTCGTAACTGATCGATTGCGAGAAGTGCAGAACTTGGAATTCTTGATGCCATGCTTATAGAATGATTGTCGTTAATGCAGTCTTGTTTGTATCTAATAAAAAGATACAAAATCCTTGTGAATACACCTGTGCTCATCTTTCTTTGTGTATAAAATATTCTGTAGTCAAGCACCATATATTTTGATTTGTAAAGATATTCAAATTGGCTTATACAAAGGCGTAGACTATATACCTCTAAGATAAGCTGAGCATAAGGAATAATAATATACCAGATAGTCAAATCTTTACTTGTTCAGTGCATGAACTTGGGATCTCCTAGGATGCACCTAAGACCAAAAGGGTTTTCAAATAAGGGTGGAAGGAGAGACATCCCTGTAAGCACAAAAGAAAGTCAGTAAAGAAAGAGACTAAAATGTAAGAACTATAAGTCTATAAGAGTTACTGAGTCAGCTCATGGTTGTCCAATTTTATTTTTTGTTGTCTGAAAGTCAAGTGGTGGGTGATTGAGCATATTTTGAAGCCCATTGAAATTCTTGGCTGAGGTTGCTTAGTGGCATGCTTGTCACAACGGTCGCTAGAGTTCAAAGTGCTAGCTGACAGAGGGAAGGTTGATGGAGGATATCCACAACCTTGTCTGTTGCTTAAACGATGCTCTAAAACCAAAATGCTCAGGTGGTAGGACCATGGTGGCCCAAACCTTTAATCGGGGTAGGGAGGGCCTTTCTCAGATGAGATTGTGCAGGGATAAGTTAAGGTCCGAGGTTGGGAGGTTAAGCCCATGTCAATGCTTCTCTTCACCACATGTCGAGGCTTGCTCAACACAGGGAACTATCTTCTACTTTATGTATGGTACTTGATATTTCCTATTCTCAAATTATCATTGCTTTTACAATTTGTGATCATGATACTTAATTTTGATATCTTCTTATGTTGTTTTTATAAAGTTGTATTAGAAATGGAAGATATTAGTTAAGCAAGTTGTAACTGAATTTCATATGAATTTAAATTAGTTCGTTACTATTCCTTTGAATGTGAAATTCACTAATTGAATAAGATCTTCTATTTTATTTGAACTAGTTCGTTATAACCTAAAATATAGTTAGTATGTTATATTAATTCAGTTAATTACTTCTTACTTAGATGGAAGCCATAAATTTTGTAATATCCGTTAAACTCTCTTCCAATTGATTTTGTAGAGTAGTCATTATACCTTTTTCATTCAGATGAAAGTGAAAAGGAATGTAACCTTCTGTAAATTATCTATGTTTTCTAATAGTTGAGAAATTGGTATGTTACATTTAAAAGATGGAGCACAAGAGATAGCTCACAAGTTTGTAAGGGAGATATTTCGACTTTACGGAGTCTCGAAAAATATCATCTCTGATAGAGATGCAAGGATAACATCTAGGTTTTGGCAAACCTTATTTTTTGCTTTGGGTACAAAGCTAAACATCCATTAAGCCTACCACCCTAAGACAGATGGTCAAACAGAAAGAGTAAACCCAGTGTTAGAGGATCTTTTAAGAGTATACTGTATGGATCGGCAATTTCAATGGGAGATGTATCTTCCCCCTAGTCAAATTTTCTTGCAACAACTCATACTAGTCTACTATCAAGATGGCACCATTTGAGGCCCTATATAGGTATAATGTAGAATCCCTATGAGTTGGAATAGAATTGAGGACCAGATCATCGTCGGGCTAGAAATGCTTTTGCAAATGGAGGAATAAGTAGTTCAGATCAACAAGAGGCTAAAGGAGGCAAACGACTAACAAAAAAGCTATGCAGATGCAAAGAGGATACCTAGGGAATTCTCAGTAGGAGAAAAGGTACTCTTGAAATATATATAAAAATTGCTCTACCTCCATCCCTTGCCATAATGCATAATTGCTCTACCTCCAACCCTTGCCAGAATGCATAATTGCTCTACCTCCAACCCTTGCCAGAATGTATAATGTATTTCATATTTCGTATCTTAAGAAATATATAACCTACCATGAACATATTATTGATTGGAATATCTTGCAGGTGCGAGAGCCAAGGGTGGTGGAAATAGAGCCACTTGACTAATCGAGGTGCATAAGCTTTGCTTGTGGAATCGAGAAATTACCCAATGCAAGGTCTACTGGGACCAGTACACCAAAGAAAATGCCACTTGGGAAGATTATGATGAAATCTTCCAGAAATTTCCACATTTATTTCCAAAAAATTGATTTATGAACAAATTTGTGTTCAAACTGATACAATGATAATAATGATGTAAATGGGGTAATTTGTTTATTCTCTTTGTGCAATTTATCGAGGACGATGAACCACAAGGGGAAGGGTATGTTACATCCCAAATTTTCCTAACTTTTTAAACTACTCATATAGTCATTGTGCCTACCATGTGAAGTCAGTCAAAAGTTAAATTGGTTATGAATCATTTAAAATAGCAAGATGGTTAACTGTTACGATTTCATGTAAAGATGGCATGTTAGTTATTAATTATGATATTGTTATATTGCTATTTTGAAACATTAAGAAGTTGGTTATCCTTTCATGAAAAATGGAATGGTAGTTAGCCGTTATGATTTATGTTTAAAAGCCTGTTAAAATAATTTTGAATATTTTGAAGAATATGATATTATTGTTGAGGATTTTCTTCTTGTAGGAGTACGTTGAAGGGGAGAAGCATTGCCAAGAAAGGAGTTGGGCAAGGGGTACCACTTCATCTAGGAATTGATAGGCGTGAAACCTAACCACCGAGGCTAAGCATAAAACGACTAGGCAATCAAGAGTAGATTAAGGACTACCATGAGCTACCCAATCAATAATTGTGCACTAAACATTAATTAAATTGTAAAGCATTTTGTTATTTGATGATCCCAGAACTTCTTGTTATGATTTCCACGCTTAGTACATTAGTGTTATATCATTTACCTATACTTGTATATATATATACATGTATGTATGTATGCATCCACATTATTCATGACGCATATGATGAATACCTAGTTAAAAATACCATGTATGCATACATATATGTCTACATACATACATAAGTATAGATAGGTAGCAGGGGACACTAATATACTAAGTAATAATTCTTGGCAATAGTTTATTTTCTCTTTAACCAGCCACAAAATTCTATATTGCTCTGATCGGCCTTTACTTGCTATTTTTTTTTTATCAGTCATATAATCAATTCTTCTTACTATTTCTTCTTGAGCTGATGACCGAAGACTTTTGTAACTTATCCCACCTTGTATCTTGCTCGTAACTGAGCTACGTTTCGTGATGGCTCTTGATTGTTTATAGCATTCTCATCTTTGCAAGTTGGGACATTATTATTGCCTTATTCTGAACTCTGTTCTGCTACTGATTTCTCCTATAATTGATTCATCATTTCGTTTTAGCTTCGTTTTTTTTAAAGTTATTAATCCAGTGTGTTGCCATTCATTGCCAAATTGAAGCCTTTTTGGAGAAGGCCTTCCGCACACTCAATCAAAGCTTCACATATTTGTAAATCCGACCAACACCAAGTCATGCTGTTAACCTTTGCATATGTATCAAAATATATTCTGCATTTAGAATCACCATGCTTGGCTGAAGCAGCGAAGATTTTACTATGATATTTACCAATTGAACAAGAATCAATGATCTCTTACTTTTTCTTTATATATGAACAGCAAGACTAAGCCGATATGCATAATTTCCATTATGAAAATGATATTGAAATATAAGCCAGTGCAGAGCAACTTATGCAAGAACATCATTGCCATATGTTCCCTGCAATGAGCAATCTGTATTTTGGAGAATTAGATATGCAAAGCATGCCTCTACACCATGGTGTTTCTAGCAAGCCGAAAGATAGATTATTGAATGAATTTAATAAAACTGTCTCTGTGATATCAACACCAGAATGGGTGGATATACTGGTTGTTATATTTATATATATGTTTAAACCTTTTCAGTTTCTCTCTTTGTGCCAATGCCAGAAAGGTAGAAGAGTTGGCCATACACACTAAGTTATGATTACAGATTCCTCTTCATAAGCCAAGCCAGATAGGCAAATTATTGGGTGTGATTATTACTACTTTTACATCCACCCGATGAGTCATCTAGGAAGACTAGTATGGTCGATATGAAGGGTGTGAAACAAGGATACTCTCGCATGATAAAAGAGGAAAGTATCAGTAACTCAAATAAGAAAGTGATATTAATAAAAAAGAACGTGTCAATTCATGATAGTCCTTATTGTAGTCTTGTTGTCAAGTCGAGCAGTGGCTGATTGGGTACACAGTTGACTCACATATCCTTGGCCAAGGTAGGTTAGTGGCATGCTTGCTGGGCCAGCCTTAAACATCACACACTAAGGAAGAAATTAAGCCTGGAAAAGTAAGTCAAACTTTGACTATTTAACACTTTTGCACTAGGAATCAAGCCTTAGTGTGTGATGTTTAAGCCGTTCGTGCTTGCTGCTGTGATCACTAGAGGTCAAAGTGCTAGTAGTTAGAAGATAGGTTGATGAAAGATGTCCACGGCCTCGTCAGCTAACTAGTCGATACTATAACACTAGGATGCTCAGTGGAAGGACAATGGGAACCCAAGCCTGATTCCCAAGGTAGGGAGGGCCTTTCTCAATAGAGATTGCATGAGGATACTTAAGGGTCCACGGTTGGGAGGTTAAGCCCAATGGCAATGCTTCTTCTCTCCTCCGATGGCCAAGGCTCGTACAACTCAAAGTCAACATCTCTTGCAATCATCTATAAATCAGTACTTTATTTCATTTAATTTCCAGTTAAGAATTTTCGTTAGATGAAAGGATTATTTCCATGAGCATAGACCTAAGTTGCTTGTTCGGGTTCAGTTCCAAGTTAGGAGTTCGAGAACCGGTTCGTAAGTTCGTCAAAATCTTGGAAAGGGGTTTGGGTTTGTTGGGGTTCGTTAATACAAAAACATGTTAAAATTATAAAATATATATATGTACATATTTATGAAGCATGAGTTAAAATTATAATGTAGCATAGTAACATAAACGCATTTAATTTTTTAAACAACAAAGACACCATAAACAGTTAAACTTGTAATCATAGTGATCATAGAATCATATAGTTCAATCAACTTCAACATCAAAGATTCAAAACATTATAAATATCAAGTTCAAGTATCATTATTTCACATTCATTATTCAACAAATGGAGTGAAAATCAGAAAAACAATTAATATTATAAGTTATTTGCTCTTCCTTAAAGACAAAATACCCTGTTTGGAAACCAAAAGCAATTTATAACAACTTTTAGGGTTATGGACGCCAAAAAACATTTCAGTTTTGCCCAAAAAAGCACTTTCCAGCCATCCATGAGGCCCAGTTCGCTGCAGGTTCGAACCAGGTTCGAAGTTTTTGGTGTTGGTTTGCCCGGGTTCAAACCTGATCGTACCCACAGGGCAAAAAAAGAACCCTGCCAAACCAAGTTCAAACCAGACCAGAACCACAGACCAGTTTGAACTTTTCCTGGTCCGGGGGGGGGGAAGTACCATGGTAACTTAGACATAGACTAAAGCAGTTATATTAGTTAATCAATTGCTTGCCATGTCAAATAAAGGAAAATAGATAACTGCATAGTTAGTTATAACTGCCTTTCATGTCAAGTTGAAATCAAAGTTATTTGAAGTATTTTTCAGATGTTTATTTATTATGAAATAATAGCATGTTACATTTAGTTATAACTGTCTTTCATGTTACATTGGAAATGTATGTTATTTGAAGTATTTCCACATGATTTAATATTATGAAATCTTAGCATGTTATAAAGTGCTTCTTTCTGAGGAAGGAATAGTAAACTTTGCCAAGCAAGTGGTGATGTAGGTGAGAAAGCCATGTCAATGTGAGCAGCATCATTCACGACAGCCTTGTAGGTGGTTCATCTTCATTTTTCTTGAGATTTTCAAGCACGTGTTTTCAAACTAATCTCTCCCCTTGTTTTAAAAGTTAAAACTTACAAATGTAACAATGCTTTATTCAGAGAACAAAAGAAAATTACTATTCTAGAATAAGGTGATAATCACGGCACGCAAGAAAGAGTTTGTTTCTTATTTCCACGACTCTCTTTAATGGACTTCTCTGTTACATTTACATAGTCAGTCATTTGAATATGAAGGAAGAAAGTTCCCTCTTTTTCTGTTAAACAAATTTGGAATGCAAAATGAGTATGCTGTGATAGTTCCTTGCAAATTTCTGTACATTTGGGTGCATGGGTAGACTCTAAACAGCTGAAAGGATGCTTTACTCATTCTAGTTGAACAGAAGAAAGGTTTATTTGTTGCCAAGCTAAACACTGCCTTTAAAGTGGCCAAGTTCTAAGATTAAATTCTTGCAAACTATGTGCATGTCTCAGACTTTCAATGCTGTAGTGGTTTGTAGGCGCTATCCAGACCAGATTAATTGTGTTTTCCAAGAACAAGCATAGCAACCTTTCAGTTGGTCAGAGTGTGCCTATAGGCTCCGGCTGTTATTCATTGCAATGGTGTCATAACTGAAAAGTTCAATAACAGACTTGCATTTAGCAGCTTTCTTTTAACACCGGTTGCAGGGTTTTAAACACTTACTGAATATAGAATTACCTTATGAACCCATTAGAATGGACCAAGCGCAACCTGTGCAAGCAGCTCAAGAATGTGTAATCTTTATGTTCAGACGAGGATCCTGAATGAGTACATAGACCAAGCTGAATGGGATTGCATATCTGCAATTGGATTAATGTAAATAATGAAAAAATTATCAAAAGAACCAAAACAGATGATCAAAATGTTCATATGCTAAGTGTGTCAGGTGATATAGATAACTAAAGAAAGAAAACCCTTTTTACCCTTGAGCTTACTATTAGCCTATTGTGATCATAAAGGTGCAAGTCGGATAGGGTGAGAAGTTGAGAACTCAATATCATGAAAGTGAATCCTTGGCCAAGAAGCACTAACCACATGCTAGTGCTTGTCAGTCCTAAGATACCGGATACAGTCCTAGTCAAGAGTCAACCAAGATAGCAGTAGCTATAAGGTGTGGCCAACTATGATTGTAGGGTTTTACACCAGATCACACATGACTTGTCATAATCATATTCCATCCATTGCAGAGGGTAGGGCCCACTTCAAGTAGGAAGTGAGCAAGGGAGGATCACGTTACGATCCATGGCTGAGCAGATAAATGTCCCAGTGATATCTTTTCCCCCATGATGCAGAAGGAAATTAAAGAAAGAACATGAATTCCAGACACTAGTTCTTACAGTAAGAATCTCTCCTCCTTGTACTTTATTTATATATGTTGATAATAGTTGCAGAATTAGATCACTCTCTATCGCATCTTTAATTTCGTAATGGATAACTAAATGTTAAATGTTCCTACTTCCTTTTTTAAAATAAAATAAATGATAATAAATCACGATTTAGAATGTTAGTATAACTTACCTTACAAGCCTTTTCAAATTGTTTTATATTAAAACTAGCTGTTACTTTTTTCTTAAAACAGTGCATGTTACATTGACAGCGATTAGAAAAGAACAGGAATAAAGACTACAACAATGAAACGGTTTATCTCCAGAATAAAGATAAAAACATGAGACATAATTCCATTATGAAGGGACCACCCATGAGGTAGAGATCAAAAGGAAAGACAAGACATAAAGAGATAAGAGCAGATTATAATAATAATTCAAACCTGTGATCTGGGTATGAATATTGTATGGTACATAAGTTACATAAGAATCTATTTATGACTGTCATTATTAAATTACATGTGCAGTACATAATTAGGATATTATGCAGTTTTTCATAAATATCAATACAGATACAGGCATGTGTACAGAATCCAGATGATCTGCATAACTCTGGTTTGTGCCGCATTGTTAATTCAGGAATATTTCATTTATTGTGTGAAATAATATATGTACTTTCTGACTGCTGTAACCAGCCATTGTAGGTGAAATGACGGAATCACAGGTGAGAAATTAATGGTGAGGTGGTAGGTGCAATGACGGGATCACAGGTGGGAAACTAATGATGAGGTAACCTTCTAAGCATGACACCTCATGGTATGTGACTAAGGAGTCCTGTGGGGCCAAAGAGGGGCAAAGTGACTACCTTTGGGCTTAGGAAAAGGAACTATCCGGAAACCATGTTGTGAATGTTCCTCATGACCTCTATCATGGTGAACAAATGCATAAGGATGCTCAACCATCGAAAGTAAAGATATAAGTGACAAGACTAAAGAAAACAGTGATAGGAAACCACACTAGGTATGCCCCCTCATATGTATGGCACAGGCCACATGAGGCCAAGAGAGATGGTATATCCGCCCACGCCTAGGGTAGGGGATCACTAAAGCACCTCATCAAGTCATCCTACCTTATCACTTTTATGGTTGAGACATCTTAAATCTGATTCAAACAATCTATTTATCTGATCTACATTTGCAATATATCTTTAGTTCTAATTCAAGAATGTCGAAATATGAATTATGATTATAAATGATTCCTAACTTGCTTGCAAGATCTCAATCAAAGCAAAAAGGTATCCCCAAACCCTACTTGCTTTAATATAAAAATTGTAATCTAGGGCAAGTTTTGGGTACTCCTAATTTGGGCATGTTACAGGAGCAGAAATTCTGTATCATCCCAATTTGAAATTTCTTGTGGAAAAGATGCGTGGACTGTTATGCGCTCGCCAACTACTCTAATATCCAGATTGCAGCTTTAATGTAGTGTCTGATCGCAGCATTAACAGAATACAAGATCACAGCCCACCTAAAATTATAACATAGTGTTGATGCGAGTTTTGTGTCACTACATAACATATTAGTAATTGGATGCTTGATACAGAATATCAAATACACAATTCCTCTCTTGAAAAGTTATCTCTCATGGGACATGAGTATAAGTCCAATGTTCCTTACACCGTTGGATACTCGCTCAGTTTTATCAATGTGATTTGCTGGTAATCACGTAGGCGGCCTTACGTTTTCTTGTTTGAGAAAAATTTGGATCTTGGTGAGAAAATGGAGATGGTGGTTCGGTGTGAATGCTAGATGATGTTGATGGCGCGATGATGGCAATGTAGGGTGAATGGCGATGGAAGGTGAGAATGCCGATGTTTTGGTTTACTTCTCTAACTAACCTCTTCTAAGCATGAAATTTGGCTACTCAACTACTCCTACTCCTAAGAATGGAAGGTTAGCAGATGGACGGGGATCGAATCTAATGAAGGCTAACCAGCGGCCCTACCTCCATAGATGCAACGCTTCAAAGGAAAGTAAACTAGATCACCACACAAAGCCTCCCAACCAGCCGCTAGGATGCTAGTGGCCTAGTGTTGACCCCTATCAAACATCTACCAAAGGTACCATGCAACTATCCATTTTATTTTACTCTTACTCTAACAACTTGAAATGAAATTGCTTCAACTTGAAAAGAAAATTTAACTATGTGGAAGTAGAAAACATGCAATAACACCCAATGTTCTTAGTCAACATGCAATGAAAAAGAGAGCACTTTGGTATTATTTTCGCAACAATTTCTCCAACCCCTTTTCTTTACAAATGAGAGCCAATGGCCTTATATAGAGGTCCAAAATACAATGGACGGTAGAGATCAAAACAAGATCGACGATCCAGATTGGATCCAAAAACCCTAATTAGGGTTGCCACCCCATCGGCCAATGAGAAGATGCCACCTCATCAATGGACCAATGAAAAAAGTGCAAAAGTGGCAACCAATGAGAAGGCACCAAAATGGTGGCCAATCAGAAACAAACACTTGTCCTATTCTAGAAGAAAGAGAAAGTTGCCACTTGGGCTTACATAAGATGATCTTCTAATATAATTCTTCCTTTTTCTTTTGTTCTTTTAGCTAAGGCAATGAACTTAGCTAGCCTTTCGTTAACTTCTTCCATAGGAGGACAAGGTGTGTGCTTCGCTCGGAGTTCTGCTGACTTTGCCACGCTGTTTGCTGCTTGTAGTATCCTTTCGTGATCCTTCTCATATTCCTTTGCAAACCCAATAAAAGCATTGAGTGAGGAAAGGGTGTTCAGATGTTTCCTTTTGACGGCAGCCTTTCCTAACTCATCCAATCTCGATCCAAATCCTGTCTCACTGACATCCTCCTCTCTAATACCCTCAAAATCAAGCGCCACCCCAACGTCGCTCATCATGGTCGAAATGGAAGTGTCGACGCTTGGGCCGTGTTGTGCAATCTTATCATGAATTTCTTCAAGTGTTCTGAATCTGGTAGTCAATGCGACATACCAAGATTCAACTATGCTCAATCCTCTCTCATCAACCAACCGGGCTCTTTCCAAATATGCCTCCGGTAGCCTAATGAACGCCTGCAGCCTAGGAATAACCAAATCCTTGATGGGAAGAAAATTCTTCCATTCCTCTTCAAATAATCTGAATTTGTTTCTAACAGTCACCAATGACTGGAATGTTGAGATGAAGGAGGGCAAGAAATTTCGCCCATCTTGGATTGTATCATAGATCCAACCCCTTACTTCATGTAACTGAGCTGATACCTCTTCTGAATTGCTCCCGCTGTCTTGAGGAAGGGCTGCCTGATGCAGCTGTTGGATTGGCTGGCAATCTCTCCAATATTTGTTTTCGGCCTCCAACTTTACTATCTTTTCGTTTGCCTTCCTCAATCTTTCTCTGATTGATGCTATGCCTTCCTGAACCTCCTCACATTCCATATCATCTGTATTTCTTCCCAAATTATGTTCTACTATTTCGTACTCCTGGGCTGCAATCTCATCCGCTGCCTTATTGACTGTTGGTATAGCAATCTGAACCCTTCGGTGACCATCACTGTCGCTTCTGATTACCCTTGCCACCGTATTTGCCATCTGTTTTTGGTTCTCGCTATCATCCTTTTCTATTAGTCCTTGGATATCATCAACTGCGTGAGCCATTACCACCTCGCCTCTCGGCATAAGCATTTGCCTTAACCATAGTGGTGCAGTGCATCTCCCCAAATCCGGATTCGATTCGACCAACAAAGCATCACCAACGGCCTTAGACGCCTGACTTATCTCTTCAATATCAATCGGCCCATCTTCTTCTCTACTAGTTTCTGCCATATTTCCTTGCTGGTTCTCCGAGAGAGGGGAGTACTCCGTACTTTCACTGTAGCCACTTGATTCCAAATCAGAGCTCACCTCCACTGCGGCCCCTTTATCACTCGAATTGACCTCTTGGCTTCTAGCCTTAGTTATACTCTCCCTTGACGGCGCTGCCCGCTGTCTCTTGGCTGGAGGTTCCGAACGTTCTTGGCTTTTCTCTACCTCCAAAGCCCTCTTCTTGCTATTTCTAACTGTCTCCGATTGCCGGCCACTTCCTTCACCCTTCTGTCCGATTGATTCTACTAGACCTTCCTTCGGTTTCATCATCTCATAAGTAAGGAGAACCTTTTGTCTTTGTAGCTTTCTCAACTTGGCATTATACCACGACTCGGTATGCAAATCTACTGTCCTTGTGACTGCCTCCAAGGAAGGATCCTGATGATCGTCCCAATCCACTGGATTCAACTCTGTTCCAACTACTGTCTCATAGTCTTCTCTCAACACACTACGATCATCCTCCAATTGATCGGGAATATCAAGGCCTCTCCATCTGATATCTCTCATCATGTTCACCGACAATCTCGAGAAAGCTAGCTTTCTCACGTGAAAATCATCCTTTGCATTGGCCCAAAAGTCCTCTATAGTGGGAACATGCTTAAATTCGCTTCCATGAGATGCCTTGATAAGACCAACAGGGTCGAATCCTTGCCTTGCTCTGTACCATCCTAGATGATACCACTCCAATTCCTTTTCCGCAGCCTCAAAGGTGGCCCGATTTGGGCAACTATCATTGCCAATTATAATTGAGAAGGAAACGCCTGTTTTCCCCTCATTCCTCATTACTCTATCATAGTGCTCAAGCTGCCTAGCCAATTCCATCAAAACTACCTTGTCGGGCGGGTATCTTGGAAGCCTCTTGGGACAAACTGTACTTCCTGCCACTCTAATGTATGTGAATTGTGGGAATTGGATGAACCAACTCCCAAACTTCTTAATCCTTGCTTCTGCTTCCGATGAAAGTCTCTTAGCAGGCGCCCCTTGTAATACCCTTACTGTCTTCATGGCGAATGCATCGCAAAACATCTTGTAATCCTTGTTATTGTGCAAATGAAGCTGCGGATAGCATTCATGCACCAAATATTGCCCCAGCCCATTACCAATCTCTCCTAAGGCCCTAAGTCCCGGACTCTCATACAATCTAGCAATTAAGTAAAACAGATAGGATCCCATGTAGAATTGCCTTTGGTTTTGAACTGTTCTAAGTTGCAACTCTAAATTTTCACTTATGATCCTAGCCCAATCAAATTTTTTTTTCCCTTTTCAATTTCATCAATGAAGAAGTACATCCAGTTTTCGAATTGCATAGCTTGAGCTAGGCCCATGATCCGGCTGAGAAGAACAATGAGATCGCCATATTCCGGCTTGAAATCTGCCACTGTAAGCCTTGTTGATTTGTTAATTCCTTTCCTTCCTTCGTGTATCCAATTCCGCTTTAGATGTGAGAAGTAGGCCTCTTGGTTACCTTGAAATTATTTGGCCGCCTGATCCACCATTACAACTGTCATGCCCTTGCTCTGGGGAATATTAAATGTCTCTTCAATTGCTTGTTCGCCAATGTTGGCCAACACTCTCTTCCCTTCGCCAAAAATGATGGATTTACTGTCTAGATCAAATCTGGATGCACACTCCATAATCAATTCCGGGCAAGGCAAAGTAGGAGGAAAAGCTGCTGCATGTACAATTCCGCTCTTGTATATCCTCTTTGCCAAGGGGGATTGTCCTTCCTTTAGTCTGTCCCTCATTCGTATCATGTCCACTGTAGCGATATTAGTATCGGTTATTTTCTTCATTTTCGAGAAGAAGGAAGTTTTGGGCGTCATATCCTCTTTGTCTTTCTTAGCGTTTGCCCGCTTGGGATTCTTACTTGCACTATCATCCTCCATGCTCGTCGCCCTATTACGGGATGGTAGAGTGGTGGACCAAAAGGCAAGAAGAACCAAGTAGTGCAATTCTTAGAAAAGAGCGAAAGAATGGATGTCAGCTTAAGCACTCCTTGCAACTCTAGATGATGACTTTCACCTTAACTAATAATCTTACAGCAACTTTTCGGAACCCGGGATATGACATCAAAGAATTACAAATCCCTTTGCAAATTAGAAAACAAAGCCTCTAAGCTTATCCAACACTTTCCTTCTATGCAAAAATCAAACTTTCATATGTATCTCTTCTCCCAACAAAATTGCCCAAATCTGGTATAAAAATTGCAGCCCCTCTAGAAAATCAGAATTTTGTCTTCCACAAATTTCGGCCCCCACAAAATTCGGCTAAGCATGAAAAAAATCTGCCCTTCCACAAAATTCGCCCAAGCAAAGAAGGAGCAAAATCTGTAAAATCTACCACCTAGGGCACAAATCGCAGCCCACAAAGTCGAGCAAAAATCCCCAAAAACGCAAAAAATTTGGCCCTTAGACAAATCGCCCAACAATGGCAATGGAGAAATTGCCCAAAAATCACCAAAAAACTGCCTTCCACCAATTTCGCCCAAGTCTGGAAATCTGCCCTTGCTTCAAATTCGCCCAAGCATGAGGAGCAAATGAATTGATGAAAATGAAATGGGAGGGGACTCCCTTTATAGCAGCTTTCACCTTCCTCCCAGGCTGGCCGACTTGGTCCTATAGAGGAAAAAAAAAAAAAACAAAATTAAAGCTAAGTTAGTGGCCCACTTTAAATACTTTGCCAAAATTTTAATTTTCTAAAATGAAAACTGCACTTTTAATTTACTAATTAACCACAAATTGCAAAACGAAATTGAATGGTGCCTTGGGGATGCTAAAAATTTCTATTTAATGAGGGTTTGCTAATTAATACATCCTTGAAGTTGAATTTTGGCTAACCAAAAGCCATTTCTTAATATTAATTTACCAATTTCATTAAATACCAAAAGCTTTCAAGGCAAATTTAATCTATTAAAGCCAATTTTTGCAATTTTCCTCTAAATCGATTTTGCTAAATAATTAAAATTTTATGACAAAAAATAAAATTGCCTCTAGAGTAAAAATCGATTTTGCAATTTAACTTCATCTTACAAAATTAAATTCTATTTCACCAAAAAAAATAAGATTTTCCAAGAACCTAAGTCTAACGAAAAATTTCCTTATTTGAAAATCATTCAAATTTACAATTAAATCCAAATTTTCAAAAGAAATCGTCTAAGTACAAAATTCACAATCTTATCCTGCCAAGTTGAAATCAATTTTGAACTTATTCGGCCTAAGGATAGAACTGATAGCTCTGGAAAATCAAGTTGAAACCGGGCGAAAAATACATCTAACCTTCTCCACTGGCCCTAAAGGCGATTAAAAAAGGGGGTCCCCAAGATTTTGGGGCGATGTGTGAAAACCTCACAACACATAGGCAGTTACAGCAATTTAAGGTGGCACCAAAAAGGATGCTAGCAATTATGCAAAGAGATTTAATTAAAATTAAAATGGAAACTTTCAAGACTGACAGTGATGAAGAGTTGTAACTCTTTAATGGGGAAAAGTGGTGTGGAAGAGGTATGTCTCCCTCAGACTTGAGATATAAAAGAGAGAGAAAATTATTTTAAAAGGATAATCAAATCAGCATCAGTAATCAATCCGTCAAGAAATCCAGTAATCAATCAAGCAATCAGCAATCACTCTATTAATCCCAACCAGTCAGATTTGAATTTGAGAAAGAACTTCCAAATAAGGACGAAAACCCTTATGTCTCATTATCAAGCTTGGACCAAAACCCAAATCTTGATAGCCATGGAGGACGAAAACCCAGCAGGGGTGAACTAAAGGTTTGTAAGCCATTATAATTCCGAGTAGGAGTTAGTGTTTTAAACTTCTAAGGCAAAATTCAAAAATATCATAGAAAGGGGCATTACACCTTCCAAGAATTAATCTACTGCAATAGAAATCCTATTAAACTCTGCAATGTGCCCTTTTTGCTAATTAAGAGAGACTACAAAATCTCCACAATTCTTATTTGAACAATTGATTTATGAATCCAAATTGCAGACTTATAATGAAATAAATGATGCAATTAACTCAATTGTATAATTATACAAAGTGCATAAACAACTTATAATGCAATTACTAGTAATTCCAAATGCAAATGCTTTTAAGAAAGACAAGAAGGCTGCATACAATATTAAAATGCTGTGTCTGATGTAACAATATAAAATATGCTTTACCTGTTAGAAATAGATAATAGTGAGAGGGCGGGGGCGAATCAGTATTCTACAAACTTTTGCTCACAACTGGATATTGTTAATTACTTTATAACTTGCATAAGAAAGTAAACCAACAATGCTGGACAGTAAATAAAACCATACACATAGAGAACTCATAACACCATTATTTGTTAACTAGGGAAACCCTGGCCAAGGGAAGACCCCGGCGGGGATGATACCCACAAGATGATCCACTAAACAAAAGAATCTTATTAAGGATATTGACCCTGTTAGGAGTCTATCAAGTACATATAGTGTCTCAAGTCCTTGTTAGAGGACTAAGCCCTGTTAAAAGCCTCAACCCTGTTAGTTGTTGCTTCAAACCTATTAGGAGTTGGTGGAACAAATACAATGTATGCAAGAAAAGCCCACTGCCCTAACATGCAATATATAAATAAGTATCTTCACAAGAGTAGATATACATACAATACTGTCTCACTGCTATACTTTGCGAATCCTCTAATCATACACCAGATTTCGCATCATATTAAGCTCGCATATCATATAAACTTCCTTCACAATTGTTCGCATCTCATTACACATTCACATTAGCTGCGCAGGATATAATCTTTACTTATACCTCGCAGATTAACAAAACTCTTCTTAGTCAGCTTTGATGCTTCCACATGCTTGGCTAATTATAAAATGACTTCGGGGTTAACATTTAGAATGTCGGCCAATGATGGCTAAGTAATTATTTTAATAACAAAATAATTGCTTAAGCCGTACAATCAATTATGTTGTTGCGCTCTGTTCTACTATTTTAATTACCTATACTGGTATGTCCTCTGTAACTAATGTTGTACTTTGGTATGGACTTGCGCACTAACATAAGTCATCAAGATACTGTCATAGATCATTCCTCAACTGTGCATGTCCTAGCTCGAACTTTGTCATCTGTACATACAAAAAGTATCTCTATACTATTGCAAACTATCCAATACTTATAGACAATTTTCTATCACTGATTACATAACAAAATACCAAAATATGTATGATGCCATAAATGACAACACTACCACATCTACTTAGCCATATTGCCAACAATCTCCCCCTTTACATTGATGGCAACATTTGAGAAAATTGGCTAAGTCCCAAAATGATGTCATACAAAACAACAATAAATACAAAAGGTAACTACTCAAAATTAGCCTTCAAAACTTGAACATTTTATTCATGTCTTGATGGATCATTACATTCCTTATCACTCCTTTACAATGATTTCCTATATACATAGCTAAGCTCCCCCTTACATGTATATGCATTTTCCATACAATTTTCTTTTACATTCTTCTCCCCCGTTGACATCAATGACAAAGGTGTCAAAACAATAAGATAAAAAAACTGCGTTATCTTCCTCTAATCAACTTGAAATTCTTAAAATACATTTTGCAAAACCAAGTTTTAGCTTTTCAAGATCCTTCTTCCAATTCTCTTTAACTGTATCAAATATACTGATAAGTGCACAAAGTGCATTAGATGCAACTTCATCTGCGCTCAGGTCAATATAAGTGAATTTGTCATAGGATGCCTCAGCTGCAAGACAATCCTCCAATTGTCATTGCAAAATGATAACTTTAGGAGACAAATATTCTCTAAGAACAGAGAATCTCTTTATTACCTTCTCCTTTTCAAATTCAATGTCTCTGATAGCATTGTGAATTAACTCCATTTCAGCTTCAATGCCTTCAATACTTGCATCAGGTTGTTGTTAACTGATTGTGAGTGTTTGAAGCTCACTCATTCTTCCTTTGATCTATACATCAAAATCTGACAAGTAATTGTATGACAATGCGCATTGTCCATACAATTTCTTTCCTTCATCTAAGCTCTTCCTCAGCTCCTTTATGCAAACCTTCAAGGTTTGTAAGTCATTCCTAACATTAGTGCATATTGTGTCAAACAATGATGCATCATGCTTAGTCTGAGCTTGCAGTGAGGCAATATCAGACAAAGTGGTGAACTATGCATCAAAAGATCTCATCATCTCTTTTTCCTTTTTCTATATATCTAGTTCTATAGCAGTGGTTTGCACTGTCTTCTGCATTTGTTCCAGAACTTTTGCTAATGTTCTCTCCAAAGTCTTCATAGACTTGTTCTTCTCTAGTAACTTGCCCAAAGAGGTCATTAGACCCTTTTGATCATCATTCTCATCTGATACTATAGGCAATATAGTGACTGTTGTTGTTGGGGTAGCTGCCGGAATGGGTGTGACTACTTTTAGTTCAGTACTTTTCTTCTCTTCCTCTTGCCTATTCTTCTCCTTCTCTTCTTCTTTCATTCTTTCTTCCTCAGCTTGCTTTTTCTCCTCTTCAATTCTTTTATCTTCCTCTTTTCTTTTCTCATCTTCAACTTTCTTCCTTTCTTTTTCCTTCTTTCTTTTCTTTTCTCTTGTCTTCTTTCTTTCTTTTCTCTTCCTCTATGTTCTTCTTTTCTACGCTTTCATCCTCTTCATCTAAGCTAGAATAAGCAATAATATTGCCAACAATGTTGGCCCCATATTTTGCAAAAGGATTCTCTTTAGCATCTACAGTTATGTGAGTACTATCCACTTGCATGGATTCACTGCCAATAACTATATGTGGAGGTGAGTTAATTTGTTGAGATTCCTCAACCTCTTCTTCATCTTCAATAGGTGTACTAGCGACTTGTCCTTTCTAGCTGTGCACTCTCCTTTGTGGCTCTAGGCATGGAAGTCATGTACTTAACTATGGCTTCTTCAATTTCCTTCTATAATTACCTCCCATAAGAAGAATAGCTCTTCTTTTATTTCGCAATAAAGGTTCAATACCTTTCAAAATTCTTTCAATATCCTCATCAATGCTGACTTCACACAATTTCTTAATCATATTTTCTCTCAATTGTGTATTGTCTTCTACTACTCTTCTTTTTATATTTACTAACCTATTGTACAAATCTTCAAGTATCTTGTTTTGAATGCTATCAAATATTTTATTCCCCAAGATCATATTTCTTACTATGGCATTTTCTAGCTGCCTTCTATCCATGTTATTGTACAGACTGTAATACTTATTTAATTGCACAAAATTGTCATTTTCAATAATCTGCATATTCAAGTTTTCAACTTTAGGCTTCCAAGCTTTCTTACTAGATGGTGTTCTTCCCTCACCAACTACCTATTCAACTGCTCTGTCTTCAATCTCTTCATCGGACTCATCAGAATCACTAATCTGTAGTGTCTTCCTTCTCTTTCCTAGACTATAGGTGGTTTCCTTTGTCCTCTTTCTAGGAGACGGTGTAGGTTCTTGCTTTACCTTTACCAATCTCTCAGATTTCCTCTATGCAAATGTTACTGTTACCACATCTTCATCAGATTTCCTCAGTAAATAAAACAATACATGTAGAGAACTCATAACACCATTATTTGTTAACTAGGGAAACCCTAGCCAAGGGAAAACCCCGATGGGGATAATACCCACAAGATGATCCACTAAACAAAAGAATCCTATTAAGGATATTGACCATGTAGGGAGTCTATCAAGTACATATAGTGTCTCGAGTCCTTGTTAGAGGACTAGGCCCTATTAAAAGCCTCAACCCTATTAGGAATTGCTTCAACCCTGTTAGGAGTTGGTGGAACAAATACAATGTATGCAAGAAGAGCCCACTGCCCTATCAAGCAATATACAAATAAGTATCTTCACAAGAGTAGATATACATACAATATTGTCTCATTGTTGTACTTTGATAATTCTTTGATCATACACCAAGTTTTGAATCATATAAAGCTTGCATATCATATAAACTTCCTTCACAATCGTTCGCATCTCATTCCACATTCACATTAGCTACGCAGGATATAATCTTTACTTATACCTCACAGATTAACAAAACTCTGCTTAGTCGGCTTTGATGCTTCCACATGCTTGGCTAATTATAAAATGACTTCGGGGTTAACATCTAGGATGTCGGCCCATCATGGCTAACTAATTATTTTGATAACAAAATAATTCCTTAAGCCGTACAATCATTTATACTGTCGTGCTCTGTTCTGCTCTTTTAATTACCTATACTAGTCATTCCTCTATAACTAATGCCATACTGTCCATACAGAACTGCGCACTGACATACATCATCAAGATACTGTCATAGATCATTCCTCAATTGCGCATGTCCTAGCTCGAACTCTGTCATCCGTACATACAAAAGGTATTTCTGTGCTGCTGCAAACTGTTCAATACTTAGACAATTTTCTATCACTAATTCCATAACGAAACACCAAAATATGTATGTTGCCATAAATGACAACACTAACACATCTACTTAGCCATATTGCCAACATTACCACCTGAATGGATGTCTCTGATGTACAATGTGTTGCTCATGCTGCACGTACAGTCTGATGAATAATCTCACAGGCAGAGATATAGGTTGTATCTGATGTTCTTGGCTTTTATATGCTCTGATTCTCTGATGTGCGACGCTGCCTCTCACATATCAATAATCAATTATGCTTCTAACAATACCAACTCTGATATGAAATATAAATGCTTGCACCGTGAGTTGCTACGGCAACATGCTTATGCTCTTATCAAATACTCCACAAAGGAAACATATTTGTTTATCAAATAATATAATCTGCCTTCTTTGGGAGCCGCTGGGCTTGTATTTATATCTGCAGCAATCCATGAAAGGATGTGGGTGGAATAGGTATCACCTTCATAACAACTGGAATTTATGTAGTTCACTGAAATAACTGTTCATGATTATTTTGGTGAACATAATCATGAATGATAAGCACTAACAACTGCCCAGCCTGATTCCACTAATCAGCTCATCTCATAATACACTGGTAAAATATATTATACCTGATGTATGTATCGGATGTGATGCCCAATCCATATATGTATTGAGTCTCACGATGCATGGTAGTTATTATATCAAGCCCGATAACATGCATGGCTGGTGACATTGCAGACATGTGAGAATGCAAGTATGATGCAAGATGCTTAATGCAAATGCTGCGATAATGATTATAGCATATATGAAGTTAATGCTATGATAGTGCTATGAGGATGAAATGGGGTATGATGTGAAGGTGTGGGTATGATTATAGCATATATGAAGTTAATGCTATGATAGTGCTATGAGGATGAAATGGGGTATGATGTGAAGGTATGGGTTTATGATGTGAAGGTGTTGGTTTACGAAAAACTATATCCTACTACATACATTAGCACAACGCAATAGCTAGTGCAAGTTGCACCAACCTATCTTTAGTATCTTAAGCTAAATGGTCATTTTCAGGAAGCAACGGTCTTGAATCCACTTTCTTTATGGAGGTTTCAGGTCTAACTTCTTCACACTTCTCTCGGCACAATAAGACTAAAGTCTCCTTCATCTATCTTATAATAAGTTGCAATTTTACGTGATAAAATCAATTAGAGATGGAAATTCTAGTTTGGTTTTGCACAAAATTGTACCAAGAATTTGAAGTTAGATCCATATGATCTAGACCAAACAAATCCTAATGTAATAAAAATGACTCAATTTTGATGCATGGCTGTTTCACACTCGCTACTAGAAGATATACGAAAACTAATGTAAAATGTTTTTTGCCAAGCCTACTAGAAGATATATGAAAACTAATGTAAAATAATTTTTGCCAGGCATATCAAAGTAAACTATAACTAGAGGAGACTTTCTTGCCATCCTATGATAGAGTTTTTGAAATAGAGAAGACTTAATAAATACCTTTAACTTCTATTTACGTATGGCAATGGCAACAACGCAAGGCCAAGGATTAATAGTAAACAATTGTGTAGTTGAGCCTATCAAGCATTAAGCCACAAGGAGGTGTTGCCCGCTCTATCCTTGTGTTTCCAGAATGGGGATGTTTTTGGGATGTGGGGACTTGGAGGAAATGTCCCCTACCACACCCCCACCGTTGTCAGGATGCAGCAGTAAGGTCAAGGATAGTGGTACATCTCAAGGACTCTAGAAGTTCCCTGATCATCCAATAGATTTATGGGACTCTCCTGCCACCCCTAATTAGAAACTCCAACCCTAACAAAAAATGGTGAAAATTTGTGAAAATGAATTCGTACTAAAGGATTGTGAGGTTTTGGAGGCCTTATCTGTGCTTACTAGCAGGGGCTCCACCACTCAACAAGAAGAGCGCAAGTGTGCTATCCCCAAGCACTGCGAGGTGCACTGTCCCTTGACCCTGTTAGTGACCAAACCCCTAAAAAGGGCACTTCTGATTAACCCCAAACCTCCACCCACCATTCTTATTGCCATCACTACTGAAGTTCCATTTATAGACTTATACTTATTCCTAATATATCTTTTCATAACGTATTTCTCAAGTACTATATGTGAAAGATCCCTGATGGATCTCTTTTGCTGATCTGCTGTAATTTTATTACTTTTAAATTTGTTTTCCCTGTTTATTAAAATTTTCTTGCAGAGCTAGACAAAAGTTGCAGAAGGGTTTGATTATTTTATATTTTTGATGATTTTTCAATAAGTAATAACAGAAGTACAATAACATGAACCAGTTCTGAGAATGTATTCCAAATACATTTAAAGCAAAGTCGCTTCAAGCAGATTTTTTTGAATATACACCTAATATGTAACCAAATGAAGATTTACAATAATATCCAGATGATTACAACCAAGAATAAAGCCAACCTGAAGGCGTGAAGGTGAAATATGAGCCTAGAAGTAAGCTATGGCCAAAATCCAACTCTCAAATACGGTACGTGGAAAAGTAGATGGCTGCCAAGCACGGCCGTACAACTGCAAAGTGCCCACACATGGGTATAATACCCAAACCCCAGCTAAAACTTTGACTCAATATTGTGTTCCCCAGAAGAAACAATGCACAATCTCCATGATGCTTCTAACTACAAGAATCCAAACCACTTTTTTGGGCCTACGTCCCAAACAGGCAAAGCAAGTGGGTTTGGCGTCCCAAATGCTGAAAGCTCAATCAAAGCCCAAAACACAAATCCAAGATGTAATATGTTAATAATGCCTTCGAACTTTGTCTTTACCTCCTTATAATCCACCAAACTTAGCTCGAACCCTAAAAGTGTCCCCATGTGGTGTTGGGTTATAAAATAATAAATTTCTCATTTTTAAAGTGGTCAAGTATCCAGAAATGACCTTTTTTCCCAATAGAAAGAAATTCATTCACCGAAATGCTCTATGTCAAAAGATAAATATTTAGAAAAGTTCAAGACCTTTCCAACGAGCTATTACACCAAGGGATATTCACCCAGATGAGGCCAAAAAAAACCCTTATTACTCCAAAATGGCTATAACTTAGCTTAATTTAAATTATTAAAATGCTAACTTAGGAGAATATTTAAATATATTAAAATATTTCCCAAATAACGAATTGATAGCCAAAACACCTCTACAAGGTGAAACTGAACTCGTCACCTCCTATGACTGATGCTAGATAATTTGAAATAACTGACAGTCTCATCCCTCAGAATTAGGGATACTCCTAAAAAATAGGAATGTCTCTAAATCTCCCGAAACTGAAACCATAGAATGATCTCATAGAGACTCAAGAATGTAACCCATCTCCACCTCCTAAAATGTAGGAAACTCCTCCTACAATTAAGGAACTGCTCTCCTACTGTCTGAAACTCCAAATCCGAACACTGTATACCCTAATTGAGTCCCTAAACACCACTACCAGCCTACGAGACTCTAATGATAGGCTAACTCTATCGTCTCTGATATCCACTCTAGAAAGGGGACATGACAATATGTATGTGCACCACCCAACTGCCACCCCTGCCATCCCCAAACTTAGGCGCTTGGCTCCCCGTCCCCCATCCCAAAATTCCACAGAACACTACTATCAACCTATTACAAGCCATTGTGTCAATAGATTTCCTTTCAGTACAATTAAATGTATGACCTTTCATGCTCATGCCAGCCTTTCACAATGATAGTATCTACATCATAAGAAGTAATCTAGAAAAGGGAAGAGGCATTGACTATAAATTATCTGTAAGTAAAATATGACTGCTGCTCAAGCATTGCGTAATATGCTTAAAAGGCCCAACCAATAGGCGGAAAAAATAAATAAACTTTGCAATGCATCTCAAGTAAGCAATATAAGAGTCCCAGCGATAAAACCTCAGATTCCAAGAGTCTTAGAGCTGCTAACCAAATTTATTGAGGCAGCAGAATCTCATTTTAAATTCTGAATTATTGTAAGCCTGGGCGTCCAAGGTGACTCTTATTGTACAAAAGAATATATTCAACCCAACTTCTTCCACACAAGGATTTTGGAAAAAAAATCTGGATATTTCTAGAAGAATTTCTGAATAGCCGAGTTTAAGTTTTCGCCCAGAAGTTTCAAGCGTGCTGCCTCACTCAGCATCAGAGAAGAGTGATTGATTTTTAAAAGGTAAATATAATTTACACTCCCATACGGATAGTTCAAATTACTCAATGAATGTGAAAAATCCATTTTAAATGCTTTCATAATTATGCAAGATTCCAACAGGGCTCATGCAACAGTAATGTTATCATAATCAAGTGGATTTATAAGTAGCCTCTTTGTTGTGATAATTGTGATGTAATGGTAGTGATGGAACACAGATACAAGCATGATTCAGGTTAATATCTCACCCACATAATAAGGTGGCCCATAGTTGTAGTGGGCTTATAGCCAAGTTGTTCTGTACCGTAATGCCAAACATTCAAGAATGATCCATGCTTAGAAACATTTTAAATATGATCTAAGCCTCTCGCGACGACCAAGTGCAACTAAAGCTTAGTTAAGATATTAAATGGAAAAAAATTGTCCCGCATCCAGAAAATCTGAATTTACTCATGTTTACTAGCATATTTTCAAATTTGGATAGAATTCACTCATGTTCACTAGCATATTTTCAAATTTGGATAAAGGAAGGTATTTGGAGTAACCTTGAGAAGAGTTGATTTTCCACAGCCATTAGGACCTAAAAGCATCCATAACTGTCCCTCCGGGATTTCAATCGAGCAACTTTTGAGGATGGGAACCTCAAGGTTAGAACCTTGCTTTTTCAAGCTCACGCTCAAATTCTTCCCTTCTATTGCAATACCAGAACTCCCCTTGCTCTCAGTGACTATGTGGAACAAACCCATTTTAGCGTAATTACTACTATCTTCAAATAAGGAGCAAAGCGCAATAATTTTTCTAAATGAGGATTTACAATATGTAAGCATACCACATTTTATTCGTCGGGAGGCTCTTGAACTGTAGCAATGCCAGCAGCTCGTCAAAGAGCCCATAGCTTCAGATGGTTCAGTTCGTTCTTCTTAGCATTTGTACGTATGATGCTTACAAAATCTTCAATTTTTGGAGGTTGAAAGTTTGAATGAAAGAATAAAAAAATTTCTCACTAGCACGCATCTTAAATAGGGTGTCTAAGGTCTTAAGTACTCTCTAATATTTCATCTTTAATAATATATTTTAATTGTAATATTTGTTCTTTTGTCTAATTATGTTTTTTCAAATATGGTAATTGAATTGTATGTTTGGCGCTTTATGAAAAAATATTGTTATGTTTCTACTATTTTTGTTCTAGAATAGCCATATCTTTTTTCTCATTCTTTCTCATTGATCTACTTGTTTCACACATCAAATGGTGAAAATTAGTTCTAAGTTGAGTTATGATAATTTTTGCTCTCTATTTGATATTTGTTATATTGGAAACTTAAAAGCAAAGGGTAGACAAAAAAGTTGAACTAAATTTCTATGAAGTGTGATATAGACTTACTACAAACAGAATGTGTAAGTTGTCAATTAATTCTAGAGATCTTGGAGTGTGTGTGAAACATGGATTAATTCGGGAGATCTTGGGACTGTGTATAATATTCAATGTCATTTGGATGGGAAGTTTGAGATATTTAAAGAATTCACAAATATATTTTAGAAAATGAAAGGAAAGGAGATTTTATAGTTTTTGGATCTATTTATGGTGACAATAATACAAGACTACCTCATATTCCTTGTGAGGGGCACCTAACTATGTTACAAATGAGGCATACACACCTTACCTTGTATACCCTCATTTGTAAGTCAAAAAGGTGTTGTCGTGAGAAATACGAAGTGGTCTTATATTACCCTCATTTGTAGCATGGTTAAGTGTTTCTTGTATAGAATAAGAGGTAGTCTTGTATTAATGTCACCATACGTAAACTCAAAAACAAATGCTTGGTGGTGTCATGGACTATAAAAGCTTCTTTCCTTTCCTATTCTAAAACATATTTGTGAATTTCCTAAATGACTCTAATTTTGTCTCAAACAAGAATGAAGGACCTCATTAATCATAACATGTTCAAATTTTATCTTGTGTAACACACACATGCACAAGCACACGTACATGCACGCACATGCGCGCGCGCACACGCACGCGCACACACACACACACACACACACACACACACACACACACACACACACACACACACACAACACACACACACACACACACACACACACACACACACACACACACACACATTATATATATAATTAAAACTTTTCATGTGGAATCTATGCTGGTAAATATGTGGTGTTTCATTTTATATTACACTTGTCAATTTAAAACATAGAATTACATTATCCTACCCAAATGTGCTACAACCACCCAATGTCAAGTTTACTGATTTCAAAAGATAACTAAGGCATCAACTTAAGATAAGCCCATTTCTTCAATCATATAATCAAATACTATCTATGACATAAAATAGTCTTCAGAAAAATATAGTCATGTGCCTCATTGTAGTATGTTGCCATGTTTTGCCTTTGTTTTTTTTTTTCTTTAGTGATTTGTAATGATTTTAAGATGACAAACAAAGAACGGGTGATACATTAAATTGCAACAAGTTAACAACTTGGGAATTTGATAAAGCTCATAAATATATTAAGCTATAAATTCTAGATTTTATTTCTAATACGAAAATACACCCTTTTTTTCTCAAAAGTAAGAGCAAACTTAGATCATTAAATAACATTACATGACTAGCTCAAATAAACCCAAAAAATTCAGTGATAAAACAAATTGAGTTGTTTATAAAAATGAATATTGGTACTATATAAATGGATGTTAAATTTTGAGAAACCCTTCCATCACTACATGGTGAATAGATGTCCTAAGAACACTCAAAATGCTACTCAAGAATTTATCAAACCAACTCCAAATATTAACACTCTCATCTTTGAAAAAAATACTTTGTTAGGAAAATGATATCTTAACCTTGTAATAATAAAAAAGTGTATTGTTGATAAAAAAAAGGTTATTACTGATATGTGAGCATGAGAGGATGCAAGAGGGGGGAGAATCCCCCTTTTTTGTCATTGATGGCCAAAAGTATTTGATTGGCAAAATGTGTAATAATCGATCAAAGGAAGAAGAAGAAGAAGAAGGAAGGAAGTTGATAGTTACCAATCACGAGTAACACTGGCATACACTCTGGCACACCCACATTGGCATAGGCAGTGAAAAATGGATAACAATTGATCTAAGTCGTCAACACAATGAGTTACCAATGATGTGAAAAAAGGTAAGAGTGAAACGACAGAAGAAGGCAAGGATGAAATGTCGCCATTGGTTTACAAAAAGATTGGCAAAGCTACTAGTCTAGACCCTAGTCATAAGGATCATAGGTCTCCTATAAGCAAAGTAGGCATGGAATTCAAATTTTGAAGTCATAGTTGTAAGCTATTGAAGGTTGTTAGCATTGCAAGAAGAGAAGGAGAGAACTAAGAACAAAGAACTCAGAAAGAAGAAAACCAACAAGAGTAGCAATTGAAGAGACCAAAGGAAAAATGACGGGTTTTTGCAAACAATCAAGGGAGAAGTGAGAATAGAGCACTCACCAAGAAAGTATGAAGATCAGTGTATCTTTGAGGACACAAAGCAAAGATCTACACGGCAAGTCAGTGCCAAATTTGACGTCAAAACACTTAGTATGCTTTCTTACCATTGCATTTATTTATAAGCTCCTAACATGGAAAGCTTCACTAGTAAGCTTATTGTAAAATCCTCTTACAAGGTGTCTCTCAAAAGGATATTTGTAAATCCTCTATCAAGGTAGCTTTCACAAGCTTTCGTAACTCTGATAGGTTGCAGGCATTCCCAACAAGATGTGCTTCTAGAAGAAGCACTTCTAACTCTTAACAAGGCACTCCTTTACCTGCATTATAAGGGCTAGTGGGTATATTATCCCCATCATGGTTTTCATTCTCTGAACAAGGGTTTCCACATACAAAAATTATTTGTGTCATCTTGATGAATGCTTTTGTGTGTGAGTTCACTTGCTTTTATCATATTGCATTTATCTTGGTTTTGACTATAAAGTAGCTTACATTAAGATTAGTTGAAACACTTAGAGGAACAATTAGTTTTTTGGATGGTGCTAATTCATTCCCCTTCTCAGTACTAGTTGGGACCAACAAATGGAATCAGAGTGAGCATCCCTAATGCAACAAGTCTGACAACTTGAGGGAAGATCTAATGGCATCTCTAAGAAGACAACTAGAGGAAGTCCTAGATGTAATCACCCAAAAATGGTCATCTTGACTATGATCCCCCTTTCTAGCAATTTTGCATAATTTACACATTTCTCATCTTTTATCAAATAATCAAAAATCTATTTATTCAATTATAAGCTATGGTTTGACCACTTTATCCAAAGTCTTTTATTTAATTAAAAGAACATTCTCCCTTTTAATTAAATAAAGATCCCCACTTCCCACTTATCCTAAGTGTGCACCCATAAAGCATTATTCCTATTTTAAAAATAAGAGGAAAAGGCATTTTTGTCTACACACGAATGCATAATTTTCTATGTGAGAGGAATCTTCTATTTTTTTAAATAACTTTAATTCTCCTCCACACATTTCTTTCCCTCTCAAAAGTCAATTGTTGATTTTAATTGGTGGAGAAGCTTGTGCACATGGATCACTCAATATGCATTTTCTCCCTTGATTATGCCTCTTTTTCCTCTTAATACCTACCATCCACTTATCTTTAAAAAGAGGGCTCTCTCCTCATTCTCTAATCTTAGACTCTCATGCTAATGTTATGCTATAGGTTTTCTTGGTGATTTTGGAGCTTTGAAGCACTTGGATCATTCTTGGATTTTCATTCTATATTTTCTTTCACAATGCTTACATCATGGTTCACTTGCATTAGCTTAGTTTTTCTTTATGCTCATAGCTTAGCCCACATAGTCTAAATAGGAAGGCTTTTTAATACTCTCATTTTATTAGATTAGCTTGCATCTTGCATCTCATTCTAGTGTAGCTTTCATTTTCTTTTCATATTCTTGATTCTTGGATGCTTGCACTCTTTCTCTCATCATTGAATCTCTCATTCTATGGTGCACCTTGCAAGGGTTTCATAGCTTGGATTATTTTAGAGCTATTCTCTCATAGCCTCTTGTACATCATAGATAGAGAGATATAAGCTACCTCTTGAGATGCTCTCTTTCATGGGTATTCCTAAGAATAATGGTTTATCAAAGTGTGGCATATTTTGTAGACGCACTAGACACCATCAAAGACTTGAAAGACAAGCTAAGAAAGTCCTTAGCGAAGAGGAAGAAGCTGATGCAAAAGCTTAGTGAAAGCCAAGAAGTTATTGAACATCAATATAGTGGAATTTAGGAGTTGAAGGAAGTCATTTCTGAGTTGATGCTTGAGATAGAACAATGGAATGAAACTATTGCTCAATTAAGAAAGGAGAAATAAGAGCTAATCAAAGAAGTTGTTAAAGTTCAAGCTAAACGAAATGTTTCCATCCTAACATGGGATGAAGCCATAGAAGCAGCAAGGAGAGTGGGTGAGATGAAGACTTGGGAGAGTAGCCATCCTAATATGGAGTAGTTCATGGAATTGACAGAGCAAGTGCTCAATCTCACTAAAGAGCTAAGAAGCACAAATGAGCAAAAGGAAAAGCTAAGGAGATTCAATGAGAGCTCTAAGAAGATTTATGAGTGACTAAAGGCTCAAAGAAGAAGCAAGAGCACAACCAATCTTGGTGACCAAGGTGACAAAAAGACTCAAGAGAGAGAGAGACCTTTGGAGCTAAAAACTTGAATAGTGGCAAATTTGGAAGCATGTCTCCAAAAGGTAAGGGTATTGTTAAACCTACCCATAGTTTTTGGGTAATTTGTGTTGGTTTAAGAAGATTATGTATGTTCAGCAGTGTACCTATGAAAGGTACTACAACAACTAGCATCTCTATGGCCATACCACACATAAGTTTATTTCTCATTTTAATGATAAAAGAATAGATGGATGTTGCTACTATTGCAACGAGTATGGGCACAACGAAGAAGAGTACAAAACAAGAGCTAGAGACAATAAAAGGTCTTCCAAGGAAATAAAAGGGACAAGTTCCCCACATTGATCTGCACAACCTATGGAAATAAAGGTCATCTTGCAACTCAATGCAAGCTGAGGGTGAACCCAAGGAACTACATTGGACCATGGAAAAGTCCCAGAATGACCTATTATATATGTGGTGTAGGAGCACCTAGGAATTTGGCTTCTCCCTATTCAAATTTTGGCTTGTAAATGGTCTTAGCCAAACCATTGAATAATAAGGACTTAGAAAATTCCATAAGATGTGTCTAAGTAGGTTGGGAGGGTTTGACAAGAGTTGTTGAGTTGTCTTTAACATTTGCACTAGAATAGGACATAGTTGAGAAAATGTTGCTTAGGAGTGAAAACATGGTCAAAGGGGTTGACCATGACTAAAAATAGATGAAACAAATTAAAATTTCCTTATTTAGTCCTAAGGGATCAACTGGACAGATTTGGTGTCCTAGGAAGGATTGGGAAGCAAAAAGAAAAAAAAGTTTCTCATGACAACTTTTCAAAGTTGTCATGACAACTTTTCAAAGTTGTCATGACAACTTTGACAACTTTTGTGCAACTTTGCACATCGGTGTTATTGGTTAGTTTTTACAACTACCACATGTGTAGGAGGCTTATATAAGGCCATGTCACATCGAAGACAAGGGTTGGCATTGATATTGTACGGAGGCATAGTGTGTTAAGAGCAATTTTTCAAGCAATTTTAACATAGTATGGGTGAAAACTACTCCTCCAAATTCTTATGGATTGAACTAGTGCTTTTTACAATATGGATAGTTAGTTCTTATTGTTTCCCTATTGAATCCATTCTTGTTTTTCAATTTGATTGATTTTGATAGGAGTAAGAAATTGTTCTTGTTTTGACCAATCTGTAGGTTTATACAGAGCTAGTTGGGGAAATATGGCTCTAACTTGACTTCCAATTGTTGAATCCTCATGGCCACTTGGAATCAAGTAGAGCACTATACATACATTGTAAATATGAAATTTTGTGGTTTGTGGAGTTGGATAGCTATGTTTTCCACCAAGCCCTAAGTGAGCCCTAATATGCCTGACAAGGTAACTTGGAGATTGCAAGAGAAAACATATGAAGAAGGTGGATTAGTTTATACCAATCAAATTGTGATTTGTGTAGCCCATAGGGTGAAGGAATCCAAGACTACAAGTGGGCAAGGGTTATACTCATTTGGTCAGTCTAACCCTCTAGAAATAAATTGACTGCAAAAAGCCCTTAAAAATAGGGTATTCTGGCATAGTGATGTACAAATGAGTAGGGTGTCCTAAACTAGTTTAATCTTGGGGGTTTTCCAAAAGGGTATCAGGATACCAAGTTAGTTTATGGGCTTGTTAAGGAGTTTTGCAAATGAAGGATCAAATTCTCTATTAAGAGGCCTAATTTGGGGCAAAGGGGCTACAAGGCCAAGTAGTGGATTTCGAGAGATTGTTAAGGAGTAGGAGCATATGACCAAAAAGAAAACCTCAAGAGACTTGGGAAGATTCATTATTGAAGCTTTGAAAGATCACTTGGTTAGAGAAGGTTCTGATTACTTGGATAGCAAGTTGGACACATGCAATGCATGGGTGTGTTTGCAAGGGTGGAAGGGTGTATTAAGTTGATTGGTGAGGATCAAAAAGTAAGAGGGATAGAAGAGTGATTATCCCTTGGGTTAGGGTGAAGAAAGAGACCTTAAGAAGCTAGGAGAGAGAGGGCCTAGTGTGGACCTAAAGAAAGAGGGTTTTTAGGTATTGGTGGTTGGCTCCTCCCCATCAAAGTGGTATCAAAGTTGTAAAGATTTGGGATAGGCATTGTATATGTTTTAGTCAGTGGATGAGAGCACCATGGTGACTAATGATGAGTTGGCTAAAGAGGTCACAGAGAAAAAGGAAAGAAATAGACTTCTTGAGGAAGCCTTAAAAGACATGAAGAACAAATTGGATGAAGTTGTAGAGACAACTAATAAGGTAAAAGAAAAGTTGGATATAGATGAGGATAAAGGGAAGCCAGTAGATGAAGATGATTTCATACTAGAACCAGACCCTCTAGTAGTAGAAGAACCATTTTTGAAAGCTATTAAAGCCTTAGAAGGAGCACCTCTATTCAGTGATAAGATGGATATAGAGTTGGTTAGGGAGTGGATAGAAGGTATAGAAAATCATTTTGAATGGGAGGGAATCATTGAGGCACAAAAGGTAAAAATGGAAAAAGCTAGGTTGAGAGGACCAACTTTGACATGGTGGAAGTTACTTCAAGAGGAAATTGAGAGGGTAAAAAAGAAGCCAACAACTAACTAGAAGGCTATGGTCACAAAGATCAAAGAATATTTCCTAATAGAGGACTATAAAATTTAGTTACAAAAGAAGATGCAAAGGCTAAAGCAAAAAGATATGGATGCAGTATCCTATACAGAGGAATTCCAAAAGTTGTTCCTTAGATCTAAGGTGTGAGAAGAGGAGAGCATCAAAGTGGCTAGATATTTGGGAGGACTAAGATGGAGTACCTAGGAAGAAATCAATTTGTGGACACTCACCACAGTTCATAAGTGTTATCAATTAGCACCCAATGTAGAGGAAAAGAACAAGAAGAAGCAAGATTCAACATCAAAAGGTAGATGCAAAGGCAAAGACTCCAAAGGACATAGAGGTGGCTATGGAGGGAGAAATATTAAGAGTAAGAGTTCAAGGGATTCTAAAATGGTTGAACAAAGTATTGAATCAGGTGGACGAGGTGGCTACAATAGAGGTAGAGGCTCTAGTACTAGTGGAAAAGGGAGGTTTAATAACTTTAAAAGAGGATCTCATTTCTCTAATATGAAGTGTTATAATTGTGGACAATTAGGTCACCCTACCTATAGATGTCTTGATAAATCTTCCTCATCACAAGGTGAGAAGAAAATAGGCTATTTGGAAGAGGAATTTGGCAATGTCAAGACATAGGAGGTTAACCTTGACTCTGAGAGTGGAAAGAACCTAATGTTCAAAAGGATGTTAATTAGAGAACCTAGTAAAGAGGAACCAAAGAAGAGAAGGGAACTTTTTAGGGTGAAGTATAAGATAATTGGAAAGGTGTGTAGGCTTATCATAGACTTAGGGTCTACTCATAACATCATCTTAGAAGAGGTTGTGATGAAACTCAAACTAATTAAGTTGCCACATAATAACCCATATAAGGTTACCTGGTTGAATAAAGGACAAAATGTGTTGGTTAATGAACAAGAATGGGTGGAATTTACTATAGGGGTACCAAGAAAAAATATTGTGTGATGTGGTACCAATGGATGCATGACATTTTCTTCTAGGTCAACCATGGCAGTATGGTAGGGATGTACTACATCATGGCAAGAAAAAAATGTATTCTTTCAAAAAGGATGGCGTTATTTATAAGTTGCAATCATTGGTGGAAGAAGAATATGATAAGGAAGTAGAGTCCAATTTTTTGTTGATGAGTGGTAAGGAAATCTTGAATGGACTCAAACAAGACAAGGAAACAGGGTTTTCTATCATAGTGAAACGTAAGGTGGAATCAGACACTCAACAAGTTGCTATGCCAGAGGAGGTCAAAAACATGTTGGAGTAGTACAAGGATATCCTATGTGATGGGGCACCTACCACTTTACCACCAAAAAGAGTAGTAAGTCATCAAGTAGACTTCATACTAGGAACATATTTTCCTAACAAAGTTGCCGGCAAAATGACACCTGATCAACACAAGGAGATTGCTAGACAAGTGCAGGAGTTTTTGGATCAAGGCTTGATCAGAAAGAGCATCAACCCATGTTTAGTACCAGTTGTATTAGCTCCTAAAAAGGAAGGTAAGTGGAGAATGTGCATGAATTCGAGGGCCATAAATAGGATTACTATTAGATATATATTTCCTATACCTAGAATAGAAGATATAATGGATTGCTTAGAGGGTTACCACCAAATTAGGAGGAAAGAAGGGGATGCGTGTAAGTCAACCTTTAAAACCACAAAGGGTTTATATGAGTGGTTAGTAATGTCATTTAGCCTCATAAATGCACCTAGCACATTCATGAGCTTGATAATGAAGTATTAAAAGACTACATAGGTAGGTTTGTAGTGGTCTACCTAGATGATATCCTCATTTTTAGTGGGACAAAGGAAGAACACATGAAACATCTTGAGTTGGTATTAAGGAGGCTACAAGAGGAGAAGTTAACCATCAATTTGGAGAAGAGTGAGTTCTTGAAACAAGTACTCGTATACCCAGGATTTGTGGTGTCACAATGAGACCTTAAGATGGATCCAAGAAAGGTGGAGGCCATCCTAAATTGGCCAACACCTAGAACAGGGATTGAAGTTAGGAGTTTCCATGCTTTGGCTCAGTTTTATAGGAATTTTGTGAGGAAGTTCAGTGAGATATGTGTACCTATCCCAGATACCATAAAAGGTAGACACAAGACTTAGTTCAAGTGGACCAAGAAAGCCTCTGAATCTTTTGAGTGGCTAAAACAAGAAGTGGCCACATAAACTATCTTAAAACTACCTAGTTTTGAAAAACTCTTTTTAGTGGAGTGTGATGTAAGTAATATAGTAGTGGGGCAATTTTGAGCAAAGAAGGAAGACCAGTGGCATTCTTTAGTGAAAGGTTGAATGAAGCTAAATCTAGGTAAATTAGTGCAAGCCATTAGAAAGTGGAGACATAACTTGTTGCCTAAGGAGTTTGTGGTATTTACTGACAACCAAGTCCTCAGTTTCATTAACACTCAAGAGAAGCTCAGTTTGAGACATGTCAAGTTGATGGAGTTCTTATAGGTATATTCTTTCACAATCAACATAAGAAGAGATAGTGTAACAAGGTGGTAGATGCATTTAGTAGAAGGCTACTCATAGTCCAAGACATACAATTACAAAGCATTGGCATAGAACTCAAGACTCCCTATGAGGGGGATGAAGATTTTGTAGAAGTTTACAAGGTATGTGTGGAGTTTTAGAATCATTTTCATGGTGAATATGCTAACTATACTTTGCAGAATGGACTACTATTCAAGGACAACTAGTTATGTGTTCCTAGGGGTTCCATAAGGGAGAACTTGATCCAAGAAAAACATAATGGCAATTTGAGTGGACACTTTCGTTTTAAAAGGACCTTGGAATTGGTGAAAAAGTTCTACTATTAACCTAAAATGTAAAAGGATATCAGAAGGTATGTGGAGCAATGTGGAATATGTTAGAAAGCTAAAGGCATTGCTACTAATATTGGTTTGTATCAACCTATACCTACTCCTAATAGACCATGGGAATGTCTAAGCATGGATTTTGTAGTAGGTCTATCTAGGAAAAATACTAGATTGGATAGTATATTTGTAGTGGTAGATAGATTTAGTAAAATGAGTCACTTTATACCTAGGTGCAAAATTACCAATAATGCTAGTCATATTAATAGCACATCTTTTCTTTAAGGAGATAGTTAGAATCCATGGATTACCTAGAAGCATAGTGTTAGACAGGAATGTGAAATTTATGGGTCAGTTTTTGGAAGACATTATGGAAAATATTGGGAGAAAACTTGTCTTTTGGGTCAATTTATCACCCTCAGGTTGATGGCCATTGAGGTGATAAACAAGGTTTTTGGGAACTTGTTAAGATGTTTAACTAAGGAGTATGGTCAGGTATGGTACCAAATGATACCTCAGGCAAAGTTTTCCTAAAATGATAGTGTAAACAAGACCATAGGTAAGAGTCCATTTGAGGTAGTATATGGCCTACATCCTAGAGGTGTATGCGAGCTTAGGGACCTGAAAGATTAGGAAGGGGTAAGTGGTCATGCTAATGTTTTCACCCAATCCATGAAGGAGATACATGAACGGGTAAAGGAGACACTCCTAGAAGCTAATCAGAAATTAAAGGCTAAGGTGGATGCAAAGAGAAGGGATCTTCAATTTGAAGTTGGAGATTTGGTGATTACTCATCTGAACATAGAAAGGAAGAAAAATAATGTTCTAAACAAGTTACAAATGAGGAGGATGGGATCTTGCAAAGTTATGGAGAAGTCCAAGTAAAATGCATACAAACTGGACCTTCCTAAGGAATTTTCCATCTCACCTATTTTCAATGTTCAAGACCTAGTCAACTACAAGGGCTTGATGTAAAATAAAATGAGAACATCTTAGAGGTAGATAAATATGCCAAGGAGCTTAGTGTACTTGAAAAGCCCAAGGTACAAGTAGAGGTAATATTGAATTCAAGGTGAAAAAGAAGACAAGACACCAAGTGTACATGGAATACCTGGTGAAATGGAGGAACAAACTTGATTCAAAGGGCACTTGTGTGGCTGAAGGTGACTTAAAAAATTTAGGCATTAGATTATACCTCATCTCCAATGTGGGTTAATTGACTTTGTTGTGACAAGAGGAGAATACTGCAGGAGCACCTAGGAACTTAGCTTCTCCCTATTCAAATTTTGGCTTGTAAATGGTCTTAGCCAGACCGTTGAAGAATAAGAACTTAGAAAAGTCCATAAAGTGTGTCTAAGTAGGTTAGGAGGGGTTGACCAAAGTTATCTTTAACATTTGGACTCAAATAGGACATAGTTGGGAAAATGTTTCTTAGGAGTGAAAACCTTGTCAAAGGGGTTGACCATGACTACCAATGGAGGACTGAAACAAAGATCTATAATTTGCAAGTGAGTTGTAAGTTTTTATCAGATCAAGTCCTACTGTTACTTTCTAATAACTGTACTAGTGTGGATAAAATCCTTTGGATTAAGGTTGACCTAATAGTCATTTGTAAATCCTTTAACTGGGTGACATTCTAATGGAATGGTATAAAGTCATCTAATAAGGCTCACTCCTAATAGGGTGATTGAAATCCATTAACTAGGTCATATTTAATAGTGTGTATTGTAACCTTTAACAGGATTGGCCTTTCATAAGGCATCACTTCAAAAGAGTGAGAATTAGTAGCATGTTACTAGTGATTTCTCCCAAATTGTGTTTCCATGCAAAATCCTTGTGTTAAAGTGTGTGAATGTTCTTATGATATTTCATGTTTACATTTCTGCAAACTTATTTTGACCTAGGACAGTAACCTACAAAGTTAAAATATTGTATGGTCTAATGGATGCATGCATGTTGAGGTTTTATAGATATGGATCTAATTAGCACTGGAATTTTTATTTGTACATCTAGATCATGGATAACTGATTCACCCTCTCTCAGTTATTCTAAATTATTCCAATAGTACTCCCCCTAAGAGTATGACTTAGTTCAAAAATAGAACTCCAAAACTTTGAATTATGCTAAATAAACAAATAATGAACAATAAATGCACATGACTCTAAATAGTTTGATTACTTTAGTGTTATACCTTGATTGTCTTCTATATTCTGCTTCTAAACTCTAAACTTTGAACTCTGATTATATTCCCCTTGTTCTATTCATCTCTTCTCCCTTCAAGATATGTAATCATCACTATATTCCCCCTTGTTTTTGTCACTTATGGCTACTACTGGGGTTGAATGGGTGGAACCAAACCATATTTATCAAAAAAAGGTTTGTGTATTTGGGTGATCATAGCAAGTGCATGATCCCAAATGGTTCTTTTTTATTCCATAGTCTGATTTTATAAGTGCAGCTAAGCTACTAAATCAATTAAATTGTCAGCCACTAAAAGATTATGATCTTCATTGATAAGATCTTGGGCTGATTTGATTTCCTTTTGCATAACCTTTAAATGAGGTATCAACTTTTTCTGAATAGAGATCAATTGTGATATGATCAATTGTGATCTCATGTTGTTGTTAGCTACCTGCAGCTCGATCAATTTGCCTTGAGCATCCAATAGCTTATTGTAGGTGTGGGTGCTAGATTCAACTAGTTGCAAAATGATGTATCTTGTTGTCTTTATGTCAACCTAAATCTATTAGATGTTAGACTGAAGATTGCTTGTGAATCTTGGCACATCAGACAAAATAATGTACAAATATTGTACTCTTTGAAGTAGTTTAATTGAATTCTGCACATGTTCTTGTAGTTGCACTTTTTTCTCAGCAATTGTTGTAGAAACTTTATCTACAACCTTACTTTCAAATTTATTTATAGACAAATCCATCAAATTTTTATTAGATTTTATATCATCAACAATTATTTGTTCAACAATACTTAGAAGCTAGAAAATTATTAGGGCTTTCCCATCAAAATTGTGAGTATCAAATGCCTAAAAAAATCTTTAACATCATGCATGATTTGCCTTTGTTGATGTTCATGCCTCAATTCTTTCTGTCTCTTCTTCTTTGCCAAAACTTCTTGCAAATAAATTGTTTGCTTAAGATTGAGATTTTCCAAATCCCATTTTGGTATCTCAATAACTTCATCCAAACTAACTTCAATATCTGGAGAGAAGTCCTTTATTGGTTTCTTTTCTCAAAGGGTTGAAGTGCTTCTTCTTGGCACTACTTTGGGAGATGGTGAGGGGGTATCACCACTCAGTTATGTTTGTACGTCAGTGCTATAGAAAATAATAGTTGCACTCAAAAATGTTTTATTTTCTTCCTTATTTACCTTAATGTGAGGTTCTGACACTTGTGGTCTTTCTTGACCTTTTGTAGAAATGTTTGCACTATTATCCTTATCAAGTTCGTCTACCTCTGGTTCCTCCTTGTTTGAATCTAGAGGCCTTTCTAGAGTGTTAGGGGTGTCGACATGAACTGGTGACATGTTTCCTTGTAGATCAATACACATGAACTCATCTCATCATTTTCATTATCTAGAATAGTAACTATCTCAGTATCTTTTACTTTTGCTTTGAGACCAAATATACTCTTCCAAAGCAACTCATTCTATTGAATCACAACACCAAATTTATTTTGTAATACCATAAAAATTCTATACTTAGGAACAAATATGTTCCTATATCTCTCCAAAAATGTTTCCTTTTGATCTTGTGACAGATCAAGCATAACATTGACTATTTTGGTAGTTCTTATTTTTTTGCTTTTACTTCTACCTATTGTCACCTTCTTTCAAGTCTATCATACAAATATGAAGGTATCTTCTTCTCTACTTCATTTGGAGCTAGCTTATGATTTTCAATCATATCTATCATGGCCTCCTCAACTTTTGATCTATTAGTATTATACATTGTGTCATATTTTACAAATCTAAAATTGGATAATCCTGAAGATTTTCTAAGGTTGACACATACCTCATGATTGCTAAATAGATTTTGTTCACCCTTTCGGTGGTCCCTTGACCAATATTCTTCTCTTTGGCTTTGATCTACTATGCTCAATAGTCTCTACTACTCTCTTTTTTGCAGTCTACTTGGCATTAGTTGTTGCCCTAGTCCTTGGTTTGCTAGATGGTAGAGGAGAGAGGGTTGTCACCACTGGCTTCTTTGTAGTTCTTTTAGCATTCTTTCTAGGTGGTGTGACAACCACTAGGACCTTTCCCTTGACTCCTTACTCTTACTCATCACCACTACCCTCTTCATCTTCTCCAAGACCTTGTGTTATCTATAGAGTTTCCTTGTTCTTTCCTTGAGTGCCTAGCTTTGCCTCTAGATCTTCAATCATTTTCTTTCTTTTCTTTTCATTGGAAGCTATTTTTATGTCTATAGTAATTCTATCCTTAGCTTCTTCATACTTCCCAAAAGGTTCAACATCAGTATCAATGTCTTCCTTCAATAATGCAACAATGTTTGTATTCACAGTCTCACTGTCAATTTCATAGTCAAATGCTTTGAATCATGCCTTCCTTGGTTTAACTACCTACACATATGTGTTATCTATGTCTACCAAGAAATATACATCATTATAGTGTTTCATTACCAATTCCTTTGGTATCATCATCCTCATTCTCATTCTATGTTTGATTTCTTCAAAATATGTATCCATAATATTCACAAAATTCTCTCCTAGTTAAGTTATTGATTTGTCTTGTGATAGGTTTTCCTTGTTCCCAAATGATGTTTCCAATAGCAGGAAAATATTTCTAAATGTAAAAGAAAATACATATAACAAGTGAAACAAACTTACACATGAAATTATTTGCCTTCTTGATAGTTTTTAGGTTTTTTGCTAATGATAGCTTTTTCAACTCATTAATATTATATTCATGATCTTTCATGACTATGTTACATGCTTGATCCACTACCATAGATGGTAAACTATTCAATTTGCTAGATTGATTAAATTTGTGAGCAATTTTTCTCACTACAAATTTGATCAATGGGTTAGAAATGTTTGTGATGGACAACCCTCATCTATTCCACTAGGCACCTATGTTTGCTTCAACTTCTTCACATCTTAATATTTGCATGGTCTTCTTCTTATCCAATGTAGGATAACTAGTAACCACGTGAATAATCTTCTTAGTTATTCTAACTAGTCCATTATGTAGCCAAAACTTCATGTCATGAATCTTGCTCAACAAAATCTTGATCCATTCGATCTTGAAACTCCTTGAAAACTCTAGGGCACAAGTTAACCCTTTCTTCTCAATGATTTTGAATTCATCTTCCAAAACTCCTTCATCACACAATTTCTCATATTCTTCACGAATTTCATAATCTCCCACTTCTCCAATATTATACATGTAGCAACTTTGTACATCATGTATCATGATTGCCTTGGGTGGTATTGAAGACAATGCACCCATTGAGTCACCTCTCGTTGTAATTATAGGAATAACACAAAACTTGGGTGGAGGAAAAGCATCACTCTTCACCAATTGAATCTTACTAACCTCTATTCCTTGACTCTTTCTTGCAGATGATGAAACTTTCATTTTCTCTTTGTTAGGGTTCCTAAAATTTCTTTCCTCTAAATCACTTAGCACAACTTAGATCTTCACTTGATCAATCTTCTTGTGTGAAATTTTCTCTTGAATTGCCTTAAGATCTCTTTTCACTTAAATCGCTTTGCGGTCTCGATTTATGTATGCAAGGTATCAAACAACACCTTCAAGTTTTGACAAATACTTCCTTTTTCTCAATCTAGGGTCTTCATTAATGTTGTGCACTCAGGTAGATCGAAGCCAACTATCTCAGTCAAAATTGGTTCCTTCAAACTAGGTCTTCACTATATAGCTTGGTCTCTTCCATCTAGCTCAACCTCTACATTAGTTTATCTTCTAAAATACTTGATCTATATTGGAACACTCGGTCAGTATAGACAATTTTACTGATATTTGACATTGTTTGTGTACAAGATTCTTTTGCACTAATCCTTTCATAAATCTATTCTTATGCATCTTATGCAAATATGAACTTTAGCACATTTTATGTTAGGAAATTATGTAAGATGTATCATTAGATATACAGTTCCAAACATACCTTTCTTACTTAGTTTGAGATGATGTGATCACCTTCTCCATTGGATTGGGTGACCTTAACTCCATTTGCTCCACTTCTTCCATCTTCTATCTTTTTCTTCCATGTTTGATTCATCTCCTTCCTTATTTAATCAATGTCCACTTTTCCTTTACCCTTGGTGTTGTAACTTGTTGCTGGTACCTGAGTTCTGCAATATTCACCAGAATGTCCAAACTCGTGACATTTGGAACATGCATTGTTAGGTGCATGGTTCTACCTTATATTAGTCCAGTAGGGCTTTGTCTTTGATCTACATTTATATTCTCTATGTCCATACTTTTTATAGTTGTGGCAATAACCTTCAAATCTAGGTGTAATAGATACATTCCTCATTCTTGACCTACACTCATGTATTTGATGACCTTACTTCTTGCAGTAAAAATAATAGTTAGTAAACTTAGGTTTAGGATTTTGCATACCATTTTTTCTTCATCATATGTTTGCAGTATGGCCAAGTTTTCCACAATGATAATGTGTTGGCTTTTCCTTTGAGTTTTCATTTCTTAGTTCTCCATTTCTAGATGATTCTCCTTGCTCGATCCATGAATGTCCTAATCTAGTAGTGCTGCCAGATGACCTCATAAGTTCTTCAAAGTACTTCATTACTTCATTTGGCTTATTGAATCTTTCTGCTTATTCTTTTCATTTTTTTAGTTCATTCTTTAGTAGATCCTTCTATGATGTTAGATGATGTAGGAGCATCCTAGGTGTAAGAGCAATCTTGCATCACTCAAAAATATTTCCTTTCAGTTGTTTCAATAAGGGTTGTCTTAATGAAAAATTGTTGTCTATGGATACTTTCTACTTAGTAAGTCATTCATACAAGCTCAGAATGTTCTAATTTCAAAGGTGAAGGTTCATTTTAGTTATATCAAATTGTCAATGGAGTTTCCTAGCCGAATTATATGTGTTTGTGAAGTTATTACAAATTTTTGGGGTGTAATTTTGATATAAAAGATTCAGGCTTAGTTTTGAAGGCCTTATAGGCCCTTGATGAGGCCTGAAAACTTGAAGGATGGTTGCTTGCATGAATCCAAGTCTATAGATCATGAGCTAAGGTTTCTAAAAGGTGGTTATTATAGCCATTTGGAGCAACAGTTTGAGAGTTATGGTCTTCTAGAGTTGGGCTACCCAAAATTTCTAAAATAAATGTCAAAAGTGTATTTGGCCAATTCTATATGTATTGTTAAGTCTGTCGGTCCTAGGTATTAAGTTTGAATGTCTAGAACCTTCTCGGGTGACATAAAATTGCCTATTTAAGAAAACCCAAACTTTATCTAGTATAGCTCTGCATGATAGTTCACAACTTTGTCTTGCAATTTATATAATGAAGGTGCCCATGTGGGTTAACATATTTTAATTCTAAATTATGTAATTCTATATTTGTGACAATAATAAGAAGCCCATATTTTGTTTTTGCAATTGTTGTTGTTTCTTTGTTTCTATTATGTTTTTATGGTATTAAGGGGAGCACCCTTCATCAAGTCGTATCAGAGATGGAGTTCCTAAGTGTGTGGAAAGATCACTGACTATAAGAAAGTTTGAACTAGGACTGTGGTTTGGGCTAAGCATGTAGACAAATTATCGATTATGAGGTAGTTTGCACTAGGGTTTCAGTGGAAGCACAAAAATGCCTCCATGAAGAGAGTATGGTGGAAGAGTTGAAGGTGTTACATTTGAGGATTTTAGAACCCTCCAGAGGAAAATGCAAGCATTGTAAGAACATATATACAGAGGAATGAATCTTGTTGTAGGAGATGATGAAAGTGAGGATGAAAGAGAAGAAGAAGAAGGAAATGTGGACTAAGTCATAGTAGAGGAAGTTCTTAACCCAAAGGAGGAAAATCTTTTTAAGGCCATTTCCAGTATTGGAAAAAGACTTAAGTTTGATGTCCCTACACTTTTTGGAAATATTGACCTAGAGGAATTGATCGACTGGATCAATGAATTAGAAGAGTACTTTGAATATGGAGATCTAGATATGGTCAAGTTTGTGAAGGCCAAATTGAAGGGTCATGCAAAGATCTGGTGGTAGGAGATCCAGTTAGATCAAAATAAGAGAAGAAAGGAAAAAATCACCAAGTGGGATCAGATGGTACCTAAAATGAAGCAACAATTCATTCTTATGGATTATGAGCTTGATCTATTGAAGAAAATGCATGGGTTGAAGCAAGCGAGAAGATCTGTTCAAGAGTATACTAAAGAGTTCTATTGAGTTCTCATTAGAGCCAACCATGCAGAAGTTGATAAGGATAAAGTTTCCTGTTATCTTAATGGGTTAAGGCCAAGAATTCAAGAGGAGCCGAGTCTTGTTTAAGTGACCAATATTGAGGAGGTGTACTAGTTTTCCCTAAGAGTTGAGGAGAAGTTAAGAAAAAAGTTCGATAACAAAAATAGTGGTAGAGGTCACGATGGAAGATCTGGCAAATAGTCTTATGGAGGTCAAAATGATGATCAAAATAAAAAGGATGAGGCTAGAAGTAGTATTTTGAACCAGAGCAAAAATAATTCCACTCATTTCCATGATCAAAATAATATAGATCAGAGAGGAAGAGGCATAGGACAAGGATCTGGAAGAGGGGGCTTCCATGGGAGTTATTTTCACTATAGAGAAGAATGACATAGAGCATTCAAATGTTCCCAGAACCAAGTAAGGATTGATAAAAGAACAAAAGGCGAGGCTAGAGTTGCACATGTTGATGAAGATGTTAGGTCATCACATTCTAATGATGTTGAAAGAGGAGAAGTCCTAGTTAATAGAAGCTTTCTACTAAGTGGTGAGAATGAACCTTATCAAAGAAGGAACTTGTTTCTCACAAGGTGGAAATGTGAGGATAAATGTTGTGATGTGATCATTGATGGTGGAACTACTGACAATCTAGTGTCAGAAATGATGGTCACAAAATTGAAGTTGAAGAGGCAAAAACACCCTTATCCATACTGTATTGCTTGGGTGTAAGATGACCACAAGGTCATGGTCAGTGAGCAATGCATAGTGAAGCTCAAGATTGAAAGCTACTAGGATGAGGTGCTTTACAATATCATTACTAATAGACATAAGTCATATGTTGTTGGGTAGGCCATGGCAGTTTGATAGGCATGATGTACACAATGGGTGAGAAAATGCCTACACTCTAAAAAAGTACATAGTGAAACATAAGTTGAAGTAATTGAAGGAGAAAGAAGAAAAGGTATGTAGTGCTGCCAGGATATGTTTTATTGATGGAAAGGAGTTTCTCCAAGGTATGAAGCATAAGCACATGTGTTTTTCTATAATTTCAAAAGATGGTAAAAAATAAGTAGAGGAGGTACTTGCAGAAATCATAGATATGTTGGGAGAGTTTTGTGATATTGTGTCCAATAATGTACCTAATGGATTACCCACAATGAGGAAGATCAGTTACCAGATGGATTTGATTCCATGAGCTAGTTTGCAAAACAAGATAGTGCATAGAATGACACCAATAGATCGTGAAGAGTTGAATAGACAAGTTTGTGAGTTGTTGAAGAAGGCATTAATTCAAGAGAGTTTGAGTCCACGTGGTGTACTAGCAGTATTAGCACCAAAGAAGAATGGAGAATGGAGGATGTGCATAGATTCTCATGCTATCAACAAGATCACAATCAAGTATAGATTTCCATTTCCAAGGATGGGTGATATTATGGATTGTTTGAGTGGAGCTATATATTTCATAAAGATAGATCTAAAGAGTGGATACCATCATATTCATATTAGAGAAGGTGATGAGTGGAAGACTACTTTCAAGATAAGGGAATGATTGTACGAGTGGTTAGTCATGCCTTTTGGGCTAACCAATGCAACGAGCATATTGATGTGGCTCATGAATGAAGTATCGAAGGAATTTCTAGGTAAGTTTGTCATTGTTTACCTAGCTGATATTTTGATCTTTAGTCAGACATTAGAGGATCATTTGATGCATATCTAAAAGGTGTTTGATAAGTTGAGGGAAGAAAAGTTGCTGATAAACTTGAAGAAGTGAAGTTTTTTGAAGAAGGAGTTTGTGTACCTAGGATTTGTAGTCTCAATAAAACTCGAAGAAAGTGAAGGCTATCCTTGAATGACCTACTCCAAAGAGTACTATGGAAGTATGATCTTTTCATGGATTGGCTAGTTTTTACAAAAAAAAATTAGATTACGATAAAAACAAGTTTTGAAGGGACCCCAAAACCCTTTAACAAAAGCAGAAAAGGTAAAGCATTAATGTCCACCAGGTTTTACAAGGACCTAAAATCTATTGAGAAACAATATCAAAGTCAGGTTTTATAGGGACCTAAAATATCCAATAAAAGTACCCAAGTTTTACAAGGACTTGGAACCTAGTTTAAAGACCAAACAAATACTAGTAAACAGGACCAAAAACAAAAACCATTAACTGCAACTAGCAAAAAGGATCAAAAGCTGGAACAAAAACTAGAGATCAAAACCCAGTGAGAGCTGCTACTATAGCCCTTTGATCATTTTGACAACCTCTTTTCCAATCTCTGCAGTGTCTTGAATGGAATTAGCAATAGCAGCCTCCTGAGCCCTCTTCCTAGAAATTTTCCTAGTTCTCTTGCTTGGACCCCTTGGTGATATGATCTCTTTATTTGTGTGTTTTCCAAGACTGATAGTAGCAGCGCAGATACTAGAAGTCACTTGTTCCATTTTACTACCACTTTTCTTTATAAGCATTTGGAGGTTTTGTTCATAATCCTTGAGTTTGTTTGGGATGTTTCCCACTTGCACTTCCAGCTAGCTGATTTTGGCATGGTCAATATCTTGGTTTTGTTGCATAATGTCCATTTTCTTTTTTAGACCCATAATTTCATTATATATCCACGAATCAACTTGGAGAATGGAATCAAATTTTTTCTTAGTAGAGTGTTGAAAGGAGAGCATAGTTTCCCTTTGTGGAGAATCATTATTTTCCTCTTCCACAACCTCTCTAGTAGGAGAAGCAATCTTATCTATCTATTCCTCCTCCCTTATAGCAATAGGGTCCTCATTTTTGTCCTATTCCACAACCTCTCTAGTGGGTGAAGCAATCTTAATAGTCTAATCCTCCTCCCTCATAGTAATAGGGTCCTCTTTAGCCTTTTCCATCTCTTCTTCACTAGCATTAGTATCAGTCTAATTACCCTCATCACCAGTGTTACTTTGTTCTGTGTTATCTTCACTATTTTCTTCCTCATCCTCTTTCCCACTTTTTCCTTTGCTCTCTGAGTATCCTTCCAGATTAGAACTAAAATCTCCAACATCTGTGTTATTCACATCCTCTGGAGTATCATCCTCTTTCCTTTCAGAGTTCTCAAACTCAGTGTTCAGTTCCACCTTTTCTTTTTGAGAATGCGAGGGTTTTTGTTCGAGAATCCTCTTCTTACCCTTAACATTCTCTTCATTCTTCTTCTTTTTAGAATGAGAATCAGTAACAAAACCCTTATTTTTATCTATAGAAGGAGTGGAAACAATGGACTTGCTTTTATAGTAACCCTCAATTAGGAGAATTAAACCTTCATGTAAAATAGGACGCAACTCCTTCTTCCTATGAGCATGCTGATTTTGAAGCAAAGAAAACTGGAAATAGAAAGGAAAAGAAAGTCTATCCTTGTGTTTGAAATGATTGAGAAAGACCAAATGAAATTTATGAACTCTTTTATTTCTACCATCCAGAATGAAATACTCATGGGTACAGGAGAGCACATCTCGCCAAATTTCCTTTATCTACTCTACATCATAGAAATCTCCAATTTTTTTTAGATTTTTCTCCTCAGCATCTGTTTTAGGAATTTTTTTGAAAGCAACATTTGAAATGCTAGTTTGTTTCATGAACTTAGTGCCTTCCATGGGTAAACCTGTGATCTTCGCTATGAAATCCTTCATCAATTTCATAGTAACACCATGTAAAGAGCCCTATCCTCAGTCCAATTTTTGAAAAAGGCCATGGTGACATGCCGTTTGAACTTGTGAAGGCATTCCAAATAACTGGTCACCTTCCCCTTCTCTAACATATTCTAAACATCCTTCTTAGTCTTCCATTCATCACAAATTTTGGGTTCTTGTTTTCATGGCTCACCTCCCATTTTCAGAGAATTGCAGAGAATGGCTAAAACCAGAGGCAAGCAAAAGCCAAAAGCAAACAAGTAAAATAGATACCAAATTTTCATCACATCACATAAAACCCATTTTAGAGATTATACGTGCAAATCTTGCCTTGTAATCACATAAATGTACCTCCTCGGGGAAGAAACTCTGACAACCGTAGGCCCACTACCAAAAGTCATTAAATTTCTAATCTTGGCATATCTTTCCCACCTTTGCATGAGTAACATCATAATTAATAAGGGCTTTAAGATCAATGTACTTATATAGCTCACTAATTAAGGTCATTTTATGACCCATCTAAACTGCAGAATTGGCAACCTAGTCAGCTACCCCATTAGCCTCACGATAAGTGTGGGATATTATGACTTTTTAAAATTTATTAATTAGAGATTTAATCTCCATGATCGTTGCCTCAATCTACCAAGTAATTGAATTTTTTTTATTGAGTATGTTAATAATATTTAATGAGTCATCTTCCAACCATAGTTTAGGGTAACCCGAATCAGTTGCTAACTTCATAAGGTATAGAGAAACAATAGCTTTAGCAATGTGGCTATTAGAATTACCTATAGGAACTGCAATGGCATCAATAATATTGCTAGCATGATCTCTTAAGACCCCTCCACATCCTGCTCTTCTCAGATTGCCCTTTGCAGTACCATCAAAGTTCCCTTTAATCCATCCATTAGGGAGAGTTTTCCATCTAGAAGTTAATCTTGGGTTATCAATTTTCAAATTAGGACCTTGTGATTGCAAAGGATTATCAATTTGAAAAGTTTGAACAACTTTCCTTTGAGATTTAAAATTTTCCTTTATTGCTATAACAATATTTTGTCTAAGCACCCATCCTAGTAAATCTTTATTTCTAAAGATTCTATTATTTCTTTCTTTCCAGATACCCCACCAGAGATGGGGAAGAGTTATTTTCCATAGTAGTTGAACATTAGGATCCCTAGAAGGACACTTCCAACTTTTAAAACAAAGTTCAACATTTTTTTGATGGACACAAATTATATTCCAATATTTAAGAATCTCAACCTAAACTTGTTGACTGTAAGAACAGTTCAAGAATAAATGGTCTTTGTCTTCAAATCCATTTTTACATAAGGTACATCTATTTGCCACATTAATACCTCTTTTTTGTAGATTATCCTAGGTGAGGATTTTATTTTGAAGAATAATCCAGTAAAAAATGTTTATTTTAGGTATGAGACCCTTAATCCAAGCTTGAGACCAAAAAGGATGAATACCCTTCTCCCTAGAAGTAAAGAGAGCAGAAACTCTAAATTGACCACTAGGATCAAAATTCCACATCATCTCAACCTCATAAGTAGGATATAGAGAAAAAGCATTTAGACTTAATTGCATGTTATTGAAGCCTTGATCAATATTAGTTAAATTCACCCAAGAATTGTTATGCCAGTAATGACTCACTAAAATGACATACCTTTGCTTACATATGTCAACTTGATCAGTATCTTGAAAGTCTTGCAGCAGAGGTTGATCCATTAACCAAACATCTTCCCAAAATCTCACCTTTTGCCCATTTCCAATTTTCCAGGAGCAACCCTTTCCAAGAGTATTCTTTGTCCCCTGAACAACACCCCATATGGTAGATGGATGAAGGACATCAGAAGAAGAAAGGAAATCAGCTAGAGTATTAACATTAAAAATATACTTATGTTTCCATATGATACTCCATTCATTGTCATCATAATAAGTTCTCCAACCTTGTTTAGCCAACAAAGCTCTATTCATACTTCCTATTGTCCTAATCCCCAAACCACCTTCTCTAATAGGCTTACATACTTGGTCCCAAGCAATCAAAGGAAGTCTATTTTTTTCCTCAGTCTCAGTCCATAAAAAGTTCCTCTGAATTTTTTCAATAGTTTCTACAAATTTCACTGGAATTCTAAAAAGTCTCAAAGCATAAGTTGGTATACTTTGAAGACAAGCTTTGAGAAGAGTTAATTTACCTGCCTGATTTAAAATATTTCCTTTCCAGCTTGCCAACTTCTTATTGAATTTATTTATGAGATCTTCTCTGAAGGAATTAGGGACTTTCAAACCTAAAGGTAGACCCAAATAGATAGAAGGGAAAGATCCAATAGAACACCCAAGTATATTAGCAATTTTATTCTATTTAGGAATAGGGGTGTTAATAAAAAACACAACACTTTTATTCCAATTAATCAATTGACCTGAGGCTAAAGAATACAAATTTAGAGCTTGCTTCAGGTTTCTGACTTCATTGACTTCATATTTACCCATAAAGATTGTATCATCAACAAACTGACCATGAGAGCAAATAAGAGGTTGGAAAGAAGGCTATAAACCTTTAATAGCCCCTTTTTGAACCAAATCCCCTATGTATCTCCCTAGACAATCAACCATAATAACAAAAAGAATGGGGGATAAAGGATCTCCTTATCTCAGACCATGGGAAGGATTGAAAAAATGAGAAGAACTACCATTGACCAAGATAGCTATAGAAGAGGTTGAAATCAATTGATAAATAGCTCAAACAACCTTATGGTCAAAACCAAAAGCATATAAGATTTTAGATAGGAATGCCCATTCAACTCTATCATAGGCCTTAGCAATGTCCACTTTCATGATAAAACCCTGATTATTGAAACATGATAAAGAATGAATATTCTCATGTGCTGAGATAATAGAATTAAGAATTTGTCTACCAAGGATGAAGCCATTTTGTTGATAAAAAATGATTGAAGGAATCACCAGAAGTAATCTAGAAGTAAGGACTTTGGAAATAATCTTATAGAAAGAATTATAGAGGTTGATCGGTCTAAATTGATCTGGAGAATTAGCTCCAATCTTCTTGGGAATCAGACAGAGGAATGTGGAATTGATTTCCTTTAGCATTTGTTTTGCTCCATAAAATTCCTTCATAGCATCACAAACATCTTTTCCAATAAGTTTCCATAATTTCTGAAAGAAAAACATGGGAAAACCATCTGGAACAGGTGCTTTGTCTCCTCCTAGAGAACAAACAGCTTTGAAAATTTCTTCATCTTTGGGGATAGAGCTTAATAATTTATTCTGTTCCTTCAAAACCAAAGGTGGAATCACTCTGAGAAAATCAGCCTAGTGGTCCAGATTAATATTAGGACCAGCAGTCATTAAAGAAGAGAAAAAGGCAACCATTTCTTCCATAATGTCTTTATCCTCAGTAATCTTCAAATCCCCCTTTTTCAGGTGTGAAATGTGAGTTTTAGCTTTGTGCTTGAGGGTAGAGAGATGAAAGAATCTGGTATTTTTGTCACCTTTGCTCAATCATATCAATCTTGATCTTTGTCTCCAATAGATCTCTTATTTAGTAATGATGTCATGATATTGGGCCAACTTATCATTTTCTTCTGTAATAAGGTCAAGAGTATATCCTTCCTTCTGAATTTTATCCTGAATTTTTTGGATGTCTTCCTTGATAGTAGATTCATTTTCAAAAATATCACCAAAATAGTTTTTGTTCCATATTTTAACTTCTTTTTAAACATATTTGAGCTTGGAAGCTACTCTATAGAGAGTAGTACCTTCAATGTCTATATTCCACCATTCAACCAGTTTGCTTTCAAACTGAGGATGCTACAACCACATCTTTTCAAATCTAAAAGAAAAGTTTTTCTTGAAGTTTATCTTTACAGTAGTAAACATCAAAGGAACGTGATCTGACCCACTCTTTTGACAGGCTTCCAACTTGCAAATAAAATCTTTTGTCTAGTCAGGAGAGAGAAGAGCACAGTCAAGCTGAGCCTGAATACATTCATCACCAACTCTCTTGTTACTCCAAGTAAACTAGATTCCATGGAGGTTCATATCCATTAAACCCTCCTTGTTGATGAAATCCATATGGTCCAGTCTACCTTCTAGTTGACTCACATTTCTCCCTTTTTCTCATGGTCATAAAGAGGAACATTAAAATCACCCATAATGATCCATCGACCAAGATAATCCTTACTTTTTATATTGGAGAGAGTTTCCAGACCTTCTTCCTAAGGTTCTTATTGTTGGGAGCATATATATTGACAATATACCAATCTTCCTTACGACCAATGCTAGTAATTTTGGCTACCATTAGATATTTACTAGCATTCAAAATAGTTCTCGACTAATAGTTTTTCTTCTATAACATCAAAGTTCTCCCTAAAGCACCTTCTGAGCTACTAGCATTTATTGAGCAATTTTTAAAGGATTTAATTTGTTTAGCTTTCTCTTTATCCATCTTTGTTTCCTACAATAAAAGGAAATCTGGCTTTTGCTCTCTAACAAAATTCCTAACAACATCAAGCTTATGGATGTTATTCAAACCCCTAATATTCCAAGTTATAATTTTCATTAATGTTTTTTAGTGGTAAAATCCAGATTAGTTGCTTGTCTTCCATCAGAAATATTCTGCATACTCTCTAATTCTCTAGTTTTCTTAGAGGATCTTCTTCTAGGTTTATCTAGGATACGAATGTCTGGTTTTACCTTAGTTTGTTGATCCATTCTACTTCCAGATTTTTTCAAGGTACGATCAATAGGTTCCACCTTAACTTTCTGATCTACTTTACTGCTTCTAGTCTCTACCCCCTTAGAAACAATATTGGTCTTGTTTTCAGCCTTTTTCCTTTGATTTAGTTTTTTCTTTGAGTCTTTTCCTTCCTCCTTTGAAACTTCTAGGGTAAAATCGTTCCTAAAAGGAGAAATATCTTTACACTCAGTAATATCTATCTCCTCTAACAGATCTCCAAAATCAGCCAAGATTTCCCCTTCCTCGAGAATCTCCCTCTCATCTAAATCTTCCCATCGATCTTCCATCCTTTGATAAATAACAATTTGTTTTGATAAATCTGCCAAGTCATCTATATTTTGTTTTGGCCTCATAGATTGAAACATGGAACCATTATCACCTTTTCCATAGTTCTCTTTCCCAAGTTATAGCACAAGTTTATTCCCCATATATCTATTCCTTTCCTTTTGACTATCTTTATCAGTGGCTTCATCTTGAGCTTTTGAAACCATCATCTCCTCCTTCTCTTTTAGGTGAGAAAATTTAGGTTTGCACACTTTCTTTTGAACTTTAGCCTTCTTCACTTCTTTTTTGGTTCTTGAATGATTCTTACTTTTATTGGGATAGTTTTTAACCAGATGACCCTATTTTTTACAAGCATAGCAGAAATTTAAAAGATCTTCAAAAATAATTTCTTGTGTTCTCTTTCCAAGCTTGGAAACTAATTCCACCTTTTCTAGAAGATGATCTAGGTCTGCCACCTTAACATAAAGTCTAACACTATGAAGTTTGGTTCTGGTAGCCGTAGCATTATCCAAAGCCACCAATTCACCAAATGAGCTAGCAATACCTTTAAAAATATCTTCATGCCAAAATTCTAAAGGAAGGCCAGGGAGTCTAGCCCAAATCGGGGTGGTTAAGAAAAAAGAGTCTAATAAATCCATATTAGGCTCCCATTTTTAAATAGTGAGAGAGCTTTTCCCAAGTGACCATGGGGCTCCATAGAGAACTAGATTTATATCTTCTTTACAGTTAAAAATAAACAAGAAAAATCCATTCAACATGGGAGCAATATCAACATCCCCTTTAATAACCCATGTCTGTTTGACCATTTTCCTTAGAGAATCTAAATCTGGTCTAGCCCCTAAAAATTTTCCCACTAGGGTAAAATCCATGGAAGACATAGAATAGTCAACTAAAGGATCCGAGATAAAGATTTGAAACTCACCTTTCTCCCAACAGGATTTAGCAGTCACCAGTGGAAAAGGATGATTTACCATTAGGTTTTTTGCCAAAAAGAGAAAACCAAGTCCTTTCCTCTAAAAACCCTATCTTTGGCCCTTCAGAAAAATTTTCATTTTTGGTCTCGTCAATAACCAAAGGGGTTATATTCTTCTCAAAAACTTGCCCTAGCGCATGAACTGCAAAAGGGGAATCCAAGAGAGGCTCTCAGACCCCACAACATGTGCCTGAATCACACATAGACTTGTCCATATTAGCCATAAAGATACTTTTTGTCCCATCATTCTTTGGTAGATACTCCTTGGTACCCCCTCCAGTTCCTCCAAGATCTGTACCTCCTACCAAATTCTCCCCAACCAGTTTCTTGCCTTCCTGAGAACTAGCTAATTCAAAAAAGGTGAGAGCGCCCATCGAACTTAGTTTTTACAGAAAGTTCATAAGAGGTTTTAATAGTATTTATGGACCCTTGACTGAAACAATGAGAGAGGAAAGAGTTTATGTGGGTTGTAGGAGAAGATAAGAGTTTTAATCTATTGAAATAGAAAGTTACAGAGTAACCTATTTTAGCACTTCCATATTTTAACAAGGTGTTTCAAGTAGACTATGATGCTAGTGGTACTGTAATAGGAGTTGTTTTGTGCCAAGAAGGTAAACCTGTTTCTTATTTTAGTGAGAATTTCAATGTTTTCAAAAGAAAATATTATGTTTACAATTAGGAATTGCTATAGTTCAGGCATTGAAGAAGTGGAAACTATCTTCTTCCTAAGGAGTTTTTTTTGTATAATGATCATCAAGCTTTACAATATTTGAATAGTCAAGGAAAATTGAACCAAAGGCATTTGAAGTGGGTTGAGTTTTTGCAGAGTTCTACATTTTTTTTAAAACATGGGAGTGGAAAGCCTAATAAAGTTATAGATGATCTTAGCAGAAGAAAATTTTTGCTAATAGAGATGAAGATTGAGGTGGTTGGGTTCAATGAACTCAAGAATTTGTATCTAGAGGATCGTAATTTTGGTGAAACATTGAAGGCTTGTACAAACCCTGTTACTCTTGATAGAAAAAAGTGGTTGGATATCATAATCCAAGATGGTATGTTATCCAAAGGAAGTCAGTTGCATTCCAAGAAGTTCAATGAGAGAGAATCTCATCAAGGAGAAGCATAGTGGAGGATTAGCTAGACATTTTGGCAGAGATAAAACCATTGCTTTTGTTGTTGAGAATCATTACTAGCCACAACTGCAGCAAGATGTGAAGAAGTTTATACAGAGTTCAGAGTATTTTAGATGGAGAAAGGAGTGAAGTAGGATACACAATAGTATCAACCATTACCTATACTAGAGAAGTCATGGGAGGATGCCAACATGGACTTTTTCCTTGGACTATCAAGGACTCGGCAAGGGCATGATTCTATTTTTGTTGTGGTTTATAGGTTATCAAGGATGGCACATTTCATTCCTTGCAAGAAGATCAGTGATGATGTTCATGTGGCAGAGTTGTTTTTTAGAGAAGTGGTGAGATTGCATGGTCTACCAAAGAGTATAGTATTAGATCGAGACACCAAATTTTTTGGGTATTTATGACCTACATTGTGGAAGAAATTGAAGATAGATTTGAAATTTGATTTATCACATCATCCATGGACTGAAGGATAGATAGAAGTCGTGAATCACAGTTTGGGAAATATGTTGAGATGTTTGGTTTGAGACAAGCCAAAAGGCTAGGATCTAATTTTACCATAGGTGGAATTTGCATATAATAATTTTGTGAATAGGAGTACTGGTAAATTACCATTCTAGATAGTATATGGGAGCAGTCCTAGAAATGCTTATGAATTGAGGCAGTTACATAAAAGAGAGATAAGTAGTGCGGAAGCAAAAGAATTTGTTGAACATTTGAAGAATGTCCATGAAGAGGTGAGGAAACACATTATCAAGATGAATACATAGTATAAGGCTAAGGAAAACATGAAAAGGAGGTATAACGAGTTTCATATTGGAGATGACATCATGGTTCATTTGTGAAAGGAGTGTTTTCTAGTGGGTACATATAATAAGTTGAAAATGAAGAGGTTTGGACCATGCAAGATAGTGAAAAGGCATGATTCTAGAAATGCCTATGAAGTGGAGTTGTCTGCTGAATTGAATATTTCACTAGTATTTAATATTTTAGATTTGACAAAGTACCATGAAGGAGGTGATGGGGATGAAGTTGTAAAATTTTAGTGGAGTATTCCAGCACCTAGTTCAGCTACAAAAGAGATTGAGGAGATATTGGACAGTCTTGTTGTCAAAAGTACAAGGAACAAAACTTGTGAAGACTACCTGGTCAAATGGAAAGGGATTCTAGTAGAAGATTCATCATGGCTAGTAAAGGAGGAGGTTAACCTTCTTGGTTTTCTTATTAATACTTGAGATGTGACAGGCTCACTTCTCAAATTACCCCAAGTGTCTGATGTAGGAGCATCCTAGATGTAAGAGAAATCTTGCATCACCCAAAAATATTTCCTTTCAATTGTTTCAATAAGGGTTGTCTTAATGCAGAGTTGTTGTTTCTGGAGTCTTGCTACTCAGTAAGTCATTTATACGAGCTCAAAATGTTCTAATTTTAGAGGTGAAGGTTCATTTTAGTTAAATCAATTTGTCAGTGGAGTTTCATGGCCAAGTTATATGTGTTTGTAAAGTTATTATAGATTTTTCAGTGTGTAATTTTGGTATAAAAACTTTAGGCTCAGTTTTGAAGGCCTTAGAGGCCCTATATGAGTCCTGGAAACCTAATAGATGGGTGCTTGTGCAAATTTTAGCTTGTAGATCAAGAGCTGAGGTTTCCAAAATGTGGTTATAATAGCCAATCAGAGTAACAGTTCGAGAGTTATGCTCTTCCAAAGTTGGACTACTTGAGATTTCTAAAATAAATGTCAAAAGTGTATTTGGTTGACTTTATATGTATTGTTAGGGTCTGTCGGCCCTAAGTATTAAGTTTGAGTTTCTAGAACCTTTATGGGTGGCATAAAATTTCCTATTTAAGAAAGCTCGAACATTGTCTAGGACAGCTCTGGGTGATAGTTTGTAGCTTTGTCTTGCAGATTATTGTAATGAAGGTGCCCATGTGAGTTAGCATATTGTAATTCTAAATTCTATAATTCTGCATTTGTGGCAATAATAAGAAGCTTGTATTTTGTTCTTGAAGTTATTGTTGTTTCTTTGTTTCTATTATGTGTTTATGGTATTGAGGGGAGAACCCTTCATCATCAGATGTGCTATTTCAACATTCTTTCTATTCAACTCTTGATTTGCAAGCATCAGTTGATTCATCATGTTAATTTGAGTGTTTATGAATTTTTTGTACAAGTCTAGTTTCCATTGTCCTTTTGTCTTCCTCAGCAACAATCTTGTTTTCCTCACCTTCCTTCTTCTTCTCATATATTTCACATAACCTTACTGATTGAATCTCATGTTCCCTTTTTAGTCATCTGACTTCTTCATTCAGGAGTCTATTCTTAGCTAGTAGATCTACAATTGTTGTTGCATTTGAATTTATTGCTTCAAATAGTCCTTTAGTTTCAAATTCTTCATAAGAAAATTGTTTGTCTTGGATAGACAATTCCTTTACGCTCTTCAAGGATTTATGTCGATCTTGTCTAGCTGACTCAAGTTTTTGTAGTAAGAGTTGGATGTCAATCACCTTCTTATCAATAGTTTTATCCAATTTGAAAGCCTCCATATCCAAGTTCTTTAATCCAAGTTATTAAACTTATCCAAGAGAACTTAACTCTAATACCAATTGTTGGAAGTCTTCTTATTACAAATAAACTTATGATGAAATTGGTTACCTTTATATTATTCATATATATGTGAATAATTCAAGTCTAATTAGTTTTATACAACCAAATGAGTTCTATTACCACGTCTATGGGCTTAATACATAGTTATTTTTACTAAGTTGAAATTTATGAATGTCATGTGTAATGGACATGATGAATAATTTTACTATGAGCCAATGTAATAGGACTAGGTAAACCATGTAGGGATAAGACAATAAGGTAGATAATAGTTTAGCTCATGATCAACTAATACTTCAACATATATGGACATATTCAAGATAACCAAATGAGTAGAGAAGTAATGAAAATCATAAACTACTAGTTTAATCATCACAAATTTTGAAAGAATCGACATAGAGACATTTAAATTTGTAGAAAATATATTTAAAAATTATCCTATACTTTCTCTCTTGTACTTACTATGAATACTTGTTCTTTTTAGCTGAGAGAATTTATCAAACATGGTTTTAATGTATGCAACTATAGTAACTCATTTGATAGGAAAACATTTAATTGTTTAGAAGTTAGTTATGTTTCTGGTGCTCTATAAATAAATTGTTGAAACTTGTATGACAGAGGTTTGGATATAGAGATAAAATAGAAAGCAATTGTAATTTGCACTTTTTAAAAACAAGGTTGTAAGTTTCACATGTCTAATCAGATTTCAAGTTATGAATAAATATAATTATGTTTTAATTTCAATAGCTCAAGTAGTAGTCTTTGATTCTCTCGTCCAAGGGGGGCCACTTGGTGAGAGAATAATTTATTTCCTATTTTTATAGAATTTATTCAACCCTTTACTATTCCTATAACCAAGGCATACATAGTAGATTCTTGCTTGAAAATTGGATCTATTTAATTTTATTTAATTAATCATGATTTGGATTTTAGCTAGAATAAATTTTCTTTCTAGTACTTCACTTCTTGTAAGCTTGTTTTCAAGTAGGTTAATTATGACATCAGTGGTATCTTAGTGCATATACCTTGTTGCACCATTTCTAGACTATATCCCATGGTTTGACATAGAAGAAAACCTCTTATCAGTGAGATGGCTGCTTAATAGGATGTCCAATCCATAAGTATGGGAAAATTATCCTAGTTATTAGTCTAATTAAGTAGGCCAATGTTTTGGCATTGTTGTCAGAGATAATGTCAAACTAAGAACCTATTGAATCTATTAAAAAAAATTAAAGTATAATTTTCTTTAGAATTTATTTCTAGTATGATCTTTTCTCTATTGAAGGATTGGGTTAATTGATACTATTTACCTATATGAATAGAAGAAGAATAGTAAGAGACCATTTTGATATGTTTTCTCATAAGGTTTCCTATAATCAGTTAGAACCTATCAACACCCCTTAACCAAAAGAAGAAGAAGAAAATATGTTTATTGACATTGCCTAAGAAATATCCAAAAGGTCATTCTCCTACAAAGAAGACCCATTTGGATTCCATATCTTTGAAGAACATGAGGATAACAACCCTTTTGTATGCATGTGGTAGCCAAACTACATCAAGGCGTACCTCAACCACTTTCTAACTAGGGGAAATATAATAACAATAGAGCTATAGTAATCTATAAGGATCCCCCAAGAGATTGACCAAGGGGTCCAAGTATGGAAGATCCACCTCCTACTTCTCCTATGCCAATTTTTGACCAACATGATAACAACAACTTTAATAACATACCTTGCTCGACTGTTCTAAAATTTTATGGGCTTGTCTTAAACAACCATAACTCTTTTTTCTTTGAATTTGACATCATCTATATAATTTATGATTATACCATTGATGCCCATAGGCTTAAGATATTTTCTTAAACTCTTAAGGACTCAACTCTTAAATGGTTTATGAGGTTAGGGGGTGATGTTGTTTACAATTGGGATTAAATCAAAACTACCCTTTTTATGAAAATAGTAGGATTATTATCAAGGAAATGATCCAAGAGGGGATGTTATTTTAAAAATGACATAAAAGGAGGATGAGATCTTAGAAGACTATGTCTCAAGGTTCATGTCTAGTCTGTAGAAGAACATTAAACATGAATTATATGAGGAATTCCTTATAGGAACTTATGAGGGTAGTATTTAAGAAAAATACCTCATATAATGGGGAGATATTACACAAATAGGATAAGATGAGATAAAACATACATGCCTCAATTATTCAAGAGTTTCTATGAAGAAAGGGAGATGATATAGAATTAATGCAAGAAATTCCAATGGCTCTAGTTTCTACAAGAATGTGATCATTCATATACTTTCAAAACTTAAGTATGACATCATCAATATTATGTCAAATCTATTGAGTACCATAAAAGTAAAAAATAATCATCAGGAAGTCGAATCAACATTAGTAGAGTTTTGTTTATTGTATAGACAAAAGAAGAAGACAAATAGTTAACTTAGAGTCCTACCAAATTACTATAGATTTCAATCCAACCCAAGTGATGATGATCAAATTCACTACATTTATAAAAGAATACCATGAGAATAATGACAAGGTGTCATGCCCAAAAATCAGGGCAAAAACACAACAACAAAATTTATTTCTTTAAAAGTTAATCAACACACTGTTTACAACATACCACATTGAATATGTTACAGGAAGTTGAAAAATATTGAATTGAATTTCAATTTCATTTCATAATGATTTAGAGTCAACATCTCAACATACTGCACCATTACAGAACCTTAGGTTCTAGGGCTACAAGAACACCTAGTTCAGGTTACACATTTCAGTTTGATTAAACCATTGCTAAAGTGAGACATCATGCTCAAGGAGTAACTAGGGTTCCTTAGTACTTTGGTCAAGTTTTAATTAATTTTTTTTAGATGAATAAGTTTAGATTCATAAAAAATATCACAAGTTAGTCTAGGTTATTATGTCATCTTCTATTCATTTCAGTATGTCGGTTCAAACTCCTAGGTGCACTAGTGTGCATCCTTTCAAAAGTTTACCTATGACTTTAGTATTTAGTCATGATTAAAATTAAACTTTAATAAAGATAATTTAATCATTAAATTTTCCTCATTATTCTTTATATGTCATTCATTTCATTTTAAAATACAATCCAATTTCCTAAATCAAGATGTCAACTTGATTTACAACACCTTTGAACATTACATGAACATTAAAACTTGATAATTTCTCATAACCAAATTATTAATAAAAATTAAAATTATAACTAATTAAATATTTAATAGAATAATATAATTTTTGGATTCATCCATTATGTTAAATATATTTATACATATACCCATACATTAAAAAAAGCATTAGTTTACCTCACCATGACACTATCTCGATTTAACTATAACATTACACCTAAAGACTAATATCCCCTAATAATTTTAAAAACTTAATTAAATCCATTATAATCTAAATATGAAATTCAATTTTAAAATGTATCATATATATAAAAAATGAAATTTAAAAACAACATCCAACCCTAGATCATTAAACTCCTAACTTTCTTATCTTAACATGCCTACACTCTTTTCTAACACCTAACACCTACTAAATAAACTATCTTAATAATAATACTTTATCAATGATAATAAAACTACTAACTATATGCTCCTAATAAAATTTATAAATACTAAATATATACTAAGCTCCAATCACCATAAAGAAAAACTAACCATCTTTAAAATTCACTAATTAACTGTCCCACTATTACCCTTAATTAACTCCTAAACTATACACCTTGGCCACTTGGCTCCCCTTTCTCCAAGGTCATGGAGCAGCCTCCAAGGACCTCATATGTTGCCCTAGGCCTGAAGTATGTAGTACAAACTCTAAAATATCCTTCCCATGGTAGTACGCCTAGAAAGGTATGTGTTATAAGAAAAAGGAAAGGGTGATGATGTATAAGGTAAGTCTCATTTAAATATGTTTGACTTTATTCAAGAAAAAATAGTCATTTAAACATACTCTCTATCTACATCCAAACTCAAATGGTGAACTTAGAACAGAAGGGGGATGGATGTAGTATTGTCCCTAATGCATGGAAATTGGAGAAAGTAGTTATGTTTGAAAGATTAATAGGTGGGTTTAGGGAAATAAGAGAATAATAGTTTATAGATATAATTTAGTTTATTAATATTATAACCTTTGAATAAAATTAAATGTGCAAATGAGGAAGGTATCTAGGGAATATTTCTTGTTAAATTTTTGAAATTTAAGTGTTTCCCATGTATTTTACAACATCCTGTAGATGCTCATTTGAAAATTTCTTTTGAAACTTAGTTTTTTAATGAGAAACTTTAAGGGGGAATTCCAATGGTTGAATGGGTAATATTTCAACTTAGGTAGGTGATATTAGAGGCTTTATTAATGTGTTAAGAGTATGTTAGTGGTATTCTAGCTTAAGTCCTTTTTTTATTATTTAACTATATTTTGATAAATCCATTATATCTATTTGACAAATTTAAATGCAACTATGGAAACTATATCATTTGAACATCAAATCTATTTTAATAACTTAAGGAAATATATCCATAATATAATTTGGATTTTTTCATGTTTCAACTTACCTATAATAAAATCAATCATCTTTCATTCAGAATTGAAATCCAGGGTTACCAAAAGTTGAATTGTGAAACAACTAGAGTTCTATATTCATACTATTCCAAGAAATTACAAGAGATTTGTAATGAAATCTATTTTTCATATTCTCTTTTCTAGTATCCAATTCATACATAAGAATCATTATTATTCATATTACAATAGCATCTACATCATTAAATTGAAATCCAATAGGTCTCAATAGATATACAAATTTCTTTTTATAGAAAGGTAACAAGATACACTAAAAATCATCAAAACGCGAAGTCTCCAACAAGATTGAAGGGAAACTATCAACGCTCAAATTTTTGAGATGCTCCATCATAAGGAACTCTCCAACCAATGTACAACCATACAAGAACAACCATGAAGAGCTCACCTCCCATCTTAGGCCTCAAAAGGCCACCCATCGAGCTAGGAGAACCAATAACTGACCAAGTGACATTCAGAATCCAAACAAAATGGCATAACTCAACATACAACTCCCATCCAAGGTATGCACAACATGTTTCATAATGTACCTATGACTACGGATAAGGTGGAGTTTTCCATGTAGGAGAAGTCAATGAAGAACATAAATCATATGTTTCTTCCAAGACTACCAAATCACATAAAATTCCATTTCTTTCTCTCCTTATTTCCCAAAACAAGCTTAGTTTTGCATTGATAAGAAAGATCCCATAACACCTTGCTTCCTCGCTCTTATCAACATGAGAAGAGACTTTGCACTAATTTGGAGTCTAACTAAACCCTTCTCCCGTACATGGTCACTTCTACCCTATCCGAGGATGAGTAATGCCAACACTCCCTTCAAAGTTTTCCCAACAAAACAAAGAGAAAAAAAAAACATGAAATGAATCAAGTAAAAACCCACAATACCCATCCCTCACATGATACAAAATACTAATATGCTACAATATGCAAGAAATTTACACATACAAGAAATGAACAAATGAATCTAACCATGGCAATGGAGGACCTACCTTTACAAAGGTTATGGCAAGAGTGAGTTTTGAGATGAGCTAAATCCTCTCCTTCTTTCAATTCCAAACTTGACTTCTCTAAATTTAGAGAATGGTTGAACAACCCTCAACTCTTCAAAGGGACTCTAAATAGCCTCTAAACTTACCCACTCAAAAGTACAATAAGTCCAATCTTGACTCTATGCCTCCTATGGTCTTCCCACTTGCCCCTTCCATCAAGACAACCCTTTTGCAACAGTTAAACTTGGGTAACCTCATGGAGTTGATCCATTTTCACACAAAAGGTAAATTGAGAGATTTTAGGAGTAATAAATGTTGCTAGAAAGTTTTAGAAGGGTGGAAAAGGTCCCAATCCATACACATACCACTTGAGCACTTAAATTACATTAAATTTGGCTTATGGGATCAATTCATGACCTATACAAGTGGCTTGAAATATTTGATCGCCAAAAATTCTAAGGATGTAAGCTTTCCACTAAATCCTAATTAACGGAAAATAATTTGGGTTACTAATTGAATCAGTCTTAGGGTAACGGGTTACATTGCTAACCCTAATTGGTATGTTAATACACATATGCATATAACGAGTGTCAAGTGACATCATAAGATTTTCTTTAACATAACATTTGACACATTACAAAATACATAATGATACACATACATTTAGGTTATGATACAAATTAAACACTTGATAATGATTTCACACTCAATTCGAATATCAATAGTTTGATAACATCACATTCATATATTTAACCAAATTTGCATAATCACTTTGATCAAAACATTAAAACTTTCATTAAATAACCTTTCTCATTTTTGCACACATATTTAATCATCACTAATTGTAAAATTAAAGTATTGACATATTCATAATTCTGAATCATTTACTGAAATACACCATAATAATGCATGCCTACACATAAAAAATAAAATAACATGATTAAGAAATTTTAAAGTAAAGCATCACATGACATAAATAATATTCAGTCCATCAAATAATGTCTCAACATATGAGTCATAATGTGTCAAATAAAATGTATTAGATGTTCTATGAGGGATTCAGGCAAGGCTCTCAAAGAGCTAAGGTCTATCAGGCAATAATACAGATGAGTTCCAAGGTTAGTTGCCCATCCAAATCTACCTACAAGGCATCCCAATATATAATGTGAGACTCATCATATATATATCCTTTAAGTATAGAAACATGGAACACATTGTGCATGCATGACAGGCTAGGTGGAAAAGCTAGATGATAAGAAACTATTCCTATCCTCTCTAAGATCTCAAATGGTCCAACAAATTGAGGTGCGAACTTAGAGCCCTTTTGGAATCATATCAAACTCTTGTTTGGTTACACTCTCAAGAAGACTCTATCTTCGACTCTATACTCTCAATCAACCCTTTTAACATCAACATACTTTGTTTTCCTATCTCATACCTCTCTAAGGCATCATCGAATCAAAACTACCTGCTACTCCATCTCTCTAAATATCTTTGGACCAATAGATATCTATCCTTGATCCTATCCCAAATCAAGGGTGTTTTGCAAGGTTTTCCATACAAGGCTTGATAAGGTGGTATACCTATAGAGTAATGGTGCCCACTATTATAGGAAAACTTGACAAGATGTAGGTATTCCTCTCATTTAACTTGATGGTCCATCACATACATGCACAACATATCCTCCAACACCTAATTCACTCTCTCAGTCTGACTATCAGTCTTAGGATGCTATGTTGTACTATAGTTGAGTATAATTCCCAATGTTGTCTGCAACTCTCTCCAAAAGTTTGTTGCGAACAAGGGTTCTCTATTAGAGATGATCTTATGAAGAATGCCATGAAGTCTGAAAATGTCTCACAAAAACACCTAAGCTATGTCTTATGCTATGAAAGCAATATGCATGGGTGAGAAGTGGGCAACTTTGGTCAACATGTTGACCATCACCAAACTGGCATCATGGTGGTGTGAAGACACGAGATGACCAATAATAAAATCCCTAGAAATAGTATCCCGCTTCCACTTTGGAATCTCATGTGGATGAAGAAGCCCACCAAGATGATGGTGTTATGCCTCCACCCTCTGGCACTTGAGGCATCTTAGAACAATGCTAGCAATCTATACTCACATGCTTAGCCAATGATATAACTACCTCAGATCTGCATGTAGCTTCTTAACACTAAGGTGCACTGAATAAGGAACCTCAAGTAGAATGAGCACACATAAACCCCCAATTGAAGGTACACATATACATTCTCTATGATGCAAAAGTCCATCAAACTCCAATAAATACTCTAAATTTTTCCCTTCTAAGGTTCTTTGAGAACACACCAACTAACCAACCTCTGCATGCAACTCATCTTCTAGAAAATGATGTAGGATACACTCTCTCAAATTAGTGCAAGTAGTCACAAATGAGAGTTCATGGTACCTTCTACTCAGGTCATCTACAACTATGTTCTCCTTTCCCTAGATGTAGTAGACATCAAAGTCATACTCACAAACAAACTCCATCCATCTTCTCTATCTAGCATTAAGGCTCACCTATGTGAATATGTACTACAAGTTCTAATGATCAGAATGGAGCTTGAATCTATGACCTAGAAGGAAGTGTCTCCACCTCAATAAAACATGTACCACTATTGAAGCTCTAGGTCATGAGTATGGTAATTAAGCTCATGAGTCTTCAACTTCCTAGACTTGTAGGAAATAGGTTATTTATTCTGCATAAGGGTTGCCCCTATACCATATAATGATGCATTCATACACACCACAAAATTCACAAAAGGATCTAGCACTACAAGGATTGGTGTACTTGTGAGGGCTCTCTTGAGTTATTGGAAAGCTCTCTCACACTTCTTTTTCCACTCATACATATTCCCCTTTCTCTAAAGAGGTGTGATCAAGTGTGCCAATCTAGAGAATCCCATAATAAAGCATCAATAATATCTTGCTAACCCCATAAAACTCCTTACCTTAGTGAAACTGGTGGGTGTTGGCCAATCCATGATGGCCTTAATCTTCCATGGATCTACTAAGACCCTATTGCCTGATATAACATGACCCAAATAATGTATCTTAAGTTTGAAGAATGTACACTTTGACAAGTTACCATACAACTAGTTCTCTCTTTATTTCTACAAAAATTGTCTTAGGTGCTCTTCATGCTCCTTCCCATTGCGAGAATATATCAAAATGTCATCCAAGAATATGACTACAAAGTTATCCAAAAAGGTAGGAAATACTCCATTCATGAGGCTCATAAATGCAACTGGAGCATTTGTGAGGCTGAATGGTACCATAGTGAACTCATAGTGACCATACCTCATATGAAATGTAGTTTTGTGGATATCACTATCGACAATCCTCAACTGATGATAACTTGACTTTAGATCTATCTTTAAGACTCTACAACTGATCAAAGAGATCACCAATCTTGGGAAGCTAGTATAGGTTCTTAATAGTTACTTTGTTCAACTGTCGATAATCAATGCACAACCTAAGTGATCTATCCTTCTTCTTCACAAAGATCACTAGTGCACAAGGTGACACGCTAGGTCAAATACGCCTTTTCTCTAAGAGTTCCTCCAATTTGGTCTTGAGCTCACCAAGCTCATGGGTAATAATCTTATATGATGTTCTTGATACTAGCTCGACTCCTAGCACAAGGTCTATGTGAAAATCTACTACTCTAGGTGGAGGCATACTAGGGAGCTCTAAAGGAAATACATCTACAAACTCCTATAGGATAGGAAAATCATCAATAGATGGCTCCCCCTCTAAACCCTCCTCTCTGTCACTAATGGTGATAGCAAACAACTGACATCCCTTTCACATGCACCGCCTAAGATGCATAACATAAATCATATGAAGAGACATGGATTTCTGCACTTTGGAGATCACCCTATGAATCCTATGCTCATTTACACATTCTACACTCTTCTGTCGACAATCCATCTTGGCGGTGTGGGCATAAAGCCAATCAATGCCAAGGAAAACATCATATGAATCTAGAGGGGTAATGTGTAGATCAAACATCATGGACATGTCTCCAATCTGAATCTAAAAATTTTGGACCATAGAACTAACTGACTTCTTGGCTCCTAAGGTTAACTTTACCTCCCACCTAACATCTTGTCTAACTACCACTAGCCCGCAACAATCCATTATAAATGGAGATATAAAGGAGTTAGTAGCTCCAAAATGAAATAAACTAGTAACCATGCTACCTTATATCATACCTATGGCCTCGATAACTATGGCTTGATACTTAGCCTAATAGTTATCAACCATTGCGAACACTCTATGGGATCTACCCAGGTCACCAACTGTAGGCTCTGAGGTGGCCCCTCTCTGATCACTAGATGACTATCCCTATGGACACTCCCTAGCTAGGTGACCCATACTACCAAAAGTGTAGCATGATCCATGGGTATAAACTTGGACACCCTATGATCTAGACTACTGTAGACCTCCAATCCTACTATATCCACTATAACCACCCATAGAGGACTGTTAACTCGTTGTTGGCTATGATTGTGGGGCCTATATCCTTTGATCTTGTTTAGGAGCTTGTAACTACCATTGCTTGGGATTAGAGCCCTGATATCCCTTTGATGTCTTTTTCTTAGAGTCTTTTTTTGGTGGCTCTAATTGATGCACCAAGTCACCCTCATGATCGGCCTGTACATTAATCTGACTTAGTAAGGGAATCCTACTCCTCTCTCTAACATCTGCCCTGCCTCCTCCTGGTACATGTGCTTCCCCATCAAGAATTTAATACCTTTCCTATACTATGGGTGGAAAACTCTGCTAGACTACCCCAATCAAATTTTCGAGGGAGTCTAGAATATCCTGGTTAGGTTTCCATGGTGGTGGTGGAGGTAGTGGTCCATCCTCTTGCTCTCCCCCAACATGTGCAACTCTATGACCTCTGCCTCATCGAACATTTTGTGTAATAGGAGGTATCCTACACAAAAGTTTAAAGTTTGAATAAGTTGAAACATAATGGTTCTAGGTTCCTAGTGTTGAAGCTAGGCTCTGATACCAAAATTTCATGCCCAAAAATTAGGATAAAAACACAACAACAAATTTTTTTTAAAAAAGTTAAACATAATGTTTAGCACATACCACATTGAATACATTATGGGAAGTTGAAAAATATTGAAGTGAGTTTTGATTTCATTTCATAATGATGTAGAGTTGAATCTCAATATACTACACCATTAAAAAAACCTTAGGTTCTAGGGCTATAGGAACACCTAGTTCAGGTTACACAATTCAGTTTGATTAAACCATAGCTAGAGTGAGACATCATGGTCAAGGAGTAACCAAGGTTCCTTAGTACTTATTTTGAATTTTAATTAAATTTATTTATTTTAATAAAGTTAGATTCATAAAAATATATCAAGTTACATTAGGTTATTATGTCGTCTTCTATTCATTTCAGTATGTCGATTTAAACTCCTAGGTGCACTAGTGTGCATCCTTTCAAAAGTTTATCTACGACCTTAGTATTTAGTCACAATTAAAATTATACTCTAATAAATATAATTTAATCATTAAATATTCCTCATTAAGCATTATACGTCATTTATTTCATTTAATAACATAATCCAATTTACTAGATCAAGATGTGTAGTCAACTTGACTTACAACACCTTCAAATATTAAATAAACATTAAAACCCAATAACTCTTAATAACCAAAAAATTAATAAACATTAAAATTATAAATAATTAAATAGTTAATAGGATAATATAATGTTTGGATTCATCCATTATGTTAAATCTATTCATACCTATACCCATACATAAAACAAACATTATTTTACCTTACTACGACACTCCCAATTTAACTCGAACATTACAACTAAAGATTAATATCCCCTAATTATTTTACAAAATTAATTAAATCGATTATATTCTAAAGATGAAATTCAATTTTCAAATGTCTTATATGAAAAATAAATACATATTTAAAAACAACTTCCAAACCTAAATCATTAAACTCTTAACTATCCTATCCTAACCTGCTCACACTCTTTTCTAACACCTAACACCTCCTAACTAAACTATCTTAATACTAATAATTTATCAAATATAATAAAACTAATAACTATATACTCCTCATTAAATTAATAAATACTAAATATATACTAAATTCCAATCACCATAAAGAAAAACTAACCATCTTAAAAATTTACTAATTAACTATCCCACTAGTACCCTCAATTAACTCCTAAACTACCCCCCTTGGCCACTTGGCTCCCCTTTGCCCAAGGTCATTGGGAAGCTTCTAAGGGCCTCACATGCTTCCCTAGGCCTAAATTATGCATTCCAAAGTCTGCAATATCCTTCCCTTGGTAGTACGCCTAAAAAAGTATGTGTTATAAGAAAAAGGGAATGACGATGAGGTATAAGGTAAGTCTCATTTAAATTTGTTTGAGTTTATGCAAGACAAAATATCCATTCAACATAATCTCTTCCTACGTTCAAACTCATATGGTGAACTTAGGAAAGAAGGGGGATGGATGTAGTATTGTCTCCAACCCATGGGGATTGGAGACAGTAGTTATGTTTTAAAGATTAATAGGTGGGTTTAGGGAAATAAGGGCATAAGAGTTTACAGATTTAATTTATTTTGTTAATATTATAAATTTTGAAAAAAATTAAATGCAAAAATGAGGAAGGTATCTAGTGAATATTCCCTATCACCTTTTTGAAATTTAAGTGTTTCGTATGTATTTTACAACATCTTGTAGATGCTCATTCGGGATTTTTTTGTAAAACTTTTTTTTTGTGAGAAACTTTAAGGAGGAATTCCAATGGTTTAATGGGTAATGTTTCAACTTAGGTAGGTGATATTAGAGGCCTTTTTAACATGTTTAGAGTATGTTACTAGTGTGCTACTTAAGTCATTTAAATATAAAATTAAACTATATTTTGATAAATCTATTATATCTATATGATAAATTTAAATGCAACTATAAAAACCATATCATTTGAACATCAAATTTGATTTTGATAACTTAAGGAAATCTGTCCATAATGTAATTTAGATTTCTTCATACATTAACATACCTATAATAAAATCAATCATCTTGCATTCATAATTGAAATCCAAGATTACCAAAAGTTGAATTGTTAAACAACTAGAGTTCTATATTCATACTATTCCAACCAATTACAAGAGATTTACAATGAAATCTATTTGTCATCTTCTATTTTCTACTATCCAATTTATATATAAGGATCATAATTCTTCATACTACAATAACGTCTACATCATGAAATTGAAATCCAATAAGTCTCAATAGAGATACAAATTTCTTTTTATACAAAGGTAACAAGATACACTAAAAATCATCACAAGGAGAAGTCTCCAACAAGACTAAAAGAACACTACCAAGCCTCCAATTTCTTGGATGCTCTATCATAAGAAACTATCCAAGCAATCTGTAGTTATATAAGAACAACCATGGAGATCTCACCTCCCATCCTAGGCCCCGAAAGGCCACACGTTGAGCTAGGAGAACTAGTAATTGAGTGTGTGACATTTAGAATCCAAACACAATGGCATAACTCAACATACAATTCTCATCCAAGGTATGTATAGCAGGTTTCATAATAAACCTATGACTAGGGAAAAGGTGAATTTTTCCAGGTAGGAGAAGTCAATGGAGAACACAAATCATCATATGCCTCTTCCAAGGCTACCAAATCACATAAAATTCTATTTCTTTCTCTCCTTATTTCCCAAAATAAACTCAGTTTTGCATTGACAAGAAAGGGCCCATAATACCTTTCTTCCTCCCTCTTATCAATAGGAGAAGAGACTTTGCATTGACCTGAAGTCCAACTAAACCCTTCTCCTGTACATGGCCACTTCTTCCCTAATCGAGGGTAGTATTGCCAAAGCTCCCTTCACAAATTTCCTAGCAAAACAAAGAGAGAAAAAACATGAAATAAAGCAAGTAAACACCCACAATATCCACCCCTCACATGATATAAAATAAAAACATGCTACAATATGCAAGAAATCTACACATACAAGTAATGAACAAATAAATCTAACCATGGTAATGGAGGACCTACCTTCATAAAAGTTATGGCAAGAGTGAGTTTTGAGATGAGCTAAATCCTCTCTTTCTTGCAATTCCAAATTTGACTTCTCTAAATGTAGAGAATAGGTGAACAACCCTTAACTCTTCAAAAGGACTCTAAATAGCCTCTAAACTCACCCAACCAAAATAACAATAACTCCAATTTGGATTCTAAGCCTCCTATGGTTTTCTCACTTTCCCCTTCCATCAAGACAACCCTTTTGCAAGAGTGTAAACTTGGGTAACCTCATGGAGATGATCTATTTTCACACAAAAGGGAAATTGAGATATTTTAGGAGTAATAAATGCTGCTAGGAATTTTAAAAGGGTGGAAAAGGTTCCCAACTCATACATATACCACTTGGGCAATTGAATTACATTAAATACGTATTCTAGGATTAATTTATGACCTATACAAGTGGCTTGGAATATTTGATCTCCAAAAATCCTAAGGATGTAACCTTTCCACTAAACCTTAATTAAGGGAAAGTAATTTAGGTTACTAACTAAATCACTATAACATATTACATTATTAACCCTAATTGACATGTCAGTACACATATGCATATAACGAGTGTCAAGTGACACCATAAGATTTACTTTAACATAACATTTGACACATCACAAAATTCAAAATGATACACATACTTCTAGATTATGATACAAATAAAATACTTGACAAAGAGGTTTGAATCACTTTATTAGATTCAACCTTGGTCTTACAGTTTGCACATAGGGATAATTATGGATTTTCTAATTAATTCCATGTTAATTATGTTGTACACTCAATTCAAATATCAGTAGTTTGATAAAATCACATTCATATATTTAAACCAAATTTGAATAATCACATTGATCAAAACATTAAAACTTTCTTTTAAATAAACTTTCTCATTTTTAAACACATATTTAATTATCACTAATTGCATAATTAAAGTATTGACATATTCATAATGTTGAATCATTTACTAAAATACACCACTATAATGCATGCCTATACATAAAATATCAAATAATATGATTAAGCATTTTTTAAGCAAATCGTCACAAAACATAAATAATATAGATATTGTTTAGTCCATCAAATAATGTCTCAATATATCAAGTCATAATGTGTCAAAATAAAATGTATTGGATGTGCTATGATGGATCGAGGAAAGGCCCCACACAAGGTAGGCCTTAGGACACATTAACTTTTTCTATTCCATTTTCAAATTGTTTTGGTAACTAATGATAACCTTAGTATAATAAATTACCAGTTTGTGAAGTGCATTTCAAGGTACCCAAGATGGCATAAACCATCTTAAGGATTTCTATAGAAATAATTACTTTATGCATATTAGTTAATTTCTTGCTTGTATAAGTGGTGAACATACAAATAAGGAAAAATAGATTGCACATGGCTGGCATTCTAAGCATTTTTGAATTGGTTGGTTCTTTGCAAGGTGGGAAACTAGTAGGGGAGAATTTGGCAACAGGTACTGACCTTGGAGGGATAGAAGGACAAATAGAGGAAAATTTGATGAAATTTGATGGAACAAAAGGAAAATTTGTGGATAAAATGGATAATTCTAGAAAAAAATATGGATGCGGGTACCACTAGTTGTGGGGTTTCGGATCTTTCTTTGGATTCGCCTTCTACACTTCACATGTTTGGTTAGGTATCTAAGAATGAAAAGAAGAAAGATAGGGTTTATTGATCAAAGGACATGGTCCTCCTTGTTTGGTAGGAAACTTGGTGGTAAATCATCCTTTCCATTGTTCACTTCAAAATATTGCTAGGAGAAAGGTGAGTTCTGAATTTTTATTCTAGATCCAATCATTGATTTTTCTGTGTCTTCCATGGAGTTTGCACTTGTGGGAAAAATTATGGGGGCTACACTAGATATAGATACCTTAAAAAAATTATTAAACAGAAATGGGTTATCCATGGTGATGTTGATATAGCCCCTATTCTAGTAAAGTAATGGTGCCAAAAAAAATTCAAAATCCCCAACTGACTAGAAATCATAATGTTACCCATGTTTCTCTTTATGATCATGAAAGAAAGGGAGGTAATGTGAGTTAGCTAGAAGGAAGAATGGATCTTATGGATTTCATTAATATAGAGGGCTTAATGGATATGGATCTCCAAGGTATCCAATTTACCTGAAACAATAAGAGGCTAGGTAATGATTGCATTCAGGCTCTATTGGATAGAGCTCTTATTTCACTTGATTGGACTAAAGAGTTTGGTTGCAAACTGGAGGCAATTTAGAAAGTTTGGTTAGATCATTTCCCTTTGATTTTTTTGCTAAAAAGATAAATCTCAAGAAGAACTTTTCTTTTAGATTTGAAAAGACATGGATGCATCATCCATAGTTTGAAAGGAAACTAGCTGAATGGTGGAATATATATGTTGAAGGTATTGCTTTATTTAAAGTGGCCTCAAAGTTAAGAAATGTTAAAAAGGAGGTTAAGATATGGAATAAAAGATGTTTTGGTAATATCTTTAAGAGAAAAGCAAGCATTAAGGATGATATCCAAACTATCCAAGACAAGATACAGAAGGAAGGTAATACTCCTAACCTCGTTACAGAGGAGAATGAAAAGTTGGTTCAATATCATGATATTGTTACTAAAGAAGAGATCTATTGGAGGTAAAGATCTAGATTAATCTGGTTGAATGAAGAAGATAAGAATACTAGGTTTTTCCTTCTTTCTACTCTAAAGCATAGAGACAAAACTCATATCTCATATCTTAAAAAAGATATTTGAAGATTACTGAGGAAAAGGATATTTCGAAAGAGTTGGTATCCTTTTTTCTTCTTTACTGTCAGCTAATCCTAACATTGATCCTGCTCACCAAGCTGAAGTTTTAAAGGTGATCCCTCCTTTACTTACTTAGGAATAGAATAAATTGTTAGGTTATATTCCAAAAGAAGAAGAAATCTTCAAAGTTGTTTGCTCCTTAGGATGGTATAAAGCACTAGGACCAAATGGCTTTCCCATGTTCTTTTTCCAAAAGATATGGAAGCTAGTTGGAAGAGATGTTTGTGATGTTGTTAAGGAATTTTTTGGGGTAAAAAGAATGCTTAAGGAAATTAATTCTACCCTCCTATGTCTGATTCCCAAAAAGACTGGGGTTTATTCTCCAGACCAGTTTAGACCGATCAGTCTTTGTAATTCCTTTTACAAGATTATCTCAAAAGTCCTAACATCTAGGTTGTTGATGGTGCTTCCTTTTCTTATTTTTGTTCCACAAAATGGTTTTATCCCAGGTAGGAAAATTCTTAATTTTGTCATTGCAGCTCACGAGAATGTTCACTCTTTATCTTGTTCTAATAATTAGGGTTTTATCATGAAAGTTGATAATGCTAAAGCTTATGACAGAGTTGAATGGCCTTTTCTTGTTAAGATTTTATAGGCTTTTGGGTTTGATAATAAGATTGTTAGAGCTACTTTTCAGTTGATCTCTACTACTTCTATTGTTGTCTTGGTGAATGGTTGTTCTTCTAAATTTTTTAATCCCTCTAGAAGACTGAGGCAAGGAGGCCCTTTATCCCCTATTCTTTTCGTTATTATGGTTGATTTCTTAGGGAGATATATTGGGAAATTGGTCCAACAAGGGGATATTAAAGGTTTGCAGCCTTCTTCCCAACTTCTGACTTGCTCTCATGGCCAATTTGTTGATGATACCATTTTCATGGGTAAAGTTGAAGTTAAGGAAGCTAGAAATCTCAAGCAAGCCCTTAATTTGTACTCTTCTACTTCAGGTCAGTTGGTTAATTGGAACAAGAGCTCTTTGTTTTTTATTAATACCCTTATCCTAAGATAGAACAAAATTGCTAAATCTTGGGTGCTCAATTGGGTCTTTTCCTTGTATTTATTTGGGTCTTCCTTTAGGTCTAAAAGCTCCTAATTCTTTTTGGGAAGACCTCATTAAGAAATTTAACAAGAAATTGGTAGGCTGGAAGGGTAATCTTTTGAGTCAAGCTGGTAAAATTACCCTCCTTAAAGCCTGTCTTCAAAGTATCCCTACTTATGCATTGAATCTTTTTAGAATACCAGTGAAAATTGTAGATATTATTGATAAAATCCAAAGAAATTTTCTATGGACTGGAACTGACAAAAAGAAGAGAATGTCTCTGATTACATGGGATCAACTTTGTAAGCCCATCGATGGAGGATTGGGAATTAGGTCTATACAAAGTATGAATAGAGCTCTTCTGGCGAAACAAGGATGGAGAGTTTATCATGATGATAAGGAATGAAGTACTATATGGAGACATAAGTATCTCTTTAATGCTAATTCTTTATCTGATTTCTTATCATCTCCTGATGTTCTTTCCCCTTCTACTATTTGGGGAGTTGTGCAGGGAACTAAGAATACCTTAGCCAAAGGTTGTTCATGGAAAATTGGAAATGGGAAAAAGGTTAGATTTTGGGAAGATTCTTAGTTAATGGATCATCCTTTGATTGAGGACTTTGAGGATACTACTCAAATTGATAGATGCAAGCAAATGTATGGGACTCTTGTGAGACATTATTGGCATAACAACACTTGGGTAAACTTGTTGCATGTTGAAAATTTTTTTATAATATCCAAATAATGTGGAATGCCTTTTCTTTGTATCCCTATCAAGAGGAACTAATGATATGGAATGCTGATCCTAGTGGTCAGTTCAAAGTTTCTTCTATTTTTAAATATAAGGAGAAAGGTAATCAACCTTTATGGTCTCAAGCTTGGCTAAGGGGTCTCATACCAAAAATAAATATCTTTTATTGGATTTTGATTCAAAAAAAAGTTCTCACATAGGATAATTTGCAAAAAAGAGGCATTAATGTGGTAAATAGGTTTACTCTATGTAAAGGAGATTTTAAAGACATAGATCATTTATTTTTGAACTATTCTTATAGTCAACAAGTTTGGACCTGTATTCTCAATTATTGGAACATAACTTGGGTTCATCAAAATAATGTTGAAATTTGATTTAAAAGTTGGAGATGTCCTTATAAGGATACCGATGTTCAGTTTCTATGGAAAATTACTCTTCCTCATCTCTAGTGGGGTATTTGGAAAGAAAGAAATAACAAAATTTTTAGAAATAAAGAAATGCCAGGGTGGGTGCTAGGACAAAATATTGTTAGGGCAATAAAGGAAAATTTTAAGTCTCAAAGAAGATGTATCATAACTTTCAAATTGACTCTCCAATGTTATCCAAAAGTTCATATCTTTAAAAAAATGACCCAAGATTGATGACTAGATGGAAGGCTCCTCCTATCGGTTGGCTTAAAGGGAACTTTGATGGTGCTACAAAGGGAAATCTGGGCAAAACAAGTTGTGGAGGAGTTTTGAGAGATCATACAGGTAATATAATAGATGCCATTGTAATATCGATAGGTATCTCTAATAGTCACAAAGCTGAGGCAACTGTTGCTCTATATATTATGAGGTTAGTAGTAAACCTCTGGATGGAAGGAGATTCTTTAAACATTATTAATATGCTTAATGATAAAAAAAATTATTACTTGGTCGATTGAAGCAAGTGTTATGGGGATTAAAACTTTAATGAATAAATTTGAAAAAGTGGTTATATCTCACTCTTTCCACAAAGGTAATGCAGTGGCAGACTGGATTACCAACCATGCTATCCAAATGGGATATAAGATGATGTGGAATGGTGAATTATGTAGAAACATGGATTTAAAATCTCTTATTAATTATGATTCAACTCATGCGACGGTGGGAAAGATTTGCTAAGATTAGTAATTTAATGATATTTGGGGGTGGGGATACAGATGTCAGTGTTCTATTCTTGAGGAAGTACATTTATGTAATTTTAATCCTGGCTTCACACGTATCCATTTTAATGCGTGGCTTAGTTGTATCAATGAATGTACTATCTTTGATTAATTCATTTATTTTTTGTCTCCATCTGATTTTGGCCTATTGCAATAATTTGAAGTCTTTGGAAATGGGTTTAGAACCACGAAAATAGGAGCCAAAAAATTGCAAGGAATTGAAGGCCAAAGCTAATGTATGGCATATTCTATAGAAGGGAAATGTCACTACTTATTTGGATCATCTCAATGAGTTTAAACCTCATGTTACTAAGGCATTTTTCAAAAATTGGATCGAAGATAGGGTTTCTCTGCATGGAGTGACAGTGGATTTGACTGAAGAGTTCATAGTTGAGGTGATGGGTTTGCCAAAGGAAGGTATTAAGTGTAACAAAGAAATCAGTATTTCAAATGCTGTGATTAAGAAATTTTCCAAAATGAATGAAGAGGAGAAAACCTAGAGAAGAATGGCAATTTTTATGAACTAGGTCAGATTAAGGTCATCTGGCAGTATGTGCTCTCCTATATTCATGAGTATTTTATATTAGATGGAAGAGCTAAAAATGTGCATAAATGTCATTTTGTGTTCCTTAATCACTTTAGACACAAGGATAGACTCTCATTTTCTTTTTATTTGAAATTTTCTTTACTCCAAAGTTTGCAAGCTCATAGGAAAAAAAAATCGCGTCCTAGTTTGCATGAAGGGTTAATTTTACTTATTGAGGGTTACTGTAAAAGAAAAGCCATTGTTTCTTCTCCTCCTTCTAAAAAAAGAAGCTCTCTGTTAATAAAACTTACTCTAGGAAGAGTAAGGGTGATGATGTTATTAAGAGTAAAAGGAGGAATCTAAAGCAAGAAACCCAACATACCCCTCAACAAAATGTGGAAGAGATTACCGAGTCTAATAATTTAGAGAATAAGGAAAAAGGAAAGCTTGGATGAGGAGGAGAACATGGATGTGGGAGAATTCAGCTCCAATTTGGAAGGCTACCCAGGAAGTGAGAATGAAACTGGTAAGGATGAAGAGGAAGAGAGTAGTGAGAAAAATACAAAATCGAGTAATGTTGGTGAAGAGGAAAATTAGAGTGAGCATTCCAAGGGAGTGAGGGATGGAAAAGAAGAAATGGTGAAGGAAAAAGAGGACCTTTCTAATGTTAATGTAAGGGAAGAGGTAAGGAAAGAAAAGGATGAGTCTTCTGGTAGAGTAGAGATGGGGAAGGAGAAGGAGTCTATTCAAAGGGATACTATGCTTTCTTTTCTACATACTACAAAGCTCAGGGCTGATACCTCACTGCAAGCTGAATCATGGATGTATAATGAATTAATGAGTCTAAAAAGGAAAATGGAAAAGGTGCAATAGAACTAGAAAATTGATCGTGCAAATATTAGTCAGGTGGAAGTGTAGGTGAGTAATATACTAGAGAAACTAAAGGAGTAGGAACAAAAACTTCATTTGCTGATCAAAGAAAGTGGCAATAAGATAGAGAAAGTTGCTTCTAGTATCTTTGCTACTGCTGTAAGTCTTGGGAAGTGCACCAATGAAGAAATTATGTCTCTAGGGGGACCAAGTAAAAGAACCAGACATAGCTTGAGGAAAAGGAGAGCTGAGGCTACTAGTGGTTCGATTGTTGATACCATTCAAGGCACTATGGAGATCATAAAAGAGGTGCTCAAAATGATAAAAGAGCTATAATAGCATCTAGTAGTGTCTCTAGTTTTTGGTCTCTATTTTTTGTAGTGGTCCTGGTATTTGGTCACTGATATTGGTTATTTTATCTGGGTTTTATTTGTTGTTAAAACTAGGTTCTAGGTCCTTGTAAAACCTGGTTTCATTTTATGGATCTTTTTTGTGGTTTTAGGTCCCTGTAAAACCTGATTTTGCTACTATTTAAAATGCACATTTCAAGTCCTTGTAAAACCTAGTAGCACTTCATGGTTTATCCTTTTCTTTACTGTTAAGGGTTTTGGGGCCCCTTCAAAACCTATTTTTACCTTAATCTAAAACCTTAGTATAATATTAACTATCAAAATCATCCCTGGTATAATAACCAACCCTAATGGCCTATTCAAAAAAGCAAATGAATATAACCTAAACCTTGCTAATATTAACCCCAACCTAGTTAGAACAAATCCCAAAAAAATTAGAAGCAACCACAAAAAACATATGCACAAGCCTAAGAAAAAACAGAAACCTCTAAAAGGTAGTTGTTACTTGTCATAACAACAGAGAGGTTGTCATAAATGATGTAGGGCCATACCACCCGTACCAACTCATAATCAAGAACACAACAAGATGGAGACAAAATGATGACAAAATACTTCATAATGCATCCATTAATACTTGAAATTCATTACAATATTCTCCAAATGCTTTCTTCAAATTCTTACAATATAAGAGAGATTTCTCACTAAGAGCTTCTACAAAAAATTACATTCGAAGAGCTTCCATTAGAAGAGCTTCTACTTCCCAAACTTCCTTACAAGAGATTACATTAGAAGAGCTTCACTACAAGAGCTTACACTTGAAGAGCTTGATTACAAATGAACATAAGCCTTCCTTAAATAGGCACTTCTAACCCAAGACATTACAAACACAACCAATGTGGGATAAAAGGTAAATACAACTACCTTTAAATAAATATTAAATTTCCACCCAAATACAACTAAGCACCCAAAAAATATTAAATACATGATTTATCCAAAACCTTCTAGAATTCCACCTACACACCTCGATTAATGGAATGACAACCATTTTTCTTATTTTTCTATTTACGCCACCTATGCACCTTGAAAATAGAAATTCCTCTTTTCTCCTTTTTCCCTATTTTTCAATTTTTTATTATTTTCTTTCTATTTTTGCCACTTTCTCTCTCCATAATTTTTTTTTTCTCTCTTATTATTATTATTATTATTTTATAAATTTAGTTTTCCCATGCAAGATGCATCAATAAATGACATAACCAATAGTTTAGTGCCCCATAATAGCCTCAATAACAAGTCTTAGTTCTACTAAACCCACCTCCTGTAACTAATTCGACTTCATATTTTCCTACACAACTGTCAGTCCAAGCTAGTCTTAATACAAATATTAATAAGCCTTAGAAAAAAGTTTATTTATCTAATATAAACCAAAAAACTACCTATGCAATTAGCATCAATAATACTCACTTATGGTCAGAAACCACTTTACGACCCCCCATTGGTCCTTTCATCATTGAGGTGACTAATGATGAAGTATTGATTGGGGAAGAGTAACTTGACCATTCTCAATATAATTCACCATCTAAGTCTCTTCCATTTCTATAAAGGATCTATATCAAAATTCCCTTGTTAAAAGTCATCAAGGAATAACCTATTTATTCCAAAGAAATCATGGAAGCATTCATTAAGAAATTAGGTAGGTAGAAAAAGGATACTATGGTTGTGCATGTCCTAAGACAACTATCTAATGCAATTATTTAAAAGGTATTTTCCCTTAAATACTATAACCTAAGCAATCTAATTGTCACACTTGTCATTAATGGAGTACAATTCATAAATTCTTTGGTATATTTAGGGGTAGTTATAAATGTCCTAACTAAGGATATTATTTCTCTACAATTAGATATCACTAATCTTGCATATAGTTAAATAGTAAAACCAAATGGGATGGTTGATGACTTGGTTTCCACCCTTGAATCATGTGAATATTCAACTAATTTTTTGATCGTTTCATTGAAGAAAACTTTGGGAGGCTACCTTATTATGATAGGAAGAGATTGGCTTGCAATAAAATATTCATTCATTATTTGTGGGACTAGGAAAAATGAATATAGTAGACAATATTTCCACTAAGAAGGTAGCTTTGCATTCTCCTACACAACCCTAATTAGGAGAGAATCAAGTTTTGTGGGTAGATGCAGGGAATGAGGAGATAGAGGTTGTAGTGCCACCCTAGAGACCTAATTTGAAATTCATTATGAGATACTAGATTTATGTTATGTGTTAGAGATGTGCTTCATTCCATGGGCTACATAAAGGTATATTTCTTATGGCATACTTTATGTATTCTTTTATGGAGTACGGATCTTATAATTTCCTAACCCTACTTATCCACCCAACACATACATTTCTATATAAGATATCATGATTTTACATAGATGTATATGTATGTTGGTTCATGATAAATGTGTGTGAAAGAACAGGTAAAAAAAGTCTCTATGATATTTTATTTGATCTAGAGATGAGACCATGATCCACATAGGCATGCAGAGCCTAGAATTCCTAACTAGAGAGTCAGTCAGCCTAATTGGTACCTTAATGGATTTATCTATTTAATTTTTTGGCTTAAGTATTCTTTACTTTGACCTTTATTTTCATTTTCTATCGGAAAATGCATGATAACCAAGTATATATGGGTGTACACATATATGCTCGAGTAAAAGTGTTTATATGTATCTCTAAGTGTAATAAAGAAGACTCAATTCTAGAAAAAATAACGAATTACAATTGGATAAATAAAAAAAGTAAATAAATTAAATAAAGTGAAAGATGTCAAGAGAAGTGAACCTAGAACCTATCACTCATAGAAACTCACCTTAAATCAACTCACTTACCTAACTCTTTGGGTATCATCCATAAGAGAAAAGCCTTGCACTCTCATTATACAAGTACATTTTAAACTTGGTATAGGAAAAGGAAAACGTACAATCTTGGAACTCATCACTTTGTAGGAAAGATCACACCTCTCAACCAACACATCACTCAATGCTTTTGTGACTTATCTCCTATAATTCTTTGATGAATGGAAATGAAGAAGGATTATTTAGTAAATTCCATAAAATATTAAACAAATTAGAATTATTAAATCAAACCTTAAGGAAACCAGTTCTAACAGACACAACCATATGTGACCAAATTGCTCCCTATAAATAAGAAGCTTTCCAAAAAAGGAAAAATAAGGAAAAATATCAGCTAAAACTATAGTCTAACTAAGGAAGAATACATGCAACAAAATTCAAGGATTAGGAAGGAAAGTAAGCCAAATTAGAGTTGGTTGAAAATCGAAGGAGATTAGGCTCACATACTAGAGGAATCCATCAACACCTTTAGTCAAGAAAATAAGTATGCTTCCAAACTTTATTAATTTCATGTTTATAGAGAATAAAGTGAAAATCAACAAATTGTCCGATATTGTTCACTAAAATGTTTTCCTTATCTCTGAAGCATTTCTAGCATCCTGTTGGAAACTTCTAATTGGAAAAATTGTTGTTTTGTCGTTGATGTCAAATATATTGATAAGACATATTGCTACCTAATCTAAATTTCATATCTATTTGATTGATGAAAAGGATTTGAAAAGTTGCTCATAAAAATAGTGCCTAGATGAAAGGTTGAGTTATGAAAAGGAAGTTACAATAAACATTTGATTCGATAGAATTTGATAAAGCAAAGTGATTTATTATGTCAAGAAAGATAATAAAAAGTCTAGTAGAAGTATAAAATACAGTTAGTGTCAAGTAATGCTAGTATCAATCGAGCTATAGTTAGTGTTAAGAAAATCTAATGTTGATAAAGCATTAGCATCGACTAAGAAAGATAGTTAATTCTGAGCCAAAAAGCTTTACAGTGACCAAGTATTTCACTGATGACCAAGTGCTAGAATTTAGAGATTGTTGAGTGATAGTATAAGAATGAATTTGAGAAAATCATGAGATCAAGCTAACTTAGTTGATTTATTGGGAGATGTAAACCACTTTGAAGATAAGATTGATGAGTTGTATTATTGAATTCAAGGAAAGGATTAGGTAAAGACCTAACAACCAAATTCTAGAGAGGTTTCTAGAAAAAGATCAAGATGATGGATATATACAGTGAATCGAGTTGAATTTGATCGTAAACCCTAGGATCTACGGTGGAATTAGAAAATAGTAAAGAATAAATTTCCTATTTAAAGAGTTATAAAGCTAAACAAACTATACAAATGAGTGCTAGAGAAGAGTGCAAGTATGTGTATGTGAGAACCTTGTATGTGAAGAGAGGCATATAGATCAAGGTTGATTAGGAATGCACAAGTGTGAGTGAATGCAAAGCTAAAGGAGAAAGCTTGTAGATATGATGTTATTATTGATAAGTATATTAGATCAAAATGCTTCAGTGTTGATGAGAAGAGTGGACTAATTTCTTGAAGGATGTCCAAGCAAATCAAGATCAGAGATATCAACGAAATGCTTATCAATAAACCAACATAAGGACTGAAAAGATATCTAAACCTACAAAAGTGAGTTGTAATCACACATATTAAAACCTACTATTTTCTTAATAGTCATTGTAAATAGTTTGTATTGAAATCCTTTAAGTATTGGTTGACCTAATAGTCATTTGAAGACTTAACAGTCTTTGTAAATCCTTTAACTAGGTGACATTTTAAATGCAATGATCAAAATCCTTTTACAAAGCCATTACTAATAGGGTGATTAAATCCTCTAACTAGGTTACATTTAATAGTGTGTTTTGTAACCTTTAATAGGGCTAGCTCCTAATAGAGCTCACTTCAAAAGAGTGAAAAAGAGTGACATGTTGCTGGTGGTTTTTCCCAAATTGGGTTTCCATGTAAAATCCTAGTGTCAAAACTATGATGAATGCTTTATATGTATTTACATTTGATAATATTTTCATTATGCAATGCAAGTTATGTTTATGATAGTTTTACTATATAGACCAAGCAACAAAAAGATAATGAGGACAATGAAGTGTTTATTGTTTAATTGTTCAAGTGGTGTATATTGACCTTGAGTAACTAATTCAACCCCCCTCTCAGTTATTCTAAACATTTCTAAAAATTGGTATCAGAGCACCATCATGCCCAAAAATTAGGGCAGAAACACATGAACAATTTTTGAAAAAGAAGGTAAATTCAACTAAGTTAACATATAAACATGTGATCCATCATTGATTTCATTGCCGAAGAGTGATAAAATGGTACAATCAATTTTTAGGTTACAAGGTCTAGGTACATAGTTGAGTTTAGATTATAACTTATGAGGATGCAGAGTTGGCATTGCATTCTACCACATGGGTTCAAAACCCTAGGTTCTAGTTCTACAAGAACACCTAGGTCGGGTTGAAAGAATTGGTTGATTAACTATAGTCTCATTTTTGATAAAGTGTAACATAATAATTGAGGAACATTTGATTAGTAATATAATTTACATTAGGTTGGTTTGATACCTTCATACTCAATTTTTTTTACAAGATAAACCTATAGTTGTCTTAAGCTGAATTTAGATTGGCCTAGAAATACCTTAACACTTCATTTTGATTATAACCTAACCATTTAGAACTAAAAAAAATATTTAAATATTTGTTATTAAATTGATTTCAACATACACTTTACCTTAACATAGAATCATATACCACTGTCACTTATGAACTACAACCCTTTAATTTACTTTATTAATTTTCCATTACACACTATTGCACTCACTTTATTTCTATCACAAAAAGATATAAAGATAAAAACTAAACACTTATCATATTATAAAACACTAATATATTAACTATCCATATGATAACAATTACTAACTAAAGTAACATTACTTACCTAAGCAACTAACATTGTCGCTACAAATTTTAAATATCTAATTTCAAGTTCACCTTTATACTAAACCTTATTTCGAAATACTAACCAAAATTACAAATTGAAAAATTTAATTTAATTTAAACTAACTATACTAAAAATTACTAATTATATGTTACTAACAAATCTGAACTTTTCTAACCATACTTTATCCTAACCTATCCCACACTCTTTTCTAACACCTAACACCTACACCCAAAGATCTTGCCCCTTGCCCCCTTCATATTCCCAAGACTGTAGGTGGTTCCCCAAGTAGGGGCACACTACCCCAAACCTCCTACACACTACCCCTTGGAAAGTATTCCCACAACATATCCTATTCATGGTACGCTCACATGGGTGGAGGAAAGAAATGAGATAAGATAAAAACTTTAGCTAAGATCGTAATAGGATCTTAGTCCAACATCCACTTGGTGTGTGTCCATCCCCATGTGATTACATTAGGTTTGACTTGGGGAGTACACCAATGTCTTCAGCCAGCCCTAGTCAGTCCAAGGTACACATTGGTATTGGGAAGGAGAGGCTTTGGTGGGGAAAAGAACCAATGGGAGGGTAGTTAGGAATTTTTTTTACATTGTAATCCTTTTAATTTATTACCTGTGTTGACCCGTGTCCTCCCCAAACCCATGCCTATGTACTTTCCATGTAAGAGGATGGGGTGGGGTAAGTGGAGGGTGAAATTAGCCTTCATGTACACATGGACAAGGAGGATGTAGTTATGTGTTAAGAATTTATAGGTGGTTTGTGAGGGAAAGATAAGTGTAGAATAAAATGGATTTTTGTGTTGGTTTTTATTTTATACACACACACACACACACACACACACATTATTTGAAAAACTATCTATAAATGGCTTTATGGGGAATCTCAAAGAGAATATTCTCTATTACCATATTGGGAATTAAAAGGTTTCCCATGTAATAGACAACATCCTATAGGTGCTCCATTTTACCCTTTTTTTCAATGAATTTTTTTTGAGGCCTGTAGAAAAGAGTTTAATGGGTATTGTCCCAACTTCCATTAGTGATATTAGAGAAAGTCTTAATGTGTTTAGGAGTGTATTAGCATAGTGAGAATCATTTGTACATTTAAATTTAAATGTATACTAATTATTCCATTACGTTTATTTAACAAATTTGAGATGCAACTATAGAGAACTATATCAATTGAACGTCAAATTTGTTTTTAATAACATAAGTAAATCTACCCATAATATAATTTGAATTTATTCATGATAAAAATTATCTATAATATAATCAATCATTTTATATTCAAAATTTAAGTCCAGGGTTACAAGAGGTTGAATTGTGAAACAACTAGATTTCTGCATTTATGTTATTCTAAGCAATTATAAGTGCTTTGTAATGAAATTTATTTTACATCTTTTCATTCTACCATAAAATATATACATAAGGACCATAATTTTTCTTATTAAAATAACATCTACATCATTAAATACAATCCAAAAGGTCTCAATGGATATACAAATTCCCTTTTCTAACAAGGTTGCAAGATACAATAAAAGATCATCACAAGTAGAAGTCTTTAACAAATTAGTCAAGGAACACTACCAAGGCTCCAAAATTGGGTTGTTCCATAATAAGAACCTATCCAAGAAATTTAAAAATATATATATAACAACCATGAAGAGCTCGCCTCCCACCCTAGTTTACGAAAGGCCACCCACCAAGCTAGGAGAAACTGTAATCGACTAGGTGACATTCAAAATCCAAACACAAGGACATAACTCAACAAACAATTCTTATGCACAATAGATTTCATCTTGAACCTATGATAAGGGTGAAGGTGGATCTTTCATGTTGAAGAAACCAATGCCAAAAACATACAAAACATGCCTCTTCCAAGGCTAGAACATCACATTGATTCCCATTTTTCATACCCCTTTTCTCTCCAACATAGGTAGTGGCATGCAAGGGCCCATACATCTTGCATTTCATTCCTCTTCTCATAATGAGAAGAGACTCTTCACTAACATGAAGTCCAACTAACCCCTTTTCCCCTTACATGGCCACTTTTGCTCTATTCGAGGGTCAGTAATGCCAACACTCCCTTCCCAGTTTTCCCAACAAAACAAGGAAAACAAAATGAAAAGAAAAGAAAGTAAGAACCCACAACACCCATCCATCACATGATAAAAACACAAAACACAACTCCAAACATGCAAGAGATTTACACACTTAAGCAATGCACAAAATGAACATATCCATGGTAATGGAGAAACCTACCTTCACAAAGGTTATGGTAAGAATGAGTTTTGAGATAAGCTTAATCCTTTCCTCCTTCCAATTCAAATTTTGACTTCTCTAAAAATAGAGAGTGGGCGAATACCCTCCAACTCTGTAAAGGGACTCTAAATAGCTTCTAAACTCGCCCACCCAAAAATAACAATAAATCCAACTTGATTGTAAGCCTCCTTTGGTCTCCCCACTTGCCCCTACCATAAAGGAAACCTCTTAGAAAGAGTGCAAACTTGGGAAACTTCATGGATATGATCCATTTTCGCAAAAAAGGAAAATTTGGATATTTTAGGGGTCATAAGAGTTGCTAGGAAGTTCTAGAATGGTGGTAAAGGTTCCTAACCCATACCCCTACCACTTGGGCACTCGAATTACATTAAATTTGGCTTCTAGGATCAATTCATGACCTATATAAGTGGCTTGAAATATTTGATCTCCAAAATCCTAAGGATGTAATCTTTCCACTAAACCCTAATCAAGGGGAATAATTTAGGTTACTGACTAAATAGTCTTAGGTTAACGGGTTACATTGCCAACCCTAATTGACATATCCATACACATATGCATATTATGAGTGTCAAGTGACACCATAAGATTTACTTTTATATAACATTTGACATGTCACAAAATATAGAATGATACACATACATTCAAATTACAATACAAAGTAAACATTTGACAATGAGGTTTGAATCACTTTATTGGATTCAACCTTGGTTTTAAAGTTTTCACATAAGATTAGTTATTGTTTATCCAATTAATTCCATGAATTTCATGCACACTTAATGTGAATATCAATAGTTTGATAAAATCACACACACACACACACACACACATAACAAATGTACATAATCAAAATGATCAAAACATTATAACATTTATTTAAATAAACTTTTACCATTTATGCACATAGATTAACTTCATTAATCTCATAATTGAATCATCATAACATATTCATCACTTCGCATTAAAATGCTGAAATAATCATCAAAATGTATGCATATACCTATAATATCATAGACATCATTAAAGAGTGTACTCAATTGTCTAAATGCATATAACCTAATCATCAAGGTACCATAAATAAATATCATCATCATAAGGTGAAACACCTCATAACATCGTTAGTACAATTTAGTGTTTAAATAGTCAAACAATGTACTAAGTCTTGGATCACAGGGTATCAAAACATAAATGTATCAATTGATCTCAATTTCCATTAGGACACCTAAACCATAAAACTTTAATTCATAGCCATCATCATAATCATGATACGCAAGATAACCATAATTATCGTAATATCCTCTACATGGTTTCCACCAAGAACATCAATATTGTTCCATACCATTGTCATGACATGCTCAAATATCCATTCAAATCTCCTATAAAGGATTTATGAGAGAAATTCATATTTAAATAGGTACATATGAGAAGGGGTCTTACAAGCACAATTCTTAACAAAAAAAGTTTGAATGTACTTAAAGCTAAAGATCATGACTAATAGGAGAGATGTACATAACCTGAACAAGGAGAACTTTCTTGAATGGTAGACCTTGATGAAGTTGCACATATCCAATATTAGTGATGAAACTATCAATTTTATAGAAAATAAATATTTAAAGGTAACAAATTGCAGAGGTAGAGCTAGAAAAGGAGGAGCATGATGCTAATGCCACAAAGGATGGGAACCCATGTAATTTGCAACCACATCCAAGTGAAAAGATTCATATTCTTAGGTCTTTTAGAGGAAGGACCCCTAGGGCATGGGGTCGATGGTCAAATCTCTTTGGGGTCAAATTGATAGGTAAGTCAATCTTTCTCAAAATCATCAATAAATCTGATAAGGAAAAGGGGATCTTTCCTCTAGAAGTTCCCAGAGAGATTATCGACCATAGTATCCTAAGCATGGCATCAACTCTGGTGGGAAAATTTATTGGCCCCATCCCTAACATAGATTTGGTAAGGGTTTTTGCAAGGAAAAAATGGGAGTTGAAAGGGCAAGTTGAGGTCACGACCATGGCTAAGGGTTTTATGACTTTTGAGTTCTTTTTCTCAGAGGACTACTCCAGAATCTTGTGTGTGGGAAACTGGTCTTTGGGCAAGTCCACTCTTGACCTTCAAAAGTGGACTTCTAACTTGGACCTGAACAACAAACACTTACCTAGGCCCCAGTCTGGATAAGGTTGTCGGAGCTGCCGTTAGAATATTGGCATGAGGATGTCTTTAATGGTATTTCCAAAACCCTTAGAGAATTGTTGTCTCTTAATCCTATTACTATAGCCAAGAAAAGGCTTACATATGCCTGAATATGTGTCAAGGTGATTGAAAGACAAGATATTCCCCAAGTGATTGAATTCTAGTCTCATTTGGGAAGAAGGGTTCGACAGATTGACTATGAAAATGTCTCTTTTGCTTGTTTCCATTGCAAAAAGGCAAGCCATAAAGTGAATACTTGCTCATTATTCAAAGAGAAAGGTAAGTATGGAAAATCCCCAAACAAATATGGCACAAAAAAAGCCAATGAGCCTAGAAAAGTGTGGAAGAAGAAAAATGTAAAAGAAAAGAACACAGGAGGTGAAGCTGGGAATGACAAGAGCGATAAGCCTATGGAAAAAGAAAATCCACTGATGTCAAAGCTCTAGAGAATAAGATCTCAAGGGGTGAATTAGGGAAAAATAGGAAGGAAAAGACTAAGGATAGAGTAAATCCTACTAATGTCAAACTTCTAGTGAAGTTGGACAACCCTTTGAATAGCAATGAAGTAATTGGTATCCCTGCATCAAATCACCCTTTGATTAGGAAGGGGGGATTCTATCTCCTAAGAAAGATGGACTGAATATGGCTATGATTTCTATAGAGAAGGAGCTAGATATCTCTTTTGTCCCAAATTCTCTGATGGGATCTGATGGAGTGATGCAAGATCTTCCTCTATCCCAAGAATCCAATAATAGCCCTGTTAAAGGAGCATCCCCCACGATGGTGAACAAAATCCTCAAAAGAAACTCGACCACTACCCTAGGGAATCTTTCTAGATTTGAAGCTCTCTTTGATCAATGTAAGAAGGGTAATTAGGATCCTTAGCCTTCAGTCAAATAAAGAAAGAAGAATAGTCAGGACCCCTCGCTAGCTTCTCCAGTGACCGCTAAGAGTAAGGTGAAAGTTGATACTGGAAATAAATCCACCACTTTAGGAAGAAAAAGCAAGAACCAAATTAGAAAGGAAGAAACAAGAAGGAATCTAATGGATGGAATGCAAAGAACCATCCAAGAATCATGCTTATCAATCAAAGCATGGAGATCATTTCTTGGAACATTCATGGACTCAATGGGATCCATAAATAGGAAATAGTTAGGAATATGGTAAGGGACCATAGACCAGATGTTTTTTTCATTCAGGAAACCAAAATGTAAAGGGAAAAGATAGAGATGATTTCTTTTGGGAGAAGAAATAAAAATATTGCCATAGACTTGGAGGGTGCCTCAGGAGGGCTTCTCACCATATGGAAGGACTCACTTGAGGCTACGATTCTTTTCAATGAAGGTAATATATTGCTTATGAACTTTTTCAACCCTAAAGATCAAACTAGGTGGTTTTTGCTAAATCTTTATGTTCCCAATACTCAAAATAGGAGAAAGCTTTTCTAGATCAAATTTAAGATTTGGCTATTAACTTAGGTGATACCAAGTGCATTCTTATGGGAGATTTTAAAACTCTTCTCTTAGCCTCTAATAAGTTAGGAGGTCTCTCACTTGATGTTGAAAGCAGCCAACACTTGGCTAACTTGATTAGGGATCTAGCTTCTAGATTTGGACCTAGGTGGATGCAATTTCACTTAGTCCAATAGGAGAATAGACAAGGCTTGCACTCAAGTTAGGTTAGATAGAGCTCTTATTTCTTTGGATTGGTTGGGCAACTTCCACTGTAATCTTTCTGCTCTTGTGTGACTTGGCTCAGATTATTCCACCATCTCCCTAACTCTAGATAGAATTAATAGAAAGAAGGCTTTCCCTTTCAGATTTGAAAAAATGTGGTTGTCTCATCCTAGTTTGCACAATAAGATAAAAGAGTGGTGGGATATTAAGGTGGAAGGGACAACTATGTATAAGGTTGTTAAGAAACTTAGGCATATTAAATCTAAGATCCATAAGTGGAATAAATTTGACTTTGGAAACATATTCCAAGACAAAGAAAGGATATTGGGGAACTTGGCTAAGGTGTAGAATGGTATCTAGACTTGGGGTTATGATGACATCTCTCTCAACTCTGAGGAAGAAATCCTGACTGAGATTCACAATATTTTTGGGAAAGAGGAGATGTTCTGGAGGCAAAGGTCAAGAGTTGTCTAGCTTAAGGAAGGTGACAAAAATTCTAGATTCTTCCATCTATCTATTGTGAAACACTGGGCAGCCAATAGAATTAGCAAGATCAAAAAGTGTAATGAGACTTTAAAAGATGATAATGTAATTGATGATGAGACCATTAGGTACTTGTTTGAGATTCTCACTAAAGACCTCAACTTGGATGTGGAGGATTAGAACGAGATTATCAATTCCATTCCTAAAATCATTGGTTATGATCAGAACTAGGACTTACTGGCTATCCCTAAGTATGAGGAAATTAAAAAGGCTATTTTTGATCTCCCAGTTGAGAAGGCCCCTAGCCCTGATGGTTTCCCAACCTTCTTTTTTTATATGTACTGGGATATCATTAATGTTGATATTGTTCAAGCTATCCAAGAATTCTTTGGAGCCTAAGACCTGCTAAAAGAAGTTAATGCTACATTCTAGTTCTCATCCCTAAGCTTGTTGGGGTGGATACCTTTGGTTCTTTTAGGCCTATAAGTCTCTACAACTCTTTTTATAAGATTTTTGTGAAATTTCTTGCTAATAGACTTATCTTCATCTTGTCGAATGTTATTTCTCCCCAACAATTAGGCTTTGTCCCTAGCAGACAAATTTTGGATTCCATCATGGAAGTCAATGAAGTTATCAATTCTTTGGAAGTGGGGAAGCAAGAGGGTTTTCTTCTCAAGCTGGATCTTTCTAAGGCTTATGACAGGGTGGATTGGGGGGTTTTGGATAGCATTCTTGATGCTTTTGGTTTCAATTCTAAAGTGAGGAAGTTGTTCTCCCAACTGGTTTCTTTTCCCACTTTTGTTGTCCTTGTGAATGGCACGCCCTTTGATTTTTTCAAACCCTCTAGGGTTCTCTGCCAAGGAGACCCTTTATCCCCCATCCTCTTTATCATTATGGTTGATGGCCTAGGTAGGCTCACTCACTCCAGTAGGAGGAGAGGAGCTCTAGTAGGGTTGAAACCATCTTCGAGCCCTTCTGTGTTTACTCATCAGTAGTTTTTTGATGATACTATTATGGGCGGTGAATCCTCTGCAAGGGAAGCAAGATTTATTAAAAGAATCTTGGACACTTACTCCAAGGCCTCTAGGTAGCTGATTAATTGGGACAAGAGCTCAATTTTTTTCTCCAATGCCTCGGCTAGAAGGGAGAAGAAGATAGTAGATATTTTGGGGTGTAAGGTTGGTATGCTCCCATCCACTTATTAGGGTTACCCTTGGGGATGAAATCACCTAACACTTTTTGGGACAATCTTGTGGATAGACTCAACAGGAAGCTTTTTGGATGGAAAGGTATTACTTTGAGCCAGGTGGGCAAAGTGATTTTGTTTAAATATACTCTTTAGAACTTACCTACTTATGTCCTCAATCTTTTTTCTATTCCTTCTAAGGTGGCAGCTCACCTGGAAGCTATTCAAAGGAACTTTATGTGGTCATGGTTTAATGAGAGCAAGAAATACCCGTTGGTGGCGTGGGACTCTATCTAGAAATCTAAGAAGCTTGGAGGTTTGGGGATTGAAGTAAATTGAAATAGTTTAATCATGCCCTTCAAGCTAAGCAAATATGGAGAATTTTTAACAACAAAGGTGAATGAAGAGATATTTTTCTAGCCAAATATGCTAATAACCTCAATCTTAAACAATTCATCAATAGGATGTCTGACCCCAGTGTTTCTTTCATTTGGAATGGTCTTCTAAAAAATAAGGATTTAGCTTTTGGCAAGGCCAAGTGGCTTGTGAGTAATGGGAAAGACATCAACTTTTGGCTTGATGACTGGCTCAGCTCTAGTCCTCTTTGGGATATTGAGGCTTTCAATAGATGGGCTATTATTTGCAGGGAAATATTTGGGAGCAGGGTGAGTGACTATATAATCCACAATAGGTGGATTGACCTAACTAAGGTGTCTGGAGATCTAAAACCACTAATGGACTTGATCAGACATATTCCTTTATCTCACAATAAATATGCCATTATTCGGGGGGAGACTGCAAATGGTCTTTACTCCATGGCCTCTAGCTATGAGTCTTTGCAATCTCAGGACTGGGCCCCTATTTGAACAAAAGCCTGGTACCCAGGCCTTATTCCAAAGATCAGCATTTTCTTCTAGATCATGCTCCAAAATCGCATCCTCATTGTGGATAACCTCACCAAAAAAGGTAACACGATTCCCAATAGGTGTATTTTATATAAGAATAACTGTGAGAGTGTAGATGATCTATTTTTACATTGCCTTTTCATTATTTCTATCTGGTCTCTTCTCCTATCCTTTTTTAATCTATCCTAATGTTTTCCTTCCAATATTCTAGAGCTCTTTGTCGAATAGCATCTGGGTTGGATGATATGGATTCCAAGACTTTATGGCTATGGGCCTTACCCCATGTGTGTTGGGGAGTTTGGAAGGAATGAAACAACCGCATCTTCAGGGACAAAGAGTCAAACTTGAAGGTGGTTTTTCATAAATGTTTCAATGCTCTATTGGAAAATATCTCCAACTCTAATGGTCTCATTCCTACTCTTCAAACTAGAATCACAGATAAAAGAGAGGAATGTTGCTAGTCCCTTTTGCCTGAGGTTTGGTTCAAGGCTAATTTTGATGGGGCTACTAAAGGCAACCCGAGAAAGGCCGAGGTTGGTGGCATCACAAGGAATGGGCATGGGAAAGGTATTTTTGCTCTCACTACCACCATTGGGAGTCAAACTAATCATTATGTTGAGGCCATTGTGGTGCATCAGACTATCAAGTTAGCCAAAGAAATTGGAGTGAAGTTTCTTTGGTTAGAAGGAGACTCTAAAAATATTATTGATTGCCTTAATGGCAGAAATAAGCTGACTTGGACTACTACCACTATTAATCGTGAATGCATCTAGGACCTCCAAACATTTGAAAAAACCTACGTGGTACATGAGCACCATGAGGTCAACAATGTGCCAAACAGGTTGGCAAATTGGGCTATGAAGCATAACAAGGTGGCCAAATGGATGAATAGAAATGCCATTTCATTAGAAGTTAATGAAGTCATTGAGAGGGATCCTATCCTAGGTAGATTGGGAATAATTAAATGCCATAATGAAAGTTAGTTGCCTACAAGTTGAGATCAGTACTAACATGTGTTTACTTAATATAATAATCAATTTTTATGGGTAATACACAAAGTTGTGAGGTAGAAGTATGACATTTCTCATACTTTCCATATCTACAATATCCATCAACCCATGTTAAGTACCATGGGAAGGAAGCAAATTCACAAGGAGGAAAGAAGTGGTAAGAAAATAAGGAGAGCTAAATACTTATAGGTTCAGAAGGTTACTAGTTATAGAGAAACTGGTGAAGAGAACACCATGGTTGGGGAACAACACAAAAGAGAGCCAGAGGATGAAGCCTAGAAGTGGAAAAGAAGAACTTAGTTATGGAACATTCTAAAGAAAGGTGAAATAACAAGCTATATTGAATTCCTTCATAGATGGAAACCCTTAGTAACCAAAAGCATGGTAAAAAAACTAGAACGAGGGTATGGTTGAAATCAACGAGGTGGAGTTCTCTGTCATGGAAGAAATCATCTCCCATGTCACCAATATCCCTATTATAGGAAAGAAATTCTATAGAGACCAGAAGGTCTCTAGGCAAGTGATCGTGGAGCTCATGAAGAACCAAGAGGAGAAATAGGCGTTGGTGAAGAAGGGCAGCCACTACCTCCTGAAATCAATCAAGCCTCTATGGAGATTTTTGCTTCAAGCCATCATCAAGTATATTACTCTTGACACCAGGTTCGACTGCATTTGCGCATACCATTTTGTGCTGCTCAACCATTTTAGGTACGGAGCAAAAATCTCTATCCCCTTTTACCTTTATTTTTCCTTGAACAAGAATATTAATGAGTATCAAGATAAGAAAACAAGGAACCTAACACTCCATGAGGAGTTGTTGCTATTAATCTATGAATACTTTAAAGCTAGTTCTATCAATAAACATGTCAAAGATAGGAAAGAGGGAAAGAAAATAAAAGGGGACTTTGATGAGTTAGAGGAGATGTACTCACCTTTGTATATAGAGGAAATTCTTGATATTTATATAGACTTAGAGGACTTGGAGATCCCACAGAGAGGCTCCAGAAAAAAAAAACCTCACTAATAGCAAGGAGAAAAATGCACTCACCAAACCCACTCAGGATAATGACACCTCTTCGGATAGGGGCTACAATGAATGGGAAGAAGGGATAAACATGGGAGGTGAAAGTGTAGAGGTAGAGGAGAAGATCAGGGAGGGTGAAGGTAAGGAATGAAGAAAAAGAAAGAGAACCATAACTATTAAAGTCTCGGCTAACAGAGAGAAGAAGGTTACGATGACTTGAAAGCACAAAAAAATACCTCAGAGGATAATAAGGAGAAATTGAGAGAGGAAAGTGAGAAGATAGAGAAAGGCCCCATTAATAGGGTGGAACCTAAATAGGGCTATGAGGATGTAGGCACTACCACTTAAATATGTTCAGTTATAGAGAAGGATAGGAAAGTGGTGTGGAGGAACTTTGACCATGCCTCAGCTAAGATGGGTATCAAAAGGGAACTTATCAAAACCCAAGTTAGATAAAATGAGGAAATTGATTTGAATTTGGTTATCCTTAGTGACATTACTAGGGAGAACCCGGACATGGATGTTCTCAACAACACAAAAAATAGTGCAGTGGATAGCTACCAGACCAATAATTAGCTTTTCCATGAAATCCTTGACCTTAAACATAGATTGAGCACTCTGGAAAGGGAGACTTTTAGCCTAAAGAATAGGGTCAATAAAGATGGACAAAGTATGGAGAAAAGAGTGGATGAAGTGAATACTAGAACTCTTGAGATGGACAAGACTATGCAAGGCATAGTTGAGCAGAGTACTAACATCCTCAAGGACAATGAGAACATCAAGAAGTTCATTCACTTTGTGGATGACCAAAACATTTTTAGGGAGCAAGATCCAAACACTAGCCTTATAGATAGGACTCTTAATGAAGGAGCTAGGAAATGAACCAAATTAAGCACTAGGAAAAAAGATACCCTAACCCCTAATCAGAAGCCTACTGAGATGAAGGAGGTGGCAGGCAAGTTGACTAAGCTTGAGATCAACACTGTTGAAATGTTGAGAGACATTGTCTGAGTGCCTTGGATTTTTTTGGGCTTCCCTAGTTTTTTGGCATCTCTCCTTGGATTTTTCCTATTTATCTCTTTTTAGGGAGTTGTTCATTCTTTTATGTTTGGTCTCTCTATATCCTTTTTTGTTGCACTATTTGATTGTGCTTTCTTTGTTCAGGTTTCAGGGCCCTTTTAAAGCCTATTTTCCTTAATAAAAAACAATTACTCCTTTGACTACTAAAAAGTTGAAATAAAAGGTAGAACACAACCAATAAATGTTGGAGATTGTCTCAGCCCTAAGTTATGTCAATTTTGATGACATAAAAGACTATGACAGTGCAAAGAAGATGTGGCACAGATTGAAGACCATATATGGAGGTGATGACAATGTTCTAAGAGAAAAATTAGAAAGCTTGAGAAGTAAATTTGATGACATGAGAATGATGGAAGGTTAGACCATAGTACAATACTAAACAAGAGCCAAGAGATTGTTAATGCTATTTGAGGTGAAAATGGAGAAATCAAAGATGAACCAGTGATAAGGTATTGAGGACTCTACTTCTTATCTATGCCACTAGAGTTTCTGTAATCCAAGACCTAAGATGCACACCAAGTAAAAATTTGAATTTAGAATGTATAATTGGTAGACTTACTACTTTTATATGCCTAACTTTTATAACTACACACATGTTACTATTGAATCTACTTTCAAGTGACAACTAGTTCTTAGCAAGAAGAAAGGAAAACATGTGAAGAATTAAAGTGATAGTTTTGATGATTAGATTGATGAACTTGAAGGCCTCATTGCAAAAAAAATTGGAAGAGGAAGAGGTAATTATAAAGGTAAATTACCTATCATTTTTTTTTCATGTAACAAAGTTGGTCATATTGCTACTAGATCTCTTGACAAAGATTATAAGGATGAAAGGAAGGAAAGTAGGTACAAAGAAAGAAGAGATGACAAAGACTACAGGAGAAGAAAGGCTGAAAAAGATAAGAGATCTCATTATATTGTTGAAGAAAATATTAATAATGAATCTGAGAGTAATTATGATGAAGTTGTCTATGTTATTATGAAAGAAGATTTTGATGAAGATGAGAAAACTACATTAATTTCTTATGTGAACAAAAGTGATAGATGGATAATTGCTCGTCAATATTCCAATCATATGACTGGTGATAAAGATAAATTTAAAGATATTGGTCCATACAATGGTGGATGTGTTAAATTTGGTAATGATATCCCACGTGTTATAAAAGTTAAAGGTGTTATTCAACTGACTGACAAGATAACATGTGACAATGTTTATTGGGTTGAAGGACTTAACTACAATTTGTTGAGTGTTTTACAACTGAATAAATTAGGTTACAAAGCCTTTCACAATAGAAAGGCTAAGATATATGATGGTGATGGTAAGCTAATTGGAACCGATGAGAAGACAAGAGGTAAATTATTCTATCTAGACCTATCAAATGAGACATCTTTGTTTACACAACAAGAATACATTTGGTTATGGCACAAAAGATTATGTCATGTGAAATTTGACAATTTGGTGAACATCAGTATGATGAAGAACGTAAAAGGGTTGTCTAAACTAAAGAAGCTTGACAATGCTATGTGCAAACAATGTCAATTGGGAAAGATGACTAAGTCTAGTTTTAATAGTTAACATATATTGCTAATGATATTTTGGAATTGGTTCATACTGGCCTATGTGGACCCATTGGTGGTCAAAGTTACTATGAAGACCAATTTATCATTCTAAAAATGGATGAATACTCTAGAATGATGTCTTTGATGTTTCTTAAAGCTAAATCTGGTGTTTTTTAGTTATTTAAGTGGTATTTAGCCAGAGTTGAAAAAGAAACAGGGAAGAGTCTAAAGTGTTTGAGATAAAGGTGGTGAATTCATGTCACATGAGTTGAATACATTCTGCAATAATAGAGGAATCAATAAACATATGTTAACACCAAGGACCCCTTCTCAGATTGGAATAGTTGAGAGAAACATATCAATAATGGATTATGCAAGAATATTAATGATGGAGAAGAATGTATCACAAAAATATTGGCTAGAAGTGGTCAGTACTACTATTTATACCCTAAATAGAGTACAAGTCAAGAAAGGTACAAATGCTAAACCTTTTGAACTATCCTATGGTTATGCTCCTAATGTTAAATATTTCAAAATATTTGGTAGTAGATGTTATATACTAAAATATAATAAGAATGGAAAGCTTGATCCAAAAAGTGATGAAGGCATATTCCTAGGTTATTCCACTAAAAGAAAAGCTTATAAGTGTTTAATTTCAAACACTAAAAAAGATTTGGAAAGTGAAAATGTATTATGTGAGAGTTGATGATTTTGCAAAAATAGGTAACACTTTGTGTAATGAAGAACTTGAAGACTATAGTACATTCATCTATGTGGATGATGATGCTTCCAACACTCAAAGTGAACAGACAAGTCAAGCTACAAGTTCCCATCAAACAGGAAATGATGGAATACAAATGAAAATTGTTGAGCAGCAAAGAGTGGGTGTCAAGCAATAGACTGAAGCTGTTGAGTCTTAGATAGGCAATGCCAACCATTAGATAGAAAATATCAAGCATGCAAAATCTGAACCTAAACTAGAGCAAGGAAGAGAAAATGAACTTGAGATTAATTTTCAAGATGAACCTATAGAAAATCAGAGAAAGAAACTACTTGAGCTAGAAAAATATGTGAGAATACATCATAAACTTGAACAAAGCATTGGTGATGATGAATCAAGTGTTATAACAAGAAGAAGACTAAAAGATAATACATGCTTACTTTATGAGTTTAAGCCCAAGTCAATAAAGGATCCTTTAGACAATGAAGATTGGATCCAGACAATGAATGAATAAATTAACTAGATTAAGAAGAATAATACTTGGACTTAGTCCCAAGATCTAAAGACAAAAATGTCATTGGGAAAAAGTGGGTTTTCAAGAACAAGCTCAAAGAGAATGGAGAAGTAACAAGAAACAAGGCAAGACTGGTATGCAAGGGTTATGCTCCTGAAGAAGGAGTTGATTATGGAGAAATGTTTTCTCTAGTGGCCAAACTTGAAGGGGTCAACATTTTTCTTACATACTCAGCCTACAAAAATTTCAAGGTATATGATCAAATAGATGTCAAATCTACATTTTTAAATTGTAAACTTGAGGAAGAAGTATACATTGAACAGCCTAAAGGATTTGTTGATCCAAATGAGAATAACATGGTATGTAAATTGAACAAAGCCCTCTATGGATTGAAGCAAGCCCCAAGAGCATGATATGAAAGATTACACAACTATTTGGCAAAGACTGGTTTTGAAAGGACAAATGATAACAATAACCTATATTTGAAGAATGGCAAGAACACTAAAGTATTGTTATCTAAAATATTTGTTGATGACATTATATTTAGAAGAAGAGAAGCTTTATGAAAATCATTTGTTGATGAAATGAAGAAGGAATTTGAAATGTCTTTATTTGGTGAAATCAAATTATTTGTTGGACTACAAGTGTGTCAAATGAAGTTTGGTATTTTCATTACACAATTCAAATATATCAAGGAGATACTAAAGACCTATAGTATGGAAGATTCCAAGCTAGTGAGTATACCTATATCTACTAGAAATAACCTATCTAAGACTAATGATTGGCATATTGCAATATGTTGTTTACAATAGACTAGATATTGCTTTGGCAGTTGGGATAGTTGCTAGATTTTTAGAAAATCCTAAAGAGAATCACTTGATGGAAATGAAAAGGATAATGATATATCTGAAGGGAAATATTGATGATAGAAAAAGCACTAGTGGAAGTGTATTATTTCTAGGAAAAAGATTGGTGTTATGGACAAGCAAGAAGCAGAATTATATTTCCCAATCTATAGCCAAAGCTGTGTATTTGGCAGCTGCAGTTCAAATATTATGTGGATCAAATAATTACTGAAATGTATGAAAGAAGAAATCATAGATCTAGTGGTTATCTATTGTGATAACACAAGTTCTATCAACATCTCAAAGAATATAGTGATGCAAACGAAGACAAATCACATTTCTATCAAGTATCACTACTTGAGGGAATTAGTTCAAGACAAAGAAGTGAAGCTAGAACTGTGAATACCAAGAAATAGATTGCTAACATATTCACAAAAACCTTACCTAAATATGCTCATAAATATCTTAGAGGTAAACTAGGGGTGATTCTTCTAATCAAATCTAGTTAAGTAGGCAAGGTGCATTGCATCACATATACTAATCAAAAGATCCTACACAGTGATGCGATACAACTCTACTTTGGGAAGTTCCTAAGGTAGATAATTCAGTACATCATAACAAATTAGTCATAAATAGATGACAAATATCAGCAAGACATGCTAAAACTAAATAATTCAAATGTATGAAGACTTTGAAGTAGAGAAAGCTACATGTCTTTGGTATTGTTGTCAAAGAGGGAGAGATTACTTAAGAGGGAGCAATTACTCCTAAGAGAAATTTCAAAGATAGCAATTCAGAAAAGAATAATAAGACTGTTAATAAAAAAATCTTTTGGATTGTATGGTAACTAAGATATTACTAGTATTAAGATGTTTGAGATGTTGCCATCAATGCCAAAGAGGGAAATTTTTGAAAACTTACAATTGGAACAATTGTTGTTTTGTCATTGAAGTCAAATCTATTGGTAAGACATATTGCTGCCTAATCTAAATGTCATAACTATTTGATTAATGAAGAGGATTTGAAAATTTACTCATAACAATAACACCTAGAGGAAAGGTTCAGTTATCAAAAGGAAGTTACAATGGACATTTGATTAGATAGAATTTGATAAAGAAAAGTGATTGTTTATGTCAAGAAAGCTAAGGAAAGCTAAGTAGAAGTATAAAATACAACTAGTGCTGAGTAATGCTAACATCAATCAAGCTATAATTAGTGTAGAAAAAATCTATTATTGACCAATTATTAGCATCGACTGAGCAAGATAGTTAATGTTGAGCCAGAAAGATTTGTAGTGACTAAGTATTTTAGTAATGACCAAGTGCTAGAATTTAGAGATTCTTGAGTGATAGTATAAGATTGAATTTGAGGAAATCATGAGATCAAGATGACTCAGTTGATTTATTGGGAGATGTAAACCATGTTGAGGATAATATTGATGAGTAGTATCATTGAATTCAAGGCAAGGATTAGGTAAAGACCTAACAACCAAATTCTAGAGAAGTTTCTAAAAGAATATCAAGAAGATGGATAGATAAAGTGAATCAAGTTGAATTTGATCATAAACCCTAAGATCTACGGTGGATGTAGAAAATATAAAGCATAAATTTCCTATTTAAAGAGGTACAAAGCCAAATAAACTATGCAAACGAGTGCTAGGGAAGAGTGCAAGTATGTGTATGTGAAAGTATGATAAGAAATGTACGAGTATGAGTGAATGTAGAGCTAAAGAAGAAAGCTTGCAGATATGGTGATGTCATTAATAAGTACATTAGAGTAGAAGGCTTAAGTGCTCATGAGAAGAGTGGACTAATTCCTTGAAGGGTGTGCAAGAAAATCAAGATTAGAGTTGTCAATGGCAGGCTTATCAGTAAACCATCATAAGGATTGGATAGAGATTCAAACCTAAAAAAGTGAGTTGTAATCACACATATCAAAACCTTTTTTTTTTCTTTCTAGTCATTGGAAATAGTTTGTATTTAAATCCTTTTAACAAAGGTTGACCAAACAGTCATTTGAAGACTTAACAATATGTGTAAATCCTTCAATTAGGTGACATTCTAAATCGAATAATCAAAGTCCTCTTACGAGGCCACTCCTAATAGGGTGATTAAATCCTATAACCAAGTCACATTTAATGGTGTGTTTTGTAACCTTTAACAAGGTTAGCTCCTAATAGATCTCACTTTGAAAGAGTGAAAAAGAGAGACATGTTGCTAGTGTTTTTTGTCAAATTGGGTTTCCATGTAAAACCCCAGTATCAAAACTATGATGAATAATTTATGTGTATTTACATTTGATAATGTTTTCATTATGTAATGCAAGTTATGTTTATGATAGTTTTATAGTATAGAGTGAGCAACAACAAGATAAGAAGAACAATGAAGTCTTTATTGTTTAATTTTTCAAGTGGTACATATTAACCTTGAGTAACGAATTCACCCCTTGCTCTTAGTTATTCTAAAAAATTCTAATATGTCCTTCTTTCCATATATGTGACTTTGTAGTTTATATTTGTACTCTTTTTATCTTTTACAATAAAGTTTAGATTTCATTTTTTGGAAGTTGAATCTCCATAGGAACAATGGACTATGTACTTCCCATCTGGTGATTTAGCCTAAGAGAGGTAGGAAGTTCCTATTGTCTAGATCTCCTCTAGAAATTAAATCTCTAGCATTTTTTTTTCAAACTTCCCATAATAGATGGGCAAGTATACTACATGTATGCCAAGTTATACCATTCAAATGTGCAACTCTGCATAACCTTGGCCTACCTTCTCTCTACTAGTCTGCTTTAATGAATACATATCTCTATAACACAGATGTGTTGATAAATAAATGCATCATTCTTCCTATCATATGCACAACCCTGCTACTCACATGTACCACAACAACTGATGAACAACTCTATATGATATATGTGCAATTATCTTATGTATAAGAGCAACACTACTGGTATCAAAATGAATCTACAATTTTAAAGAATCTATGTGCTTTACTACTTTATGTATGTGTAGTTTTAGTACAAGTGTGACTAAATGTTATTGATGTATAGGTATTGGAAATAGATGCACAATGTCTCTTATTTCTGATTGCTTTTCATGAATTGTCTTTACACTTGATGATGAAGTACAACCAAGGGAACATTATCCTATTTGTATCTTTTCTTTTTTTGGTATTAATTTTTGTTGTGTTAAATTTTGAGTAGGATAGAAACCCTAGGTGAGTGGCTCACCATAGGTGTTGGGGCATGAAAGTGTAGGTCAAGGAATCATATGTTTAAGGCTAGATCCTTGTAGAGGCTAGCTTTATTTTGAGTTGATTAACAAGTGATAACTTAATAGTTATTTTGGGATGGGTTTGGGTTTTCACACATTAACCAAGATAATCAAGTTATTATTACTAGAGTACTTGAGGAAGGGATACCCTCCATAACTTAGAGGTCCCTAACTTGGGAGGTTGATCTTAGTCATACTTGGTCATGTTTGTCCTCACTAGAGAACTCAAAGAAAATACATTATGTGTGGTACAATGGACCTTACCCTTGGGAGTTATATCCCAACAACTTAGGAAGGCATGATGACAATCACCTAGATGAGGTTACAACCCCACTACTGAAGTCTTTTCCCTTGGTGATTCTTTGTGATCTTATGGATTTTACTTGAGACTTTATGATAGTTTATTTTGGGAAACTGAACCTTAGATTCTTAGGCCTTGATAGATCATGATTTTGTCTCTTAGCTCGAGGAGTGGTTCCTTAGGGTGCACATGGTTAGGTGAAAAAAATTGGGGATTCTTTAGGGCTTAGTGTTAAGATTCTTTTTGGATATAATTGTCTAATTGTGTATTGTCTTTGATGTTACAAAAATGTCATATTAGTTGGTAGTCAGTGCTTACCGAGCTCAGTTGGTTAGCAAGGCAATTTTCCTTGTCTACCAAGAATTCTTGGAAATTACTCTGCGAAGGCAGTGTCTACCGAGCTCACTCAGGCATCGAAGGAAATTATGGTAGAAAGTAGTGTTAACTGAATTCTAATGTTTAACAACAAAAAGTTGGTCAGAGTTAGTGTTTACCGAGTTTACTCTGTTGCCAAAGGATTTTTCAAGTTCACAGTGTTAACCAAGCTTTTCTTGGTTAACAAAGGAAATCATTTCAAGATCAATGTTTCTCGAGCAAGTTCATCCAATGAAGGATTTTGTTGATTTGGAATATGAAGTTTAATTATTTCAAGTATTGATTTCAGCCAACTGTGGTAATGTTTATTGGTCATTGTAATTTTTAATTGAACCGACTTGATAATTTGTATGGTACAAATATAAGGTCAAGTTGAGATTCTAATGTATGAGTGAGTATGCAAGTGTATTGATTGTTTGAGAAAGAAAGTGTGAGAGAACTTGAAGGATGGTTAGATATTCTTGATGAGTAGCATAGTTATATTTGATCAGGAAGGATCTAGTGTGAAGCAGAATAGAGATTTGTAATCAGCAATTCAATTGCATCTCATTCAGGTCTTTTCATTGTTACTTTCTTGCCGTTGTAGCAGTGATTCCAAAATCTCTTAGCAGAGTTGGTTTAATAGCCAATTGTAAATCCTCTAACAAGGTGACAGTTCTATTGAATTGTTTTAAGACCTCTTGTAAGGCCACTCCTAATAGGGTGATTAAATCCTCTAACTAGGTCACACCTAACAGTGTGTTTTGTAACCTTTAACTAGGTTGGCTTCTAATAGGGCTCACTTCAGAAGAGTGAAAATCAACAACTAGTTACTTGGTGGTTTTTCCCATATTGGGTTTCCACGTTAAATCTGGTCTCTCATATGTTCATGTTATTTCTTTTATGCTTGCATGTTAATCACTATGAATGTTCAAGATTTGTTAAAGTATAACATACACTACATTTACCGAGTGACAATAGTAAATAGTGTTATCAAACATCCAAGGGATCTGTGGATTTGTTTTTGTGGTAACTAATTCATCCCCCCCCTCTCAATTACTCCATCTATATTTCCAACAAGTCTCTCTCTTGAAGATGCTTGGATAGTGCTTGGAGATAATTGAAGATGATCTTGATACTTGCATTGATGTAATCCTATGTATAATTTAAAAGGGATAAATAATAATGTGATTATGAAATGCCATGTATTTAGGTTAGACAGATAATAAATAATGAAATGTTATGTAAGCAGTTGGAAAGGGGATTATTTTTCCTCTCTAGTTAAAAAATTCATCTTGGTATATATATTTTGGTGATTACTCATAAATGGGAAATAATTTTATGTTTCATTTTCTTTTAAGAATCATGCTTTACTTTTCAAAAATTTATTTGCACATTAAATATATCTTGCTATGGTTAATGCATTTGTATTGTAAATTTATTATTATGCTTTGAACAATTTAAGTTTTAATTGATAAAAGGAACCTTATACACATTAAAAAAACCTTACCCAGTTTACTAATATTAAGCTTAGTTATGTCAGGTTTCTTGATGGGGCATTATATTTGGTATTAGAACCCTATGTTGCTACACTGGTAGTTCCATGGGTTTCTATGTTAGGAAAAATAAATTTTAATATTGAGAACAAGACATCTATCACCTAACCCATAAAATTGTGAATTTCAAGAAGCCTCCTAAGACATAAAGGGCTAGGAGGTTTAGAGTAAAGAACTCACCCCCAAGGTTAGAAGAAGTAAGCTCTAGAGGGAAGTGAGAGGAATCCAATAGGAGTGAACATAATGGAAGTTAGGGTGAGGAAAAATGAAGTAGTTAAACTAAGGAGATTAATGCAACAAATGATGCAAAGATTATATCATATGTAAAATCGGATGAATCAGGAAGAAGCTAACCTTTCCCATATAGGGGGTCATATGGAATGTGAAAGGATCTGTAGGAGAAGGATTTTAGAGGATAAAAAAATTTATATATCTACCTTAATGAAGGATCTATTAAGATTTCAAACACTCAACTTTTATGGAAATGAAGGAGGATTTGTGGCCAAAACTTGTACCATGTTAATAAAAATGTAAAGGCCAGATGTGTTATATTGAACCTAAGAAATAATGCATCATATTGGTATAATTGGGAAGAGGAGAGGTTACAAATTGGGTTAAATGATATATCTTGGGAATTACTCTTAGATTCTTTCAAGGATAGGTTCCTCTCTAGCTATTGGAGATAGGGTAGAGAAGAGGAGTTTCATCAACTTAAACAAAAGAACATAATTGTGGAAGAGTATGAAAGGAGATTTTATAAACTCAAACCTTTCTCTATCTATAAGGAAGATGTCCTATGTTAGTAAAACACTTTATCATAGGCCATATTGATTGAATATTAGGGGGAGTGGCAATATTTAAGCCAAAAGACTTTAAGGATAGTGTAGAAAAAGCCTTCTTTGTTGAAAGAAATGTGATGACAGGCATGGGTGTCCATGTAGGTATCCAAACTACTCAAAATAATAATAGGAACAATCAAGGTGCCATAGATTCTTAAGAAAAAACATCTTTAAGAGAAGGAAAAAGCTTTCAAAAAATGAAGAAATTTCAAAACCACAATGGAAAGCATTTGAATGAAAGGATAAATAGAAAATAAAACTCTTGGAAAAATCCTTAACATAATAATTAAGGGAGTGTTCAATAATCCAATGCTCCTCCTTCTTGGAATTTTTGTAGGAATATAGTGTCTTTCTCATCTGGTCAGCAAGGTCATTATGCAAAAAGCTTCCCACAAAAAACAAATCAAATGTAAGTCTCTAAACCTATAGTGGGAAATACATAATTCTCTCACCATATTTTTGTAGTTGTGGACCAGTGTCAGGAAATTTTTTAGGGAATAGTAGTACAAACCCTAGGTGTATTAAAAAATAAAGAAATTTGCATCTTGTTTTATTTAGGATTTATTGACTTCTTCATTTTTCCAACCTTAGTAGACTTATGTGGGTTAGAGGCTAAGTGGAAAGGTGATAGGTGGCCTATAGAATTGGCTTCAAGAGTTAAAATATCCACAAATCTAGTGGTATGAGATAAACCTAAGACCCTTCTTAACAAATGTAGAACTTTGAGTTATTCCTTTGGGCTCTTATGGAGTAATGTTGGGTATGGATCGGTTAGGTACACATGATTCTAGCATAGGTTGTCAGAAGAAGGGGATCATTTGCAAGGACGATTTAGGAAGGGAAAACAAAATTGTAGGAATTCGAATGTCCATTCCTTTGTGAATGATATTAGCCACGTAATTAAAATGAAGCATGGGGAAAGGATGCCAACTTTTTGTGATGAAAACCAATGATTTAGAAGGGGAGATAGGAGAAAAAAAACTTAACCATCCTCAACTAGAAGAATTCATATATGTATTTCCAAAAGAAATTCTAGCGATCCCATTGAAAAGAGACATAGATTTTCATATTGATTTGGTACCTAGGGTAGAATTAATCTCCAAGGCACCTTATTGAATGACTACCCAAGAGTTGAATGAATTGAGATTGTAGTTGGAGGAATTTTGGAGAAGGAATTTTTTAGCCCTAATGTATCCCCTTGGGGAGCACTAGTAATATTTTTCAAAAGGAAGGACACGTCACTCATATTTTGTATTAATTGCAGACAGCTTAATAAAGTCACCACTAAGAACTGGCAACCTTTACTTAGAGTTGATGATTTTTTTGACCAAATGAAAGGGATAAACATATTTTCTAAAATTGATTTAAAATAAGGATATCATCAACTTAGAAGATATGAATCAAATATTCACTGAACAACATTCTACACCCACTATGGTCACTATGAGTTTATAGTTGTACCTTTTGGGTTGAAAAATGCACCCTCCATGTTTATGAGTTTGATGAATGGAGTTTTTAGGACATATTTGGACCATTTTTTTAATAGTATTTTTGTATGATATACTTGTATATTCCAAAACCATTGAAGAGAATGCGCAACATTTGAGGCAAGTTCTTCAGTGTCTCAGGGAGACCCAATTGTATTCCAATCAGGAGAAGGGTAATTTTTTCCAAACAAAATTCAAGTACTTGGAACATGTAATCTTAGGAGAAGGAATCATAGTAGATCCCTTCAAAATATAAGCAATAGTGGACTTGCTAATTCCTACCAATGTCTTGGAAGTAAGAAGTTTTATTGGCTTGGTTGGGTATTATAGAAGTTATTTGATGGGGTTTTCCAAAATTTACCAGCCAACTAAGTTCCTCCAAAGGAAAGGGAAACAATTTACTTGGATAAAAAATTTTGAGGCATTATTCAAGTGTCTTAAACAAAAATTAACTACTACCTAGTCCTTGCACTACCTGACCCTGTAGGATATTTTGTGGTATGTATTGATCCATCTTTGGAAGGCATAGGGGAAATGCTCATGTAATAAGGAAAAGTTATTTCTTATGAGTCTAGGAAGTTAGAGGATCGTGAACTCAAATAGTCCACCCATGATTTAGAATTGGCGGCAATTATACATGCTCTAGTCAAATGGAGACATTTCCTCCTCAAACATAGGTTTGAGTTAAATATAGATCATGGAAGAATTCAATACATATTTTCTCAACTAAATCTTAATGCAAGGAAACAAAGATGGATGGAGTTCATGGGTGAATATGACTTATATAAAGTATATTCAAGGAAAAGAAAATGTGGTTACAGATGCCCTTGGTAGGTGAAGACTTGATGTCTCCTTCCTCAATCTTAGTATTGACACACATAGTAAAATTCTTTAAGGATTATGTTCTGCTAACTAGCATAAAAAATTTAAGTAAATAATAGATTCTAATATGATCTTGGAAGGAAGGTATGCTAATTATCACAAGGAGGAGGATGGGCTCTGTTGAGATAATGGGTGTTGCACACATTGCATAATATTGTTATTTTATTATTTTATTTTTATTATGTAATGTTGTACCTGGATGGGCGTGCAACATGTAAAGATTTCCATGGAATATTCTTGATGAGTTGTATTGTAACATTGTGAAAATATTTCATGTAATTATTTAATATTGGGGGAAAAGAATTAAATGCCCAATATTAAATGTGGGGTCAGTGGGTTAGGTAGCACATGGTTTTAGCACATGGTTCATGTAATACCACTTGGTGGTTTTGTGGGACTTGCTACTATATAAGTAGCCACAAGGGTAGTTGTTGTAGAGAGAGAAAGAGTGACAAGGAGAAGACAAAAGGCAAGAGTCGAGTGGGACAAGGCTTAACAGGTTAGCCAAGGGAGCATTTGTGAAGGTTGAAAGCATGGCATGGGATGTGTGGATTCATGCTTGTTCACATAGTTTGCTCGATTGTGGCTATGGCCATGAAGGCTTCCATGGTTGTATGGCAATGGTATTTTTGCTGAATAATACATGGTGATGGATGCTTTTGGAGGCTGGGTTTTTCCCTCAATGAGGGTTTCCCAGGGTATATCTTGTGTCACGATTTTGTGAGTATGTTTTCTATTCTCTTGCATGTGGATTTTAATTTCGTGTTTATTTCAGATTTATTATGGGTTATGTGGAAACGGTTATATTCTTTGTTGCCAAGTTTCCTTACAAGTGGTATCAAAGCTATGGTTTTATTATTGTAACCCTAGATTGAATCCATGGGAATGCATGAGAGGATAAAAGAAAGGGCAAGATATATGAATGATTTATTGCAAATCTGAGGCTTTTGGGTTTGTTGTTATGATGGGATGTTAAAAGATTTGGGCATGTGAAATTGTTGGACAAAAGATTTTTTGAATGTTTCATTTAAAATGAGGGTTTTGGGGGGTAGCTTGCAGAAATGACCTCCTAGGTAAAAACAGACCTCACCATTGGATCCAGGTCGACATTTCCATAAAATTTGATATATAATATGCCCTAGTTTGGCCATGTTAAGAGGAAATGAAAGAGTTTTTTGGTTTCAGCCCATGATGGCTATCAAATTTAATCCTGTCGAAATTTTCGTCACTGAAAAAATTAAAAATGAAAAATCGTACTGAAAATGGTAAAAAGACAATTTTAGTAAAACAGCCATAACTTTCTCTCAGAATATCGAATTTCAGAGTTCTTACAGGCGTTGGAAAGCTAATTCAGAGCACTACAAGATGGTGTAGGTTTGGTTCTATGATTTTAAAATTTTATCAAGTTTTCAGAGCCCTAAAGTCAGATGTTATTTTGAGCATGGATTATGGCATAACTTGGGCATACGGAGTCAGATTTTGGACTTCAAGTAGTCAACGAAAAGCTCTTGGAGAGCTCTACACATTGGTTCAGATTTGGTGCAGGTTTGGCATGATTTATTTGGTGATATATTTATCTGAACAGTTTATAGATATATTTTGACTATGGTAACATTATGAGTTTATGACATTGGAGATTTAAGTTTTGATGTCATTGTATACTCAGTTCATATTCAGATTGGTCTCATGATGATATGGTTATCAATGTTTGGATTTTGATATGCATGATGACTTGTTGGGTCTACAAGTTGTGCAGTGTTGTAAGCGGTCTATACTTATAGGTTGCATTTATAGCTTGGTTATGGGTTGTCTTTGCCCATTGATCTTTCATTTTTTAAGCATATTCAGACTGGTGGCTTGGATTTGGGTTATTTATGCCCTAAGTCACATTTTTTACTATTTTCTTCATGTAGAAGGGATGAGATGTTGTTACCAGGTACAGTCATGGTGGAGGATTGTGGTTGACTATTTTATGCTGACAGGTTGGACACTTTGAGAGATAGATGCTCGGTTCATGGATGTGATCATGGTGTCATGGATTTTGGCATGACATGATTGGATATATAGGTACATCCTTGACGTTCATTAGCTTGGATTTCTGATTTGGTTATGGTGGTATATCTTCTTGGTAGAGGATCATGGTTATTTGGTTTCTTTTTAGGAGCTCATGATGTGCACTTTGAGTTCTTTGATAGTTTGATGTCTTGGTTGATTCTCATGGTTAGAGGATGAGTTTTCATCATGATGTCATGGATAGCTTGGATACGCGGTTTAGTGGGAGCTTGTGACAGTGATGGGGTGATAGTGTAGGATTAGTTCCTAGTTTGGTTTGGATCTTCAAGTAGGAGATGGATTTTATGATGCCACAGGTGACTTGGTACCACAGTTAAGTGGGAATTGTTGGCATTGATATATTTATTGAGTGTTTGCAGATGTTGGAGGTTTGTCTTAGATCCTGTTGCTGCATAAGCGTCTTTGACATTTGCATGGTGCACTTGTTATCTTCATGGTGTTTGAAGATGGTTGTATCTTGAGGACTCATGGAGTTCTTGGTTATCTTCATGGTATGTGGAGATGGTTCTTCCTAGTATGTGGAGATAGTTTTCTTCATGATGTGTGGAGATGGTTGCATCTTGAGGACTCACAGGGTTCTTGGCAAAGGTGTGGTTTATGCTTTTATTTGGCATGTTATCCTTAGTGTGAAGATGGTTTCATTATTATGTCATGGTATACTCTTGATATGCGTTTAGAGTTGTTACATGTTATGGTGTGTTCATGTGGAGCATGTTATCTCTTTAGTTGAGATGGTAAGATCATGTTGTCATGTTTATGTTCCTGAGGCCATGGTTGGAACTTTGACATTGATCTTGGTTTAGTTTCTTGGTATTGAGTACACTGATCATAAGCTGGATACTTCATGATATTGCTATGTTGCATTTGGAGTTGGCATGGATTGATTGGTTACAGGTGCTCATGGATACTTAGAGACGGTGGTGACGCTGATTTCTCTTGGATTAGAGAAGTATTTCTTGGGACGGTTAATGGTTTCAGCAGGAAGTCCAAGGGGCAGTCACCTGATATGAACTTGAGAGGAGATTGTTCTTAGATGAGTCTTGGTTGGAGACTTGGGTATCTTGATGAGCATTCTCATTCCCCACTCTTGGTCTACTCGGCGGTTTGCTACTTGAGAGGTATAGCCCATTGTTTCTCTCAGTTGCATTATATTTATGCTTGTCTTTCATGGATATGGATCTTGACCTATGGTACATGAGTTAGTTCTAGAGGGTTCATTTGAGATATGGTTAAGCATTGGTTATCTCCATGTGCATATGTTGTTATGCTAGTTGAGTTTGGGAGATGGTTTTATATTGGGCATTTTCCTTGGTTTAGGAATGGTTTTATTAAGTTTGATCTTCTTGTGAGAGGCTTACATCCATGATGAGTTATATGGTATGGTTTGGGTGTTTTTGAGGCTTCTTGTTGGGGTTTTATGGAGGAGATCATACTTGCACAGTTTACATCTAGAGGTGTGTGTAGAAGGACATGATACAGGTTATGATTTGCATGGTTTCTCTAGTCTTGGTTATCTTCCTGGATGTTCAGTTTTGCCTACATTGGATTTGAGATTGGTTGGAGATTGTGATCACTGGTTTGTGCTCATGTATGTCATGTGAGAGATGACATGGTTATTCATTTATCTCTTTCCTCTGTTGGTTGTGGAGAACTTGGGAGAGCATTAGAGATTTGTTACGAGAGTTGTTCTTGCAAGATATTAGTTTATGTATTGTGGATGTCCTTGATACTACATGGATTCACTTCTTTGAGATGTGTTGAGTGGATTGGTTATAGATTTGACATTATCTTTTGCAGTGGGAGCTTGTTGGTATATATGTGGTAGGTATTGCTCTTGAGGCTTGTGATTGCAGGTTGCAGATCGGATATGTTGGTGATATGAGATTCACTTGTTATACCTTTGAGGTATGGATAGTTGGATGGGTTTTGCACTTTGCTGTGGGTGCTATTTCAGCTATGGATATTTTGACAACTACGAATACATGTGATTACCTTTGGATCAGGTTATTTGTGCTTGGAATTTTAGTTGGTACAGGATTTTATGATCTTCTAATGCGACAGGTTGGGTGGTTTTCTCTTTGGATGGCTTCTATGTATTGCCAGTGGGAGTGGCATAATAGGAGGTGAGATCATTCATGTTCGAGATGCTGGATACTTTGATTTTGTTGTGGGTACCAGGATGGAGCACTTAGTGTATTTTGATCCATGATGGTGGATGTGTTGGGAGGGATTGTTCCCTTGTTCATTTATGTGGCTACGGATTGACCCTATGCAATGTATACAACAAGTGGGAGATTGTTGAGATAATGGGTGTTGCACACATTGCATAATATTGTTATTTTATTATTTTATTTTTATTATGTGACGTGCAACATGTAAAGATTCCCATGGAATATTCTTGATGAGTTGTATTGTAACATTGTGAAAATATTTCATGTAATTATTTAATATTGGGGGAAAAGAATTAAATGCCCAATATTAAATGTGGGGTCAGTGGGTTAGGTAGCACATGGTTTTAGCACATGGTTTATGTAATAGCACTTGGTGGTTTTGTGGGACTTGCTACTATATAAGCAGCCACAAGGGTAGTTGTTGTAGAGAGAGAAAGAGTGACAAGGAGAATACAAAAGGCAAGAGTCGAGCGTGACAAGGCTTGACAGGTTAGCCAAGGGAGCATTTGTGAAGGTTGAAAGCATGGCATGGGATGTGTGGATTCATGCTTGTTCACATAGTTTGCTTGGTTGTGGCTATGGCCATGAAGGCTTCCATGGTTGTATGGCAATGGTATTTTTGCTAAATAATACATGGTGATGGATGCTTTTGGAGGCTGGGTTTTTCCCTCAATGAGGGTTTCCCAGGGTATATCTTGTGTCACAATTTTGTGGGTATGTTTTCTATTCTCTTGTATGTGGATTTTAATTCCGTGTTTATTTCAGATTTATTATGGGTTATGTGGAAACGGTTATATTCTTTGTTGCCAAGTTTCCTTACAGGCTCCTCAAGCATCAAGGTTGAATATATGTTCTAGAGAAGCTTAGGGGTTCATCTTATCATAAGCACTTAAAACACCATACTCAATGCACCTTGGAGTTAATAAGATGCATGCAGGTTTGTGAAAACTATATTTTTGGATAGTCATCAAAATGGATATGGTTGACTTTGTAGCTAGATGCTTAGAATGTTAGAGGATAAAACTAGAACATTAGCACTTGACTAGACTCCTACAACATCACCTTATACCATAATAGAAGTGGGATATTGTTTCTATGGACTTCATAGTCTAATCTCCTTTAACACACTATAGGGATGAGGCTATAATGGTAATAGTGGATAAAATCATAAAGGTGGCACACTTTATTCCCATTCAATCTTCTTATACAACTAGCACATAAGCTAGGATATTCCTGAAGGATGTGGTCTGACTCCATAAGATACCTAAGAATATTATTTTAGACAAAGATCATGTATTCACCTCGAATATCTAGGCATCACTCCAAAGGGCTTTAGGTACCTAGTTGAACTTAAACTCAACCTATAGCCCATAAACAATGGGCAGATAGAGTGAGTGAATTAGGTCTTGGATGATATTCTTTGAATGTATGTTATGGATTGTTCAAACCATTAGGAATATTATGTTTACCTTGTGAATTTTTCTTATAATAATGGTTGTCATAGCATGATTTTTATGACACCTTTTTCAAGCATCGTATGGTCATCCCTATTGTACTCCCTTATGTTAGGATCACCTAGAGGATAGAGTAAGTTTAGGGTGAGAGATGTTTTAGGACATGGATGCATAGGTATAGAGAATCAAAGAATACTTTGTAACTTCTCAAGATAGATAGAAGAAATAAGATGTCCACATGATTGTTAAGTAGTTTGTAGTTAGTAGTAAAGTCTTTCTGAGAGTGCGGCCACATAAGAGTCTGATTAGATATGGGAAAGAATCTAAATTAGAACCATATTTTCTTGGACCATTTGAGATCAAGGAAAGGATTGGACCCATTGCCTATCATCTTGCCTTGCCACCTAGCCTCACTCACATACATGATTTTTTTCATATATATGTGCTTAGAGATTATGTTCCTAATATTGTACATGTTTTGGACTAGCATTCATTATAAGTCATGCATGTGCAACTAGCTTTGCAACTAGTACACATACTCTAATAGAGAAACCCACACTTCAAGGGCCATACTATAGAGTAGGTCATGGTCCAATGGGACCCCAATGAGGATTTATTTTCCACTTCAGAGGATGTCGATAAATATAGGTCATCTTATCCTTATTTATTTGATGGCTTTTAGGAGAAATCCTAATCTTAGGGGAGGAGGATGTAGTTGTAATACCCCAAAATTGGCTCATGGCCATGATCACCAATTCTAGTCTATTTCAATCAATCCTAAGTCCTATGTCATTAGGCAATTCTTATTCTACTACTTGCTACTTGTCTTAATTGTCAAATGCAGAAAACCCTAAATATGCATTAATCATGCTATTTATTTAATTCCTAAAAGTATTAACTCAGATTAGTCAAATTGAACCTATCTGATTAATATTTGATTTAATATTGAAGTGTTTACACTTTAATTAAATTAAATCATATCCTAAGGCTAATGTACTAGGGAATTAAAATATTTAATTTAATATTATGCCCACTTTAATTAATTGAATTAGATTATTCAATTAAATAAAAAAGGTATTTGTGAGGTCATATCTCACCTATTAAATTAAATAATATCTTCAAAATCCTCTCTTCAGTTCTAAAATGGAAATTTTGAGTGAACTACTTCTTGAAATTAGAATCAATCCAGTTAACTTGCTGTCACACTTATGACAAGTTTAGTTAACTACTTATCACACTCAGATTTGAAATAGTTCACTTCACTTCCACAAGGAAGTTTCCATCTTAACTAAATCTTCTATCTAATCCTAACCATTCATCAAGGTTGATCCTGACCGTTGATTCACTCCTGGATTCTATTTAACAAACTCATAATTCCTCATTACAGAGGTTAAATTGAATTGCTATCGAATCTCTGTTGAATTGTGCACTCATTTAAGCTCATTATTTTTCATAAGCTTTCATTTTCCTAGATTAAATGTAATTTAGATTTAATATGCATACATCTAGTTAATTTTACATTATATGTTCTTAGATTAAATGTATATCTCATTTAGATTACTTGCACACTCATATAGACTTAATTGCATCAAAACCCTTATTTCTAGAAAGGTCTGGTTGCTTGTATCTCAACTCTGAGAGCATAAATGGGCAAAATCCTTCTAGATAGAAGGCAATGGGTCACACTGTCGGACCTCTTGGATGAACTATCCCATGTTCATTGCAGGATGAATCTACAGGTAAGGACCACATTGAAGTGTGTGTGAGGTTCAGAGGCCCACAAATTCACGCATACATTTCTGGCACCCACTATGGGGCTCGAGAAATAGTTTTCTAGCCTCATTTGCATTAATTTAAGTCATTTTTTCACTCTATCCACACTGTTTTGTACAATTTTTTGAGTTCTCACATGAGAAATTTCATTCCCGCACGAAGATTTGAAGGTCTCGCTTGAATCTCTGCACTTTCTCATGCAAAAAAGTGCCTTATTGTGCAAGTCTTCGCATGACACATCATTTTCTTGCGTAGGTCAGTGAAAGATCTCGCGTGGTCCTATGCAAAATTTCACATAAAATTCTGAAATAGCATGGCTCATTTTTTAATTTTCAGCATGTTGTTTGTTATCTATTACTTTCCTCTGAAGCATTATTGTTCTATTTTTCTGGTTTCCTGTAGCTTAACAGTTGTCTACAAGATGTTTGAAAAAGACTCCTTTACATAAACCATTCAAACATGAAATGACTATTTGTTGCAGGATGCTTGTCAAAGATACATTTGTCAAAGATCAGATCTTAAAACCCACAAAAAAATTTGTTTTCTTTCTTGCTTTCAAAACATAGTCTAATCAAGACTTGTGAACTTCATAGGGTGCACGACAAAAGAATAGGGTATTATGCTCTTCACCACTTGGAGGTCATGACCAAGGGTGAATCAAAAACCTAAACACTTCTAAAAGACAACATTCCAAAGAAGGCAAGCAGCTTAGTGGTTCTCTAGTGCTAATTCTTTTCTATGATGAGATGATGGTTTCCTTTCAAGGGAATCAAAGTCTTTAGGAAGAATAAGTCTAGATTGATTAAGCTAAGTCAGTAATTAACCTATCTTGTGTGTTTGGGTGAGAAAGTAAGGTGGAGGAGTATGCTCTTTCCTCTTGAGGAAAATTAGAAACTTTGACTGTTGCGTTTGAACCATCAGTCTGAGTCAATCCTTTAGAGGGCCTGCCGGAGTGATCCAACCTCTGAGAATGACCCAAGTGAGCACACTCATTTCACTGAAGATTCCAACTCACTATAATCAAGATGCTTTGTAGAGTGAAAGACTCCAAAGATGAATTAATTTCTTTCCCTTGATTCTTGATATCGCTTATCAAGGGGAAGCTATGTCTGTTGCACTAGCCAGTGCCAACCCTAGTCTTGCTAAGCAAGTCCATGCACTCTTAGATACTGGTGTGGGCTATTGGTCTCAACTTTTATTGTGGAGCCATTGGGGATTAATTCAAATGGAAGCCAAGTAAAAACCTCTTAGTTAGAAGCTACCTGATTCACCTCTGAAAGGAGGCATAATCTTTGTGCAAGGAGGGGGAAAAATCTCTCCTATAGAACTCACCATAGGCATGCTACTAGATATTTGAAGGTGGTATATGTGCTTCTCCCCTACCACAAGGGTACTCATTCAATGTATACTATTGAGTCCTTTGAGTATACAAAAAATACAGGCACCCTCTAAGGGGTGACACAACTATGTGAGGTACATGCATGCGCATAAGATGTGAGACAAAGGTTTTTCCTTCTCTACCATTTTTTGTTTCTAGGGATAAAGATTGTTTTTTATCAAGTCATAAACACTTCAAACCTGTCTAAAACAAATAAAAGGTCAAGACTCCTTTGTCCCTCTGAGTTGCTTTGTCCTCATTTGGAATTTTTTTTACTATTGCTTGCTTCCCAATGTCTTGCTTAAAAACACTTTGCCTTGGTTGAAACTTAAATATTGTCCAACAATTTTCAGAGTTAACCTTGCTGCCTGTCCAAAAATTAGTCTAGTTAGTCTGTCCAATATGTCCAAACAATCAAGAAATCTGTTCAAAATCCAACCCTATTGTTAGTCTAGTCCTAAATTTCACATGCAGTCTTACATTTCTTCATGCGAGAATTCACTTTTTCATGTGAGCCAGTTCAGATCTTCATGTGAGAACTTGCATATTCCCGTGCCAGATCCTACCAAGTGTCTTTGTTGAACTTCTCACTTCTTTGTGCAACTTGGAGTAACTCTTAATGTGAGTTTAAAATTTTGTTATGAGATTTCGTGTCCCCCAGTGTACTTTCTCGCACCCCTTGCAGAGGATCTTCGCGTGAGACCTTGTTCTTAAACTTTCAAATTAGCTTATTTGAACAATCTATGATCTGCGTCTAGTTTGTTTCTTGCATTGAGTTGTCCCTTCTCTGTCTATAAACAGTCCCCAAACAACGACATTTAGCTTAGCTGAAGATTTTTGATTCGTACTTTGACTAGTCTCATCTTTTAATTGTCTTGATTCTCGTTATTTAGTGCTTTTCATACTTCACATTACGATAGTCATAATCTTTGGTTGTTCTAGCCTTCAAATCTGACTATTTGTGCCTTAGTATACAACACTCTTATCTTGCTTTTTTGAGACTATGTTCTAGTGTGATCCTTGTCTAAGCTTTTGCTTTTCATCATTGTCTATAACTATGGTAGCTTGAATTATGTTCTAGAACTTGGCTGTCACTACTTGAAACATAGTACATCAAAATGGCTAACAACAAATGCACTAAATCCAATATTCCTAGTGAGGAATAAAAGCTACTTATTGCAAACATTAAGCAACAAATTCAATCAATGAGTGTTCAACTTCAATGACTGAAGGAGGAAGATGAAACATCATCGAACAAATTCTCCTTGAGAGAAAATTTCCCTTCCTCCTATGACAACCAAAAATCAAATTCTTGTGATCTTGAATCCAAGATATTTGAGAACACTTCACAAATACCCAAGAAATCTAGAAATATATTTGAAGAAAAACCTTGGGAACCTAAAACAAAGCATGATTTCACCCCTTTGGGAAGAACTTATGAATCAACTTTGGAAGAAATTCTTCAAAAGAAACTCATTGTGTTACCTAAGGTCACTTTGGTGGGAGTTTCCTTTATGTGTAACTATTTTGCTTATCATAGACATAATTTAAATAAAACTTCACAATGTAAGGAGCTGAAAAATGAGATCCAAGATCTCTTTGACAATGACATAATTAAAAAATCTAAGCTCTCATCTACTAGAGATTATACTCTCAAGAAGAATCAATATCATGAAACCAAGTCTAGTAATGGTTTAAATATGACACTTATCTCTTCCAACATACAACCACCTTCTAAAGTGTCCAATGTTCCCAACACATATTCAGCAAACAAAGAACTCACTACTCCCTTATTGACTATATGTACTCTCAAGGGCTACCTCTAAAAGAAACCCAAGCTAATCTTGACTTGGCTGCAAACCTCTTCCATACTAAAAAGACTACATATCTTCAACCTTCAAGAAATTCTATGCAAACTACGCCTACTCCAACTATCCCTTCACTATCTCTCCGAGGGCCTACCATGCAAACTCCACATTCTACCTTGTCCTTAGAAGTGGATCCATGTCAAGAGGATTTTAGTAAAGATCAAGATCAAGATCAAGAACCCTCTCATCTCCCTCAAGATGTCATCCCTCCATCTTAAAAGCCACATAGTCCTCCAGCTCTTGTATCATTCACCTCTACTAAGAAAGATCAAGATATTCCTTCCACCATCCCTAAGGAGACTATTAAAGACCAAGACAAGGATACTTTTCCTATACTACCTAAAATTCCTTTTGAAGATAAAAATCTTCCCTCACCCTCTTGTTCTACCTCACTACATTCACTTCCAAACTATGCTCAAGCTTTAAATACTCCTATTAAAGGTATTGCTCCTATAACACTTACTCATAAATATATTGATGGCATTGGTCATGTTGCTCACTCTAAAGATGTTGATATCCCTACTCATGGTCCATTCACATTTTCTAAATCTATCCTTGGTCCTTATCCATCTAAGCTAAAACCTTCAAACCTTCCATCCATATTGGGACCTTATGTTCCTCTATCTCCTACTTCCACTCTTAGCTCATTACACATTCCTCCTACCCTACCCCAAGATCAACAAAGATACACATACTTGGACTCTTCACATCCACCTTTCCATCTAAACCAGTCATATTGGCCTCATTCATCCACAAGTCCCAAGTCCATTGGAAGCAATTTTGATGATCAACTCAAACACAAGTGCCTGAATTTAACCTCAAAAGTTCACTATGTCTCCTCTAGTCGACATGTGAATGTCAAGAAGGAAAATACACAAAAGAGACTACAAAGGTCCACTATTCAAAGAGCTCAACCAAGGAAAGTGTGGGTTCTTAAATCTGTTATTGAAGGAATGCGTTCTAAAGCATCTAATGAAAAATCAAAATCTATATGGATTCCCAAGTCTCTTTTGAATGACTTGAATATTGAAAACAAATGAAAGTTGACATTCAAGTTTCCAAAGGCTTTCACTCCATCTTATTCCCAACATCTTCCTAAAAAGGTTTCCAAATCTTCTACTCCACCCCTCTCCAAAATGGCTCTGCTACCTCATATATCTAAGCCTCAATCTATTTTGTCCATGATTTCCCCGTCATTCCATCACCCTTCAAGGTGTGTGTCAATGTTGATCTTTCCTTATATCTCATCCACCCTCATGAAATCCTCTAAATCTTATGCCTACTTTCTATCCTTGCTTATTTTAGTCTTCCAAAACCAACAACTTTATCCTCCATCTACCTCTCATTTTCCCATTATTTCTATTCCATTACCTTATCAACATCTTTGAGTGTTCCTTAGTATGGTCTTGGATTATCATAACTTATCCTTCTTATAGGAGTACTATTCAAATTGACAAAAGGCTTGAATTCTTTCCAAAAACTCTAAAAATCCAAAAAAAAAAAAAAAAAAGTACCTTGGTGAAAACATGGAAACAAGCACCTTGGTAGCAAAAGTAAAGATAAATAAATTCATCCTATGGTGAAAACCACTTCTTGTGGCACCTTGGACAAGTACCATGATGAAAACCTGGTAAACAGGTGTCATGCATAATTCTTCCATCCATGAGATCCTATCATGATCTTTCTTATCCTTCATATGTCCTCATTCCCAAAGTCATTTAGTCATAACCTCCATAACAAACTTTGCTATCCTATTCAGTAAACTCTTTGGTCTTGATCAATGAAAGATAGGAGAAAAGATAGTTCTTAGCAATCTCTTGACATGGTCATTTTCTTGGATTACTTGCGTGACACCCTTCATTACACCATGAGCTTATATTAGTATATCTTTTACCCTAGCTTGGGTAATCTTGTGAAGAATTTCCTTGAGGGTAACATTCACCACTTCATACCCTTGCCTATCCATCTCCACTTATCCACTAGCTTGCTACTACATTTCATCCTACACCTTGCTAGACACTGAAACAAAATCAAGGTAATCCTTCTTGAGAGCTAGTAATCTCTAAAAAAGTTCTAAAATTTTGAAAATATCCTAAAAAAATCTAAAAATTGCAAAAAGTCCAAATACACATGATTACCCCAATATATATGGGTACACACATATATGCTTGAGTAAAAGTGTATAAGTGTATTTGTGTACGTGTAATAATGAGGACTATCAATTTTTGCAAAAAATAAAAAATTACAATTGCATAAACAAAATAAAGTAAATAAAGAAAAAAAGATCAAGATAATTGAACCTAGAACCTATCAGTCATAGAAACTCACCTTGAACCAACTCACTTACACAGTCTTTGGGAATCATCCATAAGAACAAATCCTTGCACTCTCATAAAAAAAGTACATGTATTTTAAACTTGTTATAGCAAAAGGAAAACTTGCCAGATTAGAAGCCATGGCCTTGGAGGAAAGAGTACACCTCTCAACCAATAGATCACTTGATGCTTTTGTGACTTAGCTCCTAAGATGCTTTGATAAATTGTAATCAATAAGGGTTATTTAATAAATTCCATAAAACACAAAACAAGATAGAATTATTAAATCAAACCCTAAGGAAGCCATTTCTAACAGACACAACCATTTGTAACCAAATCTCTCCCTATAAATAAGGATCTTCTCAACAAAGGAAAAACAAAACAATCTTTGGGCTAAAACTATAGTCTAACTAGGGAGGAATACCTACAATAGCAAGGATCAACAAGGAGAAGGAGGCTAAAAAAGCTAGTTAGAAACCCAAGGAGATCAGGCTCACACACCATAGGACTCCATCAACACATTTACATAAGAAAACAAGTAGGCTTCCCAACTTTCTTCATTTTATGTTTATAGAGAACCAAAAAATTGTCTGATATAGTTGTCTAAAATGTTTTCCTTATCTCTAAAGTATTTCTAGTGTCCTTCTTTTAGTATATACGACTTTGTAGTTTATATTTGTCTTCTTTTTATCTTTTATGATAAACTTTAGATTTTATTTGCTAGAAGTTGAATCTCCATGGGAATGATGGATAATGTACTTCTTTCTTGGTGATTTAGCCCAAGAGAGGTTGAACGTTCCTAATTTGTTAAAGCTCCACTAGAAATTCAATCTTGAGCATTCATTATATTTATTTATTAAGTCTTCATAATGGATAGAAAGGTATATTCCACATATGCACAATTATACCATTAACTAAACAACTTTGCATACCCTTAGCCCACCTTCCTCTATCAACCTACTTTATGAATGCACGAATTTGAAACACACATGTGCTAATAAAATAAATGCACCACTCTTCCTATTATATGTGCAACCTTGCTACTCAATTGAACCACAATAACTAATGTGTTGATATACATGATATATGCACAGTTATCCTATATATATAGATATATATATGAGTAGTACTTCTAAAATAAGAATGAATGCACAATTTTAAGCAACATGTGTTCTTTATTGCTTAATGTATGTGCAATTTTAGTATGAGCACTTCTGAATGCTATTGATGTAGAAGTATAGGAAATAGATGCACAATTTCTCTTGTTTATATTTCTTTTCATGAATTTTCTTTACACTCAATGATAAAGTACAACCAAAACATTATCCTATTTATAACTTTCCTTGTCTTGGAATGGTCAGAGCTCTGGTAGGTGGAAATTTGGAAGGAGGAAACTTAGGGGTAGAGACTAATCTTGGAGGGACATAGAACCAAAAAGTGGGGATTTCAACAGGTTTTATAGGGTTTGATGGATCCTTGGAAGAAAAAGACAAACTATCAGGATCCTGCTCCACAAGATGTGGGGATGGGAACATTCTTTCCACTCCCCTGCCTCACTATCATATGCTCAAAGGGGACCCTTTCTAGGAAAGTATTTTTTTTGAGAATGTGGACAAGAATGCAAATGTATGCATGGCAAAGGACTAGATGAAGGAGAAGTTGGTAGGCAATCAATGTAAGTGGTCTTCTTTGTTTAGGAAATGACCTGGAGGAAAATCATTTTTCCTCTAGTTACATCGAAATCCTACTAGGAGAAAGGTGAGTTTCAAATCTTTATTGAAGATTTGGTTGTTGATTTTTCTATCTCAACTATGGATTTTACTCTAGTTGGAAAATTCCTAGGGGCTAGGCCTGATATTGATGCTTTGAGAAACATGATGAAAAGAAAATGGTTTATTCATGGTCAAGTTGACATCACACCTATGATGAATAGTTTCTTTTCCTTTTTTTTTACATGTAAGGAAGATTTGAACATGGTGCTTTGTGTTGGACCTTGGTTGTTTGGTAATAGTACTCTTACGATTAAAAAATGGGAGCCAAATATGGATCTATTTGATGCTTTCTTCCTTACCACTCTGGAATGGGTAAGACTTCCTGGTTTACCTTTGGAATTCTAGCATGAAGATATTGTCAAAGGAAAACTTGGATCTTTTGGTGAACTTGTTTCTATTGACAATGTCATGACTTCAAAAACAAAACTTCAGTGTGCTAGAATCGATGTAAAAGTTGCTCGTTTGATGAACCTTCCCCAAAAGGTAGAATTGAATTCAAAATTGGGTAAAAGGATGTAGAGATAATCTTTGAAGATCTTCCAAATGCTTGTTTTATTTGTAAAAATAGGGTCATTGGGTGAAAAACTACCCATTGAAAAGTAAAAATCAACCTAAGTTGGCTAATGTGGAGAAAAAGAAAGAATCTAAGATCTAGAAAAGGGTATGGAAACTTAAAGCAATGCCTAAGAAGGTGATTGACAAAGAAATGCCTGAGAAGGTGATGGAGGATAAAGATATACTTGATAAACAAGATTCAAGTAAGCAGATGGTATTAGAAGAGTTTTCTAAGGTGTAGGTCTTAGAGAATTTTGTAGATACAATGAATCAGTTGGTTATCTATTAGAAAAATGAATTAGAATGGGAAGATTTAGAAAATTTGGAAGAGATAGATGAAGGAGAAATTCTTAAGGAAAGAAGTCATACTTTGGATTTAGAGAATATACAGGTTGATGAACCTCTATTTCAAGAGCCTCCCCCTTTTCAAGAGATTATTTGCTTTGAGAAGGTACTTGAATCCAAAGTGATGGAAGTGATTTCAAATAAGAAGGAACCTAAACAAAAATGGACTCAAAGAAAGAAAGAAAAGAAGAAAGGTAACACTTTATCTAAAGGAGTGGAGACTTGAAGTAGTAAATTGGGAATGTGTTTTCCAAAACTAAAACTAAATGTTGGTACACCAAAGAAATCTGGAAGGAAAAAAACTTTTAAAAAACTAGACAAAGTGAAAGTTTATAGAATATTGTTGATGGGAAATAGGAAACTATTTTGGATTTTACCCCAAAAAAATTATGATGAATATTATTACTTGGAATATTAGGGGGTTTAATAGTATTCATAAATTGGATATTGTTCAAAATTTTGATAGAGAGCACAAACTGGATATTTTAGTGCTCCAAGAAACCAAAATAGATAAAGAGAAAGCTAAAAAGCTTAAATCTTTTAATAATTATTGTATAATGGCTAGTAGTTGAGGAGCCTTAGGGGGAAAAATGATTATGTGGAAGCTATCTTTGTTCTCAAGTACCTTGATGAATGCTAATAAATATTTTATGGTGATCAAGATAAAAAGTATTGCCTAGAATAATGAATGGTATATAGTTAATGTGTATGCTCCTAAGACCAAGAGTGCAACAAAAAAGTTGTGGGCTACCCTTTCTAACATAAAGAGTAATGATTGCTATGGTAGATGGATTCTTTTAGGGGATTTTAATGTTCCACTTTATGAGCATGAAAAAAGGGGGAAATGTCAGTCAGATGGATGATAGACTGAATTTTATGGATTTTATAAACATGGAAGGTTTAATGGATTTAGATCTTCTTGGGATTGATTTCACCTGGAGTAACAAAAGAATTGGTGATGAATGTATCCAAGCTTGCTTAGATAGAGTTCTTATATCTCCAGATTGGACTAAATATTTGGTATGTAAATAAAGGCTATCGAGAAGATTGGTTCAGACTATTTTCCTTTGATTTTTATAGCTGAGAAAATCTGTAATAGTAATAATTTTCCTTTTAGATTTGAAAAAATGTGGTTGTAGCATCCACTATTTGAAGATCGGTTGGCTAAATAGTGAAACATAAATATTGATGGAACTGCTCTATTTTGTGTGGCTTCTAAACTCAGAAATGTTAAAAAGAAAGTAAAAGTCTATAATAAAAGATGATTTGGGAACATTTTTGATAACAAACCTAATATTAAAGAGGATTTGCAAATGATCCAAGAAATGATTCAGAGGGAAGGGTACTCTATGGAGTTAGTGATGGAAGAAAATGAGAAGTTGGTGGAGTATCATGATATTGTTACCAAAGAAGAAATTTACTGGAGGCAGAGATCTAGATCTATTTGGCTTGATGAAGGTGACAAAAATACAAAATATTTTCATTTATCTACTTTAAAACATAGAGAAAAATCTCAAATTTCAAGTCTTAATAAAGGTAGCACAAAGTTAACTGAGGAAAATGAAATTTTAGAGGAAATGGTCTCCTTTTTCTCTTCTTTGATGTCCTCAGATCCTAGTATTGATTTATCTCATAAAACTGAGATTTTGGATGTTATTCCTTTTTTAGTTACTAAAGAGAAAAATAGAATGTTGTATGCTTTCCCTAAGGAAGAGGAAATTTATAAAGTTGTCTGCTCTTTAGGTGGGGATAAGTCACTAGGGTCAGATGGTTTTCCCTTGTTGTTTTTTTCATAAAGTCTAGAAATTGGTTGGGAAAGATGTGTGTGATGCTGTCAAATAATTTTATGAGGCTAAAAGGATTTTGAAGGAAATTAATTCAACTTTCCTATGCCTTATTCCAAAGAAGGTTGGTGCAAACTCTCTAGATCAGTTCAGGACAATCAATCTTTGTAATTCATTTCATAAAATTATTTCAAAAGTCCTAACTTTAAGGTTCTTGCTTCTTTTTCCTTCTCTTATTTCTCAGCAACATAGTGGTTTTATTCTTGGTAGATAAATCCTTAATTCTATTATCTCTATGCATGACAATATCCACTCTTTATCTCTTTCTAATAATTAGGGCTATATTATGAAAGTTGATATTGCTAAAGCCTATGACAGAGTAGAATGGTCCTTTCTTCAAATGATTTTATTAGTTTTTGGTTTTAGTGTCAATGTGGTTAACTTAATTATGTAGATGATATCTACTTATACAATTTCTATTCTGATTAATGGGTTTTCCTCTAAATTTTTAAGTCATCTAGTGGGTTGAGAAAGGGAGATCCTTTATCTCCTATTATGTTCACTCTTATGGCTGATTGCTTGTTAAGATATATTGGGAAAATGGTTTCTTTAGGAGAAATTAAAGGTTTGCAACCTTCTTCTTATCCTCTTATTTATTCCCATGAACAATTTGTGGACGATACAATTTTCTCGGGTAAAGTTGAGATTAAGGAAGCAAGGAACCTCAAAAAGGCCCTTAATCTCTATTCTTCTACTTTAGGGAAATCGATCAACTAGAATAAGAGTTCATTGTATTTTATCAATACCCCTATTTTGAGATAGAGAAAGATTGCTAATACTCTTAGTTGCTCTATAGGGTCTTTTTCTTGTATTTATTTAGGACTCCCTCCCTGGCCAAGTCCTTCAGATTCTTTTTGGGAAGATCTTATTGAGAAATTCAACAAGAAATTGACAAGATAGAAAGGTAATCTATTGAGTCAAGCTAGAAAAATTACTCCTCTTAAGGCTTGTCTCTAGAGTATTCCTACGTATGCTTTGAGTCTCTTAAAAAATTCTAGCTAAATATGCTAATACTATTGACAAAATCCAAAGGAACTTTCTCTAGTCTGGTTCTAAGGATAAGAAGAGAATGACTTTAATTTCTTGGGATAAAATTTGTAAGCCTAAGCTAGATGGTGGTTTGGGGATCAGGTCTATTAGGAGTATGAATAAAGCTCTTCTTACTAAGCAGGGTTGGAGAGTTTATCATGACAATAAGGAGTGGAGTTCTATTTGGAAACATAAATACCTCTTTGGTGCTTCATCTTTGTTTGATTTTCTTTCTTATCCTAATGTTTTATCTCCTTTTTCTATTTGGGGAGTTGTTCAAGGAGCTAAAAATATTTTAACCAAACATTGCATTTGGAAAGTGGGTAATGGGTAGAAGATTAGGTTTTGGGATGATATGTGGATTCTAGATCGTCCTCTGATTGAGGATTCTGAGGATAGAACTCTTTTTGATAGATGTAAATAGACTTTTGGTATTGTTGTGGAGAATTATTTGATTAATAATGAATGGGTTACCCTTGTTGAAAGTAATATAATTTTGTATAGCATCTAGTTAATCTTGAATGCTTTTAGCCTATATCGTCATATTGAAGATGAGATGGTTTGGGGATTAGAACCAAGAGATTTCTTTAAAGTCTCTTCTATTTTTAGATTTGAGGAAAATGGAATTAGACCTTTATGGACTAAAGCCTAGATTAAAGGTCTTATTCCTAAAATTAAATTATTTTTTCTAGATATTGCTTCAAAACAAAAGTTTAACCTTGGGCAATTTGCAAAAAAGAGGGATTTATGTTGTTAACAGATGTTGCTTATGTAAAAGGGATTCTAAAGATAGGAATAATCTTTTCTTAAATTATATTTATAGTCAAAATGTGTGGAGTTATATCCTCATCTACTAGAATTTAGATTGGGTTCAGTAGAATAATATTGATAAATGCTTCTAGAGTGGGACATGTCCTTCCAAGGAGGTTAATATTGGTTTTCTAGTGGAAGATTACTCTTCCCCATCTCTGGTGGGGAAACTCGAAAGAAAGAAATACATTTTTTTTAGAGACATATAAATTCCTAAGTGGATTCTTGGTCATAATATAATTAGAGCTATTAAGGAAAACTTCAATTCTCACAGAAAATTGAGTGATGATATCCAAATTAATAACACTATGCAGACTAAAGACTATACAATCAAAATTGATAATTAGAGGTAGAATATTAAATGGGAATCTCCCCCTATGGGTTGGATTAAAGGTAACTTTGATGATGCTACTAAAGGAAATCCTGGTAAAGCTAGTTGTAGAGGGGTTTTGAGGGACCATACTAGTAGAATTGTTGATGATATTGTCATCCCTGTAGGGATTTCTACTAGCCATAAAGTTGAAGCTATGAAACCGCTATATACTATGAGGTTGGTAGGATATTTTGGTTAACAAAATCTTTGGATGGAAGTAGATTCTCTTAACATTATTAACATGATTAATAACAAGAGTGATTACTTGGACAATTGAGGGAAGTATTATGGAAATCAAAAACCTTATTAATAAATTTGATAATGTTATATTCTCTCATACTTTTTGGGAGGGTAATTCAATTGTTGATTGGATTGCCAACCAAGTTTTCTATAGGGAAATAAAATTGAGGTGGCAAGCTGACCTATGAAAGGCTTTGGAGCTAATGTTGATAGTTAATTATGGCAGGACACGTGCTAGAGAAGGAGAGATTTCCTAAGATTGGAAAATTTATGAAGATGAGTGATGGGTTTATGGAGGACAGTTTGAGATTCCCTAGGAAGTACTTTTGTGCTATTATGAATTGCATTTTTCATGTAAGTAAGGTTAGTAGCTCCTCAATAATCTTCAAAACTTAATTACTTTTTATGGTTTTCACTACTCTAGTAATTTGCAAGGGAAAACAAGTTTTCAAGATGGGAGGGGAACCTAGAAAGAAAGACTCAAACAATTGCAGGGTATGGAAGGAAAAGGCCTCTGTGTGAGAGATTTTTTAGAAAGGTAAAGTGACAACCTACATTGAGAGACTCCATGGGTATAAACCTCACATTATAGATTCCTTCTTTAAAAACTAGTTTGAAGATAGGGTCACTTTGCATGGGGTCACGGTGAAATTGACTGAAGAATTTATTACTAAGATTATGGGGCTTCCTATGTAAGGGATTATATTCATCAAGGAGACTAGTATCTCCAATGTGGCTTTCAAGAAATTTCCAAAGACAGAAGAGGAAGAGAAGATTTTGGAGAAAAATGGTGATTTTTACAAATTGAATCAAATAAAGGTTACGTGGAGGGATGTGTTGTAATGTATCTGTGAGTATTTTATTCTTGATGGTAGGGATAAGAGAGTCCATAAATTTCATTTTGTCTTCCTAAATCATTTTAGGCACAAAGATATGATTTCCTTTCCATTTTTCCTAAAATTCTCTCTGCTTCAGATCCTATATGCTCATAGAAAGAAAAAATCATGTCCTATGCTTCATGAAGGTTTAATATTACTTGTTGAAAACTTTTGTAAAAGCAAGTCTATAAAACCCTCTCCAGTTCTAGAGGAGAGGAAAGGGTCTAGTAATGTTTCTCGCTCTAAGAGAATAAAGATTGAAGAAGGGACTAGTGATAGCAAGAAGGTTTTCAAACATGAGAGGACTAAGAAAAATGTTGAGCAAATAACAGACTCTGAGAATTCTGATAAATATGAGAAAATGGACATGGGGGAACTTAGTTCTAACTTGGACAATTACTCTAGGAGTAAAGGGGTGTCCACTGGTAAAGACAATGTAAAGGGAACTAAGGATAGAAATACTAATTCAAATGTTGGGTTGAATGCCCTCAGGGAGGATGAAGAAAAATAGAGTGATCACCCTTCTCATATGAAGAGTAATGCCAGTGAGGATAAAATAGAGGATATTGGTAAGGAAATTGAAGATAAAACCCCTGCCGGTAAGGAAAACAACTAGAGTAAAGAAGATAAGGAGGAGAGGATAGAGAATATGGATATTAATACTGATACCCAGATCAATACTATGACTACTGCAATTGGTTCTGAGCCTAAGGCTATGGTTGACAATAGAGATGACACTTAGGATACTAACTTTCCTTCCTTCACACTTCTAAGCTTAAAGTGGAGACTTCCCTTCAGGGTGATTCTTGGTTGTATAATGAAATAATGGTTCTCAAGAAGATACTAGGGGTTATGCAGAAAGAATTAGATGCTAAGTGCACTAAGAGAGCTCAGATGGAAGTGCAAATTGGTAATATCCCTAAAAATCTTAAAGAGTATGATTAGGAGCTTCGTTACTTAATCAAGGAAAGTGGTAAAAAAATGGAACAAGTCACTTCAATTTTGTGTGTTTCCATGACTAGTTTGAGTGAGAAGAGTAATGAGGAGATAATGTCTCTTGGTAATGTAGGGATGGCGAGTCTAGGAGGACCTAGTAAGAGAACTAGGCAAAGCACAAGGAAAAAGATTATTGAGGCTCTTGAGGCTCCTATTCTTACTCTGATTGACATAATCTAGAGTACTACAGAAGCAAGTAAAGAGTTGGTGAACATTCTGAAAGAGCTATTATAGTTGTTGGTTGTGGACCAAGTGTGTTGGTTGCTGGTTTGGGTAGTTTTCTTGATTTTTACTTTTTGTTTTCCAACTTGTTTAAAACTTTAGGTTCTAGGTCCTTGTAAAACCTGGTTTCTTTTTATGGTTTAAACTTTTGGTTTCAGGTCCCTATAAAACCTAGTTTTGATGTTTTAAACTTTAGGCTTTGGGTCCTTGTAAAACCTAGTGGTGCTTTAATGCTCTTCTTTAATTTTTTATAAAGGGTTTTAGGTCCCTTCAAAACTTTCTTTTACCTTAATCTAAAACTTTCCTTGCTTCAGTATTAAGGCTTATTGTGCTAAGTTTTGAGTAGGTTAGAAATCTTAGGTAAGTGGCTCACCAAAGGTCCGTGTGCACGAAAGTGGTGACTAGAGAACCCTATGTTGAGGACTAGACCCTTATATAGGCTAGCTTCATCATGAGTTGGTTAACAAGTGATAACTTAATACTAATTCATTTGGGATGGGTATGGGTTTTCACACTTTAAACAATACAATGGAGTTAGTATTGCTAGAGTACTCAGGGAAGCGATATCCTATGAATCTTAGAGGTCCCTAACCTAGGAGGCTGATCCTAGTAGTACTTGGTCATGCCTGTTCTCATTAGAGTACTTAGGAAAAGCCATCTGTGTGGTAGAATGGCCCTTAATCTTTGGAGGTTGACCCCAACACCTTAGGAGAGTTCGATGACACTTACCTAGATGATGTTACAACCCCAATACCTGACTCTTTTATCTTTGTGATTCTTTGTGATCTTTTGGATTTTATGTGAGACTTTGTGAAGTTTTATTTTAGGAAACTAAACCTTATATTCTTAAGCCTCGTTGGATCATGGCTTTTTCTCCTAGCTTAGGGGTGGTTCCTTAGGGTCCACATGGTTGGGTGGAAAAACTTGAGTATTGTTCATGGCTTAGCATTAGAGTCTCTTTCTTGAAGATTCTTGGATAGTGCTTAGAGATAATTAAAGATAATCTTGATACTTGCATGGTGTATTTTGATGTAATCGTATGTATAATGTAAAAGTGATAAACAATAACATGATTATAAAATGCCATATATTTGGGTTGGGTAGATGATAAATAAAGAAATATTATGTAAGCAATTCAAAAGGGGATTATTATCTCTCTCTTGCAAAAAAATTCATCTTGGCATATGTATTTTGGTGAGAACACATAAATGGGAAATAATGTTTTGTTTCATTTTCTTTTAAGAATCGTGCTTTATTTGTTTAAAAGTTTCTTACACATTAAATATATCTTGCTATGGTTAATGTATTTTTATGATTAATTTATTATTATACTTAAAGTATAATTAATAAAGGGACCCAATGCACATTTTTTTATTTAAAAAAAGAGCCTGCTTATCTTATTAAAATTAAGCTTAGTTCTATCAGGTTCCTTGATAAGGCATTATAGGAGTTAACTCCATTATCCATCTTGTGATGCTAGAAAAAAATCACTTTGTAGTCACTAAAGGAGAGCATGATGTTCTAACTATTATTATACATAATGATTATGGAATGACACCTTAGATGTATGATGAACTTGAATGCCCTTTACAGTTGATTCTACTGTCTATAGAAATTGAAGTAGTTGTAGGAAAGAGTTTGAACATAAACAAGAATCTCACTCATACACAATAACAATCCCTACTTAATTTACTTAAGGATCACCTATAGGAATTTCCATATAGTAACATGAAGGGTTTGAACCCAAGATATATTCTCATAGGATCTATATTAGTACAGACTATAGACCTCTATGAAAACCTCTAAGGAGAACAAATCTTGTACTTGTCAAAACATAATTGCAAAAGCTTTTGAGTGCATGGTTTATCTATCTTATCCATGATAGTTAGTGGGTCTCATATTTGGCACTTATTTTTAACAAAGGAGAAAAGTGGGGAATCTGTATAGCTTATATGGATCTTCATACAACCAAGAAGGATCATTTCCTAGCACCCTTTATTGACCAACTCTTCCATAATTTAGCAAGGCAAAAGTACTCCTTTCTAGATGGATTCAGTGGATATAATTAAATAAAGATTGTGCTAGATGACAAGAAAAAATAGCATTCACCTTCTCTTGGGAAACATATTCATACTCAATCCTAGACTTTTGTTTATGAAATGCACTAGCCACCTTCTAGAGAGAAGTAATTAGTATATTTTCTAATATCTCCTTTGAGTGCATAGAGATCTATATAGACAAACTCAATATTGCTTATGATACTACATCTAAGAAAGCACAAAAAACCCTAGAGAATGTATTACAAAGGGTCCAAGATCCCAACCTTTCCCTTAATAATGAAATTTTATATACGATGATAGAAGATGATGTAGTGTTAGATAATTTCATATCTGCATCTAGTACCCAAGTACATTCATTCATCACTAAACTTCCAAAAAATGAAAAAAAGATATAAGAATATTTTAAGGGGATGTAGGTAATGACATAATATTTATAAAATATTTAAGTCTTGAATAGGAACTACCATGTACAACTTATTAAAGAAGGAGACATAATTTCACTTGACCACTAAATGCAGGAAAATATTTGAAAATTTGAAGGAAGTACTTACCAAAGCTCCAATGCTAATGTGCCAAATTGATCATTACCATTTCATATGCATATTGATGCCTTAGATTTGATTGTGGGAGTATTTTGAGGATGAAAAGAAGAAGTAGTTATAGAAAATTCAATCTACTATGTTAACAAGAAACTCCAAAAAGATAAACTAAATTATATAGTAAATGCTTACACATATCTATGCATTAAATAAATTCAAAAACTACATAATTGGTTATGAAATATGTATTCAAACTAATCATGTGTCTACTAAGTCCTTAATGAGAAAAACTTGTATCAAAGGGAGGCTAGAAAAATAGTTACTTCTCAAGCAAATAGTTTGATATTACCATCATGGACAAACAAGAAAAAGAAAATGTGGTAGCTAATTTTATGTCATGGTTTAAAGTACTAGACGATCCTACACCCATTAAAGATAACATTTTTAATGAATACCTATTCTCTATTTCAGCTCATAAGATATGGTATGTAGACATAGTTCACTACTAGGATATTAGTAGGGCACTTGTACATTTTTCACCTAGGAAGATAAGGCTACTTGTTTAGAAAAGATTGAATTTTTTAGGAGAAGTAGGATACATATTTTACACTAGAGTAGATCAAGTGATGAGAACATGTATTAGAGAGGAAAATACCCATTATATACTTCATGCTTTCCATGATGAGCTCTATAGTAGTCACTTTGTAGTAAAAATTACAACCCTAAATATTCTTAACACATGAAACTATTGACCCACAAAAGGTGTTATATATGCCATATAATTGGGAGACTTATTAAATCAGATGAGATGCCTCTGTTTTCCCAAGTTGTAGTAACCCAATTCGACAAATGGGGATTAAAATTTATGGGACCAATTGAACCATCCTCAAAAGGTGAATCATACATATTGATTTCTATTTTTTATGTTAGCAAATGGGTGAAATCTAGTCCAATGATATATGTAAGGGATAATAAGGTAGATGAATTCCTCTATGAGGAAATATTTACAAGATTTGAGGATCCTAGGGAGATAGTGATAGATCATGGATCATAGTTTAAATAAGCTCTCATCACTTCCCTAGTCAATGCATATATTCCAAACAAAAATTCATCCCATACAATCTTCTGGCTTGTAGACAAGTTTAAATCACCTTGTTAGTTCCCAAAATTGCAGATTGGAACTCCAAGAGCCTACCACTTCTCTGATAGGATTTCACAATCAGTTCAAGCCAACAAACAAGAATCGCCTTGATTCCCTTGCACTTTATGATCCTCTAAGCCTAAGTGGGTAGACCTTATCCTTGAACCTAATCACTTGGTTCAGAGCTTTTTATAGAGATTTTAAGCTTGGAGATCTCTGATTGGCAACGTCTTTGATCTCAACTATTATGGGGTTATATGATAGTTTGAAATGAATATTTTGTATAAGTTTTTAAATAATGGATTTGAGGTTTGTAAGAAGGAAGTTATAGATTTTTTGACTTCAAATATAAACCTTATACTTCAAAGATAAAAAGACAGTGCTTTAGCTTATTTGGGGAACAAAGTCAACTACAATGAAGATTATGATGTACAACTTTATAATGTTCTACGCACATAAATAATAAATAGTTTAATAATAAAATTGTGACAAATCAAATACACACACACACACACACACACACACACACACACACAATTCTAAACTAGTCCAAATTGCACTTTAACTCCTAAGGTTGGGAGACAGTTTGGACACAGATTTAGAAACAATTAATTATTTCACAATATCTATGATGATCAAGATTAAAATGCCATAGATACACACACACACACACACACACACACACACACACACACACACACACTTCTAAACTAGTCCAAATTGCACTTTAACTCCTAAGGTTGGGAGACAGTTTGGACACAGATTTAGAAACAATTAATTATTTCACAATATCTATGATGATCAAGATTAAAATGCCATAGATGAACTCGTCCACTTATCTGACATAAATTATTTATAGAAATTTAAAAAATGATTATAAAAGATGAATCAATTGTAGTTTAATTCTCCAGGCCTTCAATATAAATAAAAGCATAAAAGACTTTTATTTATTCATTAAAATATAATAAATTTATTTATTTTATAAAATCATATTTAAGCTCCTTATTCCTAACAAATAAAATATTTAGATAATTTGTAAAGTCTTTTTCAAATGTATCTTGCTATTGAAAAAATAAGACTTGTTTATATCTTATTCATATTAAGCTATGACTTCAAATTTAATAGCTCACATCCCTTTAGATAAATCACACCTTTTAAAACATAAACTAATGTTTAATTATACATTTTTTAAACATCCAACTACCTTTTTCTTGGATTGCATTTGCTTAACTTGGGTTTGCATTACTAATTTTAATATTGCCACTCTATAGCATGAAATAATTTATATGCATATAAGGATGGTTTTTTTTTAATTTAGAGAAATAAGAAGTCTTCAAACCTTTATAATTTGACTATTTTAAAAGCTTCACATGATGTTTGACCTATCGCCTGTCAATCCTTGTTTTAGATGGATAATCCAGTTCATGATTACATTTACTAGGCATAATATGACTATTAGTTGTGTACAAAAATAAGGAGCGCAAGCGTCATAGTTCCTACCTTTGTGGTGGGTTTTGGGGTAAGAGTTGAGTAAGTTATACATTTAATTGTGAACTCAAATAAAACACTAATTTTGCCAAAGAGGCGAATTTTTTTTTAAGTTTGTTAGAAAATTTGCCATCAACTAGACATCAACTAAGCTCATTTTGTTGTGAAGTATGAAGATCGGTAGACCTAATTTTCTTAGTCTATTTTTTTGTTGGTTTTTATAGGATTTGTGATTGGTTTGTTTGCCTATATGAATTGTATCTATTGGAAAAAAAGTATATTGATATTAGAAAGTTAAAAATTATTGTCAATGTTTGTACAATTATTTTTTGATTGTTAATTTAATTATATAAAACGATGATGTGAGGTAATTGAATATGATTGGATAGAGGTCAATATATTGCTAAAGTAATTTAATTATTCACTATGTTTATTTGAAGAATTAAATTTTTTTAATTCAATGAGTGCATTAGCAAGAGCAAATAAATAAATTGTTTGCATGTTAGAAAAAGGTATTTAATGCAAATTAAAGAAATCAAATCTAGCTTCTCCAACTTGTAAGATTAGTGTTTGATTTTTTTTTATTTTTTTATAAAATAAAAGCAAAATATAATACTCAAATAATTTCAAATTGTTTGAAGAGAGAGGATGTCAATCAACATAATTTCTTTAAGCAGATTGTATCCTTAAAATAATGAACAAAAAAAACTTGTTAAACTCTTCCAATAAAAGTTTAATATTAGATTTTTCATATAGTTTTTTGCAATAAAGTTCACTAAAAATAAATCTAATATGTTTTGTATTTAATTATTCTTTTGTATTAAATAATTATTTTATATATAGAGAACTAGATTTTTCTTATAGTTTTCTGCAATAAAGTTCATTAAAAACAAATCTAATATGTTTTGTATTTAATTATTATTTTATATATAGAGAACTTTGACGTCTCAAATTGAATAATTAGATTGAATTGAAAATAACTAAAATAGATTTCAAATTGTAGCTATAATGAAGAAAAAATAGTCATAATAGAAGTAAATAAATTAAACATAGACTTTTTCAAATAATTAATTCTTTATAATTAATAATTAAACTAATTTCAAATAAATAACAAAGCTATTTCATATGTGCAAGCTCATCTCATAGAATAAATTTGAAAGATGGTCATTTTATGCTTCTAAATTGCTAGAATTTTCCATATGTTTCTTGCTAATGGTCAAAGCTAAATTCTTTTCCAATGCACCAAATAATGTGCCACACAAGTCCTCTTATTTCAATATTTTATATTTTTTCATGCTTGATATTTGATTGATATAGGTGAATTACTATTATATTTATATTGTTCTTCTAATTATAGAAGGAATGATGCAAGGGGTGATAAACTTCTATTTATGTTGATTCATGTACATATTTTAATCATCACTGCATTTTCAAACAAATTTGAGATCAACAAGCCTAAAATTAAAAGTAGAGCAAAGACATGGTTTGAAATGCTTAATGAATTGAAACATGTAAATAATATATTTTTGTCTAAAATGGAAGGATATCAAGTCAATAATAGCAAAGAATAGGAATAAGTGCAATTGCAGGAACCTTGAAGAAATAAGGGTGAAGAAAAAGGAAAGAAGGTAGGGAAGAAAAAATAATTCAAAAAAGAATCCTCTATTTACCATGTGTCCTGAGAAAGTGATAAAAGAATAAGGGTTACTAATAGAGAAGGTAGACTATCTTTTGCATGAGATCCTTTCTTTAATATGGTGGGTTTTGGGGTAAGAAGTCAAGTTGTACATTTAATTACAAACTTGAAATAGAATGTGTCGCGCCACCAAGGGCTTCAAAATTGTGAATGGCAATTGTATCAAATTTACTTTTTTAAGTTTTAACTTTTTGCATTCTTTGGCTTTCATGTCTATATAATTTTTTTGTACATAAACCAAAATGTGTAACCAATAATACAACCTTATTTCAAGTAGTTGTTCAAACTTAATTTTAATTCCACAAATTTACACTCCTTCCTTATAAATAAGTGTTGTATTATTTTAAAATTTCTTTTATTTTTCTTTTCCAAGCCAATGCATCAATTGCATCATTGTTTACGGATAATAGCATACACCCTTCTATTAACTCTCATATTAATATTGTATATGTGGAAATGTGACCTCAGATCTTCGCATACACTTCAACATGGTCCTTACTTGTGAAATCATCCTGGAATAAACATTGAGTTGTTTATCCAAGAGGTCCAACAAAGTGACCCATTGCCTTCTACTTAGAGGGATTTTGCCTATTCACTCTCAAACCAAGAAGCAGGCAACCAAACCCTTTAATACGAAGGATTTTATGCAATAATATGAAAGTGTATTTAAGCTAGATGACATGCAGTTTAATCTAATAACAAGTAAAAGAGAATTAAACTAGATGGATGCATTTTTAATCTAATATGGAATTAATGCTAAGAAATTCAAAAATCTATGACAAGATTGAGTAATTAAGTATGAAATTTGATAGTGTTTCAATGTAATTCAAATTCCAACCTCTTAAACAAGGAATTAGAAGCCTCTTAAATAGAATTCCTAAAATCAATCAATAGTTGAGATCAACTCCAATCAATGGTTAGGATTGAAGCAGAGATCTAGTAAGGATGGAAAATTCCCATTGTAGGTGAGGTTAACTAGCTCAGATCCTGAGTGTAATGAAAAGCTAACTAGAATTCACCCAAGTGTGAGAATAAGTGGATTAAGCCAATTCCAATTCAAGAGGTAGATCACTTGAAATTCCCATTCCTGAACTGGAGAGATGAAATTGGAAAGTTATTTAATTTAATAAAGATGAGATATGACCTCATAAATGCATATTCTCATTAATTGAATAATTACATTCAATAATCAAAATGAGAGCATTATTAAATTAAATAAATTTAATTCCTTACTGCATTAGCCTTAGGAGATAATTCAATTTAATTAAAGTATAAACACTTCAAATTAAATCAAATCTTAATCAATAGGTTTAATGTAGCTAATCCGAGTCAATACTTTAGGAAATAAATAAATAGCATGATTAGTGCAGATTTGGATTTTCTGCATTTGACAATTAAGTCAACTAGTGAAAGTCAAAATTAGAATTTCCTAATGAAATAGGACTTAGAAATGATCAAAATAGACCAAAATTGGTTGAGATGGCAATGAACCAAGTTTGGGGTATTACATTTTGCCCCTCTTTGAATGAATGTGCGAGCAACACATTTTATTCACAGAAAATTAGAAAGCATGATGTACAGATCAAGAAATGAGATTGATTCTTATGGTTGATGATATAGAAACCAATTGATAAGTTTTTAAAGATTATCTCCAGAACGGAGCTTAACCTTAAGGGATCTAGATAGAACACCTAGATGCCTAGATTGATAAGATTTGTTCCAAAATTGATTGAAAGAGACCAATTGATAAGCTTTTAAAGATTATATCCAGAACAAAGCCTAGCCTTAAGGGATCCAGATAGAACACCTAGATACTTGAAGTTGATAAGCTTTTAAAGATATCTCCAGAACAGAGCTTAACCTTAAGGGATCTAGATAGAACACCTAGATACCTAGATGGATAAACTTTTAAAGATTATCTCTAGAACAAAGGTTAACCTTAAGGGATCCAGATAGAACACCTAGATACCTAGATTGATAAGCTTTTAAAGATTATATCTAGAATAGAGCTTAACCTTAAGGGATCCAAATAGAACACCTAGATACTTGAAGTTGATAAAAGATAACAAGATCCCACCATGAGTCATAGAATCATCCCCAAAATGAGGCTTGATCCTCAGGAGTTGGGGTTTAGACTATCTTGATACCTGTCCGTCAAATTTTAATAAAGATTGTTATAAGATGTGATCAACTGATGAAAAGATGAAATAGATGACATAAATGTTAGATAGAATAGGTACAAGATGCCCCTAGTGATGAGATGCCCCAAGTGATGAGGACATAATATGGGAACAAGATGCCCCAAGTGATGAAGATTCAAATCGATTTGAAATTCAAGTCCTATGATGTAATCACCCTACCCCCTCAGGAGCGAAATCAAAAGATGACACACCAAAAATATGATGTAAAGCAATATATTAAGAGATATGGAAGAAATCTATGATTGAAAAGGTTATAGAAGATATTAGAATGATTAGAAGAAAATTTGGAGTCAATTCAACGTGATTTCGAGGTCCAAAAGGCCAAGTTTAACCAAAAGTTGGCTAGATTTGACCACAGTTGACTTGAGTTGATTTTTTCCAAAAAATTTTAGAAAACTTTGAAAAAAATTTGAGTTCAAAAGATTCCAAGATCCACAAAGTATCAAAAAAAATTGAACTCCACAAGCGTTCAATCACGTCAGTCCCAAAAATTTAAAATGCGATTTTGAGCTGCTTAAGTGTGATAGATTTCGAATTCAATCCTGAAAATGCATCCAGAGCAGTCACATTATCCAAGGTGGTGATTTTTGCACAAATTAGAGCACTTTGAAAAATTAGGTCAACACCTATATAAGGGCGCAAGGGATCATTTTCAAATCATTTGTGATTTTCTCTTTAGTGAAGAGAGAGCTCTGAGGCAAAAATGACAATTCTCATGCGTATGCATCAATTTGAGTGCTCCCGACGACATGGTCAGCCGATGGACTATGAACCTTCGATGAGTAGTTGATAATCCCACTTCGCATTAAGTTTTTCATGCTTTTCTTGGCATTTTTAGCACATTTTTAGCATTTTAAACTTCTAGGTTTGTCGATCCTCGCACGAGGATTTTTTTCCTCATGTGGACCCAGTCTTTCTTCATGCGAAGACACACCAGACTAATGTTTCTTTGCATGCATTGGTGAGGAATCTTGCCTAGGAGATACCCACCTCTTGTGCAAGATGCATGGGATATTGGGTGCATTTCACTCAATGTTTCATCTTTTCTCGCACAAAAATGTGAAATCTCGCACAAGAAATTATTTTCTCGCACGAAAAACTTGTGTTATTTTCAGCATTTTAAGTTCAAATTTTGTCATTTTGTCAATTTTTTTTTAGCAGTAATTGACCATTTGCCTACTGTCATTAGTTGTGTGTGCATGTTGTCTTTGATGATGTCAGATTTAGGTCCCACTACCCACCTTATAGAGCTTTGTTGCAGAGTCTAGATGATGTTGACATGGCTCACATAGACTGTCTTGGATTATCTCACTTATGTCAGATCCCAACAGTGCTGGTGAATTACAACTTGTTGACCATGCTGGTAGAGCATTTCCATTTGGAGATGAACACTTTCCACCTATCACAAGGAGAGATGACCATCATGTTGGAGGACATCCACAGGATTTTATGCATACCTTTCTCGAGGTGGAGGGTACTATATGATATAGTACCGATAGCGGGTATAGAGGCACTCTAGGCCATATTCCAATAAGCCTTGGCTATAGGGCAAGCCATCACATGGGACAAGGTTATCCATGCATATGGCCCTATGCATAGATGAGCATCAATCCTAGCTATTTTCATCAGTTTTTTCTTGGTGCTAGACAGAGGGTAGCATGGGGTTGGAGTGTGGTTGGGGGCAGATGCTCCATAGGATGTTAGATGCTTCTGAAAGATTTGGGTGGGGACAGTGCATGCTTGCACACATGTTCCATGAGATGCATGAGATTATCTACCACGAGTGGAAGAGTATGGCCACTAGAGTTTATGTTTTGCAAGTCTGGACATGGGAGCACCTACCAGTCATGAGGCCCATTTTTGATGATGCACGAGAGCCCATAGAGTTGTACATTTGTAGGTATAGGGGCCAATTGACCCAGAAAGGTCTGGGGAAGACTGAGCAGTGAAGGCCTTTCTCGATGACCTAGTATCTGTTGTATGGTGACCCTGGAGAGAGATCAAGGACTAGGATGATGCTCCTCAGAAGTTGAGCCATATGTTTGCATCACAACCACTAATAGGTTGCTCAACATAGATCATTGAGAGATTCCCCATCACACACGTATGATGGCAGTACGGGTGGCCATAGGACATTTCTCAGGCGTACTGCTCGTATGCTCGGTTAGCAAGAGATTTGGAGTGGGGGTCGTTAGCGAGGCTAGACCCAGGGAGGTTGATGATTAATGTATGCAACCTAATTGCGACATACTGGGACTATCTACTAGCTGTAGTAGATGCCGAGGTGATGCCTACCTATCAGGCATATTTTGTCAACCATCCCTTCCCACAATTTATAGATCCATTAGGGATGGTAGCTTTGGGACCACATATACCTTAGTAGGTACCACTATAGAGACCACCACAACAGCCACCACAAGGACCACCATAGTAGGTGAGATAGGTACACATTCCCCCTCGATAGATGGGGTTAGATCTAGGTGTTGGTGGCAGTGGGACAGAGCAAGGTCGATGACAGAGACTACATACTAAGGAGCAGTAAGCAGCTAAGTAGCTAGATGAGGAGATGTATGTTGAGATAATGGGTGTTGCACACATTGCATAATATTGTTATATTTTATTTTATTGTACCTAGATGGACGTGCAATATGTAAAGATTTCCATGGGATATACTTGATGAGTTGTATTGTAACATTGTGATAATATTTCATGTAATTATTTAATATTGGGGAAAAAGAATTAAATGCCCAATATTAAATGTGGGGTCAGTGGGTTAGGTAGCACATGGTATTAGCACATGGTTTATGTAATACCACTTAGTGTTTTTGTGGGACTTGCTACTATATAAGTAGCCAAAAGGGTAGTTCTTGTATAGAGAGAGAGTAAGAAAAAGAAAGGCAAGAGTCGACCGGGACAAGGCTTGATAGGTTAGCCAAGGGAGCATTTGTGAAGGTTGAAAGCATGGCATGGGATGTGTGGATTCATGCTTGTTCACATAGTTTGCACGGTTGTGGCTATGGCCATGAAGGCTTCCATGGTTGTATGGCAATGGTATTGTTTGCGGAATAATACATGGTGATGGATGCTTTTGGAGGCTGGGTTTTTCCCTCAATGAGGGTCTCTCAGGGTATATCTTGTGTCACAATTTTGTGGGTATGTTGTCTATTCTCTTGCATGTGGATTTTAATTCCGTATTTATTTCAAATCTATTATGGGTTATGTGGAAACAGTTATATTCTTTGTTGCCAAGTTTCCTTACAAGTGGTATCAGAGCTATGGTTTTATTATTGTAACCTAAGATTGAATCCATGGGAATGCATGAGAGGATAAAAGAAAGGGCAAGATATATGAATGATTTATTGCAGATCTAAAGGTTTTGGGTTTGCTGTTATGATGGGATGTTAAAATATTTTGGGCATGTGAAATTGTTGAACAAAAGGATTTTTTTGGATGTTTTATTTAAATGAGGGTTTTGGGGGGTAGCTTGCAGAAATGACCTCCTGGGTAAAAACAGACCTCACCATTGGATCCGGGTCGACATTTTCATAAATTTGATTATATAATATGCCCTAGTTTGGCCATGTTTAGAAGAAATGAAAGATTTTTTTGGTTTCAGCCCATGATGGCCGTCAAATTTAATCCTGTCGGAATTTTCGTCACTGAAAAAATAAAAAATGAAAAATCGTACTGAAAATGATAAAAAGACTGTCTTAGTAAAACAACCATAACTTTCGCTCAGAATATCAAATTTCAGAGTTCTTATAGGTGTTGGAAAGCTAATTTAGAGCACCACAACATGGTGTAGGTTTGGTTCTATGATTTTGAAAAAATTTCAGGTTTTAAGAGCCCTACAGTCAGATGTTTATTTTGAGCATGAATTGGGGCATAACTTGGGCATACGGAGTCGGATTTTGGACTTCGAGTAGTCAACGAAAAGCTCTTGGAGAGCTCTACACATTGGTTCAGATTTGGTGTAGGTTTGGCATGATTTATTTGTTGATATATTGATCTGAATAGTTTATAGATATATTTTGACTATGGTAACTTGTGAGTTTATGGCATTGGAGATTTAAGTTTTGATGTCATTGTATACTCAAGTTTGGTCTCATGATGATATGGTTATCAGTGTTTGGTTTGGATATGCATGATGACTTGTTGGGTCTACAAGTTGTGTAGTGTTGTAAGCGGTCTATACTTACAGGTTGCATTTATAGCTTGGTTATGGGTTGTCTTTGCCCATTGATCTTTCATTATTGATGCATATTCAGATTGGTGGCTTGGATTTGGGTTGTCTATGCCCTAAGTCACATGATTTTATCATTTTATCTTCATGTAGAAGGGATGAGATGTTGTTACCAGGTATAGTCATGGCAGAGGATTGTGGTTTACTATGCTGACAGGTTGGACATATTGAGAGCCAGATGCTCGGTTCATGGATGTGATCATGGTGCCATGGATTTTGGCATGACATGATTGGTTATACAGGTACATCCTTGATGTTCATTAGCTTGGATTTCTGATTCAGTTATGGTGGTATATCTTCTTGGTTGAGGATCATGGTTATTTGGTTTCTTTTGAGGAGCTCATGATGTGCACTTTGAGTTCTTTGATAGTTTGATGCCTTGGTTGATTCTCATGTTTAGAGGATGGTTTTTCATCATGATGTCATGGATAGCTTGGATACACATTTTAGTGGGAGCTTGTGACAGTGATGGGGTGACAGAGCAGGATTAGTTCCTGGTTTGGTTTACATCTTCTTGGTTTGGAGAAGATGGATTTTATGATGCCATAGGTGACTTGGTACCACGGTTGAGTGGGAGTTTTGTTGGCATTGATATATTTATTGAGTGTTTGCAGATGTTGGAGGTTTGTCTTAGATCCTGTTGCTGCAGAAGTGTCTTTGACATTTGCATGGTGCACTTGTTATCTTCATGGTATATGAAGATGGTTAGATCTTGAGGACTCATGGAGTTCTTGGTTATCTTCATGGTGTATGGAGATGATTTTCTTCATGGTGTGTGGAGATGGTTGCATCTTGAGGACTCACAGGGTTCTTGGAAAAGGTGTGGTTTATGCTTTTATTTGGCATGTTATCCTTGGTATGAGGATGGTTTCATTATTATGTCATGGTATACTCTTGATACGCGTTTAGAGTTGTGATATGTTATGGTGTGTTCATGTGGAGCATGTTATCTCTTTAGTTGAGATGGTAAGATCATGTTGTCATGTTTATGTTCCTGAGGCCATGGTTGGAACTTTGACATTGATCTTGGTTTAGTTTCTTGGTATTGAGTACATTGATCATAAGCTGGATACTTCATGATATTGCTATGTTGCATTTGGAGTTGGCATGGATTTATTGGTTACAGGTGCTCATGGATACTTAGAGACAGTGGTGATGCTGATTTCTCTTGGATTAGAGAAGTATTTGTTGGGACAATTGATGGTTTCAGTAGGAAGTCCGAGGGGCAGTCACCTGATATGGACTTGAGAAGAGATTGTTCTTAGATGAGTCTTGGTTGGAGACTTAGGTATCTTGATGAGCATTATCATTCCCCACTCTTGGTCTACTCGGCGGTTTGCTACTTGAGAGGTATAGCCCATTTTTTTTTCTCTCAGTTGCATTATATTTATGCTTGTCTTTCATGGATATGGATCTTGAGCTATGGTACATGAGTTAGTTCTGGAGGGTTCATTTGAGAGATGGTTTAGCATTGGTTATCTCCATGTGCATATGTTGTTATGCTGGTTAAGTTTGGGAGATGGTTTTATATTGGGCATTTTCCTTGGATTAGGAATGGTTATTCCTTGGTTTAAAAATGGGTTTATTGAGTTTGATCTTCTTGTGAGAGGCTTACATCCATGATGAGTTATATGGTATGGTTTGGATGTTTTTGAGGCTTCTTGTTGGGGTTTTATGGAGGAGATCATACTTGCACAGTTTACATCTAGAGGTGTGTGTAGAAGGACATGATACAGGTTATGATTTGCATGGTTTCTCTAGTCTTGGTTATCTTCTTGGATATTCAGCTTTGCTTACATTGGATTTGAGATTGGTTAGAGATTGTGATCACTAGTTTGTGCTCATGTATGTCATGTGAGAGATGACATGGTTATTTCTTTCTCTTTCCTCTGTTGGTTGTGGAGAACTTGGGAGAACATTGGAGATTTGTTATGAGAGTTGTTCTTGCAGGATATTAGATTATGTATTGTGGATGTCCTTGATACTACATGGATTCACTTCTTTGAGATGTGTTGAGTGGATTGGTTAAAGATTTGACATTATCTTTTGCAGTGGGAGCTTCTTGGTATATATGTGGCAAGTATTGCTCTTGAGGCTTGTGATTACAGGTTATAGATTGGATATGTCGGTGATATGAGATTCACTTGTTATACCTTTGAGGTATGGATAGTTGGATGGGTTTGGCGCTTGCTGTGGGTGCTATTTCAGCTATGGATATTTTGACAACTACGGATACATGTGATTACCTTTGGATCAAGTTATTTGTGCTTGGAATTTTAGTTGGTACAGGATTTTATGATCTTCTAATGCGACAGGTTGGGTGGTTTTCTCTTTGGATGGCTTCTATGTATGTCCAGTGGGAGTGGCATAATAGGAGGTGAGATCATTCATGTTCGAGATGCTGGATACTTTGATTTTGTTGCAGGTACCAGGATGGAGCACTTGGTGTATTTTGATCCATGATGGTGGATGTGTTGGGAGGGATTGTTCCCTTGTTCATTTATGTGGCTACGGATTGACCCTATGCAATGTATACAACAAGTGGGAGATTGTTGAGATAATGGGTGTTGCACACATTGCATAATATTATTATATTTTATTTTATTGTACCTAGATGGACGTGCAACATGTAAAGATTCCCATGGGATATACTTGATGAGTTGTATTGTAACATTGTGAAAATATTTCATGTAATTATTTAATATTGGGGAAAAAGAATTAAATGCCCAATATTAAATGTGGGGTCAGTGGGTTAGGTAGCACATGGTTTATGTAATACCACTTAGTATTTTTGTGGGACTTGCTACTATATAAGTAGCCAAAAGGGTAGTTGTTGTATAGAGAGAGAGTAAGAAAAAGAAAGGCAAGAGTCGAGCGGGACAAGGCTTGACAGGCTAGCCAAGGGATCATTTGTGAAGGTTGAAAGCATGGCATGGGATGTGTGGATTCATGCTTGTTCACATAGTTTGCTCGATTGTGGCTATGGCCATGAAGGCTTCCATGGTTGTCTGGCAATGGTATTTTTTGTTGAATAATACATGGTGATGGATGCTTTTGGAGGCTGGTTTTTTCCCTCAATGAGGGTTTCCCAGGGTATATCTTGTGTCACAATTTTGCGGGTATGTTGTCTATTCTCTTGCATGTGGATTTTAATTCCGTATTTATTTCAAATCTATTATGGGTTATGTGGAAATGGTTATATTCTTTGTTGCCAAGTTTCCTTACAATGTAGGAGCAACCTATTGTCAAGCCTTAGGACACATTGAGGAGGGTCAAAGAGTGGATACGATGAACCTCTTGGCAGTTAGGGGAGTTGTAGATTTAGGTGGCTATGAGAGACACTCAAATTGCTAAGCAAGATCATGAGATCCTTAGACTATGAGAGCAGTTACAAGTAGCTAAACAAAGGGCAGAGCAGCTACAGGATGAGGTTTGATTATAGGCAGCTCGATCAACCTATTATTTTGTAGCTTATTCCATAGTTATGCCTGATGAGGCTTAGCAGGTACCTCAATATTTGCAATATGCTCAAGAGTCGAGAGGTGTGCAACCACCAACCAGGCCAGATATGCTTCCACCTCCTCCTCCTCTTCTAGGAGTTGAGGGTGCTGGACAGAGCTAGACTTGATTTTTTTGTCTTTGAGTTTTTGATCTAGCTATGTATCGATTGGTGTGCTAGCACCATTTTGTATCATTTTTGATCGACGGTGTTCGAGTAGTGCCCATTTTTAACTGACATATTCTTTGATATATATATATGATATTTTAAGTTGAGCATCCTATGTACATGTCATTGTTTGTCTTTGTATATGAGATGTTTATGCTGTGATTATGAGATGCAAACATGATATGATGTATGGATGCATATTTGATTTGATTTGTAAATGTAGTGTATATGAGATGAATTATGAAATTATGGATGAAATGCAAATGAAATTGAGCTGACATCTCATGTAGTGCTTTGTGTTTTTTATTGATAGTGATAGGCATCCCTTCGAGGAGCAAGAGGATGAACCAAAGAATCAAACACTTGTGTAGTCGTGAAGGAACATGATACTTTGAAGAAACCAACAATCCTACATCACGAAGGATGGAAGTAGATTTGCAATTGAATCATGTGTGTAGCCAAGTGAAGTATGCAATGCAAACCTATGATAGATGCGACTCTAGGTCCAGTTACCAAGCCTCTTCAATTTTCATCACTAAGCATATAACAAAACTCCATATGTCATACAATTCCCGTTGACATTGCAATCATGGGAATATGAATAGGACATATGTTCTAATTTTGTCAAGATGAAATGTAAGCATTTGAGGCACTAGAAGCCAAAATGACCAAAACATTTGTCCCTTTTAATGTAGCAAGCTTACATAAGCATCAAAGTATAAATGCTAGGATGACCAAAATGTTGCTTGCATGTAGACACACCAAACACACAAGAGATCCATCTTATGCTAAGTAATCAATAAGTATTCTATCTACAACAACCCTTGTATTTGTAACCTGAGATAGAAGTGTGCTAGATATACTCGCAATGACCCATACATTCACTTAGTAGGATGAGTATCAATAGTTACTATAGCATGAAGAGTTCACTCCAACAAGCAAGGAGAAGAACCAATGATATTGATGAATCCATATAAAAGAAGTCAAGGTACACACGACCATCCAATACGAGATGGAGGCTCTTATAGTGGACACCCCTTTTATATGGATGCTTCAAATTATTGGAACTAAACCACAAATAGAAATCAAAGAAAAGGTCATGCCCTTAGTCATTGCTTCTCTAGTTAAAAAAAATGACATCATTGAGTTGCTCAAGGAGACATGATGAAGTGAAAGTGAAACAAACAAATAAAAAGATTAGCATATCCAAACAAGTATATCATTTTGAGTTTTTGTGTTATAGGATTGATGTCAAGTGTTAATGTCCAGAACATGGATGAAATAAATCTCTTTAGTAGGGTGACAACAATAGACAAACACAATCAGGATGACTAGTAACTAAAATCAGAGAGGAATCTTCATGAGGAAGAACCTTAGTTAGAATTGAGCAATAGTAGATAGACGTAGTTAGGATGACTGGTGACTGATGCAAAAGAGATCTTCCATAAAGGGGAATCTCAGAAGTGACATCAATGATAGTAGGCAAACATAGTGAGAACCATTGGTGACTATCACAAGAGAGGCTCCATGAGAGGAATCTCAAAAAGTGACACAAACAACAATAGGTAGATGCAGTGAGAACCACTGGTGACTATCATGAGAGAGACTCCATGAGAGGAATCTCAAAATTTGACACAAATGATAGTAGGCAGACGTAGTGAGAACCACTGGTGACTATCACAAGAGAGACTCCATGGCACTATAGGGTGGTGCCCTCGAGTTATGTCAAGATTCCATCCATGGATACATAAGCGAAAAGCAAGAAACTAAAGCATTAAGTGAAAGTAGGAAAGCAACTATACAGGAAGCCAGAAGATGCACTGCAAGATGGAGCATTGAGAATAAGAGGCACCTATTTACCAAGTTTTCACCTTCTTGGTAGAGAATCTTTTTTTTTTTTTTGCTACCATGATGCTTATTTCTAGGTTTTCACCAATGGCACTTTTTCTTGTTTTTCAATTTATTTATGTTTCTCTTCTTCTTTTTTGTATTTTTTGAGTTTTTCAAATGTTTTTGATATTACCAAGGCGTCTATTGATAGGTTTTTACCAAGGTAATGATTTTTTTCATGACTTTTGCAATTTTTAGAATTTTTTTAGGATATTTAAGAATATACAGAGAGCCTCTAAGATCAAATCAACTGTAGAACCATTTTAGGTGGAGAGTGTTAATGGGCTCCTTGAGCACCTCTCCCTCAACTATAGAAAGGTGGTAAGCACCAGATCCATACATTGTAGTGATTATGTAAGGACCAAGCCAGTTAGGTTCAAACTTCCATTTTTGGACCCTTTGTTGTTGATTCTTAGGGTTTTCTCTCAAAACAAGATCACCCAGCTGGAAGTCACATGGATTAACATTCTTATTGTAGCTTCTGGACATACACTGCTAATAAGCTTGAAGATGATCGCACGCCACTTGTCAACATTCATCTAGTAACACTAGATCTTGAAGCTGAGATATTCTATAATCTTCATCACTATCGAAAAGTGACACGAATGATAGTAGGCAGACACAATGAGAACCACTGATGACTGTCACGAGAGAGACTCCATGGCACTATAGGGTGGTACCCTCGAGTTATGTCAAGATTCCATCCATGGATACATGAGCGAAAAGTAGGAAACTAAAGCGTTAAGTGAAAGTAGGAAAGAAACTGTACAGGAAGCTAGAAGATGCACTACAAGATGGAGCATTGGGAACAAGAGGCGCCTATTTACCAGATTTTCACCTTCTTGGTAGAGATTCTTTTTTTTTTTTTTTGCTACCATGATGCCTATTTCTAGGTTTTGACCAATGGCACTTTTTCTTGTTTTTCAAAAAAAAAAAATTCTCTTTTTTTGTGTATTTTTTTGAGTTTTTCAAATGTTTTTGATATTACCAAGGCATCTATTGCTAGGTTTCTACCAGGGTAATGATATCTTTCATGACTTTTTGCAATTTTTAGAATTTTTTTAGGACATTTAAGAATATACAGAGAGCCTCTGAGATCAAATTAGTTGTAGAACCATTTTAGGTGGAGAGTGTTAATGGGCTCCTTGAGCACCTCTCCCTCGACTGGAGAAAGCAGGTAAGCACCAAATCCATACACTGCAGTGATTATGTAAGGAGCAAGCCAATTAGGTTTTAACTTCCCTTTTTGGACCCTTTGTTGTTGATTCTTAGGGTTTTCTCTCAGAACAAGATCACCCAGCTGGAAGTCACATGGCTTAACATTCTTATTGTAGCTTCTGGACATACACTGCTAATAAGCTCAAAGATGATCGCACCCCACTTGTCAACATTCATCTAGTAACACTAGCTCTTGAAGCTAAGATATTCTATAATTTTTATCAGTAATGAGGCAATTCATGGAGATTCTTAGAGTGGGGATCTCAACCTCAATTGGAAGCACAACATATGTTCCATAGACCAAAGCAAAGGGCATTGTACATGTTGGAGTTCTGATACTTATTCTATATGCCCATAAGGCAGGGTTAATCTGGAGGTGCCAGTCCCTCCCAGATTTACTAACTATGTGATGCAAGATCTTGAGTATTGCCTTGTTGGATGCCTCTACTTTACCATTACCCTAGGGGTAATAGATAAAAGACCAGTGTTGCATTATTCTGAACTTTTTGCATAACTCCTTGAGGTCTTTGTTTCTAAATTTTCCTCCATTGTTAGTAATAATGGAGGATGGTACACCATACCTACATATGATGTAGTTTGTGATAAAAAGAGCTACAATTTTGTCATTTTATATTGTGAGAGGTACTACCTCTACCCATTTCATGAAGTAGTCTGTAGCTGTAATAATGAACTTATGTCCATTAGAAGAAGATGGGTGAATCTGACCCACAAGATCAAAGGCCCATTGTTGAAATGGCCATAGTGTGGTAGATGGAATCAACTCCCTAGCTGGAGTGTGAATCAAATTTCCATGGAGCTGGTAGTATTTGCAAGACTTGGCATACTTGATTGCATCTTGCTCCATATTTGACTAGTAGTAACCAGCTCTAATAAGTTTACGAGCTAATGTCAAGTCATTTGAGTGAGACCCGCAAATGCCCTTGTGAATGTCAATTAATGCATATTTGGACTCTTCAAGTTCTAGACACCTAAGGAGTGTTCCATTGAGATCTCTCCTAAATAAGTCATTAGCAATAATGACATACCGTAAAGCATTATAGATAAGGTGATGTTTTCATTCCAGGTTAGACTATCTAGAGTAGTTTGGTCACAGAGATAGGAGTAGATGTGGTGGTAGCAAGATGAGTCTTGTCCTACAATAGAATAGATCATCCTAGATTCAGGGGTATCATAGGCAAGGTAGAGTAACGTTTCTACCAGGAACTCATGTCAGAGATCATTTTCTGGCATTTGTAGCAAGGGAGCCAAAGTAGCCATGGTGTCAACCGCTTTTTTGTCTGCTTGAGGAATTTGTTGAAAACTAATATGAGTAAATTATTTCTTCATATCATCAACCATGCATTTGTAAGGGATTAATTTCTCATCCTTTGTTTGATACACATCATTAACCTGGTTGATTATGTGTTGAGAGTTCCCAAAGATGTCCAACTGATCCACTCTCCATTTAGCCGCAGTCTTCATTCCATTAATTAGAGCCTCATATTCTACAATTTTGTTTGAACAAGGAAACAAAATCTTATACGCCTTGGGGAGCGAATAAATTTGTGGTGTTATGAAGAATAACCCAGCATCAGATCCTTGTTGTGTGAAGGACCTATCAAAGAACATCACCACGTTTGTTGTATGAGTGTCAAAATTGATTCATCAGGAAAATCAATGTTCATTGGGAGAAGACTTTGCATAGGTGCATCTACTAGCTGATCCACAATCACTTGTCCCTTGATAGCTTTTTGTTCAACATATTGAATGTCAAACTCACTTAGTATCATTACACACTTAGCAAATCTCCTTGTTAGAGCTGCCTTACTAAGTAAGCACTTCAGTGGATCAATTTTGGCCACTAGCTATGTAGTGTGAGAAAGCATGTAGAGTCTCAACTTTTGGGAAGCAAAGACGACTGCCAAGTAAGCTTTCTCAATGATACTATAATTCATCTCATAAGAGATTAATTTATGACTCAGATAGTAGATAGCCCTTTCCTTGTTATTGTGGTCTTCTTGAGCTAATAAGATACCCAGAGATGTCTCTATCGCTAAGATATACAAAACCAAAGGCTTCCCATAGATATGAGGCATCAAGATTGGTGGATTAGCAAGATATTATTTTATCTGTGTCAAGCTTTTCTCGCATTACTAACTCCAATTATATTTCACACCTTTATGTAGAGTCTTAGTAAAAGGTTGCAATCTATCTGCAAGTTGTGAGATGAATCTATGAATAGATTGAAGCCTTTCTTGTAAGCCTCTCATCTGATTGATATTACGAGGTGGCGGCATATCCATAATTGCTTGGACTTTCTTTGGATCCACATCGATTCCCTTTGCAAACACAATGTATCCCAATAGTTTCCTTGATGTGATGCCAAATGTGCATTTCTTAGGATTAAACCTGAGACTAAATTTTTCCATGCGATCTAGGATAGGTCTCAAATCTTGCAGATGAGTGTTTTGCACTCTTGACCAAGGTATCATCCCCATAGTCCTCCATGGTCTTATGCATCATATCATGGAAAATTATAGTGACTACTCTTTGATATGTAGCACCACAATTTTTCAAGCCAATTGACATCACATTCCAATAGAAGGTTCCCTATGCACATGTAAAAGCATTCTTTCCTGATCTTCTAGTGTAATTTTTCTAATTATAACTAGAAAATCCATCCATAAGTGAGTGCATCTCATATCCTATTGTCATGTCCACTATCATGTCAATGTCAGGAAGTGGAAAATGATTCTTAGGACATGCTAAGTTGAGATCACGAAAGTCAGTACAAACTCTAATAGATTTTTCATGCTTGGAGACTGGGACAATGTTGGATATCCATTCAATATAATCAATAGCATGGATGAAACCAGCTTTCAGAAGCTTCTCCAATTTAGCTTTCACTAGTAATGCAACATGAGGATGCATTTTTTGAATTTTTTTTTTAACAAGTTTAATGCCTGCTGCGATGGACAAATGATGCATAATGAGATCAGGATCTAGTCCAGGCATGTCAGAATATGTCCACACAAAGTTTATCTTCTTCTCTCAAAAGAAGGCAATGAATTCCTCTTTTTCTTCTAGAGACAGTGATTGTGCCAGATGTATCACATGAGGATACTCTTCTATACCCAAGTTGATCGAATGTGTTGGCTCTATCAACACTGATGATCTCTCCTAAAAATGACTAGGAAGCGCATCAAATATCTCATCTGCAGGTGCGTCAGAGAGGTTTTCACCCTTGGATATGTCTTTTATTTTTACTTTTTTAGGTTTTGACACTGCCACAATGTGGTTTTCACCATCAAACCTTCTATTCTTGTTCTTTTTTATTATATGACTGAGATATTTGATGTTAGCTTTAGTCACGTTGATGCTCTGTTCACTGGTGGAAGACATTACTAGTTTGACAATGTTTAAGTAGCAGGCAAGAGCATAGTCATTCTGGAATGTGGGGACTTCACTACATGTATTAGAATTCCAATCTATAAGCTCAAGATATGTGAGTGAAAGAGTAGTGGTGGGTTTGATTGCATTTATGGTATAATCATTAAATGCTTGGACCAATAATTTGAGACCTAGAGTGGCTTCGTCCACAAGTGTGTTTGAATGCCTTTGAGCACTAATGTCATCAATTGAAGACTCAAGAATAGTAGTTGGATCAGACTCATTAGACCTAACCCTAGACACTTTGCCTACTTCAAGTTGGATAGTCATGAACTTGGTCGATGTCTTTATCTATAGTTTCTTCTGAAAGGGAGTCAAATTCATATTCCCTAGAAACAGTGCTACATGGTGATGGACTGTAGAATTCTCCAACAGTGATAAGGACATACTCTCCTTCATCATCTAGATTTTTTCATAGGTACTCAATGCATAATGCCTAACTAGAATCTCACTATTTTGAATGGGCATGGTGTGGATCAGTATTGTTCTCAAAAGAATCACTAGTACCATCCATAGTGCTGACACATGGCACAAAGTCATTAGGTTCAGCAAAGAATTTAGCTAGATCATGAGGAATAAGATAAGGATAAGGATCCTGATCATCAGTATTATCTTCTTTGCTATTAAACCCAACTTGTGACTCATTTCTAGATTAACTCTCAGGTTCTGGTATGAATTTGTTAATCCCTAAATGGAAGGGAACTTTCTTAAAACCTACACTAGATGTGTCTCTATTTCTTCGAGATATTGTTTTAATAGGGTTGATAAGATCATTGTTGTTGCATCCAATAGGACTAGTTCCCTTATAGCCAAAGCCTTTCATGAGTCTAAGACCAAGGTCATATTTCTTAGGAGTGATCTCACGAGCCTATTTTGTGAGGTCAACTATAGTCTCCTCTTTGTAAAGCCATGTAGCAATGGCTCTATTTTCACTTTTTTTCCTCTAAGGGGACTATAGCCTTGAAAAAAGTTTCATGATACTTGGTTTAAGGTGTCAACACAAATGGCTTCTTTGCCTCAAATGGTCTCCCATAATGACAAGGAGACTCAAGAAGAGATATTAATGATAGCACCGGTTCGATGTGGTATTCACCCATGCTAGTTTCTTTCAACTTGAATGACTGCTCAATTTACTTGAGCTTGTTATCATGATAATCAGTAGATTCCCTATTAGCGGGTACAAAATTCTTAGTAGCTTTCAACATATTGCAAGTATAGCTAGTACTTGCAGGGATAGTGACTTTAGAGCCATGAAATGGGAATTTTATGCATTGATGGTATGTGCATGGCACAATGCACATCTCATGTATCCATGGCCTTCCTAGTAGAAGATTGTAAGCCAAGGGAATGTTGAGGGATTGACAAGTGACATTTTTACTACAGGATTGATGCAGAGGGGCAACACCACAAAACATAGGGACTTTTGCTTAACTTCATCATATGCTTTGATAGTGATCTTGCAATGAGGATCAATAGACTCCTCAAAATAGTCTAATTGTCTAAGTAGAGTAGCAAAGACAATTTTCAACCCAACTCCATTATTGATGAGTACCCAATGGACACATGTTTGATGTATCATAACCTCAATGTGTAGAGGTTGATTGTGTGAGTGACTCAATGAATTATCATCCTCCTTAGAGAAGGACATATAGTAAGGTGAGGTCAGATGACCTACCATAGATTGAAATCACTCGAGATCAAGATCTTGAGGAACATTTGCCTCAGTGAGGGCTTTGTCAAGAATTTTCCAATGGGTAGGTGAGATTTTAAGCAGCTCAAAGATTGTGATTTGAGCATTAGTTTGTTTTAATTGATCAAGAACACTATAGCTAGTGGCTATTGAATTTGTCATGATTTTTGCACCTCTGCCAGATGGACCAACAAGGGTTTTATCTTTGGGTTCTTCAAGATCAAGAGTAGAAGGTGCAAGGCCTTTGAGTATGAATTTGGCATGAGAACATGGAATAGTGTTGGAACAATATTGAAAAGATTTATTGTCAGCTATGTGGGAAGTAGGACCTCTCAAGAAAAATGGTGTCTAGGGTTTATTGTTATCTTGCTTGCCCTTGATGGTAATAATGTCATAATACTCAAAATCCACAGGTTCAACCATGTTGATCACATTGTTGTCATTAGAGTATGTATAGTTGACTTGTCATTAGATTTTGGTTTTAAGCTCTCTCCTTTTTCATAAGACAAGAAGGGCTCCTTGAAAGCCTTGTGATTTGAGTTCTTGTTATGTCCATCTACCACAATGTCACCATCATCAATCATGTCCTGGACTTTGTGACGTAAGTTTATACAGTTGCTATTTTTGTGTCACTTATTTTGGTGGTACTTGTAGAATGTGACTTCATTCCACCATGGTGGGCGTGGTTGTGGGTCATAAGGGCAACAGTTGTCCAATGGTGAATGAACTTGTTTTGGAGCAAGGCCTTGTACACCATATCCAACGGTTCACCCAAATGTGTATACTCTTGTTTAGGGCATGTAGCCCATGAGTTTCTCAATTTATTTCTAGATTTCTTGTTGTCAGGAGGAGGTTTCTCAATATTCTTGGTTGCGTTGACACGATCTGTGAGATTAAAGGCTACCTAAGTAGGTTTAGGAATGATGTTGTCAACAACCCCATCATGTACAATTTCTCGATTCTTGTTGACATACTTAAGTTTGTCCTTGTTAGAGGTGAATCCTTGTTTTGCATCCTTCTAAAGGGTAAGTTCACCCTTCTTGACCATGAATTCCTCTAATGTGTGTGGACCTTGAAGTTGGAATCTATACCCAAAATTGGGTGGGAGATTATCAGTGAAAATGTCAAGCTTTTCCATTTCAAGAATCTTGCATGAATATTTAGTATAAATTTATGTCCACCTCTAAAGGAATGTGAGGAAAGGTTCTCCAACCTTCTATTTAAGATTATACAAATCATAGATGTTAACAAGGTGTTGAATGTGCGTGGATAGCTTGTGTGACCATGTCCTTCAATGTGCATGGACCTTGAAGTTGGACTCTATACCCAAAATTGGGTAGGAGATTATCAATGAAAATGTCAAGCTTTTCCATTTCAGGAATCTTGCATGAATATTTAGTATAAATTTATGTCCACCTCTAAAGGAATGTGAGGAAAGGTTCTCCAACCTTCTATTTAAGATTATGATTTTGTTTAGACTAGTTTGGACATGTTTAAGACAAGATAACAAACATGTTTTATCCCTAGAACCAAAAATGGTAGAGAAGGCAAAACCTTTGTCCCCAATTTATGCGCATGCGTGTATCTCACACAGCCATGTCACCCCCTAGGGGGCACTCGTGTTTTTGGTGTATTCAAAGGGCTTAATAACATATATGTTGAATGAAAACCCTTTTGGTAGGGGTCAAGTGTGTATACCACCTTCCAATGCCTAGTAGCATGCCTATGGTGAGTTCTACAGGAGAGATTCTTCCCCCTCCTTGCACAAAGATTATGCCCCCTTTTGAAGGTGAACTAGGTAGCCTCTAACTAAAGGTTTTTACTTGGCTTCCATTCACATTAATCCCCAGTGGCTCTACAAGTAGAGTTGATGCTAGCAACCCACACTAGCATCTAAAAATGCACACACTTGCTTAGCAAGAATGGGGCCAACATTGGCCAATACAACAAACAAAGCCTCTCCTTAATATGTGATATCAAGAATGAAGGAGAGGAAATTAATACGGCTTTAGATCTTTCACTCTATAAAACTTCTTTATTATAGTGAGTTGGAATCTCCAACAAAAGGAGTGTGTTCACTTGGGTAGTTCTCGGAGGTTGGATCACTCTAGCAGGCCCTCTAAGGGTTGACTCGAACTAGTGGTTCAGATCTAAGGGTCTAAATTTTTGATTTCCCTCAAGGGGAAAGAGCATACTCCTCTACCTTATTACCTCACCCAAACACACAAAACATGTTAATCACCAACTTAGCTTAATCGATCTAGACTTATCCTTTCTAAAGATTTTGATTCCCTGAAAGGAAATCATCATCTCGTCATAGAAGAGAATATTCACTAGAGAACCACTAAGTTGCTTGCCTCCCTTAGATGTCATCTTTCACAGGCTTCTAGGTTTTTGGTTCACCCTTGGTCATGAACTCCAAGTAGTGAAGAGCATACTCCCTTATTCCACTATCTTGCACCCTATGAAGTTCACAAGCCCTAATTAGACTATGTTTGGAAAGCAGGAAAAAGACACAATGTTTTATGTGCATTTTAAAATTGATCTTTGATAATCATGTCTTTGATAGCATCCTACAAACATGAAATCAGTTCATGTTTGGAAAGTTTGTGTAAAAAGGAATCTTCATCAAAACATTCTGTAGACAACTGTTATGTTATAGAAAATCAAAAAACTGAAATAAAGATGCTTTAGAGACAACACGTTAATGAAATAAAATGATAAACAACATTGAAAATTTGTATTTTAAATATGATGTTGCAAGATCTTGTGCGAACCTTTATGCAGATCTGCATGAACTTTTACATAGACCCACATGAGAAAATGAGGTGCCACACGAGAAATTGTGTAATGGGGCACTTTTTTACATGAGAAATTGTAGAGAAGTAGGCAAAATCCTCAAATCTTCATGCGAAAATATGGAAATCTATACATATAGGTACGACAAAATGACAAAAATATCAAAAAATAAGATAAATGAGGCCAGAAAAATTATTTTTCTTGGCCCCACGGTGGGCGCCAAAAATGTATATGTGAAAATGTAACCTCAGATCTTCACATACACTTCAACATGGTCCTTACTTGCGAAATCATCTTGGAATAAACATTAAGTTGTTTATCCAAGAGGTCCAATAGAGTGACTTGTTGCCTTCTAAGTAGAGGGATTTTGCCTATTTGCTCTTAAACCAAGAAGTAAGCAACTAGACCCTTTAATATGAAGGATTTTATGCAATAATATGAAAGTGTATTTAAGCTAGATGACGTGCAGTTTAATCTAATAACAAGTAAAAGAGAATTAAACTAGATGGATGCATTTTTAATCTAATATGACATTAACGCTAAGCAATTCAAAAAGCTATAACAAGATTGAGTAATTAAGTATGAAATTCAAAAGTGTTTCAATGCAATTCAAATTCCAACCTCTTAAACAAGGAATTAGAAGCCTCTTAAATAGAATTCCTGAAATCAATCAACGGTTGAGATCAACTTCAATCGATGGTCAGGATTGAAGCAGAGATCCAGTAAGGATGGAAAATTCCCAGTGTAGGTGAGGTTAACTAACTCGAATCATCAATGTAATGAAAAGTTAACTAAAATTCACCCAAGTGTGAGAATAAGTGGATTAAGCCAATTCCAATTCGAGAGGTAGATCACTTGGAATTCCCATTCCTGAACTGGAGAGATGAAATTGGAAGGTTATTTAATTTAATAAAATGAGATGACCTCATAAATGCATATTCTCATTAATTGAATAATTATATTCAATAATCAAAATGAGAGCATTATTAAATTAAATAAATTTAATTCCTTAGTACATTAGCCTTAGGAGATAATTCAATTTAATTAAAGTATAAACAATTCAAATTAAACCAAATCTTAATCAATAGGTTTAATGTAGCTAATCTGAATCAATACTTTAGGAATTAAATAAATAGCATGATTAGTGCATATTAGGATTTTCTGCATTTGACAATTAAGTCAAGTAGCGAAAATTAGAATCAGAATTGCCTAATGAAATAGGACTTAGAAATGATCAAAATAGACCAAAATTGGTTGAGATGGCAATGAGCCAATTTTGGGGTATTACAAATATAGAATCAAATGTAAAAATGTTGTTGTAATAAGAAGTCTTTTATTTTTTATTATATGGTATGCATAAATAAAATAAAATAAAAATACTTTTATATTGAACTAATATGTAATTATTTCAAATTAAAAGTTATTTCAAATAATATATAAAAATAAAAGTAAGCTATATAAGAAAGTAAAAGTAAAATGAAATACTTTGAAAAATAAGAAACTAATAGTCATTTTAATAAAAGTAATAGTCATTTTTTCCTTAACTATAAGATACATCAAATAATATGACATGTATACTCTAATTCTCTTCACTTTTTTTCGCATGTTCTTGCTAAGTTGGACATGTGTTTGACAAGTGGCAAGCCATTTTGTATGCAATCAATAGGTGGAACAAAATAAGTCATAACCTTGGAAGGTTTAGGTGCAAAAAATCATAATATAATAGAGAGACTACACAAAGGGTCCAAAAGGAAGACCCTCCTACTAAAGAAAAAAGCTCCATTGCCTCGACCAAGAGGCCTGTAAAAAAATTTTATACATAAGCCATAATTTAAATAGGTCGATGCAATTGATTTAGTTATTCTTATTTAATTTTTTAGTAGATATATTAGTATAATTTTACATATAAAATACATAATTTAATTAATAATTAATAATTATAATATTAAGATTATAATGATATTTGGAAAAAGAGGGGTCAAAATTTATTAAAACAAAAAGGATTACAACAAGGAGCTATGTCCTAAGCAACAAGATCATCAAATTCTTGTAACAACTCAAGGGGAAGTTGCCCCCTATCCATAATATTCCAGCTTGGAGCATGACCAGAAGCCCATTTGCCCAAACAATCAACAGGTTTATTTCATTCATGAGGAATGTAAGTAAACCTAATGAACTCAAGAGAGGTACAAAAGAGAAGAGTCTGATTAAAAATGTTAAGTAGCTAGCTGCCAACTAACATCCTCAAGCTCCTACGAGGAAAGCAAGTTCACCACCACTTGGGAGTCAAGACTCACAGATGATCTTGCACTATCCCCGCAAACAACATTGTTCCACAACATATAAAATGGCCCGAGCCTCCATGAGATTGTTAGTATGGTCACCCTTATGCACTGATAAAAAGAATTTAACTTCACCAAAACTGCAATGAGCCACTCCCCCAATACTAGTGGGCTTGGATTCCCTCGAGAGGAACCATCAATGTTAATTTTTAGAACTCCATGAGGAGGAGAAGTACAATGCCCCTCCTAATTCACCTATCCTTTCCCTTGTTGTCAAGATTGTTTGGGCACTCTTTGATACCACTGAGCTGCAACCCCATCCTGAAGATGAAAATTGAAGTGATTGTATATAGCAAGATCAACCAGATCTATCCCCCATCTAGCGCACACTTCACTTGAATAGTTTCCTAAGGGTCTGTTTGGTTGCTGGAATATGATTTTAGAATTGGCATCCAGAATCCTTGATTTGGGATTTGAGAACTTGAAATCCAGGTTTTGGTTTTGGGGATTCAATTTGGGCCCGTTTGGTTCACCAAGAATTCAATATGAGAATACGTATTTCCTTTGTTTGGTTGCACATTTAGGAATTGGAATTGGAATACCGACATGAACAAGTTTTTTTTTAAAAGATGAATAAAATATATTTTTAATAAATCATTTTAGTGTGATTAAAATATACCTTACACATTATATGATTTTAAAGTCATTATATTTATTGTCATTAAAATTGTGGAAAATACTTAGTCCACCAAAATAAAGCTATATTAATTTATAAATTGTTGTGATATTACTAAAAAAATGGTCGAATATTTGTATACAAAACAAGAGCTCTTGGAGAGCTTGAGTCCTTGCCTTATGCAAGGAGTGGAAGGTATCCAAGGCAAATGGTACTTGTCATTGCGCAACACATATTACAAGGTGTTAACAATTCATGTCTCAGAAGAGGTGGTACTTGTCATTACACAATACATATTGCCAGGTGTTAATATTGTAATTTGTGTTGATAATATTTAATTTAAAATGGATAATTTTAAGTTATATGTAAAATAAAAAAGTAGAAATTTTTGTAGTTTATATAATATGTGAATTTAGTGTTAACTATAAATAATACTACTAATTTTTAATAACTTTATAAGTACTTATTTTGAAGAAAATTGTAGAACCTGAAACCAACCAAATCTCAAATTTTATCTAAATTTTGTATTGTAAAATTTAATATAAAATAGAAAACGCAAGTATGCTTCTAATAATACAAATATATAAAATGTAAGCTTCAAAAAAATGGAAATAAATATAATATAACATTTGTGAAATATAAAATATCTTTTAATTTAACTAGAACAATTTAAGTAGTAAGAAACAAATATAAAAAATATTGTAAAATATTTAAACAAATGAATATTTAAAATGAGTGAGTATATATAAGAATTGTTGAACATCTTTATATTATTTGTATTTTTTAGATATTTTTGACACAACATAAAATACATTGTATTTATAATTTCTCATATTTCAAAATTTCATATAATTATCTTGAGATTGTTAATTTTGGAAAGGAAAGTCTAATAATTTCAAAATTTAAATTAGGAACTAAATTAAATTTACAAATTTTCTTCGAACTTAACTCATAAAATATATAATAAAGTTCTATCTTTATTTAAGCGTTCTCGCATAAGGTTCCAATATACAAGGCCGAGTAAGAGGCCAAAAGGCAATTAAAAACATGTAATAAAGTTCTATCTATATTAAGCTCATTGTCAAAAAAGGGCCCAAAATACAAGGCCGAATAAGAGGCCAATAATTACACGTAGAAGGTAGTGTAAAAAGATTATTGCAGCCTCTCCTACCTTAAACATTTTACACATTTCATCATACATTTCATCTTTTTTCATTGAACCAATGTTAGCCCTGGCCACCTCTCGTGTCTTACATATTTTCCACTAGTTTTTTTCATTATGAGTAGTTGTAGAGTCAAACCACTTGAAATGTCCACAACCTCCTCTCCCCTGCAATACAAAATATTAGTTCATACTAAAGATATTACATGTCACTAGTTTGAAACATACAATACATAACATGTCATAATTAATAACCTTTTTACTCTCAGGACAGTACCAAAATTTGCGCCCAGGATTTTTGCTCATGTGCGACACTTTTAATATGCACACCCCAGCACCACATGGGCTATTATAAATGGGCACAACTTTCGAATCCATGAATCTTGTATCAAAAAATAATGCACCATGTCTTAATTGGTGTAGAGGCCAAACAAGCATATAAACATTTAGGAAATCAGTTGCAAGGAGGATTTATGTTGCTATTACGTACTAATGTATAAATGTTATGTAATAAATAGTAAGATAAAATGTTTATCAAGTGGCTAAGATGACCTTAACTTGTTTCAGTTTTACTTGGTTCAACTATGGAAAACTTCATGAAGTCCAATACAGTGAAATTCAAACAGAACACCACCCTTCCACGTGATTTTAAGATGAATTTGATCTATGGTTGTGTTGAACCAACTACTAGTTATATTTTGCCTACAGATTTCAGAATTTGAAGGAACAAATTGAAATTTTAGAAAACAAAGAACATAGATGCACAATAGCTTGAGATCAAATTGGTCTAGCTCCAACTGTGACATATTTCATGGAAGCTCAATACACATAAAATTTAAACACAACACCCTTCTTCCAAATGTTTTCTAGATAAAATGCATTAGATTAAATTGAAACAAGTGAGTACCACTCTTCCACATGACTTGAAGATCAAACTTGTGAAATAAATCTGATGGGCTAAAAACTTAATGCCACATGCACATGTGGGGACACAGATCACAATACAATAAAGGCCCTGAATCACATGTGTCAGTGCTAAGAATGGTGGGTGTTGTAAACAGTCATAAATAGTGATAAACAACTTCAGACTAGTCATCATATAATTCATTATATATTTATCACTAATCTACATCTGAGTAATTGCATTCACATATGAAGATAACAAATCAGAAACTTAATAATGTAATATCAAGTGAATAAGACTATATTTAAATCCAAAGTTTCCAATAAACAAATGATAAAATTTTGAAAATTCTTGGTCATATCCATCAAATGGGATGTGAACCCACAAAGTTTAGTAACATTTAATAGTTATAAAACCAACCTCAATAGTATATGGACAATAATAAAGGTACTAAATCCGTAAAAACTTTATTCTAACATATTCAACTCTCTCCTCTTTGTTCATTATTAAAAACCCTTTGGTTTTATCAAGATCAGCCACAAAGGTGTCAAATGTTGCAATCAAATTACTAATACTAAGTTCATTGGTGGCTTTTAGTGCAGCATAGACATCTTGTAAATCTTTTACCTTACACTCTTCAGCCAATTCAATAAATTGAGGCTTGAGTAGGGTCTTATTTAGCTTATCAATTGAATGAGACATCCCATCCATGGAACTAGCCATACTTGCCTTCTTCCTCTTTGGTCTCTTGCTTGATGATGCTTCACAAACATGTTTCCCACTTGCTACACTACACTAATTGGACACAGGTATATTCATATCTTCATTATCCAAATTAGCAATAGCCTGATCAGGTGTACGAATATCCTCATAATCATCATCAAGACCAATACTCTCATCCATATGCTGCCCTTCTTCTGTGTCTTGTGTTGTTGTCGCTGTGGCACCATCAGCCATGTCATTTCCCACAATCACAGCTAAGTCATTGTAATATTGAAATTACTGCCTCTTAAAAACTTTTGCACTTTTAAATTCTTTCCTCTGCATGTTGTCAAAAAATTGGATTACTCATGACTATCATTGATATCTTAATAAGTTTTTAAATGAAAATGATACATTTAAATGGCCATGTTACCTTAAGCAGCTCTTCCCACACATTATCATCGGCATCCATCGATTGTGTGGACTCATTCCATGCAAATTCACTGGTACTTTCTAGCTCTTTCATAATCCTATATCCTATTTTCTAGGTTTTTAGCTTATTCTTGAAATTGTCCCTAGACAAATTCATGCTCATCTCTGCATTGAATTTCCATTCAATGGCTATCCACGCTTCATTTTTTAATCCTCCCTCACCTTTCCTATCCAAAGTGACTTGTTCATGCAGCAAGTCTAAAAACTTCCTCCCCATGCATGGTTTCCAAAACACCTTTTTTGAAGGTGGTGTATCGACAACTTAATCATTGTCCATGCTCATTAGGAGCACTGTGTATGACATCAAGACTCTGTTTAAACAAAAAATCTATACAAATGAATGAAGCAAGGAGAGATTACCATAGTTCAGCAAGAGAGATTACCTTGTAGTACTAGTGAAGTATGATGGAAAGAGGAAAAAGAGATAATTAATTTCAATAAATTTACATATATATATATATGATATTCAATATTTTCATTACATAAAACATTAATACAAAGATGTTGCTCACTCACTACGCACCCACAAAATTGGTAGCTGGAATGCATTGCTTGGTTCCTACAGAGTCCATGGAAATGTGGATTTAGCAAAGTGTGTAGTAGAAAGCATTTTCATGTTGGAACCAAAACATGCAGGAGCCTATTCACTGTTGGCAAATGTATATGCTTCATCTAGCAGATGGGATGATGTAGCCAAAGTGAGAAAAATGATGAAAGAAAGAGGTGTGAAGAAGGACCCAGGATGTAGTTGGATTGAAATTAAGAATAGGGTACATGTGTTTGGTGTAGAAGATGGATGCCATCCTCAAAAATAGGAGATCTACGCAATGCTAGAAAAAATCGCTTTGCATATTAGGGCGGGAGGTTATGTGCTATAGGCAACTATTTTGCCCACTTACCTTCTCAATATCTCTCTGCATTTCAGAATATTGTGCATTGTCATTTTTCTTGTTGGTATTTAGTATCAAATGGAATTGGACATGCTTAATGCTAAATAGCATGTCACAAGCTATCTAGTAAGTAGGATTAACAAAATTTTCATTGCGCAAGTGTAAGACAATGTTCACGTTGTCTTCATTACCATCGAAGGCATCAGTATCATTGAAGATAATATTGTAAGCAGATGATAGGAGATATTGAGTTTATCACAAAAGATACAAATACATATTGAGATCACAGCAGAAGATGTTATATACATCATAGAGGATATACATATACTCACACACACTTATCACACTAGATTAATATCATGGAAGATAATGCTTATATCAAAAGAATAAACTAAAAACTATCATCATTATTTAGATCGACAGTGATTGGTATATCTATAGATACAAGTATCAGCGATAACAAATAGATTGTTATTTGTATTCGTTCAACAAGGGATCAATATACATATAAAAGCAAATTGACATTGACAGATTGATCATAGATCAAGATTCATATTATTGAAATCATCTCTCTCTGAATTAAGAAATATATTGGAGACTCTTGCTATTAGGTTTTTCTCCGTCAAACTTGGAGGTTTTCCCAAGATACTTGTGTGTATTTTGTGTAAATTAAATTTGAAAATCTGCTTCCCTTATTAATCTGATCAAAGCAGCAATGGTGATGTTTTTATACGCAAGGAAGTGATGAGAATTTTGTGGATGTCCTTACAAGTATTGAGAAATGGTTCTAATAAAATCTGATTCTATATACTTTTGTTGAGCTTTAGGTCAATCTGATCTGAGTTTTAATTTCCTGTTAGCTTCCTATATTTAAGTTTATATACTATATAAGTTAAGGACTATTTTCATAGCTTTACTTTGCATGTTAGAACACACTAGCAAAGCTAAAACAGACTGAAGTCCATTAGGTATTCAAACAATCAACATTCATGTCTTTCTACATCAGCCAGTACAACTTTGTTTGGCTTCTATAGTTGAAAGAACAATAGCCAGCTATGAATGACTACTTAATGATCTAGAACAAATTTAGCTAACAGCTGGACAACAACAAATCATCCAAGTTGTATTTTCACCTAGATGGTACCTATACATGCACAGGTTCAGTCATGTCCCCAAACATAAAAGTCTTTATTAGGTACAGACTTGAAGTATAGGACATACGGATAATAGATACTCATGCTCGACTAGTTGATACTTGCCATGACCTTCGATTGAAATGATGTGTCTTCAGAGGTAGACTTAGAGTGATTATATTTCAGTCACTTGATATCTGAAGTTTTATGATTTGGCCCATCTATTAAGTTCTAGCAAATGTTATTCCTTGCCTTTAATATTTCTCAACCTCGAATAGTGAACTAGCCCACCAAATATATTTAGTGAAACTTTATACCGGCTTGATGAAGTATTAATTTGCAAGTCTATTTCCTTTTCTAAATCAATTAATCTGTAAAAACTTTAGCACTTGAAACAACATTCAAGAATAGGCTATCACATTCCTGCTTACAAGAATCTTCTCTAGCAATAATTTTATCTTCAATCATAGGGATGCCAAATGTGATGTGATCATTAAAATGGGCTCCCTTGCACCTTGCATAAAAAAATAGAAATGTGGTTCTCATTGTGTCTCCTTATAAAGACAATTTTGAATGTAGACGTTCAAGATATAAGCAGGCAAAATAGTGGAAAAGGCTAAAATGAATACAAGGAGTAGCAAACAAATGAATGGAGGACACAACAACAAATAGTGCATTATCTTTCTCATAATCTACACAACTTCATCAATATAACTTCATAGCATCATCAATAAGCAATAAATAACCATATCATAATAAGAGAGATTCAAATTCAATTTTTGTAAGAGCATCTTGTTTCTATCACCTCCAAGATGTATTCAGGCAGGGATATGTACAAAAACATGGAAGTAATGTGTACAATCAAACACAAAAGAAGGTCACTTGCATTAAAGAAACAATTGCATCAAGTCAAGATGGTAAAGGGAGAAACAATCATAACTTTCTCCATGAAGAGTTTAAAGTACTATTGTAGACAAAAATAGCATTGCGTAGCATTCAAAAAAACTAGAGCTTTCCATATGGCATTAAGTACAATATATTTGAGCTTTCCATGTGGCATTAATTATAAACATGCCATATTAAGATTGAGCTCTGTAATCATCGCACATTCTTTTGGCTATATCATCTCTAAACTTCCCCCAATCATCTCTATCACACTGATTCATCCCATATGTCTCAAGTATTGGTACATTTATCCCCTCATGATCATCTTCCTCTTTAATGTCAACTTCAGAAGGAATGCCATCCTCTATGGTAATGAAGTTGTGTAGTATGCAACATGCCAAAACAATCTTAATTTGGGTCATGATTTGATATGATGTCACATGTCTTAGGATAGGAAAGTGCTACTTCAAAATGCCAAATGTACATTCAATTGCGTTCCTAAGTGATGAGTGGCAGTGGTTAAACAACTCTTGAGGGCTATTTATTGGGTTTTCCCTTGAGAACTCTTTTAGGTGGTAACACGTGCAGCGATAAGGTGCAAAAAATCCAAGTACATTCAGATATCTAGCATCAACCAAATAATATTTTCCTATATAAAATAAAAATCGATTAATATAATTTTTTAACATTTGTCATATATAGCGGTATAACCAAGGGGAACTACCAACTGATCAGATCTTGATAGAGTTGAAGCTAGGACATGACTATCTGTAGCTAATCCTTCCCATCTAGCAAGGACATATTGAAACTTATAATCAAATGAACACACACCCATAACATTTTGAGACAAGTTTCCTTTTCTATCACAATATGGAGCTTGAGTGTCAACATCGACAGTGACTAGAATATGAGTTCCATCAATTGCTCCTACACAATCCTATAGTAAGAAAACTTATAATCAAAGGGACAAACCTATAGAATTTATAGTCAAGGAAACAAAAGTGTACCAGTAGGATATGTACCTTGAAGTATGGATCAAAACGGTTCTTCCCACTAATTTTTGAAGGAGTGTTTGGACTAGGTGGTAACAAATAATTGCTATGGAGTGCCAAGACTACTGTCAAAACCCTATGGAAATATTGACTTATTATCTCTCTCGAGTGACCAAAGTTATGAGCAATCTTACGATTCATCAGATTATGGCCAAGAGTATGGAGAAACATCACCAACTGTTCTTCTAGCATTAAGTTTAGTGTATTTTTATGGTTCCTTTTTGCCTAACAATATCAGCTAGATGAAAGAAGGCTCGTTTACTCATTCATATTTGATCATGGCAATCAGTTTTGTTCAAATAGATAATATGCTTATAAAAGGGAATCTTGTCTCTTTTGCACTTACATCTTGCTCTTCTGCCTTCTTGTGCGGTCACTGCTATAGATGCAACAAAGGCTACAAGACCAACAACAAGAGCACAAATGACTCTTCTCTTCTTAGCAATGTGTCCTAGAATGTGTTTATTTTTCATTAGATCCATCAGCAACCTAAAACCAATGTAGAGACACGTTCATTAGATCCATAGAATTTGTAAAATACAAAAAATCCTAGGATCAACAACTTTGTGAGAGTTAACATTAGAATTTAATGACGAATATAATCAGACTAGCTCTTATATCAAAAGAGAAAAACAAACTAGTAAAAGTGAAAAAGACAAAACAGAGAATATTGTAAATTTGTGTTGTGAGATGGAATGGAGGGTAGCTCACTATAGCCTTAGGCAATTGGCTCCAGATGGAGCTATTATAGAAAGAGCAAATATTGATTTGTAGGAAAAAAGATTCATACATGCAATGATACATTTTGATCTAAGCAACTTGGAATGCTGAAAAGGATGTTTTACTGTACAGTTGTGATTAACAGGGAAAACAAAGAAACAATAAGCATAAACCTAATATCTAGAGGTCAATTGTAGAGAAATCATATTTTACTGTATGGTTGTAGTTGATAGGGGTCCTGTCTGATGGGATTATGTTAACTTTGTTTTGAATTAGCTTTTACAATGGATTTTTTATATTAAAGAAGGGGATATATGTTGATACTCTTCTTTCACTAGGTTGTTTATGTTTCTTATTGATATTGTTTAAATATTTCTTATTATAAAGATAGATTCTTTATATTAAGAAAGGGGATATGTGCTGATAGTTTCTATTAGTGCACCATTTATGTTTCTTACTATTGCTGTAATTTTTAATTTTTAATCTGTCACTTGGTTATTCTTCTTTTTATAATTGAGGAACAATCCCTAACTTTGTGATTGCTTTAATATAAACATCATATCAAAACTACTATAATATAATATCATTTCTAACAGCCATCCTGGTGCATGAGTCTTCAATCATCAAACAACAAACTTTGTGGACAACTTTCAAGTCTTCAACAACTGGGGTTTAATGGAGTTTGTGCAAAAATGCAATGAGAATAGTACACATCCTATTGCTCAACTCCATTCTCTTATGAACAAATGAGAATAGTACATCACTTCATTGTAACTTTAAATGACATTATTGAAATTTGTAGACAATGAAAAGGTTATGTCATCACCGTAGTTTTTGTTTAGATGGAAGAGCTCTATCTTCCATTGGTTTGAGGTTGTGGTCACAAGATTAGTCTATCTATTTTAATTTTTAATCTCATTTCTCATGAGATTCTTTTCCCCACCTTAATAATGAATGTTTAAGCTACTACTTCAAACCTTGTCCCATTATAACTAATCAAAACAATACTATGAAATAATGTAATAAAATAAAACATATATCCATATACAACCCAAAATCAAAGAATCGTATAAATTATAGGTCTTGACATATCACACCCAACTTCTTCTGACACATATCTTGATTCTTGTACGTCTAGGGCCTCTTAATGATGGAGTTAGCCTAGACCAGCTCTTATTTCAAAACGATTGGTATAAATCAAGACTAATCATCTCCACAAATTATATGGAGTAGATTACACATGACACTTTATTGACTTGATCTCCATCTCAGTGCCATTGAATAGCTCGAGGGAAGGCATAGGATTTGAGCTTTAACCATGTATGATCAGAAATGGGAAACAATGGAGCATCGCCTAGCTAAAAGCAAGTCTAAGGACTAAAAGAAACAAGAAATTAATCCTAAGAAAAATGAGGTGAAATTCAACACTCACTCTTGACTGTAAAGTTACTTGTTTTATGGTGGATTCTCACTCCCTTAGCTATTTTGTGAATTAAGTTTTAATGGTAGTCATGGATAGCAAAGAACTAGCATAAAGCACAACAGTACAAAAAATCTTTCAATGATCACTCTTTTTATGGTAGTATAAGTCAATATTGCAGTTTGAATAAATATTTGAAAACAATTTTAACCAATACATTCTACAAGGTAAAAATAATGTCCAATAGTGATATTCAAATGTATAAGCCATCTAGTGTTCTATAAAAATTAAGATGCTTCGACTGACTCAAAATAGGAGAGTTCTCTTTTTAAAATTTACAATGAACTAGCATGCCATTCTTTAGTTAGTAACCTATAGAGTGAAAGTCCCAATAACAAGGCCACTCTTAGCTAAAAAATTTAATGATAGGCCAAATATAGAAATATCCTTTACTAGCCCACACTAATTGATTTGCAAGAAACTCCTCAAATCTGATCACAAGTGGAGATTAGAAGTGGATCATTTGGTGCACTTATTTATGTTATTAACTATAGCTGAAAGAAAATGTCAATCAAGTCAGAAGTTAAAAGTAAGTTATTTTATTATTAAGTTGAGAACAACTTTGCAAATGATTTAAAGGTGTTGCTGAAAGGCATTATCCCAAAGAGAACATCTTGTATTGTAATAGAAACTCCTGCCTAATAGTCTCAATGCTTACCTAGAGTTGACATAACTGTCAAACTCCAAGTGAGTAATGCCTAGATGCAACTATCTATTGTATGGTGCAAAATTTCCAGAGTATCAGATATGCATCAGTAATGCCTAGATGCAACTATCTATTTTATGGTGCAACAAGAGTTCCAAACTATTTATCCGTACAAGATAGGATTGAAAACTAAAAAAAAAAAAGGATTAAAATTAGAAACATAAAGAATAAAATATATTCTTGATATCTGTCCTAGAGTCATAATTGACTATTAAAAACAAATATATCAATATTACTTTGATACTCTCTCTTGATAACAATATAACAAGTGTAACAAATATACCCTTTGTTCGACAGTGGCTCTCATGGAGACCTGGCAACAGAGCCCCCAATGGCACTATGTGGAAGCACCCCTCATGGGGTCCAAGGTACCTTGATTTGGGGATGGCAGGGAGATGTTAGGTAGTGGGGATCTAGGAGCAGAGCTCTTAGTAGAATTGAGAGGTAATGCCTCTCATGGGGATCTAGGAGTCAACATCTAGTGTTCAAAACCCAGAGCATCCATGTTTCCAAATTTTTTAGTGAATAGCTAGTGTTCAACACCCAAAGCAAGGGGAAAACTTAAAAGGAAATGTTGGTACTAAAAACATTATTTTATGTTCTAGTCTAACAGGTAAGCCCATTTTGTTACTTGCACTCCATTTTTTTAAAGCATTAACCTTAAATAATCTTTAAGTTTCAATCTTGGCTTGGTGTCTACAGAACCTGCTATTAAAGCTAACATGCATTCTTTTTTAACATGAAAAAAATGGGAACAAATTAAATGTGCCTGCTTGTGAGAAAGCTAGAAACTTGATTAAACATACTTTATACTGAAATGGTAATAAAATGGACAGGTTCCCCTTTCAAGTCTGACATCCTATGTGATGAATCACTGCAAATGTTTCAATACATCAAATGAAAACACAAATAGTTTTATTTAGAAAATTATCATTTGCACATCCCAAGCTTACAGGCTTACTATCTAGAGAAGTAAAACACAAACAGTTTTATGCTAAAAACACAAACAATTTTATTGTCTACAAATCCCAAACTTATTATTTGGAGAACCTATACCAGGCACAAACATGCTATAAAAAATAAACAGACTTTAGATCTTGACTACAGTGAAGTGCTTTATACAAAAATAGCCCTTCAAAATTGATGGGCTTTTGAAGCTACCAAATTAGTGAGAGGAAGTGCATGATATTAGCAAGAGGAAGGCCTAGCCATCAATAAAAGAAAAGCCCATAAAAGAAACAAGATAAAACGTATGCCTGTAAATGTCATGAAATACTGCCTAATAAAAGAAAAGCCCATAAGTTAATGGTGGCTCACCCAAATTTATTGTTGTTTCCAGAAAAGAAGGGTTCAAGTTTGCAAAGAAATGGTATGGAACCCACTAAGAAAGCCCTACTTACAAAAAAACAAAACTCGCTAATGAAGATTGCAACCAAACTAACTCATGCCCTCACCTATACTGTAAACCTTTGCAACCTAAAGAAAATGATGAACGATAAGGAGAAATGGAGAAGTAGAACCCTCGTGACCTAGAAAGCACAAAATGCAAACACATACCTTGTTGAGAAAACATAGTTATGCAATAGATACTTTCGAGCAAGAAAGGAAATAACTTCTAGTGGATGCCAAAAATTATTGGTTTCAACAAATATTGTATGCCCATTTTATAAAAAATTGAAATTAAAATGGGTTTATCACTAATTCCAAGTATTTTGATGGAAGACAAAATCCACGAAATGGAGTATAAATGAGGATATGGAATCCCATTTTTATCAAATTCTAATTCATGTTTTGCACACCCAAACAATGGATTGGAAAGTTTTTAGAATACAAAATTCTAATTCCACCTCAAATCCACAATCCAAATGGGCCCTAAGAAAATGTGAGATCTTCCACCAAAGATGCATAACACCAATCCAAACATCTTGGAAGATTTGACAATTCCTCTCTAGCCAGATATGCCAAAGAATGAATGGTGGGCTAGCAATCCAAGCAGCATGTAGAGGAGAAGACTTGGAGGGAGCACCGCCCAAGCAATCCTAGAACTCAAGCAAAGAGGAAGCATGCCTACAAGAGCAACCCCAAGCACTCCACTGAAGGTGCCATAACTAAGTAGAAAAGGAGTAATGGAAGAATAGATGGGAGAAAGACTCCTCCCCATTACCACACAAAACACAATAAGAGGGGCCTTGAAATCCACATTTACAAAGATTATCCCATGTAAAACAACAGTTGTGAGTTGCTAGCCACATGAAAAAATTGCACTTGGATCAGAAAAATTTACTCCAAACTTGTTTCCACCAAAGGACCTTAGAATCCCCAAATAATTGTCTAGTTATCTCCTAATACCCAGTAGAGACATGATATTTACCAAACAAGGTACCTCCCCAACCAAAACATTTGGTCCTAGTAGAGAGGAACACTCCCTAGAGGCCAAAATCTGAGAAAGCTCCTAAGGATTCACCTCTATACCTCTAGGAGGCCAATCAGAAGAGTGCTTCCATCTGTAACCAACTAAAGGTCCCAATTGATAAGAAGTCATGTAATGAGCCACTTTATCCCACCTAGTAGCATGAAAAGAATCATAGAGAGTTTGAAGATGAGGGTACATGGATAAAATAGATAGGAATTCATCCAAAAGCATCAGACCAAAAAATAGCCTCAAAGCCTAAGCCCTTGCATATCCAAAGGAGACCTCTCTTGACTAACAGAGCACCAGTCTTTAGAGTATGCCAGATCATAGAGCCACGACCTTCAAGAGGAAGTGCAAAAATAGAGCAAGAATTAGCACCACAAAAATATTTATGGATGATAATACAAGCCCAAAGTTGATGTTGTTCAGAATACCATTGCTAATAAAGCTTAGCAGCCAACACTTGACTACTCAAGAGAGTTGATCAAAGACCAAGACCACCCTCCTTTTTAGGCTTGCAAACAATCTCCCAGCTAATCAAACTCCATTTAGTGCTATGCAAATTACCACTCCGAAGGAATTTCTGAGAAAGAGAATCAAACTCCTTGAGAAAGTAAACAAGAGCAACCTAACCATGCTTCTATAAGTAGGAAGAGCTTGAATTATAGATTGAAGAAGAGTAACCCGAGTAGTAGTAGAAAGCCATCTATGAGTCCAATGATTAACCTTTTCCTGAAGCTTGATAATCAAGTTTTGCCAGAAGAGTTCTGGCTTCCTAGAAACAACAATAGGGATGCCAAGATAAGTCAAAGGAAGTGACCCAATTTGAAACTGTAGGATATCAACAATCTTTTGCTAAATAGAACCAAGAGTGTTAAAAAAATAAAATGGAAGATTTGTGCCCATTAACTTTTTGGTCTGAAGTTGTCAAATAAATATCCAGAGTATGTTGAAAGGCTTCAACTTTCTTTATCCTAGCAAAACCTGCAAGAGTAGAATCATAAACAAATTGAAGGTGAGAAAGAGTAGGTAACCATTACCCCACTGCCACCCTTGAATAGAATTCTGGGATGCCTAATACTTAATGAATCTTCCAAAGCCCTCATCCATAATGATGAAAAGATAGGGGGAAAGAGGGTCACCTTGATAGAGACCTCTAGAGGCATCAAATAGCTGGGAAGGTTGACCATTCAAAAGAACTAAAAAAGAGGCAGAAGTAACACAACTCATAGTCCAACTCACCCAATCAAAGCTAAAGCCAAAGGTAAGAATAATATTCCTTAGGCAACTCCATTTAACTCTATCATAGGCCTTAGCCATACCTAGCTTAACAAGCATAGACCACTCCCTTGAACTAACCATAGAGTGAATAGCCTCAGTAGCAATAACCACCCCATCCAAAATATATCTTCCAACAAAAAAAACCACCTTGTTCCTCTAAGATAATAATGGGGAGCCACTTTTTAATTCTCTTAGCAATCAACTTAGTAATGACTTTGTAATCCACATTACATAAGGAAATTGGTCTAAAAAATTCAGTTGATTAGTCCCCTCTCTTTTCGGAATAAGAGTCAAGAAAGTAGAATTCAATGCCCAGAGCAACTGCTTGCTAGAATAGGATTCCTTAACCACCTCCAACAAATCATGATTAATGATGTCCCAAAATTCCTGAAAGAATTCAACTAGATAGCCATTAGGACCAAGAGCCTTTCCCTTAGGCATGCCAAAGACCACCTCCTTCAACTCTTCCAAAGAGATCGGTTGCATGAGATAATCATTCATTTCCTGGGTAATAAGGGAAGGAATACAAGACAAAATAATATTTTCTTCATTATCAGCAGGAGGGGAGTCCTCAGAGAAGAGGCTAGAAAAATGCTGAGTAGCCTCCTAGAACAAAGCTGGCAAGGAAGTCAGTTGGATACCTTAAGAATTAACCAAAGAAGAGAGATTGCTCTAATTTTGGCAAGATTGTACAGTTTTATGGAAAAAAGTAGTGTTCCTATCGCCTTCTTGGAGCCAATCAACTCTACCCTTTTGCTTCCAAAGAAAAAACCTCTTGAAGTTCCCATTCTTCTACAACTCTAGAAGCTAGGGATTCAACCCTTCCAAGATCCTGCAAGAAACCTCAATTCTAATCTACCTAGTTATGACATCAAGATCTCCCCAAGCAAGCCTCTTCATAGAGTGAAGGTTGTTCCCAAAACATTGTCTATTCCATATCTTGAGCTGCCTTTTAACATATTGAAGCCTTTTAGAAAATGAAAACATAGCAGTACCATATGTAGGAGTGTCATCTCTCCACCAACATAAAACAAGATCATGAAGAGAGGAGTCACGAAGCCACATCAACTAGAACTTAAAAGGTGGACACTTTAGAATAAAAGCCCCAGTAGCAAAAAATTTGATTGGCCAATGATCAAAACCCCTCTAGTCCAAAATTTTTGAAGAGAGAGTAAGGGTGCCACTAATCCAGAAACAAGAAACAAGAAATCTGTCCAGACATTCTGAGATAGCATCAGCCCCAGTCCTTCGATTATTCCAAGTATAGAGGCCATTAGAAGGCTTAACATCAGAGAGGTGCAAAAGTGCTATGTGTTGATGAAGAAGAGTAGAAGGAGGCCCCAATCTAGCCAAACCACCTTTCTTCTCCTCCAAACTCAAAACTGAATTGAAGTCTCCTCCTAACACCCAAGGATGAAAAGGGTGACAATTTCTAACATACTAAATATGCCTTCAAAGTTCCTTCTTTCTCACAAAATCAACAAGAACATACACATTAGTAATCATGATTACCTCTGCTGAGTCTAAAGTAGAAGCCACCATAGAGAGAGCTAAGCAAGAAGACACCCAACCAAGAAGAGAAATTTTCCATGGATTCCAAAAGATAGCCAAACCACCACCACTTCCTGTAGCCCCAACATACTGGCATTGCCCATGAGGCCAAATACTAGAGGCATATCAGACATAGACTCCATAGAGAGCTTAGTCTCTTGGATACCTAAAACATTAGGAGAATGATCAACCACCAAATTTTGAATAGCCTTTTGTCTAAGGATGCTATTCAACCCCCTAACACTCCATTAGAGAATAATCATCATTGAGTAGAATGGGGAAAATGAGCATCCAATGGTTTCACTAACCTAGACTCTATCAATATATCTCTTGTGAGTTTAATCTTCTCTTGGTCTACTTTACGTCCATTCCTTTGAGGAGGAGTAAAGGAAACTCGCTTAAAGGGTCTATGTATCAACCCAAGGAGAGAGGAGACCCCTTACCCTTACCAGATGCTAGCACATCCTTAACCAAGTCTGTCAGAATAATGTCATTATCCTCTGACACCATAGGTGTCAACAAAGCATCTGGCTCAGGAGCTATAGGGACCTCATAGTTCTAGTGTACCACAACTTCAGATGCCCCACAAGCGCCACGAGGTGAAAGTCCCTCATCTGGGAAAATTGAGTCCAAAGAGATACTAGGAAGAGTACCCTCCTCTAAAACCATAATATCCAACACCTCAAAGTGATTAAAACCTGAATCAGATTATTGATCTTTCAAAGGCCTCTTCTAACCACGCCCCTTAGCTTGTTGGAAAGTAGGGGTAAATCCATCCTTATCCTGCATTTGAGCCTTTCCCTTTCCTATAATATCTGGTTGATTCTTCCCCTTAGTTATATTATCCATCTGAGCTTTTCCTTTCCCTACAACATCTACTAGACCACCACCTTTGCTAGCCATAGTACCATGTACTCCTTTGGAAGTTAAGTTGCAAGGACATTGACACTGCAAATAACCATACTCATGACATATTCGACATCAGAAAGGGAGGGATTCATAATCTAACTGTTGCACCTAGGAAGAAGCCCCAAGAAAAATTTCAAAAGAATCTGGTAATGTGTTATTAAAAATCAAGTTCAACACAAATTATAGCAAAGGAAATAACCTTTTTATCGAGGGATTGATGCGCAACTACAATTGGCTTTCCTAGCAAAGCAACAATTTGACAGAGGATGTCTTCTCACTAGAATTTCGGTGGAAGGTGAGGCAGGCAAACCCAAACTGGCACTATTGAAGGGATATCCTCAATAGAATTAAATACTAAATGCTAGGGTTTGACAAATAACCCCACATGGTTGTAGAAATAAGGCCCTCCTTCAAAAACACAATCACGATCAGACATGCATTGGAATACAACAAAAAAATAGCTATTCCTAGCCAACATGATCTCCATATCTCCTTCTACCTGCCATGAGCACCAAATTCATGCCTCCAAAGCAGATAAGGAAATCTGAATTTCAAGAAATTTTCATATCAAAGTATTCTTAGTCCAATATTCAATGTCCTCCATCACCATCGTTGGAGGAATAACTAGAATAGGACAATCATGGCTATGCAGAAAGCAACCATTAAATTTTTTCATCTTGGAGCTCTCCCCTGAATAAAATGTTTCAAATCTTGTTGCATGCACAATTGGAGAAGAACCATTCATCTTCACCAACAGAGAAGAAATCACATGCCATGCCATGCAAACAATAAAAAAAACCCCAATCCAACAATATCTATAGGTGCTCTCCAAAATCTAGAACCAACACTAACTTTTCCCAACAACCGTCAATCCAAAAAATAATAGAGAATAAATCCAGCAAGGAAAATGAACAGAAAACATAGGGGCTAGGGATTGAACCCTAACCCACCACACCTCCATCACTCTTCATTTCACAACTTGTCGATTGGATAATAATGGTATGACTATTATAGAGTATTAAGTTTAAATAACTGAAACATAAATAATGAAATATAGCATTTTTGAAATCTTATTGTTTTTAACTTGAAACAAATTGTGACAAAAAACCTTATATTAAATATTAACTCAATGTTTTCTTGCCTTTTGTATTTATAAGTCTCTGTGAGATTTTTATTTTTATTTTGCTCACCTATGAGCGCACAGGATTGTAAAGTTATTCTACACTTCTCCTTGACATGAGATAATTAATGCTATAAGTAATTTCAAACATGCTAAAATTAAAGCTCTTAATGTCAAATGTACCCACTTTCATTTGTGGAAATAATAGCACTAGGAAATTTAAATAGAATCATTAATTACTCCAATTAGATAGATAATACTTACTTCCATGCTCTTTCACAGAAGATGTTGTGGTTCATAAATTGTAAAATGAGAGCTTCCCATAATGTATGTACAACTATTTAATAAAATGTGCAAAGGCATGGGATTGTTGAAGCCACCTGTCTACCACATGTTATCAATCCCAAAACATCAAGCCACCTTTCTACCACATGTCATTCATCCCAAAACATAATATTCTTTCATGGCCAACAACTTGTCCTTGTTTTAAATTTCTTTGATAGAATATGGAGGTAGAGTTTTTGGAGAAATTAATGAGGATGAGTATAAACTTCCCTATCATATTGAGGAAGATGGTTGAGCTTTTATGGTAGAATGTACACGATACCCACAATGGCAATCATTCTTCTTGGGTTACAGAGGATTCAGAGTTAGGGAAAGAACAAACCATGAGGATGATCAAGAGGAAGATGAGAGGAATGAGAAGACCTCAGAAACAAAATTAGAATCATTGAAAGGAATGAAAAATGAGTAGAAGGATTACAAAATATGTGTGGGCGAGTGGGATAACATTTAGAGCTCCTTGAATGTATACCAAAATAGAGTTTTGCAAAATAGAAAAAGCCTTCTATGAGCCTTCCAATATTACTGATGAAATCATGCAGAAATCTGGGATTGGTACAATGATTGCACAGTCTTCAATCAAGAAATAATGTTGAGGATCAGCAGGCCAACTTCTAGAGAAGGTAAATAATTTAGGATGCACTGACAATTTTTGCATTGAAATATATACATTGCTTCAAAAATCATGCATTTCGTGATATATATAACATTTAATTTGAGTTATATCTTTATTATATCTTTGCACTTTATTTTTGAATTTGATGAAGTTTGTGTGCAAGAATTCTCTAATGGCTATTGTTTTCCTCTCTGGATTAGAGGGCACAATAAAGAATTTGGTTTGGCTACTAATCACATCTATTTGATTTTGCAATCTAAGCTATTTTTGGTTTTACATGGTTTTTATATTTTTATGTTTTTAGGAGCTCAATTTAGAGTTTTGATAGAGTGAGTAGGATTTATTTGTGAAATGTTCTACTAGACCTTTTAGCTCACTACTTAGCTATGATTTTCTTTTTCTCTATTTTTTTACTCTATATTTGGAAACATGACATTGTGTTGGATCATTCTTATGAGGGCTTATCTAAGTGAGGATAATAAATGCTTTTAAAGAAAATTTATTGCCAACTTGTACGAAATAACTATTTAGCTACTACGATGCATCAAGACATTCATTCTACCATAACAAAGTTGGATAGTCATTTCTAGTGGTGTTACATAATCCGCTTGAATAATTTTTATTCAATCAATATTGTTAGAATTTATCTATCCAAGTGTGCTTGTAAGTAGGCTAATTATCTAGAAAAAAAAAAGTGTAGTAACTTCTCAAATTTACACTTTTGCTCTAGAGTCTAGACCACATTAAACCATAGTCATTTAGAAATACTCTAGTTTTTTGCACTATACACATTGACCTATGCTTGAATGTTTATTATGTTTATTTGTTAAGCTACAAAGCCACAAGAATTTTCACAACAAAAGTAGATTTTCATAAACAATGATGTTAAAGAAAATAGCTAATATAAAAAACAATAAATAAAAAGAGTTGTAGACATAAATAAATGCTCAAACGTTTTCAGGAAAAATAAATGTTGAAACATTTTCAAGAAATATTGGAAAAGAAATGAAGTATCCATAAGCTCACAAATTCATATTTTGGGGCTTCAACTTGATTTTAAATCTTCCTTGCGGCATAACCTTTCTATGCTAGCCTGCAACATAACGTTTCTATGCATAATTGTGGGCGCACAACTTCTCTTAAAATAGAACCAACTGATCTATGCATCTGGTGAAGCAGAATATTTTGGAGCATGATTTAGTTCTAAAAATATTTATATAACCATATTGCTAGAATACTCTGCCAAACTTTTACTACTTTTTAAGTTTACAACTACACAATTTCAACAATTATAGTAATCTGCTTCTTGGAGGTTAGTAAAAAGTCGTCTTTCCACATACCATTAACAATATTTATATGCAAACATAGACACATTTTTAAGCATCTTTACCCATGTTGCTAATAATACTAAAATGAAATTGTCGCTGGTCTTTTCCAACAAATGAAGTTTAGAGATACCCATTTGGTCGACTAAGCCAATAAATAAACCTGGAAGCCCTACAAGCTCATAGAGAATTAGTCATTAAACATGATTGATGATGAAATTGAATAGACCAGTTCATCTGAGGCATGCGAATGTGATTACATTTAGTTAAAAAAATGTTCTTAGGGACTTCTTATTCTGGCATATGCAATGAACTTGACCAATTATGTGCAAATCAGAAGTTTGATGGTGATTGTTTTGTGCAAAATTTTACATTTGGGATACCATTGATTTCAACATCACATTGTATAGAGAAAAATCTCAAAGTTCCAAACTATTAACAAACTAAGGCCAACAGAGTATACTTGGGGGAAAAGAAAGAGAAGCTTACGCCATGGGGGATTGAAATCTATGCAGTAATTGAGGCCTTGCAGCTATTCCAATGGTGGATGCTTGATCTCCTCAAACTTGGGCACACACATCATGTCTTTATCCCTACTTTTAGACAGACAAGTGATACAATAAACTGAACATCTCTCTCTGCTTTGAAAGCCTAAATACTCTTGGAACCATTTCAAGTATTGAAACCCAATTTGAAAATCCTCTGCAGCTTCAGAAACATAACATATAATCCTCTTTAATATACTAAACCCTCCAAATGAGCTACACTATATGAAGAACTCTTTACCCCAATTTGTACTAGGCTTGAACATAGGAAAATTTGCCGAAACTGCTCTTGGAACCCATTTTGCCTATGAAATTGGAGAGATTCAACATGTAATAAACCAAAGGAAACTAGAAAATGTAGACAGACATATTAGAAGTTTAAAAATACAATTTGTGAATGTCCAAAATGCAGCCCTTGCACGAATCTAAATTAGGTTAAAACTCTTCAAACTTTGCACCAACTTTGTAGAAAGCTTGAAAGAAAAGTGCCCCAGCGGTGACTCCCCATCTGTGGAAATGTCGAATAGAGGCGATAAAAATATAGGAAAACTAGGAACCTTCGCAGTGGATATGCAGGAAAAACACCACAGCACCAGGTGCCATTGCAAAAGAAGTAAAGGAAAAGGCATCTCCCAGCAACGCTGACAATTATACAATATGTTTTTAGCACTCTGAGAAAAATATTGGGACTTCTGGACTTAAAAGCAAAGGCATCTGAGACAAGAAGCTCTGATAAATTTCAAGTAAGCAAAGGCACCTGAGACAAGAAGCTCTGATCAAGTAAGCAAAGGCATCTGAGATAAGGAGCTCTAATAAATTTCAAAGGCATCTGAGATAAGAAGCTCTAATAAATTTCAAGTAAGCTACATTTGAAGATAAAGTTTATTGGTCAAATGCATTAAATTGAATAATTTTTTTTTAAGAAAATTGATTTTTCTCATTGCTCAAACCAATGAGAAATTAGAATTCATATTTTCTATTTATAATAAATAAATTTTAATAAGAAACTTTTATATTTTGCTGCAATGAAATTTAATATTCAATTGTTATTGGTCACTAGTTACCAGTGAACTAAATAATGAATTTTTTTTGGCCTCATCCTTTATGATGTCTTCAGACCTTGCACTCAGCGAGACTTGATCCCTCGTGGGCTCTTTGTGAGCCATTCAACTTGACCAGTAGACCAAAGGCCCATGACATGAGGAGACATGAGAAGATTGCTTCTTTTCTACATAGATTTTTTGAATGAAAATGACAACCTTATTTTAATCACTACCCAAGCTCATTCCATCTTTCATCACCATTTTGATGGTTTTCGGGTCTCTCTAATATGGTCATCGCATATTGTTTTGGAATTCTTCTTTCACGATATTGGTTCCTACTATAGCCAGTAATGTGCTTGATTCCTTTAGGATTATTGGGCTCACTTGTGTTAAACATTTATCAACATATTTTATTAACTCCGAAGATGACTTCCTTATCTTAAATTAGTGACTTTGCTTCTTTAATTACACAAAGCATTATATATCTTTAATATATTTAATCTTATGTATTTCTAACAATAAATTTTCATGATGACTATAGTTCCCATCAAAATCTACTCAAACTACAGAACTCACAACTCTAACAAAATTTGCATTTTGAAAAATTGAAAGCCAATGTGCTATGTTTCTCAACTCTTTGTCTCTGCAATTTGTCCTTCTCTTCCACAAAATAAGTTGCCCTTCTACCTGTCTTTTTTTTTTAAAGTTGACTAGTACGAAAATCAAATCTCCTTGCTTCTCAGTCCTTGCCAAATTCCTTGGTCATACTCGTTAAGCGATTTGGCATTGGTGGTGCTATTGTTATGAATGATGTTATGCCAAGACCTACCAAGAAATGTGATTAGATCACAACAAGCAGCTCCAAGAAATAGACAGGCATGAAAGTACATGTACAGAGGACTTAGCCACAGTGCACATCAAAGTGATGTTTATACTTGTGTTTGGGTTATCCTAAGTAAGGACATGAGTAGACTATGATGGCCTTGTTGGATATTATAGTCCTTAGTTATTGTATATAGAGTCCCCATGATTATTTTATATATGCGGCTCCAGTATAACATTTATCTTCTTATGGTGGTCTTTCAGTGCATTCAACCAACTTGTATAACATTTATCTTCTTATGATGGTCTTTCAGTGCATTCAACCAACTCGAAAAAATATAACAATGACAACATGGGGGTATAGATGAAATGTTGGGACATCTTTAAGAATAAAATAGTTGAGCATCCTAGCTGAACAAAGACTTCACCAATTGAAAAATTCTCATTTTGACCTTGGGTTCTCGGTATTGGTATGTTCTTGTGACTCTAGACTAATTTGCAAATTTCTCAGGTTTCATATATTGAGATGCAAGATCACTAAGACGTTCTTAGTGGTTACTATATCTAGCTTGAAGCTATAATATTTGAGAACATAGCTTTTCAATGTACTCTTCTTCTATCATTTAGCAAAACACCCTAGTCTTCTTCTTTAATAAAATTTGCATTTGTTTGGTTTTCTCCTTATTTTTCTAGGTGTTAGAACATCCTCATTAAACATAACACCCTTGAGAACCTTGGAAGTTTCCAATACTATTTCTTAAATGGAGTCCCTTGATTTGCAAAAAATTAGCCTCCATCAGTAACTCTTGTTGGGGACGTATGCCCCTTGCGGGCATAATTAGTATGCCAGTTATCTCTAGGTGAAGTAGACCAAGCATACATACTTCACATGATGCACGGTGAAACTAGGTGGCAATAGGCCCTTGAAAAAGTGAAACTTAATTCTCTTCTCTATTGAACACTTGATTATGATCATGTAACACTTTAGATCATGTTGTATTAGATGTGTCATCCTTATGGACAATACTCATTTGTTTTTCTCCATCAATGTGGTTTTTGCAAAATGGAAGATTTTTATAGTCATGTACGTGATCAGTAATACCAGCATCAAGGTTAATCCCTTTTGCTTGATTATCCTCTTGTGTATAATTTGTTTTAGCTCCATACTTAGAATGCATATCCTTTCCACAATAAGACTTTGAAGACAACCCGCATTCAAAAGATGTCACTTCACATATATCAAGAGTATAACTGGATGAACAATCATCAAAATTGTCCTTCAATCTATCTTCCCCATCAAGCTTGGTTGATTCTATCTCATCTTCACATGTTTGATTCAACTCCTATTCATAGGATGAACTAAAAGATGTTTCACCTTCTAAATGCATATGAGTTTCATCAATTTAAAAAATATCATTACACATGCTATCCTCATTATGACATTGATAGAATTGATGGCATAGAAGATCATCTTTATGATAACTTTCATTTAAAACTTCCTCTTGTTCATATGTCACATGCTATTATACTTCATCTCCACTACTTGATTCTTGTGAATTACCATCCCTATCATCGATTACCCTTTGAGAATGCACCAATCCATCAACTTGTTCACCATGGTGAATTGAGAAAAAAATATTGACCATTTCTTTCAACATGTTTTTGATATTCTAGATCCAACAAGGCTGAAATCTCCTCCACACAGAGAGAATCCTCCTCTTTGTTTCTACATTTTTTTGTCATTTGTTGTCATACAAATATCATAATAATTGGATTCCTCCTTAGATTGTCTAGAAATTTCTTCTCCATTCAAGTCTAAAACATCATTTGACTCATATGCTACTTTAATTCTACATTCATTCTCCTCTACAACTAGTTCATTATCCATAAGTTTGAGAAAGATAAGAAATTGATGATCATATAAGAGACCTAGTTCTCACATTTTTTTGAGAAGATCATAGGATGGAGGTCTATATTTCGAAGGTATTCCTTGATAGGCACTAAACATCCCCATGAACAACTATACTACATATTCTTCTTTTCATTTTTCTAAGTTCAAGAATACATCCAAAGGAGATATATAACTAGGACTTTCATCATCTTCTTCTAATATTTGAAAGAGAAGCTTCAAATCAAGATCATTTGATGAGATTCCCAACTAACAAAATTTTCTTATCAATTCCTTGCATGGAGGCATGATGTCTGAAGGTACTTCCCAAAAAATATTCACCATCTTTATAAATAAATGTGTTGTGAATTCACCTTCATATCTTTCCAAATTGAAAAATGCATCCAAGGGGTGTATGTGTGCTTTTGCCACGGTGTAACATAGATCTTATTCTAATCATTGTAAATATTCTCCATCTTAGGTAATCAAATCATTTCCTTTAGAGTCTTCTCCCTTGGTAGAGCTACCAACTGAAGTCCTTTTAAATAGAGTCGCCACCTCTTTCAAGGAATATGTTGATCTTTTGGGTTCTCACTTCTAGAAGAGTACGCTTCCAAACAAAATGATGAAACTACTTTATGATTCTATTCTATGAAATCTGGAACTTTTTGGTAGCTTCACAATATTTATTGTGAGCAACTCTCCCCAGTAGAGTCGCCAATCTATTGGTTTCCAAAACCGTAGATTGGAAATCCAAGAGCATGCCATGTCTCTGATAGGATTCCACAATTACTTCTAACCAAAAAATGTGAATCGCCTTGATTCCCTTGCACTTTAGGCTCTAGTACACCTAGGCAGGTAGACCTTCTCCTTGAACCTAATCACTTGGTTCAGAGCTTTTCTATAGCGAGTTCAGGCTTTAGAGTTCTCTAGCTGGCAAGGTCTTTGAACTTGACTAATATGGAGGTATATGATAGTTTGAAATGAGTGTTTTGTATAAAGTTTTAAAAAATAGATTTGAGGTTTGTAAGAAGGAAGTTATAGATTTTTTTACTTCAAATATAAATCCAATACTTCAATGATAAAAAGACCAGTGCTTTAGCTTATTCAGGCAATAGAGTCAACAACAATGAAGATTATAACATATAAATTGATAATGTTCTATGCACATAAACTATAAATAGTTCACTAATCAAGACACAATAGATTAAATATATATATGCAATTTTAAACTAGTCCAGATTGTACTTCAACTCCTAAGATCAGGAGACAGACTGGACAAAGATTCAAAAATAATTAAATATTTCACAATATTTGTGACGAACCAATTTAAAATGCCATAGATGATCTCATCCACTTATCTGACATAAATTGTCTATGGAAATTTTAAAAATATTTATAAAGGACGAATCAACCATAGTTTAATTTTCCATGCCTTCAATATAAACAAAAAACACAAAAAGGCTTTTGTTTATTCATTGAAATATAATAAATTTATTTATTTAACAAAGTCATATTTAAGCCCCTTATTCCTTGCTATAAGTAAACTATTTCTTCTTTAGAAAGTCTTTTAATAACTCATATCCCTTCAAATAAATCACACATTTTCAAAACATAAACTAATGTTTAATTATACATTTTTAAAATTTTAATATTGTCACTCCACACCATGAAATAATTTATGTCCATATGAGGACAACAATTTATTTGATTTGGTGAACTAAGAAGTCTTCAAACATTTATAATTTGAATATTTGCAGAGCTTCGAAACATGCTTCACCTGTCACCCGTCAATCCTTGCTGTAAGTGGATAATCCAATTCATGCTTATATTTACTGATCATAATATGACTATCAGTTGTGTACAAAAATATAGTAATCACGGTATAAGGAGACTGCTTCTTTTCTATAGAGAGTTTTTGAATGAAAATGACATCCTTATTTTAATCATCAATTAGCATCATTCCATCTTTCATCATCATTTTGATGGTTGTCGGGTCTCTGATATGGCCATCACATATTGTTTTGGAATTCTTCTTTCATGGAATTGGTTCATACTATAGCTAGTGATGTGCTCTATTCCTTTAGGATTATCAGGCTAACTTGTTTTAAACACTTATCAACATATTTTATTAACTCCAGAGATGAACTCCTTATATTAAATTAGTGACTTCGCTTATTTAATCGCACAGAGCATTATATATCTTTAATATATTAAATCTTAGGTATGTCCAACAATAAATGTTTGTGATGACTATAGCTCCCATCAAATTCTCATTGCTTGAACTACATATTATGTTTTCTATAGTGTAGTGTGGCATGTTTGAGTGAAACTCACAACTACGACAAAATTTGCACTTTGAATAATTGAAAGCCAAATTCCTTTTTCATATGTTGATGTTGTTATTATTATGAATGATGTTGTGCTTAGACCTACTAGAAAATGTGATTCAATCATAGTGTCCAACTCCAAGAAATAGATGGGCATGAAAATGTATATACAAAGGACTTAGTTAGGGTTTGCATCAAAGTGATGTTTATACTTGCATTTGGGATTCCTTGAGTAAGGACATGAGTAGGCAATGATGGCCCTATTGAATATTTGTTGGGATAAGGTGACTCAGCCTTAACATGATTTATTGCTTTATTTGTGCTTTCTTGGAAAGTTGCTAAATGAAGCTGGATTGTTCCATAAGAAAAGACTTGGAGTAGAAAAATAGAAAGCTTTTTTTTTTTGGTGATTTATTCTCTTATGTTTTGTTTTGTGCAAGGGTTGTGCGTAAGGAAGTTTCTAAAATAATATGTAGATGCATTGAATGTATGCACTTTAGAAACTATTCCCTCTTCTATGAAAACTCTATAAGTACAAAGCATTGTTGTAGAGAATTAAGAGAGAGATGAGAAGTTATTTGCACATGGTTATGCTATTGGATTTTCTCTAGAATTGAGCAAGATGTAAATCTCCATGTAAAGGATAAAAATGTATTGTAACTTGTTGAATAATGCATTAGCTTGATGGTTTGGAGGGTGGGGTTTTTTACCTAGAAAGGCTTTCCCCACGTATATCTATGTTTTCTATTCTATCTTATTCTTCTAGTTTCATGATTGTAGAATAATAATCTGTATGTCATAATGTTGTTAAAATTTATCAAAATTGGTAAATTGCAATCACTTTCCTTTAAGGCTTTAATTGTGGGAAACCAACTATGTTTGTTTCCACTTTATATGCATATTGATCTCAGATGACTTTTTGGGGTGCTCTCATTTCCCTTCAATTGGTATCAGAGCTCAATTTTGTGAATTGCATGTTTCTTGCATGTGAAGATTCCCAATGTTTCTGGTTCTAGGTATTTCTTCTATTAAGATTTCTTAGCTTGCGACTCTTGAAGAAGTTTGTTTTGAAGAAATTGATTGATAATTAATCCTTTGATGAGTGGAAGTCTTGCAATTGATTTATTCTTTTAGGAGACATCATACATTTCTTGAAGGATGGTGAAGACAGAGAAAACAAAGTTGGTCATGTTGAAATGACATTGATTTGGAGCTCTTGGTTGATAGCAAAATAATTTTTGATGTATGGGTATTTGAAGGTGTCTCTTTTGTTACCTAGAATGCATAGAGGTTATTGAGTTGATCATTGGATGATCTGGAAGCTTCAGGATAGCCTATCTCTCAGATTTATGTACTAGTAGTGGTTGTTGAATTGGTCTACAAGTGGGCCTAGAGTTTCTATACTATGTTTTCCTCTTGGATGCTTATACATGCATGGCTTGGATTCTTGTTCGTTGTATTTGAGGAGTTTATAGATTTTCCTAAAAAAAATCTATGGTGATGCTCATCTATGATAATCCATTATTTTGGGTTCAGTTGTTTGATTTTTTTTTCAAACTTTGAGTCTTCTAGATGAAAAGTGGGTGTGGATGTGCATGGGTGTTCTTAAACACAATGTTTTTGCATGCTGAAATAAAAACTTGTGATTTTTTGTGGATCTACTAAAGAGTTGTTTTCTTGACTCTTGTTCCTTTAGAGTGGTACAAGATGAGATAATTGTAGTTCTACATGCATGCATTCTTTGTGCATGGTGAGAGGAGGTGTTTTTCTTTCTCTGTATGGAGATGTTGGTACATGATTAGTCACTCAACATTTTTGTGGTGATGCTTTGTTGGATTCTTGGACTATGGTGCTCCATGTGGACATGATTGGAAAATCAGATTTGTGTTTGATCTAGTGTTTGAGTCATGTTGTCTACATGATTATTCTATTTGATCTCATTTTCACATGTCACTAATGTAATAGTGGGTTTGCATGTTGCAATGATTGGATCTACAAGTTATGCAGTCAAGTGGGTAGGCCACCCATTTAATTGCAGTGGGATAACTTAGATGTGGACGATCTATATCTACCAGATTTGATTCAGTGTTGGTGTAGACTTGTTAGCTGGTCTTGTTTGTGGTCACCTGTGCATTTCTGTGGTTACTTTGGGATGAGAGGATGGGTGATATTTGAGTACTTGGATAGTTAGTTATGGAGTCCTATAGCATGGTGAATTTCCTTAGTGTGGAGATCTTGGTTTCACTTGGTTTCACTTGGTGTGATGTGTGGGCTTGGATGATTTTCAGATTTGGAGGATGGTGTGTCATATGCTTAGATAGCTTGGTATCACTTTTCAATGGGATCTTTGGCAGTGGTTGTATTTTTCCATCATATGGTGATGGATGATCTTCTTTAGTGTTGTAGATGTTGGAGGATGCCTTAGATCCTATTCCTACAGAAGGGTCTTTCGCATTTGTTGGTTCACTAGTTGGAGATGGTATCTCCATGTGATTGGAGATGTTGACCTCTTTAGGATTCAAGGGGTCCTTGGTAGAGATGTTGTTTATGCTTTTATTTGATATGTTATCATGGTGTCTTTTATGTCATGGTTGTCTCCTTATTACTAGTTTAGAGTTGTGACATGATATAGTTATTTGATATGATTAGATGAAACATGTTATCTCTTTGGAGGAGATGCTTTAGATCATGATGTCATGTTTATGTTTGATTCCATGGTTGGAGCTTTGACATTGATCTTGGTTTAGTTTCTTGGTATTGAATGCTTTGATCATTTGCTTGATACTTCATGACAATGCTATGTTGCAATGGAGTTTTGCATGGAGTGATTGATTACAGGTGCTTGTGGATACTTGGAGACTTAGGCTAGGCTAGAGTTCTCTTGAGATGAGAGACATGTTGTTGAGATGTATACTCTTGATGAGATTTCAACACAAATCCGAGGAGCCTACACCATTGTTGGATGTGAGTTCAATATAGACCTATGAGAAGATAGTTCTTAGATAAGTTACAAGGTAACTTGCATATCTTGGAGGAGTATTCTCATTCCTCGCTCTTGGTCTACTTGGTAGTTTATCACTTGAGAGGTATTGCCCAATGTTACTTTCAAGTACTTTATCTTTTCTTTCATATTCATGGATTTTGAGCTACAGTTAGATGGTTCTGGATGATTCATTATGAGAGATGGATAACATGGTTATCTCCTTAAGGTGTACTTTCATTTATGATGACAATAGGAGATGGTAGTGGGCTGATTTCCTGAAATGGGAAATGGAGTTGTTTGATCTTCTTTGAGAGGCTTACATCCATGTAGATTCATGATATAATGTTACATTTGATCTCTTGAGGTTGAACAATTTTGGATGTTGTTGTGGCTTTTCTCTTGGGGTTGTGAAGGAGATCATACTTGGCACAATTGACATTTAGAAGTGTTTGTAGAAGGACATGCTACATGCTTATGATTTGTAGTTTCTTTCTTTGGTCTTGGTTATCTTCTTGGATGTTTTGGTTCACATAACACTTTTTTTGAGATCTGTTAGAGCTATGATGGTCACGCTTTTTGTGGTCATTTGTTATCAATTGTACTTCATTGTTTTTTGTGACAACAAGGTGGTTCCTTTATCTCTTTTCTTTGTTGGATGTGGAGAACGTGGGAGAGTTATAGAGACTAGATGAGAGAGATGTTTCTTGCAGTGTTTTTGCTACATGATTTGCAATCTTTGTGGATGGTCCTTGGTACTACATGGTTGCACTTTCTTTGTCTTGTTATCAGTAGACTCAGTATGCTTTTGATTTTTTCATATTTGACATTGCCCATGCAGTGGGAGTTCTTCTATGTGTTTGGTCTTCATCGACTGGTTTGCACAGAGAGCTTGAGGTTGCAGTTTATGGGTTGGCTATGTTGTTGGCATGAGTTTTCTAGTGTTGGATACCTTTGAGGTATGGATGATTGGATGGGTTAGCATTTACTATGGGTGCCATTTTCAATCTTGTGGGTTTATTAGTTGGATTGGACAAATTGGTTTGGTTGTTGTTCTAGCTGATGTTTTATCTTGTTTTTTGGAGGATGACTTCACATTTTTGTTGGGCTAAGAAGTTGATTTTTTTTATGCTTTTGTGTAGCTCATGAGCACAGTGGAGTGGTGATAGTGTTTTGTAGCCTCTATTATCACTAGGATCTTATGCTTGTGTTATTTGGGTAGGTGTCTAGTTGGAGCATGAGAGCATGTGTTAATCACGACATGAGGAGATTACTTCTTTTCTACAGAGAGTTTTTGAATGAAAATGACATCCTTATTTTAATCACCACCCAAGATCATTCCATCTTTCATCATCATCTTGATGGTTGTCGGGTCTCTGATATGGTCATCACATATTGCTTTGGAATTCTTCTTTCATGGAATTGTTTCATACTATAGCTAGCGATGTGCTCGATTCCTTTAGGATTATCAAGCTTACTTGTTTTAAACACTTATTGACATATTTTATTAACTCCAGAGATGAACTCCTTATATTAAATTAGTGACTTTTCTTATTTAATCACACAGAGCATTATATATATTTAATATATTAAATCTTAGGTATTTCCAAGAATAAATGTTTGCGATGACTATAGCTCCCATCAAATTCTCATTTCTCGAACTACATATTATGTTTTCTATAGCGTAGTGTGGCATGTTTGAGTGAAACTCACAATTGTGACAAAATTTGCACTTTGAATAATTGAAAGCCAAATTTCTTTTTCATATGTGTGATGTTATTATTGTTATGAATGATGCTATGCTTAGACCTACCAACAAATATGATTCAATCACAGTGTCCAACTCAAAGAAATAGATGGGCATGAAAATGTATGTACAGAGGACTTAGCTAGGGTTTGCATCAAAGTGATGTTTATATTTGCATTTGAAATTCCCTAAGTGAGGACATGTGTAGACAATGATGGCCCTATTGAATATTTGTTGGGATAAGGTGAATCAGCCTTACCATGATTTATTGCTTTATTTGTGCTTTCTTGGAAAGTTGCTAAATGAAATTGGATTCTTCCACAAGAAAAGACTTGGAGTAGAAAAGCAAGAAGCTTCTATTTTTTGGTGATTTATTCTCTTATGTTTTGTTTTATGCAAGGGTTGTGTATAAGGAAGTTTCTAAAATAATTTGTAGATGCGTTGAATGTAGGCACTTTAGAAATTATTTCCTCTTCTATGAAAACTCTATAAGTACAAAGCATTGTTGTAGAGAATTAAGAGAGAGATGAGAAGTTATTTGGACAGGATTATGCTACCGTTTTTTCTCTAGAATGGAGCAAGATGTAAAACTCCATGTGAAAGTTGAAAATGTATTGTAACTTGTTGAATAATACATTAGCTTGATGGCTTGGAGGGTGGGTTTTTTTTACCTAGAAAGGTTTTCCCCACGTATATTTGTGTTAGGAAACTTGCAACAAAAAATAATGTTAGGAAACTTGCACAAAAAATATTATCATTTCCACATAATAGATATGAAATAAATATGCACTTAAATCCACATGCAAGAGGATAGATAACATACCCACAAAATGTGACACAATATATACCTTGGGAAACCCTCTTTAAGGAAAAAAACCCAACCTCCAAGTGTTGAAAACAATTGATCAATTGTATATTATCTTTGATGTTACACAAAATGTCATATCTTTACCAGTCAATGTATGTCAAGCTCACTTATGCGATGAAGACAATTTCTTGTGTCTGCAGAGTATTCTAGTGTTTGCTATGTTCAAAAGATAGTGTCTACTGAGTTCACTCTGGTGTTGAAGAGAAGTTTGCAGAAGCTAAGTGTTAACCAAGCTCACTCGGTTAAAAAAGGAAAGTTGGATGGAACCAGTGTTAACCAAGCTCGTTCAGTTACCAAAGGAAGTTTGTGAAGATGCAGTGTTAACTAAGTTCACTTGGTTAACACAAGAAAATCATTCAATGTTAGTGTTTATCAAGCAGGGTCGACTAACAAAGGATTTTCTTGTTTTGGCATATTGAGTTTAATGGATTTGTTTGTTGCTTCTAGCCAATTGAGGAGATGAATATTAATTATTCTAAGTCATATTCAAGCTGACTTGATAATGTATATGATATAAATATAAGGTCAAATTAAGGATTGAATGAATGAGAATGTGTGAAAGATAAGAAGATGTTTAGAGGAAGCGAATTGGAGGGATAAGCAGAATATCCTTGTCGAGTAGTAAAAGATTAATTTGATAAAAAAAGATCAAGTATTCGAGCCAGAATTGAGATCTAAAATCAACAATACAGTTGCATCAGCAATCAAGTCATATCATTGTTACTCTCTAACTATTGTAGCAATGTATCAAATCTCTTAGTAGAGTTGGCTTAATAACTATTTGCCAAATCCTTTAACAAGGTGGAATTTCTAGATTGAAGTGTCTAAAGACCTCTAACAAGGCCACTCCTAACAGGGTGATTAAATCCTCTAACTATGTCACACCTAACAATGTATTTTGTAATGTCTTTTCAGAATTCTTTTTACATTTGCTGAGTCAATTGATAAAATTCAAAGAAATTTCCTATGGTAGTATAGCTTTAAGGAAAAAAGGAGAATGCCTTTAATTGGTTGGGATCAAATTTGTAAACCCCACAGTGAAGGGGGATTGGGAATTCAAAAAATCAAAAGTATGAATAAAGCCCTTTTAGCCAAACAAGGGTGGAGAGTTTACCATGACAACAATGAGTGGAGTACCATATGGAAACATAAGTACCTCTTTAATACTAAATCCATTCCTGATTTCTTCGCCTCTCCTGATGTTATTCATTCTTCCTCCATATGGGGAGCTGTTTAGGGGACCAAGAAAACTTTAGAAAAAGGATGCTCCTGAAAAATTGGTAATGGGCTAAAGGTGAAATTTTGGGAGGATATTTGGCTTAAGGACCATCCCTTGATTGGAGACTTTCATGACAAGGCTTTAGTTGACCAATGCAAGCAAAGATTTGCCTTTCTAGTAAGTCATTATTGGCATAATGATTCATGGGTAAATTTAACTGATGTTGATCAAGGTTTCAGTAATATCCAACTATCCCTAAATGTTGTCTCTCTTTACCCTTATCTTGAGGATGAGATTATCTGGCATGTTGATCCTAGTGGTCAATTTAAAGTCTCTTCTATCTTTGCTTTAAAGGATAAGGGTAATCAACCTTTCTACTCACATGCTTGGATTAAGGGTCTCATACCCAAAATTAACATATTCTTTTGGATTCTTCTCCAAAAAAAAATTCTTACCCTTGACAAGTTGCAAAAAATAGGTATAAATGTGGTTAATAGGTGTACTTTATGCAGAAATGGACTTGAAGATAGAGATCATATGTTTTTGAGTTGCTCTTGTACCCAAGAAGTCTGGACTGAGATTTTGAATTTTTGGGGCATGACATGGGTCCATCAAAACAATGTGGATCTTTTTTTCAAAAGTTGGAGCTACCCCTCAAAGGATCCTGATGCTCAATTTCTTTGGAAATTAACCCTCCCTCACCTTTGGTGGGGCATCTGGAAAGAAAGAAATAATAGAATATTCAGAAATAAAGATCTTCCAGGATGTGTGCTTGGTCAAAATATCATGAGAGCCTTCAAGGAGAATTTTAAATCCCAGAGGAAGTCTGGTCAAACCTTCCAACTTGATAACCCTTTACGATCTTAAGGATCTAAGTTGAAAATTGATAATCCTAGATCGATCATAAAATGGTTTGTTCCTCCTAATGGATAGATCAAAGGGAACTTCGATGGAGTTGCTAAGGGAAACTTGGGAAGAGCAGGATGTGGAGGTGTTCTTAGAGATCATGTGGGAAATGTTATTGATGCTATAGCAATCCATATTGGTCACTCAAATAGCCATATTGCTGAAGCTACTGCAGCCCTCTATACCATTAAATTAGCTATTGATTTGGGGTATTCCAAATTATGGCTGGTAGGTGATTCTATGAATATTATTAATACCCTAAATAATAAAAATTCTACTTCATGGTCTATAGAGGCTATGGTTATGGAAATCAAAACCTTATTTCAAAAATTTGAAAAAGTGGTCATTTCCCATACATATAGAGAAGCCAATGGGACTGTTGACTAGATAGACAATCATGCAGTTCAAATAGGGCATAAGGTGAGGTGGCTTGATCAATTAAACAAGCACGTGGATCTTAAAGCGATTATTAATTATGATGCTATTCATTCCAAAGTGGGAAAGATTTACTTGGATTAGAAATTAAATGATTTGGGGGAGTGGCCTTATGACTGTCAGATTACCTTCCTCGAGGAGGTACATTCATGTGAAGGTTATGTGCTCTCTACACGTATCATCGAAAAGGCAACCTCGATCTCGAGTTACAAAAAATTGGTCTCATTTCAACCTCTCTACTATCAGTATCTGGGTGTCTCTAGTTTTTTGTTCGCTCTGTAAAATGGGGGGTGAACCAAGGAAGCAGGAGCCCAAAAAATGTGATGACTGGAAGGCTAGGCAGGATGTTTGGAAGATTCTCTAGAAAGGGAAGGTGGTCAATTTTCTGGAGTGTTTGCATGGATTCAAACCCCATGTCACCACCACCTTCTTCAAAAATTGGGTCAATGACAAAGTTACTCTCCATAGAGTCACTATGAAGCTTACTAAGGAATTCATAGCCGAGGTTACTAGGCTCCCCATGGAAGGTATTAAATTCTCAAAACAGACTAGCATTTCCAATGTGGCCTACAAAAAAATTTCGAAGACGGATGCTGAGGAGAAGCAATTGGAGAAAAATGGAGACTTCTTTGATGTGCAACAGATTAAAGGTATTTGGCGTGATGTGCTTGGTTGTATCCATGAGTACTTTATCCTTGATGGTAGGAATAAAAGGGTGCACAAATTCCACTTTGTCTTTCTTAACCATTTTAGGTATAAGGATAGAATTTCCTTCCCTTTCTATTTGCATTTCTCTTTGCTTCAAAGCTTGTATGCCCATAGAAAGAAAGAGTCATGACCCATTTTACATGAAGGTCTGATATTGCTCATATAGGGTTTTTGTAAAAATAAATCCATTGCTTCGTCTCCCTCCACTAGAAAACATAAGGATTCTCAGTCCATAAAATGTAAAATTGATGAGAATGTTAAAGAGAAAGATAAGGCAAAATTGAAACCCTCTAGCTCTTGAAGACAAATTGTTGAAGAGGATTATGAGGCGGAGAGTACTGAAGGCTCAGATAAGGATGTCCCAGGGGAAGAGGAAGGGACAGATGTTGGGGAGTTTAGCTCTAACCTGGAAGGTTATCCAAAAACAAAAGGCAAAAATGAGAAAGGGAAAGAGGAAGAAACAACTGAGGATAACTCAAAATAGAGCAAGTCTGATAATGAGGGTACTCAGACTATGTCCGGGGGAGCTGATAAAGATAAAGATAATTTAATTGATGATCTAGCCATTATGAGTGAGGAAGAAAACATGGGGAAGGCTTCCACTCCTGCAAAGGAGACTGAGGGACAAGATAAGGAGGTCCCTAGTCAACATGACCTTGTAGAAACTGGAGAGGAGGAGTCGTTGGATGGGGAGGAACAAATTGATAAATTTGTGTCCTCGCCACATGCCATTGCTGAAGATGCGGGTGAATCCTCAGAGAGGGAAACCAAGCTTTCCTTCCTGCATTTTGCTAAACTTAAAGCTGATTCTTTCCTCCAAGTCGATTCTTGGATTTATAATGAAATAATGGGGTTGAAGAAGAAAGTGGAAATTTTGCAACATAACCAGGAGGCTGACCGGGCTATTATCAAACACTTGGAGGTGCAAATGGGAGACATCCCAAAAAACTTAAGGATTATGAGTAGAATCTTAGAATGCTTATCAAGGAAAGTGGAACAAAAATGGAGCTGGTTACTTCAAGCATCTATGCTGCTGTGGCAAGCCTGAGCAAAAGAGCAAATGAAGGAACCATATCTTCGAAGGGTCCTAGCAAGAGGACAAGACAGAGTTCGAGGAAGAAAGCCTTGATTGTTGCTACTTCTTCGGTCGCTAACTCCATCCAGGATACAACTATGATTGGTAAGGAGGCAGTTAAGATGATCACGAAACTGCAATAGTTTCTTTAGGTCTTCTTTTCTGGTTGGGTTCCCGTTCAAGTCCTTCTTTCTACTTGTTACATTTGGTTCTTGTGTTTGGTCTTGTTTTCTGGTTTTTAGTTTTAAACTATATTGGAGGTTTTAGGTCCTTGTAAAACCTAGGTACTTTAATTGGACTATGTAAGTGGTTTCAGGTCCCTATAAAACCTGATTTTGGTGCTGCTTCTAGTAGGTTTAAGGACTCTTTTCTTGATGGTTGTCTTGCTTTTTTTCTTTTTGAGGATGTGAAAGGGTTTCGAGGTCCCTTCAAAACCTATTTTTACCGTAATCTAAAAAAATGTATTTTTTAACCTTTAACAAGGTTGGCTCCTAACATGGCTCACTTCAAAAGAGTGAAAAATGGTAACTAGTTGCAATTGGTGGTTTTTCCCAAATTGGGTTTTTGCGTTAAATCTTGGTGTCACTTGTGTTCATGCTATTTCTTTTATGTGTATGCAACTAAGTTAATTAAGGTTAATCATAATTAATATCTTAAAGATTTTCATGTTTAGTATTTGCCGAGTAACAATTGATATTATAGTGCTTGCTGAGTTACAACATATTGTTAGTTTTAACCGAGTGGTAGTGTATTAACCAAGTAACAACAATTTCAATGTAGTTTATGTTTTGTATTGACATCTAAGGGATCTGGGATTTATTTTAGTGGTAACTAATTCACCCCTCCCCTCTCAGTTACTCCTCTTATATTTCCAACACCAAGAGCATCCATCACCATGTATTATTCAAGAAAACGCCACTGCAATACAACTATGGAAGTTTTCAAAGCCATAGCCACAACCAAGAAATTTGTTTGAACAAGCATGGATCCACACATCCCATGCCATGCTGCTAACCTTCAAAAAATGTTGCCCTTGGCTAACATGTCAAGCCTTGTTTTATAACTATCTTACTTCTACAACTAACCTTATGGTTGCATTTATAGCAGCAATCTCCAACAAAACCACCAAGTGGTATTACATAAACCATATGCTAACTAACCCCCATTGACCCACATTTAATATTGCAAATTTAATTATTTTTACGTAATATATAATTATGTCAAATATTATCACAATGTGTCATACAACTCATCAAGGATATTCAATGAGAATCTCTACATGTTGCACGCTCATCTAGGTTCTCCTAGGTGCAACATTACATAATAAAACAAAATAATATAATATAAACAATATTATGCAATGTGTGCAACACACATAATCTCAACAAATAATGAGAGGAATGATGCTCTGTGCTAGGATTAATATCATTACAGAGAATGATAGTCTCATCAAGAGTCTTAGGACAGAATAAAGACTTAGGATATAAGGAACCCACAAGTCTTTCTAATCGAGATTCCATAGGTGGGACTCAAAGTAATAAAGCTCATTCACAATACAAATGATCACAATGCATACACACAATGAAAATATCAAGCAATTATATAGCTAATAAAAAATGCAAGATCTACCAAATAAAAAAGGAATAAATGCAAGACCTAACTACCAAATAAATGAAAGATCTAACCACCAAATCAAGAAGGTGTTATGCCAAAGATGTGTAACAAAGAAGGTTCACCAAATGTAAGATAATTATTTTAATAAGCGTGTCTATCTTTTTTTTGTTATGTATGAATTCTTGCGCCACATTAGGAATGTGAAAGAAGGACTTTCAAGCATAGTCCCTTAAAGGGGCTCAAATTTGATTGACACAACCCAAGGGAGGATGTCAATACCAAATCCAAGCCAATAATCAATATCTATACTTAGGGGACACTTTATAACACGGTACTTCCCCTTATTATAATGATGTAAATTGATTTGAAGTAAGTGATTATGAAGTGTAAGTAATTTGACCAATTGAGATATAAATAATCAACAAACTTGTATGAAAACAAAGAGACATACAATGATTAGATTTGAGGCATCAATATAGACTTTTGAAATGATAAATGAAGTACAAAACTCACCTTGAAGGTCAAAGAGGAGGATCCATTGAAATCTTAAAAAATCAACTAAAAATTTGTTAGAAACTAGAACTAGTTTAGATTCAAGACCCGCAAACTAAGATATTTGGATCTTGCAAATCTAGAGGCCAAGGGATAGGGATGAATTTCTTAGTATAGGTTGAGATAGGGTGAGGGATGACCTGGGTAAGGGATGAGGTTGTCCTTTACCTATTATGTACAAAACTTAGAGCTCTAGATTTGAAATTTAATGTAAATTCTATGGCTTTGGAACCTATAAATTTGAGCATGTGAGCAAGAAAAAGAAATCCTGTTGGGGATGAGGGGTTTACCTTGATCAAGCTTTGGTTGAGAAACCTACCTAAATAGCAAACTCATGTAATAAACAAGACAAATTTAATTATTACCTCACTTATAAAAAACCTTAATAGAAGGATTCAAATCCATCGTCCACAAAGATATACAAATTCTTGTAAGAAGATGTTAATAATGCAGATATATCCAATAATAAAAAATCATAGATCCATGAATGAAGTTATGCTCCTTGAAAGCTTGATTGAATAGATGATGTCTTGAATCAATCTTTCTCTCAATGGACAATAATGAATGCTTAATGGATGTGTGCAAAAGCTTACATGAAGTGTGGATGGACACTCTAGGAAATTATGGATGTAGTGTATGGAAAAAATAAAGTGAGCGAGCCCCCTTTTATATCATTTTTAGAATCAAAATAAAAAAGGCCAACAACTCTAGGTTAGAAAACAAATTGAAAAACCCAAAAGTAGGCCCACAATTCAAGGAAAAACCCTAAGGTAAGGGGTGATTGTGTCCCTTACCTTGGGGTACCTCGACCCTTACTTTGAGGGTTTTAGACCTTAGAACAACCTTTGGGGTCTCATGAATACAAAAAAGGTCACTGAAAATGGGACAAAAACTCAAGAATGGGATCAATCAGAGCATAAGTGCATTTACGAATCTAGGAGATCATTAAAGGGGGGGTTGAAAGCTCTTACAAAGGAACTGTTTCCATTTTTAGATGGTAGAATTTTCGTACGACTTGGCATTGAATTTGATGGATTTTGAGCCACTCCAAATTGATTTGTTATCCATAAGTGTTGATCTAAAGGTAGGGATCAAATAATTGAAATCAATGCAAACAAGGATGAAAAAGAAATGAATAGAAATAAACAAATAGTGAATCTATAAAAGAAAAAGACATTAAATAAAGATCTAGATAAGAATCAAGTTAGAATCAAAACTAACACAAAGATAGTTTATTTATTGATCAAAATTAATACATTAATAAGTAAAAAATTAACTAAAGAAATGTAATAGTTCACCATTAAATTCGTAATCAATTTGGAAAAAAATAAATATGAAAGCTGAAAATGGTACAGTGATAAATTCATGAAAACTATTCGATGAGACCAAAGTCCTTAAGCATAAAACATAGAAAACTTGAATGATGGTTTCTTGATGAAGTGACATGATCCCTATGCAATCTCTCACATGTGCAAGAATAACCACCACATATCATGTCAATTATCCTCATGCCTTATCTCACATGTGTGAGAGAATTCTTAAACTCAACTATCCATTTCAACCAAATCAATTTGAACCATCCAAATCTCTTTGATCCTCTTATTCTCTAAGTGCACTTCTTGCAAGTTCCTACTAGGAGCCCAAGTCTCACAAGTATTTTCACTTATGAATCTCAATCAAAATCACTTATCATCCACTCTACCAATCTATGAATCAACCCTCAATGCAAAGTTATTCTACTAGATTGAAGGTCATCCACACCACAAATAGAGCACATCGAGGGGAGTTTGGAGATACTTTATAAGCCTTTTCAATATTGGTTTTTCATCCTCTTATTACTCAGCTTGAGATATGTAAAAGTGTAAAATAGGAGGCGATCTAAGTGTTCATTTCCTTATTCCCCATTTTATACTTTTATAATATACAAGTATTGCACAATCTTGTTGAGTGCCTTTGCATGCATATTTTTCATTGTTAGGTCTTCCATATATGTTTTTTCCTCATTAGTTTTTGATAAGGTAAACAGGTTTTAAGGGGTCCTAAAACCCATAAGTTTAAAAACAAGAAAGGCTGAAAATAAGCGAAAAAACGCCCAGCCAAAACATAAGCCTTACGGCTGAAAATAAGCCCAAAGGCCCAGCCCGAAACAACTGCCCACTAAAAAGGCCAGAGAACCAACCAGAAAAATAGAGACCAGACAAAAAGCCAAAGCCAGGAGAAACAAAAACCAAAGGACAGAGACCCAACCTAGCAGACTACTTCTCCATCTCGAGCATGGTCTGGGCAGCTTCGACGCACTCTTGTTGCTCTTCTGCCTTATGATCCTGGGTGTTTGTCAAATCCTGCTCCATAGTGTTGTCCTTGGCTTTATCCACATCCAGCCTATCTTTGTCTCTGTTCTGTTTATCATCTTCCTCCATCTGGTTCCTGTCTTTGAGATTTTCCAAGAGAGAGAGGATGTTGTCGTTGATCGAAGCGAGGAGGGAGATCATTTGACTTGCCAGGTTGTGATTGTAGTTCTCAATATTTTTTATTCTCCGCTCCATCAGAGTCTCCCAGCTGTTCCGGTCGCCTTGGCTTTCAACACCTGTCTTGCTCTTGATTTTTTCCATTTGGGAAACCCTATCTCTAACATCCTCAAGCTCATGGAAAAGCCATTTAATTGATCTGAAGTTGTTGATCATGCTATTGCGGGCATTGTTCAACAGATTCATGCCCGTTTCTCTTGCATTATCAGAAATAGCCACCATAGCCAGGTCAATTAGCTCATTGAGTCTAGGCTTCTCGAGGTCGTCCACCAGGAGTTGGGGGTTCATCGCCTCTCTGTAGATTCCCATAGTGGCCATTCTCACATTGAAGTTCTTCCAAGCCTTCCTTCTGTTATTAACTTGCACTTCCCCCTCAATCTGTCCAGAGTTGTCATTTTCCTCCAAAGGAGGCTGAGGATGTATAGGGGAGAGGGGAATGGGCAGAGAATCCTTTCCCTGACTACTGGAGCGCTCCATGCTCTCTCCCTCCCTCTTCTGTCTTTTTCTCAGTTTCTCCTCATCCAGCTCCTCCTTTGAAACCTTGTTAGAATCATCAGTATCCATTTCCTCCTCCACCTCAGCAGAGCCAGTTTTAGCTGGGGTATGACCTCTAGGGCTCTTTCTGCTGGGTAATTTGATAGAGGGGTAATCCTTCTTATGGCTTTTAGTCTTCTTACCTGAATGCTCAAAAACCTCATCAGAGATGATGCTCTCGACATCGTCAGAATCTGAGGAAAAATTGGAGCTGCTCTTGTCAACATCCACCCCCTGGATAGGGTTTTTGCTAATGGTTTGAGCGTGGAAATGCTCATGAATCAGAAGTAGAAGACCCTCATGCAGTGCCGGGTTGATGGTAGCTTTCTTTTTAAAACTAGAAATGGCCTTGTTCATCGAGTTAAAAAGATAATATGGGAAGGAGATCTTACTACCATGGCGAAAATGATTCAGAATCACAAAATGGTGAGTCCTAACCCTATCAAACCTGGGGTCTAGGGTTATATATTCAATGACAGCGTAGAGAACATACCTCTAGAGCTTCTTTATAGTATCCATTACAAAAAATGTCTCTTTCTTGCCCAGCTTGTTCAGCTCTTCAGTGTTTTTCACAAAATCCTTGATTGCATTAGAAGACATCTTCTTGTCTCTGAAGAATTTATGCCCCTCCATCGGAATCCCCGTGACTTCAGCAACCACATCCTCAGTAATTTGAAAGTAGACCCCGTTCACCTTAACCTTACCATTATTCCACGAATTCACCATGCTGTTAGTGATCTCAGGATCCGAGCCATGAAGTTTCTCAAAGAAATTAGTAACCCCACCCTTTTCCAGCTCTCTCCAAACTTTGGCCTTGTTCTTCCACTTCTGAACTTCCCCCACCGACTCCTTTCTGCTCCTCTCACCCATCATGTTTACCTGATCAACTTCCACAATTCTCATGAACTCTGAACTGTGCAAGTTATTTGCATTCGAAAAAATGGTGATGTTTCTTTTATGATACCCGTGAATATACCCCTTTCTGAAAATAATGGTATCGTCCTTTCGAACGTGTCGAAATGTCAGAGGAAACCTCTTTTGCTGGTGAAAATCACGATGCCAATAATGGCACTTACCATTTATTAAGCAATCTTTATTATCCATAATTGCATTGGATTTGAGCCGTCCTTCCCAAGATTTTATCTTGGTCGATAAGCAACTTTGCCTCCGCCGAAAAATCTTTTCCGGCATGCCAGGTCAGATTATTGGTGGCGTTAACCCCTTTATTAGCAAACCAATCAGCGACTGGGTTTGCCTCTCTGTAAACATGAGTGACGTGGACCTTATCGAACTTTGTGAGAGTGGCGCAAGTCTCAGCAATTATGTTCGCAATCGTCCACGAGGGAGGGGAAATACCATTAATGGTATTAATAATGTTTTTGGAGTCCCCCTCAAGCCAAAGTTTAGTAATCCCAGCTTCAAAAGCCAACTTGACCACCTTACTCGCAGCTCTTGCTTCAGCCAGATGAATAGTCTGGATTCCCAGCGGGGAAGCAAGGGCAGCTATTCCCTCCCCATAGCTATTTCTTATGATTCCACCGCAACCTGAAGGGCCTGGGTTACCCTTAGAAGCCCCATCAAAGTTGGCTTTTGACCAACCATCTGGGGGGAGAAGCCAGCTAGCATCCTGCCTTTTGAGGTTCCTGTCTTTTTCTTTAGCTATCTTTTTGGCCCCTTCTTCTTCTTCTTCCTCCTTCAGCACTTGGAGATTTTCCTTTATATTCTTCGAGACCTTCCTGCCAAGGATTATAGCCGGCTCCTCTCTGTCTCTAAATATTCTATTATTCCTTTCCTTCCAAATTCCCCAGCAAAAATGGGGTAAAATCCAGTCCGAGTGATCCTGCCGACCAGCAATCTTACAAAGACCTTTCCACTGATGGAAAAAATCCATGAGATTATCCGGTTTGCACCAGAGGGTTTCATTATCATGTGTGATGACATTCCACACCTCCCTGGCATAGTCACATAAGATGAAAATGTGATTTCCGGTCTCAGCCTGATTCTTACACAAGGGACATCTACTGGGCATAACATGTCCTCGCTTCATGAGATTGTCATGAGTAAGGATTTTGTTCTGAAGAGCCAGCCAGTAAAAAATGTTGATCTTTGGAGTGAGACCCGGAATCCAAGCCTCCGCCCAAGGGGCCTTCTCTTTTAAGCTCCAAAGGGAATTATAGCCTGAGGCAACAGAGTATCTTCCATTGGGATTATCCCTCCAGACCAGCTCATCCCCCAAATTGATAGGAATCATGGAATTGAGCATAAGCATTATAGGAGTCAAGTCCTCAGAGATGAGGGATAGGTCACTCCATTCCTGGCCATTCCAATAATCACAAACTTTGGACCCAATTTGATCAGTACAAGCTTGCATCCATCTCTCAAAAACAGGGTTATTGATAAGTTAGGGCAAGAAGTTTTTTGAGTATAAACTTCCTTTCATAATTCAATTAAGATTTTCATTTTGTGAGACAACCCCTACATAATTATCTAGGGTAATAAAATTAATATAGTCAATTAGCTAAAATTAACCTACCTCATAGATATGTGAATAATTGTTGATATAGATATATGAATATTACATGGATGAATTTTCTATATTTTTCTTTAGGATAGATGATGAATATATGATACTAATGATGTATTGAATCTACTTATTATTGCTATAAGATTTACTACCTCAATTTGAAGAATGTCTTGGAGTTTAAAGTATTTCAGAAATCATACAAAATCAATCCCAATTGCCACAAACTTGATATGAACTATAAACTCAACCAATTTTTTTAAAAAGATGATGTTATAGTAAGAGTGCTTGAATATTTATTTGTCATTACCTTCAACAAAATATTTAAAATTAATGCTTCATTGATCTAAAAACTCTGGTGCAGAGTTGCTTGTGTCAATAGTTGAATAAGATGTTCTAGGTCTAACCCCTGGTAGATCAAATAATTGCTGGAAATAGAGATGGAGTAACTGAGGGGTGGGGGTGGGGGTGAATCAATTATCACAAAAATATTTCCACAAATCCCTTAGATGTCTGATAAAACTAATTACTATTGTCACTTGGTAAACATACAAAAATTGTTGTAACTCAGTAGATGAAGTGTATGTTATACTTTAACAGATCTTATTGTAACTCGGGAGATGAAGTGTATGTTATATTTTAACAGATCTTAAACATTCATAGTGATTAACATGCAAGCATAAAAGAAATAACATGAACACATGAGACACTAGATTTAACATGGAAATCTAATATGGGAAAAACCACCAAGTAACTAGCTACTAATTTTCATTCTTCTGAAGTGAGCCCTATTAGGAGCCAACCTAGTTAAAGGTTACAAAACACACTGTTAGGTGTGACCTTGTTAGAGGATTTAGTCACCCTGTTAGGAGTGGCCTTGCAAGAGGTCTTTAAAACAATTCAATGGAATTGTCACCTTGTTAGAGGATTTACAATTGGCTATTAAACCAACTCTGCTAAGAGATTTTGGAATCATTGCTACAATGGTAAGAGAGTAACAATGAAATGACTTGAATGAGATGCAACTAAATTTGCTGATTATAGATATCTGTTTTGCTTCACGCTAGATCCTTCCTGATAAAATATAACTTTGCTGCTCCTTAAGGATATTTGACCATCCTTCAAATTCGCTCACACTTTCCTCTCCAAACAATCAATACACTTGCATACTCGCTCATACACACCAGAATCTCAATTTGACCTTTCATATATACCATTTAGATTATCAAGTCGACTCATTTACAAATTACAATGACCAATAAACATTACCACAGTTGGCTAGAATCAATACTTGAAATAATTAAACTTCATTTTTCAAATTAACAAAATCCTTCAGTGGCCAACCCAGCTCGGTAAACACTGATCCTGAAATGATTTCCTGTGTTAACCAACAGAAGCTTGGTTAACACCACAAACTTGCAAAATCCTTTCGAAACCGAGTGAACTCGGTGAATACTAGCTCTGACCAACTTTCCTTCCTTAAACATGAGAGCTCGGTTGACACTGCTTTCTACCATAATTTCCTTCGACGCCCAAGTGAGCTCGGTAAACACTGTCTATGCAGAGTAATTTCCAAGAATGCTTGGTAGACATAAAAAATTGCCTTGCTGACCAAGTGAGCTCAGTAAGCACTGTCTGCCAACTGATATGACATTTGTGTAACATTAAAGACAACACACAATTAGACAATTGTATCCAACAATAATAATAATGAGAAATAGTAAAGGTAACATTTGTATTGATGCATCTAGCCTATACACTAATGGTGCATGCTTGCCATATTTTTATTGTTAGAGCAAAGTATGCTCTAGTTATTCTTGTTATCCTTCTTTTATATGATGAAATTAAGTGAAAAAATGAATGTCCTTAAATATTATGACACATCACCATAACACATGAAACATATGCTACTTCGTCTTATCGATTTGTAGAAGGGGGCAATAAAAACTGGAATTTTAAATTAAGACTTTTATGTTCAATGGCCATTCTTATGTTCCTTGGGATTGAGTTAGATTGATTTCAATCTTCTTCAAATGATTTGTTACTTGATAAATGTTGATCTTGAAATAAGAGCAAATTTTTGAAATTAATTGAAATAAGGAAAAAAAGAAATATAAATAGATATAAAAGACAATGAACCTATAGAAATTAGCTCAAACAAAACAAAATAAAGATATAAAAATCAAGAAAGAATCAAACTTTACACATAAATATTATACACATTGATAAACTAATATATAAACAAATTCCTATAAAACTAAATAAAATAATAAAACTAGCTCAATATTGTACAGATCATCAATTTAGGAAATAGTAGAAAACCGTGTAAAAAAACCCTGATAATAGAAACAATTACTTGTTGAAAAAACAAAATCACGAGAAAAGCCAGCTAATAATAGGGCACATAGTCAATATACAAAATACAATATTGGCCGTTGTGTCTCTGACCGTTGGGAGCCCGAAAAATATATATATTGAAATTTGAATTCTCTATATCTTCCCATCCATTTATTCCTCCATGCATTGCTGTGGTCTAACAGATATCTGAAATCTGCAATTTACAGGCTTTCACTATCTTCACTGACTTCGGCAATTGGCGATCTGATCTCTTGTATTTGCGAACAACATTTTGATAATTGTGGCGATCAAATTGAGTACCCATTATTTTCTGTACAGTAGTTTTTAGAAAATAAACTATAAGCCCTGTATTTTTTCGTTTTTTAAAGTGTGTTTTCTCTGCATTATTTTTCCTTGCATTCTCTGTTTTCTGTCTATTTTTCTTTCCGCTTTTGTAGTACAGGTTACTTCATCTAAATATGGCCCACGAATCTACTCGCGTCTGGAGGACATCCAAGAACAGACTCCCTCTGCAAGAACATCTTACAATCAGACGGCAGAATGTACGTATTCCCATCAATATGTTCAATGTATAATAAGTATGCGGTATCGGTTTTTTATGGTTGCATTCCGAATCTGGGTTTTAAATACATGTCATGTGCTGGAAGCTTTGTTTGGGTATTCACAATTGGATATGTAGTGTCTGCATTGTGTATACACAATTTGTTAACGTACATTCTGCATTAAAGGTTTTGGTACTAATAATCCGTAAAGGGTTTTGAAATAATTGACGAGGGTTTTAGCCTCCACATCATGTATCGGGGTTTGGTATGTATCTGTATTGGAAAATGCTATTTAGATTGTTTTTATTCTTCATTGGGATTTAGGTGCCTATATTCTGTGTTGAAGTCTTGCTTTAAATGTTCTGTGTTGGGATTCGGATGTGTCTCTTCATTGTTGGGGTTTATGACTATCTATTCTGTTTGATTCTTAGGTTTTTTCTTTTTTCAATTTTGGGTGTTTAGTGCTTTTAACCTCCGCAAAGGCTTCTGTATACCGAATCCTATTTTTGAGTGTGTAACATGTACATTCTGTTTAGACTCTTGAGGTTCTGATGTGTATTCTAATGTTCTAGTATTCTGTATTGGGGTTTTGATGTATATTCTACATTGGGGTTTTGGTCCATGTATTGGAATTTCCATTTATGACCGGTGTATTGGGTAATCTGACTATTTATTATCTGCATTTTGATTTTTTGTGGATTGGGATGTATGTGTTTATATTTTGCATTGCCATTGTGCTACGTATATCCTGTAATGGGATTTACTGTATTGTGGGTTTACTGTAATTATTTTTACTTTGATCTCTTCATTTAGGTTGTTTCCTGTCATTGCAGAGTGATCGGTTCATTGCCCACAGGGGCTCCATGGATTTTGATGTTGCTCGATATCTGTTAACAGAAAAGGAGAAAGAGAACAATACTAGTGATACTCCATCCAAGGAAACATACAAGAAGGAGCTTGCAGCGAGCTTGTTGAAGGACAGTAATATTGGCTGCAAAAAATCAAGAATTCTGACCTTCACAGAAAAAGCACCAGGTTCTCAAGATAATTTCCAAAGCCTCTTTTCAGAATGCGCTTCTACTGGTTCTGTGCTTAAATCCAGCAAACTTCGCCGTTATGTACCTCAAGTAAGTGCTCTAATTATTTGTTATACTTTGTTAGATAAGACTAATGTCTGAGCTAATTTGTTTTAGGATTTCTTTTGGATCAATGTGGAGATTGCTTTGATTGACCATGGCTTCTAGTACGTTCAGATTTTGAAGTGTGTGAAAAACAGATAAACTCTAGGTTGGATCCCTTGTTTCAAAGACCAAGCTATCTATCCATCTTCTGTTTGTAGGATATAGAAAACTAGTTGGATCAGGTATTGGGTTCCTGATCTAAGGTTTGAGTCTCTCTTTTATGATTGCGTCATGCCTCATGTTCATTGAGTTGTTGTTTGATTATCAACTGGATCTTCCTAGGTTGGTTTTCTGATCGACTTACAATGTTATGAATTATTCAGTGACTCCTATCTCAGGTTGGCATTGAAGTCTCAGTGTTTTATTTGCTGATATTGGGATTAAGCTTGGGTCTCTTCCTAGATTAGGTTTTTGATAGACTTACAAAGCTATGAAGTATTTGCTGAATCCTATCTCAGGTTGGTCTTAAGAGTCTCAACAACTTCCTCAGGTTTATTTTATCTAGACCTTGGGTTTCGGCTTGGGTCTCTTCTTAGATTATGTTTTTGATAGAATTATAAAGTTACAAAGTATTCAGTGAATCCTATCTCAGGTTGGCCTTAGAGTGTCAACTCTCAACTTCTTCAGTGCTTTGGGGATAAGGTTAGTGCTTTGGCTTTGCGGGTTAGGTCTTCATTGCACATTTAGTGCTGCCAATTAAGATTTACCATGCCTAAAGGTGTAGTGCTTAATGTTCTCACTGTCTTGTTCAATTAAATAGAATGTATGAGGATCAGTTAGATCCCTGAGTGTATTGAGTTTAGGTCTCTACCTATATTCTTAGCCCCGAGTGCTATCATGGACCAATGTGTATAACTATCTTGCTTATGAATCTCAAAAAATTATAGATTAATCTTTGTGTGCATCGGGAATGTTTCTGCAACAACGATGCAGCTATAGTTGTGATATCCAGTTTGATTACTAGACTTGAATTCTGAACATAGTTGTAATTCATTCATGTAATACAACAATGCTAATCTGCTGCCTCTTCTTGGACCGAGATCAACATGCAATACTTAGAGGTCAAGAAATCTTGTTCATAAAAGAGAAGAAAACTAGTAACTTAGTTTTAGTATGGCAAACTGATGTAAGCAAAATCAATGTATGGAAAATATGTGCACAATGCACATATGGCCACCATATTAATCAGTTTTAATTAAACAATAGATTAAGGTGATTCATTTTTACACATAATGACCTTAAGTTATTTTAAAGTAAAAAGGACCTTTTGAGCAGGTAGTGGTATCATTGCAAAGGTCATGGTTATAATGTTGCATCAAAAAACCAAAAACACTCAATTGCATTGGAAAATGCACAAATACAAATTTCATGAAGTGGAATATGCTGGGTTAAAAGTTGAACGTTATATGACTTGTAATTCAAGAGAGAGTGTTTTGCCAAAATGAGAAGATCAATTTGAAATGTACCTGATCAGTTTCATCTAAGAATAGTGCCAATTCATCCAAAATTAGCACCCTGCTTGCTTCTAACAGTGCATCCTCCATATCAATCCTTTGCTCTTGAGTTCTGACCATCACTTAGAGTTTGGACTGGCCTCTGCAGATGGAAAGCGATTCATGGTGAGTGAGAATATCAGCCTTAAAATATTTAGTGTACAATCCAGCAATTCTCAACCTAAGAGTTAATAAGAATGCAATCCAGCTTTGGTCACTCTAATTCTGACTTCATCTTCACTGGGATTGAATTGTCCAAGACCAAATGCAACAACAGCTCTTATGTAGGCATTACCACATGCTTAAAGTACCACATATAAATTTTACCTTTGGTATTTAAACAGACAATAGATGCAAATATTTATATTAATGTTCTGAATTTTCAACTTCTGCATATCACCAAAATCAGTCGATGGGTTTCAAAAGTAGCATACAAGATGCAAGCATGATGGGACTATTTAAAGTTTGAAACATTTTGAGCCTAAGATGTTTCAGATCTCATCAAACAAGGCAACAAAATTAATGTTGAGAAAACAAATTTTAATATGACAGGAGATTCATGCTTCTACAGTGATGCTAAAATTAGTTTTGAAGGGGCCTAAAAGCACAGCGTATACTGTGTGGAGACAAACCCACATTACTTCATTGTCATTCATTTATGAGAGCAGCACAGAAATATGAACAGTAACTCAGATCTATTAAGTGCTGCAAAAGCCTTTCATTCCTATCATTTATTAATATCAGAATCTGAGTCTGGGCAGATGCCATAAATCAAGGATGTGTTCTCCGCAGGATCATCAAAGGAAGCTATCTGATATCATGAAGTTTGATGATATTTTCATACCATGTAGCTACAAAGCTGACAAGTTTCGTATATTTGGTACGCAAAATGAAAATGCTAAAAGTTGTTGAGTTTATAAGGATCGTTTGCAGATGTATTTCCATTGTCATTTTGGTATATCCTTTTCAAATGCATCAATCTCCTCCTATATATATATTGGGAATGACACATGGAGAGACATCCTCATGAGCATGAGACATGTCTATCCATTATAATTAATAAAATAAAAAATTATATAATATCTCATATATTAAATATATATAATTAATACACACACATATATAATATCTCACACTTAAATATGTAATATATATATATATATATATATATATATATATATATTTATTTATTTATTTATACTATAGTCTCATAGGTTTAACGGACTGAAGCTACCAAACATCATCAAAATTTTCATCTTAGATTTCCTGAGCATGCTAAAGCATAAAAATACAATGGGAGCAAGTAATAATCCATTTTTAGAAGAATGCTATATCCATGCCAAGTAGCAAATGTGACAAGAACCAGAACCATTGAACATTTAGTATAGTAACATAGTACATATCCAATAGTGACATTCAAAAATCAAAATTCAAATAGAAATTCAAGTACCCATTTCAATGGTAGTTTGGTTGCATAATGGTGAAGGTGTGGGTGCTCAGGTACTCCAAGTACCTAGTAAGGATGGGTACTTCGAAGTTTTTGGGTTGGGGGTGCGAGTCCTCTGGTTGCATTGCAATTTAGACAGCTCATTTGAGGTTACTACCAGTATTTAAAAGGCATGTTCCTGCAGTGGAGAATAGTGGGATAGTGGAGGAACATTTCATCCATGTCCATTAAATGAATGACTATTTTTTAGGGGTGACAAATCCCATGTTGTAGTGATAATAACTTCATACCAGTTGATTAAACAGTTTAAGGACATTCCTGGGCCATATGTGCCTATAGGGGATGTTTAGGGGAAATTCTGTTCTAATTTGCTAATGTCGTTGCCCTTTTCTTTTGATGAGCACAATGGATATTTTTGTGGCACAATAGAACCAGTCAATATAGTATTTCCATAATCATTAGAAATTTATAATAATGCTAGATGAGAATACCAAGTCAAGACAATAGTTATCTTTTCTCAATGAATAACTAACAATTTGGACAACTCATATGAGATGACTACTAGTGTTTAACAAACATGGTCCTGCAGTTAACAATAGGTGGGATATTGGAGGAACACTTCATCTCTGTTCATGAAATGAATGAGCATTTTTCGGGGGCAAAAGATCTCATGGAGCACTGATAATATCCTTATAACAGTTGTCTAAATTGTTCAAGGACATTTTCAGGTCATATGTGCCCATAGTGGATGTTGAGGTGACTCCTCAAAATCCTTTAACAGAAAGATAGTCTTTGATGAGCCTCTTTTAGGTAGCACATATGGTGGAGGAACATATCATCCCTATTCATAGAATGAATGAGTATTTTTGGGGGGTGAAAAATCCCATGGAGCACTAATCACGCCTGTTGTCTAAATTGTTCGAGAACATTCTCAAGCAAGATAGTCTTTGATGAGCCTCTTTTAGCTAGCACATATAATGGAGGAACATATCATCCCTGTTCATAGAATGAATGAGTATTTTTCGGGGGTAAAAAATCCCATGGAGCACTAATCACACCTGTTGTCTAAATTGTTCGAGAACATTCTCAGGCCATCTGTGCCTATAGGGGAAGCGCATATAGTGGAGGAACATTTCTATTACAATAATAGATAAGACGTCTATTATTAGTTAATGGTTATCTTTAAATATCTTTAGCTTTAGTTTGCTTTCGTTTTTTGCTTTCTCTGGAATAGAATGTTTCTATTCTTTACGATCGTTTCCTAAGGAAACATTGTCTCATTCTTTTGTATAAATTGACCTTTCGGTCTCTGTTATTTATAAGCAAGTATTTACCAATTACCTTGTAATATGGTATCAGAGCTAAATACTTAAATTTTTTCGGAAAAATTTATAATTTCTTCTTGAAATTATTTGTTTAAATTTTTCCAAAATTATTTCAACTAATTTCTCCAAAACCCACCTAGGGTTTTTCTGCTTGGAGAAATTCCCGAATTACGGGTCTGCAAATCGCGTGGAAATCGTGGCCATTTTTTGAAGACTCGCATTTTTGGGGTGAAAATCTGCATGTTTCTGTATCAAATCTTCATGCTCTTAGCCGCCTCAGTCTGTCATCGTGCTCTGATTCTTGGTGGGTTTTTCGAGAGCTCAACTGGGTTGTCGTCCGTTTTTTCTGGGTGCCTCGATTTTTGTGCGCCAATTTTCGAACCAGCAGATCTAGAAAACGACATTAGATTCCTTCTGGGTTTTTCAAGCTCTCTTCTGGGTCATTCTCTGATTCTTCTGGGTCTTTCGTATTTTTGCCTCGAAGAACGTGCCTTCACAGATTTTCATTGAAAAACGTGCCATGGCATCTCTGACAAATATTTTGCTCGAGTATAATTCCAAATTCAATGGTTGCAATTATGGAACCTGGAAGCAGCGCATCATCGCAATCTTCGAATATCGAAACACTGATCAACTTGTTCTGGGTGTTAAGCAGCGTCCGACTTCTCCGCTTCCTGATCAAGGCGAAGCTGCATTTTTCGCCTTTTGATCTGTTTCTATTTTTATGGGTTTGTTGATTTTCTCCTCAAAAATCATTTCAAGTTGTCTGTAATACGCAAGGTTGTGTGAGATTCTGGGTTTGTTGATTTTCTCCTCAAAAATCATTTCAAGTTGTCTGTAATGCGCAAGGTTGCGTGAGATTCTGGGTTTTACCGTTTTTTCCACAAAAACGAAGTTTTGTAATTGCAATTTGTTTTGGGTCATAGCACTCTTCTGGCAAAGCTTCTTGGTTTCAAACAACACTTATGCCAGTCTTTTGATATGACTGACCTTGGGCTCATGCATTATTGCTTAGGTGTTGAAGTTTGGCAACAGTCTTCTGGTATATTCATCTCTCAGTCCAAATATGCCAAAGCCTTGTTAGACAAATTCCGAATGCAGGATTGTAAACCTGCATCTACACCTATGGAGAAAGGTCTCAAGTTATCAGCCAAGTCTGATTCTCCTTCCGTTGATGATACTACGTATAGGCAACTAGTAGGCAACCTCATCTACCTATCTGCTACTAGGCCTGATATCAGCTTCGCAGTCAGCTATATTTCACGCTTTATGACAGCTCCTAAGGCTGATCATTGGATGGCAGCAAAGCGTGTGCTTCGTTATGTGAAGGGCACTTCTGATTATGGACTTCTGTATTCTCGGAGTTCTAATCCTAAACTCAGTGGGTTCACAGATTCAGATTGGGCAGGCTCTGTTGATGATAAAAAGTCAACATCTGGATATGTGTTCAGTTTGGGATCCGGTGCAGTCACATGGACCAGCAAGAAGCAGCAGGCAGTTTCTCTCTCTTCTACAGAGGCTAAATATAGAGGGACTGTTAAGGCAGGATGTGAAGTTGTTTGGCTTCGTCGGATGCTTGGGGATATGCAGATGTCACCAGCAGGACCGACTACTCTGTTTGTTGATAACGAAGGCGTTATCAAGTTAGCACGGAATCCAGTCTTCCATGAATGAACCAAGCATGTGGATGTTCATTGTCATTACATACGACAGCTGGTTGAAGACGGGACTATAGATCTGCAGTATGTTCCTACCTCAGATCAGACTGCAGACATTCTCACCAAGCCTCTTGGTCCTGATAAGTTTGTCAAATTCAGAGGACAACTTGGTGTGTTAGATAGATTAACCATTAAGGGAGGGTATTACAATAATAGATAAGACGTCTATTATTAGTTAATGGTTATCTTGTAAATATCTTTAGCTTTAGTTTGCTTTTGTTTTTTGCTTTCTCTGGAATAGAATGTTTCTATTCTTTACGATCGTTTCCTAAGGAAACATCGTCTCATTCTTTTGTATAAGTTGACCTTTCGGTCTCTGTTATTTATAAGCAAGTATTTACCAATTACCTTGTAATAATTTCATCCCTGTTCATGAAATGAATGAGTATTTTTGGGGGGTGAAAATTCCCATGGAGCACTGATAATAACCTCATACCAGTTGTTTAAATTGTTCAAGGACATTCTCAGGCCATATGTGCCCATAGGGGATGTTGGGGTGACTCCTCAAAATCCTTAAACAAGAAGATATGCTTTGATGAGCCTCTTTTAGCTAGAACATATTTGGAGTAAAATTGTGCTAGTTTTAGCCATTCCGTGGCCACTTCTTTGGCGTTCGATGTCACAATCTAAAGACTTCATCTACTAAAATTCTATGGGGGATGTTTAGGTGAAATTCTTTTCTCATTTGCTCATGAACATTGGCCTTCTCTTTTTATGAGCACGATGAATATTTTTGTGGCACAATAAAACTAGTCAATATAGCATTTCCATAATCATTAGAAATTTAGATTAATGCTAGATGAAAACACCAAGTCAAAACAACAGTTACCGTTTCTCAATGAACAACCAACAATTTAGACAACTCATATAAGATTACTACCAGTGTTTAACAAACATGGTCCTGCAGTGGACGATAACGGGATAGTGGAGGAACATGAATGAGTCTTTTTGGTGGAAGAAAAATCCCAAGGAGCACTGATAATAACCTCATATCAGTTGTTTAAATTGTTCAAGGACATTATCAGGCCATATGTGCCTATAGGGGATGTTGAGGCAACTACTCAAAATCCCTAAACAGAAAGATAGGCTTTGACAAACCTCTTTTAGCTAGCACATATAGTGGAGGAACATTTCATCCTTGTTCATGCACTGAACGAGTATTTTTGGGTGGTGAAAAATCCCATGGAGCACTGATAATAGCCTCATACTAGTTGTCTAAATTGTTCAAGGACGTTCTTAAGCCATATGTGCCTATAGGGGATGTTGAGATGACTTCTCAAAATCCTTAAACAAGAAGATAGGCTTTGACAAGCCTCTTTTAGCACATATTTGGAGTAAGATTGTGCTAGTTTTAGTCATTCATTGTGTTAGATGTCACAACCTAAAGACTTCATCTACTAAAGTGCTCATCATCAAAGTGGGCAATGTTTGGTTTGAGTATTCTTATCCATATATTTATTTGCTACCAGTGTGGACTCTAGATCACAATCTTAAACTTCCATTGCCTTTTTGTGGAACATTTTTGTGTTCCAATAAAAGTTAGATTATGGGTTTGAACTCACCCTGGAATCTGTGAGGTGACTAGGTAGACCTTATTTGGAGATAGATGCATGGACAAGAAGATAGGCTTAAAGAGCCTCCTATAGCTCAGCACATATTTGGAGTAAGATTGTGCTAGTTTTAGCCATTCTGTGGCCACTTCTTTGGTGTTAGGTGTCACAACCTAAAGACTTCATCTACTAAAGCGCTCATCATCAAAGTACTCACATTCTTAAATGTGGGCAATGTTTGGTTTGAGTATTCTTATCCATATATTTATTTGCTGCCAGTGTGGACTCCAGATCACAATCTTAAACTTACATTGCCTTTTTGCGAAACATTTTTGCGTTCCAATAAAAGTCAAATTATAGTTTTGACTTCACCCCGGAATCTGTGAGGTGACTGGGTAGACCTTATTTGGAGATAGATGCATGTACAAGAAGATAGGCTTGAAGAGCCTCCTTTAGCTCAGCACATTTTGGAGTAAGATTGTGCTAGTTTTAGCCATTCTGTGGCCACTTCTCTGGTGTTAGATGTCACAACCTAAAGAGTTCATCTACTAAAGTAGTCATCATCAAAGTACTTACATTCTTGTGTGTAGGCAAGGTTTGGTTTGAGTATTCTTATCCATATATTTATTTGCTGCCAGTATGGACTTCTTAAACTTCCATTGCCTTTTTGCGAAACATTTGTGTTCCAAGAAGTCAGATTATGGTTTTGAATTCAACCTGGAATCTGTGAGGTGACTGGGGAGGCCATATTTGGAGGTAGATGCTTGGACAAGAAGATAGGCTTTGAAGAGCCTACTTTAGCTGAGCACATATTTCGAGTAAGATTAGGCTAGTTTTGGCTATTGTTGGGCCATTTCTCTGATGTTTAGATATCAAAGCCTGAAGACTTAACTAGTATGATGGCAAGGTTTGGTTTGAGCATTCTTATCTATATATTTATTTTTCTACAAATTGTACTTTTCATTTCATAGTTAAATATGTAATACTGTAAGTTTACATTCACTGTCATTTGTTAAAGATAAGTGAAAACAAACTTGAGCCCAGGAAACAAGATATTTGATGAGAGAAAAATGAGAGACAGAAATATGGCTTACTTGATGAGTGCGGAAAGAGGTAGAAATGCGCCTTGCTTTTGTTTTGCGTTTTTAAAGTTGTAACTTCCAAGTCAATGTAAAGTTTAAGGATGCCAGTTTTGTTTTCATTAAACGATGTGATTTCTGATTTTTTTGGTGGGTTTTTCCAAGTTCACAAGTGTTCACCCTGGATACTATTTGGGCTCATTGAGGTGAATAAGTAGAGATGGACTTTGTAGTGAGTGAGGAATGAGAGGTAGAAATGTAGTTTTGCTTTTGTTTTATGTGTTTCTAGTTTTTTGATTTTTCTCAGAAAATATATTTTACTTGTTTATTTTCTTTTCTCTTACTGCCATGAATTTTACCAGGTTCACCACAGTCCACCTAGGGTAATGCCTCCACAAGTAAACGTTTGAAGCCTGGAGTTCTTTCTGGGAGTAGATTTTGGCTTTTGTAATTAGCTTGCACATTCATCTAGAGTGTTAGGTTTTCACAGAAAATATTTTATAACATCCTTCTCATGGGTGGGCTGAATTTTTTCTTTTGTTTGCTTCTCTATTGGTAAAAACTAAGTCTTTCTGTACAGAAGATATTGTCATGAAGAACTTATTGTTAAGGATTTCTTGATTTCTGAAATTTGAATGACTACTCCAGTCTCTGCAAGGCTATTTTTGAATTGCTTGCATAATATTTTATGTGTAGGAGATCAGCCCTTTCATCAACTAGCTAAATAACTGTTTGGCTTCTTGATATTGGCATTGCTTTAATAACCAGTTTCTTGATTTTGGGATTGCTTTATTTAACTGCTATCTGGTTGTTTGTAGTCTGCAGAGAGAACATTAGATGCTCCTGATCTTGTAGATGATTACTATTTGAACCTGCTGGATTGGAGCATGAGCAATGTTTTGTCAATCGCCCTTGCAAATACAGTTTACTTATGGGATGCGAATCAGAGTACTACTTCTGAGCTGTTGACTGTTGATGATGATGTTGGTCCAATCACGAGTGTTAATTGGGCAAATGATGGTAGACATATTGCTGTTGGATTGACCAACTCTGTTGTACAACTATGGGATTCTTCAAGTAATAGACAGGTGAATGGATCTAAGGAGACACTAATTGGTGTATTTTCTAGACTGTATTGAATACAACTTCACTGATTATCTTTTTTTTTAATAAAATTGTGCAGCTAAGAGCCTTAACAGGTCATACTGCCCGTGTAGGTTCTCTGTCCTGGAATGGTCACATTCTTACAACTGGTTCTCTGGATGGTTTAATAAATAATCATGATGTCCGCATCCGTAATTCAATTGTTCAAACATTCAGAGGCCATGAGCAGGAGGTTTGTGGATTGAAATGGTCTCTATCTGGCCGACAACTTGCAAGTGGAGGGAATGACAACTTACTTCATATATGGGACAGCAGCATGTCGTCCTCTAATGCTGCAACTCAGTACCTTTATAGGCTAGATGAGCACCGTGCTGCTGTTAAAGCCTTGGCATGGTGTCCCTTCCAAAGCAATCTATTGGCATCTGGTGGAGGTAGTGCAGACAGGTGTATTAAGTTCTGGAACACTCATACAGGAGCATGCCTGAATACAATTGATACCAACTCTCAAGTCTGTGCATTGTTATGGAACAAGCATGAGCGCGAGCTACTCAGTTCCCATGGGTTTAGCCAAAACCAATTAACATTGTGGAAATACCCTTCAATGGTGAAAATTGCAGAGCTTACAGGGCATACTTCGAGAGTGCTGCATCTCGCTGAGGTAGGGTTATTGATATGTGTATGCTTTACTATTGGGTGCAAGATTAATTTGAATATTTAAATGTGAAACATATTTCTACAATTTGTTTTCAGAGTCCAGATGGGTATACAGTTGCATCAGCTGCTGGAGATGAGACACTAAGGTTTTGGCAGGTGTTTGGAACTCCTGATAACTTAAAGCGGACAAAGAGCAAAGATTCATCTACTGTATTCAACAAATATATTACCCACATTCGCTAAGAAGCAGCTACACCAGATGGAGTATGGAGGAGGTTTCCACACTAGGGGATGTTAGGTTCTTCTATTGTGTTTTATGTAATTCTGCCAAATTTTTAAAATGATGATATTCTGCACCGCATACATAAATAGGTATGTATTCCATATCACATGCCTTTGTCAGGTTAAATTATCTGGTTGATCCTCCAATGAGTAATGCATGTCTTTTTTATTATAATCATCTTTCCATAGTTACAGATTCTAGTTCTCTTGTAATTAATAAACATACTGAACTTTGTAACAAAATCTACTTGATGATTTAGTCTATGGTGTCTGAAGAAGCTTCTGTGGGTCCTTATAAGATTATGTAATCTGAGGCATAGGGGAAGCATCATGAACCCAGACAGAGTGTTTCAAGGTCATTTTCAGCCATCACAAGCTTGAGAGTGATCTTCTTCATTGAGTGGGAGGTTTTCTATTTTTACAGCCACTACAAACTTGAGAGTAAGGTATAGTAAAGTTTACACAGTGAAGAAGCTTCTGTGGGTGCTTATATGATTATACAATCTTAGGCATAAGGGAAGCATCTTGAACCTGGACAGAGTGTGTAAAGATCATTTTCAGCCATCACAAGATTGAGAGTGATCTTCTTCATTGAGTTGGGAGGTTGTCTATTTTTACAGCCAATACAAACTTGAGAGTGAGGTAAAGTAAAGTTTACACAGTGAAGAAGAGGCAGAACAAATAACATTTATCACAGCCAATATGAAAACATGAAACATATTCCTACATTCTGTTTTCAGAGTCCAGATGGCTGTACTATTTGCATCAGCTGCTGGAGATGAGACAACAGTTTTGGCAGGTGTTTAGAACTCCTGATAACTTAAAGAGGACAAAGAACAAAGATTCATCTACAGCATTCAACAAATATATTACTCACATTCGCTATAAAGCTGGTACACCAGATGGAGTATGGAGGAGGTTTCCACGCTAGGTGATGTTAGGTTCTTTTATTATGATCTATGTAATTCTGCCAAATTTTTAAAATAATGATATTCTGCACCAGAGACATAAGTAGGCATGTATTCCATGTCACATTGCCTTGTCAGGTTAAATTATTTGATTGATCCTCCATCGAGTAATCCATGCCTATTTTTATGCTAATGTTCTTTCCGCAGTTACGGATTCTAGTTTTCTTATAATAAATAAACATACTGAATTTTGTAACAAAACCTATCTTGACGATTTCTGCTATGGTGTCTGAAGAAGCTTCTGTGGGTGGTTATATGATATTGTAATCTTAGGTTTAGGGGAAGCATCTTGAACCCAGATAGAGTGTGTAAAGGTCATTTTCAGCCATCACAAGATTGAGAGTGATCTTCTTCATTGAGTGAGAGCTTGTCTATTTTTACAGCTAATACGAACTTGAGAGAGATAAAGTTAAGTTTACACAGTGAAGAAGAGGCAGAGCAAATACCATTTACTACAGCTAATATGAGTTTGATGAAGAAGAACAAGGAGAAGGCCATTTTGTTCTCAGTGAATAGGAGCGTTCTATGAAGACCAATAGTTTGTCAGCCGAAAGGTTTAATGTATCCCCTATGAGTGTGAATAAATTTTTATTTTTTCTGTGTGTATGTAAGCAAGATTTCCAATGCTGTTTCTTCCTGTCGTTGTTATCAAATGTTCATGAAATTTGAATATAATTTAAGCACATTTTTTTCCTTTCTTATGAGAGTTTGATGTAATTATAATTGTTAATAATGTATTGTTTGGACAAAATCTTAAATTCAATTTGTTTCATCGTATACTTTTTTCAAAATGGCTGCAATAAATGGCCATATTCATGCTATTTCCAAAGGTCAATGATCTGTTGCAATTGGCAAATTGTCATTAGTTTCTCTTCCTACAGATAATATAATGAAAATTTACATTTTGAATGTCAATTGGTTAAGAATATAATGACCAGGATTGAAGGAATATTATGTTTTTTGTGGAAAGAATGAAAAGCTAAGCCACTATTATACAGGATTTTGCATACTGTAAAGATTTGAGGCAAGGCAGGTTAGTGTAAACCCACATGAACTGTAATGTATCCGACTGGATAATTTTAGAGAGAATCTTATCTGTGTTTCCCTTTTACCTGAAATGTGGCTGCCAGATGGATGTCCATAAAGCATTTGAGACAAATGACTGAATTAAATGTTCACAGATGGAATGCAATATTGACTGGTTATTCTTCAATAAGGAGCATGTAGAGGTTGGGAGGTATTTGGTGAAATGCAGCAGGAACTGGCCTTCTTTTGAAATTGTTCTCAAAGTTTCTCAGTTCAGCAGATGTGGAACAGTTGCATGACCTTGTTTTTAGAGTTCTCAAAGTGTTCTCAAAGCATGTGTGGTTACAGAAGAACTTGAACAGTTGTATAGCTTTCCTGTAAGAACATGAATTGCACTAGACGTGAATGTGGCATGTATTCTTATGGATGGCTTATGTATGCCAAATATTTGATGAAATGCCTGAAAGACATTTAATGTCTGGATAACCGTTGTTATAGGATATGTCGAAACTGAAGATGGAGAAATCCTTGAAAGTTTTCAATGAGATGTGTATGGTAAACCATTTCTTATGCGCATTCTCAAACAATCCCTATTTTCAGTCATTTTACAATTGCGATCAAGTTCCCATTTCTCATTTCTGGTGGTAGAGTTAAAAGATGACTTTATTAAGTCTTTCACCTATTAGTTTTTTCATTATGTTCCAAGTCCAAGGCTCAATTTATATATCATCTGGTTTTCTTTTCTTCTTTGTCTTAAGTCAATATTAGTTATTTGTGCAGCAGCTGTTTCTTATTGAAATGTTTCTAAGTTTTAATAGGGATTTTTTATAACAGGGTAGAATATTGAAATATGGAAGGGATCTAACAGCAGCTGTCGCTATGGCAGATGAAGCTCGGTTTATGGACCTGGCAGATCAATATAAACTAGTGTGTTAAGCACATGCTTCACACAGATCGGGCATGGACTAAAATTACTCTTAGTAATTAAATGCTTGTTGTTTACTATTTTAATATCATAGAATGTCAGGATTATTTTATTTGGGTTATCAACTCAGGGAATATGCTTTTCAGTTATTGATTCTTTGATGCATTGTGGATTTAACTCTTTGTGGCAGATTTTCTATAATGAATTTTAAGACATTAAATCATATGTTTGGAAGGTGGAAATGGCTGAGAAGATGGCTATACACTTTACAAAGGATGGTGAGCAGCACAATATCTTATGCAATGCATGTGGTACGTAATAGTTGTAAAATTTCAATAAATATATCTCGTGCTGGTTGCATGACTAATAGTGTAGTCTCTGATATGAAAAGGAATTGATTTGGAAAGTTGAATTTGGATAATATAGGATGTTGGAGTTATAGTTGTTTCCTTGATTTTGATTGCTAATATTCTTGGATATTGGAGTTATAGTTGTTTCCTTGATTTGGAAAGTTGAATTTGGATAATATAGGATATTGAGAGTTATTCCACATAAGGTTCCCTTAGGTGAGCTCTAAAGAAGTTCTTAGCAATAGATTTGTCACTTTAGAAATTGTGTAGTTTGGCCCAATGGAATGCACTTGACAAACTTCTTCCCAATAGTTGGATAGGTCCTTGGTATACCACCTTCCTCTGTGCTTAGAGGGGCAGCTCCCTCATATGATATAATTTGATTTTTGGATTTAGAAAGAGAGAAAAAGAAAGGTTTACTGCAATGTTCTTGCTAACTGAATGTACAAACGTTTAACAAGAACTCAAACCAAGAACAATTTAAATTCCATTAGAATACCAATGAACGACGCATATAGGCATCAAATGAAGTAACTATGATTTTCTATATCACAGGCACGTTTTCATGATACCAAGAAAAGTGTACTTGATCACATAAACCAGGTTTTTAATGACTATTTTTTTTCACAAAAGAGGAACCTTGATATTCTCATACGATGAATACAACAGATAATATTTGAAGATCCAAAGTTATATTGAAAATACTTTCAAATTTACTTTGTTTTCAATAGATGAAGTGATATTACTTCAATGATGAAGTTGTCCTCTCAATTCATAAAGTTTCAAAATGTCCCTTTACAAAAATGTTCCCTTATATAGACTTGAGGTCGAGGTAACTACCTCTTATGAGGTTAATAATTACCTCATGAATACATATTTCTGGTGAGGTTAATTAACTTTGTTAAAATTAACTTATATAAGGAAAACACTAAAAGACATGCCTGAAAGCCATAAAATATACAAAATCTCTAAGATCTCTAGCTGGTGAAGTCTATCGATTAGACCGACTGATTTGTTCTTGAAATCATTGTAAGCATCAAGGATTGCCACCATGGATTCATAATTAGGAATGAACACATTCTCCATCATGAGCTTGGTTGTGAAATATTTTTCTTGGATCTCTTCTATTTCTTGTTGATATGCTGAAATGTTACAATCTTCAAGAGTGACAAAGACTACACTGAGCTTCTCCATAGTTTCAACATCTGACACTCGATTTTTTGTCTCTGAATGAATCTTGACACTGAAGGAATATAGAAGAAACTGACAATCAATGTGTTGAAGATCACGACAATCAATATGTTGAAGATCATTCATTGCCACTCCACCTATAATAATTGAGATTGCCTCTTCCAAGACTTTCATCCTTGTCTGTTCACATACTAGTATTAGCTTTTCAAATTTTGTAATTCCTTTGTTGATGTTCATTACTCTCCAATAAATACTTTAACTCCACATGTGCACCTGATTCTCATTTTGATCCGCAATAACTTTTTCAAAGATCAAAGTACTTGAATCTATTTTCAATATCCTCTTTAACTCATCTATTACTCCTTGCCATACAACTCTTTGTTCCTTGGTTGTCTAAAGTTCTTTGGACATCTCTTGCTCTTGTACTATGATTTTCCCATACAATTCCTTTGCCCTTGTTATGAATCTCGAAGCATCTTCTATCATTCTATTTATTCATGCTTCTATCATCATGGTGTAGGAATTGTGTTTGTTTACATTTTCTATCACAGCCTGATCAAGAATACCTTATGGACCTGTTAGAGCTGGGGAAGTTGTTGTCTAGACTTTAGAAGAATCGCCGACTGAGTTAATATAAGACATTAACATTTGAACTTGCTCCTTGAGTTGTTCCTTTGATCTCTTTTCTCTCTTAGCACCTTTTAATATTTGTGTTGCAGACAACACAAAATTTTGAAAATCTACTTTGATAGTTGAACATATCAAGATCTACTTTGCTCAAAGTGAAATCGGACTCTGTTGCTTCTTCTATGTTTTCCTGTATTAGGGGCCTTGCTATTTCCACACATCAATTGCCTAATGTCTCATCAAGAAGTAACCTAGACATTTCTTTAGTTTTCTTCACTTTGGGTTCTTTTTGAAGCATGCTAGAAATCACATTAAATGTGGGTGAGACCATCTCGACCAACCTTTTCTACTTTTGTAAACTCTTTTCCAACCATGATGATGTAGGAACTTGAGATGTTATGTTTGTCAATAAATTGATGACCTGTCATCACTATCAAATCTTCTGCGCTGGACAATTGATCATCCACCAGTGTGATGTCGATTAGTGACATCTTTGAAGGGATAAAATCACAAGGAGAGACTATAGTTGAAGGTGAAGGATCAATTGAGATAGATTGTTCATTATTTCCAAGAAGTTATTGAGTGTTTTCCCTTGGTTTGTTTTGGCAACTTTATCTTTCGGTTTTGACCTATTTTTCCTAACTGCAAATTCAACTGTACATGCCTTGGTTAAATCAATTGGCTGATTTGTATCCTCACCATCACCATTATTACTTGAGTTTGCTTGTTGCGATTTCTTATTAGGCACTGCTTCATATGCCATACGAGACAATTCCCCTTTATTGTTGCTTTTTCGTGCAGGGTTGCTTCCTTCACATTGAGGTTTGGCTGCCATTTTTTCTATCCTTTTCTTCTTTACCCATTCCCCTGTTCTTTGAATGACATAGGCTGTCCTCTCCTACAAAATTTTCAACTCTGGAATGGACTAGTCAATAGTTGGAAGTTCTAACGCCTGAATCTTCTCATAGTAGAAAGGATCTATCAATGAACATTCATCATCTTCTATATTTGTCACATTGATATCTATTTTAAAATCTATCAGCTATCGTACAATAAGCCTCAACTAATCCCTTCTCCTAACTTCAAAATCATCTTTATAGTCTTCTAGATCTGGAAAGTGATTGAGGCCAGCATTTAGCTTTAGTTCCTTGATTGCGTAACCTTCGCTATCATAGGGAAATCACATAGTGTAGGGATGCAAATTGATTTTAGCAATAAACCTTTCTATATTTCTTGCATCTGCTGTCACATTTGCTAGTGTGTCACATCTATAATGTCTGATGCCAATAGGAAAAGGGATATTATTATCCACTCTCTAGTTCTTACAAAGCTTGTTAATTTGACTGATTCGCCTGCACATTTCAAGCAGCACTAGTTTGTCATTGACAAACCTAGGTAGCATGAGGGGGAATCCATCATAAGCTACCAACCGAATATGGGTGAACATTGGGAATTGTATAAAATAACTTCCATACTTTTGAATTCCTATTGTCGCTTTGGATGATATTCTAAGCCCTATTTCCTTGAAGTTCTTGCACTGTCAACATTGTGAGTGCATCATTCACCCTTCTAGAATGATGGAGGTTGTTCACATATTGCAACTGAGGTAATTATAAATGAGAGCTGCATCATTAGAGATACCCAGTTTGTTAAGTTTGGGTCAACTTTGCATACTTGCTATGACATACAAGAGATAGGAAGTCATGTTGAAACAATTATTAGATTCAAGATCCAAGAGTTGATCATGAAGGCTGTCGCTAATCAATTGTGCCCAATCAATGTATTGCTTCCTTTTGCTGACCATATTAATAAGCAAGAACACCCAATCCTTGAACTCATGCGAATCCTTAAGTCCCATTACCCTGCTTAGAAGAATTACCATGTTTGCCACATCCTCTTTTAACAATGACCTATGAATTGACTTTGCTAATTGGGATTTACCTTTTCTTGGTTGTGAAAACCATGATCTGGCAATAGTATTCAAATATTGAGTTTGATTTGCAATGTATTATTCTTTTTCCATTTCTTTATCTACGTCAACGTACTGGTCTTTGATAGGCAATTGGAAAACCACAACAATAGAAACTGGATCTAACCGAATCATCACCTTATCATCTGATGTGACCACCTTTCTTGTGTTTGGATGATAAGCTTACATGCAGTCCAATACCAGTTTAGGGCACTATTTTGAGAAGGGACGACCTTTGACTCGAGCTAATTCGCTACCTAATATCTTTGTGGACAAAACAGTCCTGTCACTGCATTCCAGAGATGACTAAAAGTCCTGTAAGCTGACATTTCCTAGAATGATATCACTAATATTTGGCATAGGGCTTTTCAGAATCGGAGCATAATCAGGCCTTTGGCATTTATACTTCATGATCTATATCTCAATCCTTCTTTAATAACTTTTAATGTATTTTTAAACTTGATGAAAAATTTCGAAAAGCCACTAATGTGCTTTGAACCAATTTAGGATACTTGCAACTGCAAGAGTACTATGTCAAAACATCTTCTTAATGGTCTATGCCTCAACGCTTTCTTAGTCATCACCATTGATATGTGTTCGCTTTGAACCAATTTAGGATACTTGCAATTGTGGGAGTACTATGTCAAAACATCTTAATGGTCTATGCCTCCATGTTTTCATAGTCATCACCATTGATATCTATTCGCTTTGAACCAATTTAGGATACTTGCAATTGCGGGAGTACTATGTCAAAACATCTTCTTAATGGTCTATGCCTCCACGTTTTCATAGTCATCACCATTGATATGTGTTCATCGTTTGTCTCAATGCTTCCACTTTGGCTTGCACAGATGAAGTTTAATGGCTAGTATGGCGGCTTGGAGTTTGTCCACGCTGCTTGTGTAACACATTACATTTGCCACTTTTAGTTGCTTGTGATCTCCCTATGTCATGATGAACGCTCGTGCTTTACCCATCTTCAATGTTGCATATTTTGAAACTTTCTGTTAATCATTTAGCATGTTCCCACCCATTGTTGCAACTCTATTTTTCATGAGGTATTTTGAACCAATTTAGGATACTTGCAACTGCGGGAGTACTATGTCAAAACATCTTCTTAATGGTCTATGCCTCAATGTTTTCTTAGTCATCACCATTGATATGTGTTCGCTTTGAACCAATTTAGGATACTTGCAACTGCGAGAGTTCTGTGTCAAAACATCTTCTTAATGGTCTATGCCTCCATGTTTTCATAGTCATCATCATTGATATCTATTCGCTTTGAACCAATTTAGGATACTTGCAATTGTAGGAGTACTATGTCAAAACATCTTCTTAATGGTCTATGCCTCCACTTTTTCATAGTCATCACTATTGATATGTGTTCATTGTTTGTCTCAATGCTTCCACTTTGGCTTGCACAGATGAAATTTAATGGCTAGTATGGCGGCTTGGAGTTTGTCCACGCTGCTTGTGTAACACATTACATTTGCCACTTTTAGTTGCTTGTGATCTCCCTATGTCATGATGAACGCTCGTGCTTTACCCATCTTTTTCAATGTTGCATATTTTGAAACTTTTTGTTAATCATTTAGCATGTTCCCACCTATTGTCACAACTCTATTTTTCATGAGGTATTTTGTCAAACAAGTGTCACACTATGCCTGTGCACTCTTTCCAAATCATTCCTTGAGATGTTGCTTCTTTGATAGGGAGTCATAGGCTGGGGTTTGGCTATGGGCTTGCCAAATGCATTTAGTAAACAATATTTACATTTCTTCACTTGTTCTCTTGTACTCGCATTGTGAATGTGGACTCCCATGAGACGGTTTGTCTAGGGGCATTCGGTCATGTTGTCAGCTCTTCAGCAGTAAAATGCATTCTCTTGTGGGAATACCTCATTTCATTGAGGCATTTTTACAAACGCTTCATGGGCCATATGTCTCCTTCCACACTTTGCATACATATCTATCATTATCCAACTTGGTTGATATATGTGAGGTGTGCATCGCATTACTTGAATGCGTGTAGATTCTTCTCAAGCATCTTACCTTCATTTGTGGCGCTCCAAACTGCAACTGTGACGGTAAAGTTCCATCCAATGCAATTACTCATTCCCCTATATATTCATCCAAGCATTTTGTTTAACAACACCCCTCCCTCCCACCCCCCCATACATGATTCCATCTTTCAAAATGTTGGTATTTTTGTCAAGTAGGTCGCAAGCCCTTATACACCTGCACATTCCGCTTCCATCATGTCATTGACCCCAATATGGAGCCATGAGATAGAAGGTACAATTCATCTTTACTTGGGAGATCATACGTCTTCAAGGTATACTAGCAAAAGATTCATTTCATTGAGGCATTTTTACAAACGCTTCATGGGCCATATGTCTCCTTCCACACTTTGCAAACATATCTATCATTATCCAACTTGGTTGATATATGTGAGGTGTGCATCACATTACTTGAGTGCGTGTAGAATCTTCTCAAGCACCTTACCTTCATTTGTGGAGCTCCAAATTGCAACTGTGACGGTAAAGTTCCATCCAATGCAATTACAATTGTGGGAAGACCTCATTTCATTGAGGCATTTTTACAAACGCTTCATGGGCCATATGTCTCCTTCCACACTTTGCATACATATCTATCATTATCCAACTTGGTTGATAGATGTGAGGTGTGCATCGCATTACTTGAATGCGTGTAGAATCTTCTCAAGTACCTTACCTTCATTTGTGGCGCTCCAAACTGCAACTGTGACGGTAAAGTTCCATCCAATGCAATTACTCATTCCCCTATATATTCATCCATGCATTTTGTTTAACAACACCCCTCCCTCCCACCCCCCCATACACGATTCCATCTTTCAAAATGTTGGTATTTTTGTCAAGTAGGTCGCAAGCCCTTATACACCTGCACATTCCGCTTCCATCATGTCATTGACCCCAATATGGAGCCATGAGATAGAAGGTACAATTCATCTTTACTTGGGAGATCATACGTCTTCAAGGTATACTAGCAAAAGATTCATTTATTCCTTTCATGTATGCCAAGTCAAGATTAGCAACGTTTCACAAATCCATTCACGTCTTCAAGCCGTGAGATAGAAGGTACAATTCATCTTTACTTGGGAGATCACATGTCTTCAAGGTATACTAGTAAAAGATTCACTTACTCCTTTCGTGTATGCCAAGTCAAGATTAGCAACATTTCACAAATCCATTTCATCTTCAACACTATAGATTATCTAGAGGAATGTGGGTATTGTAATGAGAATAGCTCTCTTCACGGGCCATGTGTCTCCTTCCACACTTTGCATACATATTAAACATTATCCAACTTGTTTGATATATGTGAGGTGTGCATCACATTACTTGAATGTGTGTAGAATATTCCCAAGCACCTTTATTTTTGGCGCTCCATACAATTGTGATGTAGAGTTCCATCCAATGAAATTACTTATTCCCTTATATATTCATCCAAGCATTCCATTTAAAAATCCCACCCCGCATACGCGATTTTATCCTTAATAAATGTTGGTATTTTTGTCAAGCACGTCGTAGGCCATTATGCACTTGTATAGTCCACTTCCATGTCATTGGCCCTAATATGGAGCCATGGGATAGAAGGTACAATTCATCTTTACTTGGGAGATTACATGTCTTCAAGGTATGCTAGCAAATGATGCACTTACTCCTTTTGCGCACGCCAAGTCAAGAATAGCAACGTTTCACAAATCCATTTCATCTTTAGCACTATAGATTATCTGGAGGAATGCATGGGTATTGTAATGAGAAAAGCTCTCTTCACAACACTATAAGGGATTTGCAAATGTGAGCCTTTGTCATATAATCACAATACGAGATGGACACACCCCTTTCCTCATTGCTAGAACACGGTTTCTCCATTTTTTAAAATCTCGTACCATAGCCTCGATAAAAATGATTTCTTTCCTAATCTAGAGATCGGTTTCCAACTATGAGCTCAGACAACGAGGGATCTTAGTAAGACTACGGGTTCTGATTCATACTCTCCAAGATGCTCAATGAGATTGGAACATACATTTGCTTGCATAACTCATAATTATTGAACCAATGAATACATCTTGCGAAACCTCAAGATTTGGATTTGTGTTAGATGATACAAGCTCTTCTGTGTTTCCTGTATCACATTCTTTCCAAGGCTATATTTATACATCTTCCCATCAAAGTTTTACCCATAACCTGTAACCTGCTACCTGTGGCCTAAGAACCTCCAGTAATTCTTAATTGAGTATGAACATTTCATAACTAACTTTTTTCGAGGTCCATTAACCCGTTTCATTTTGTATTTGGTTAATGAGGTTAATATTTTGATTGCAATTACGTGTGGGAACTTTCCCACTTAACCTCTTTCTTTTCAAGAGGTTAGAGAGGTTTAGCTTCTTAGAATAGGTATTTAATTTTTCTCGCTTATTCTCTTTAACCCTTTTAACTCATTTTATATTTTGAGGTTAATTATTTTATTATAGGTGCATATTTTTGGGGCATTCTTTAATCTCCCATAACTTTTCACTCGGGTACCGAATTTCGAAAATATGAAATGTTGGATGAAGTTGGCAACGAACTGGACACACTAAACTCATAAAACTCATAACAATGCCATAAATTTCAATTTTTTAAAAATCAAAGTTCGACACATTTATAAACTCGTTTTGGCTCAAGAAGATGAAATTTTCTCAATTAGGTAGGTAAGGGAACCCAGGCAACATTTTGATACAAAGGAAGACTGAATTTTCTTTCATTCAAATTGCTTGCGGAAGATGCTTCGTGCATATGTTCAAACTCTCAGGTTTCAAGATGGTCTACATTTGTTCTTTCTTTCTAATAGTTGCATTTGGTACCACTAGGTTTGTTTTTGTTTGATTGATGTGATTTTGTATAATTTATCCCACTTGTCTTATAATGTTGGTAATTGGTACTAAAATGGTTGTAGTTGGCTAGTATTGTTGTGAAATAGGACCCCTCCCTTCTTCTCGGTTCCCTTTGTGAAACACGACCTCCCTTCTTCTCGATTTCCTTGTTCTTTTGGGTTTCATTTTTCTTCAGTAGATTTCCCCTTTTTAAATAAGATTTAATAATAAATAATAAAATTTGATTAAATAAATAAAAGAATAGTAAAAAGTTTAATAAATAAATTATGAGATATAATTATAATTGTAATTACAATAAAATATAAATCATTATAATAAGATGGTACATTCCTAGATGCAATTTGAAATTGTATGATTCACCTCCAAATGTCGCTATTTTAGAAGTAGCCAGATTTATGTGTCTTCTCTTTTATGAGACAAAAAGATTAGGGCAAGACAATATAAATTATAAGCTTGGGATAAGGGAGAAAAGATGATGTGAAAACCATTCAACAATTGTCTTCCAAGCTTCTTCCTTTAACAATTTACGATGTGAGAACCATTCAACAATTGTCTTCCAAGCTTCTTCCTTTAACAATTTACGATGTGAGAACCATTCAACAATTGTCTTCCAAGCTTCTTCCTTTAACAATTTACCTTGAACACAAGAGAGAAAAGATGCATTAACCTCACAATATGATAGGAAATAAATAAAATGAAAGAGATCTTAATTGAAAGATTTACCTTGCAACATAAGAGAGAAAAGATGCATTAAACTCACAAAATGATAGGAAATAAACAAATTGAAAGAAATCTTAAAGCTTTAATGAATTGGAATTTCCTTTAGATTCTAGTTTTCAAACTTATCTTCTTCTTGCAACTTGAGATGAATTTTTTCTTGGGCAGAAACTTTGCATGCTCGATGAATTTCTTAGGCAGAAATTTCACATGCTTGAGGATCTTTTTCTTGGATGTAATTTTACATGCTCGAGGATTTTCTTCTTGGGCAGAAATTTCACTTTTTTGAGGATCCTCTTCTTTGGCAGAAGTTTCACATGCTTGCGGATTTTCTTCTTGGGCCAAAATTTCACATTGGATAGGAAAGAATTCTCTTTGGGTGGCGAAATCCCCCTATGAGGACCTTTGAGGATTTCTCCTCACCACCTTTTGCTTTGAGGATTTATCCTCGTGTGACCCAATTTCCTTCCATCTTATTTTGTGTTCAATACTTGTTCAATCCCTCCAAATTATTCATACATCAACTATTTGTCGATTTGGGAGGAAGTGGATCACCTGTTAAGCCCCCATCTATGAGGCAAAAATCAACACCTTAAGAGGATAAAATTCTAGGTAGGGGACAAAATTTCACTTTCAAACATCATAAAGACTCCATTTTGGCTTGTTTGTTCTTTTCAATGCAAGTTTGAGGGGGTTGTACTAATGTTCGGGTTGTACTAATGTTCACTTTGATTTTCTTTACTAGAGGTTTTTTTCACTTAAAATTTCACTTTCAAACATCATCAAAACTCCATATTGGCTTGTTTGTTCTTGTCAATGCAAGTTTGAGGGGTTGTACCAATGCTTACTTTGATTTTGCTATGGCAAAAATTAAGGTTAGGCTTGGATTTTATCCTTGGACAAGGTCATTTTTTCAACACTTTTTAACTCAAAAGGTGGGAGGATTTATACAAATATAACATTTAAGTATAAGTTACATTTATATAAATATTTTCATGATTTTTGAGATAGGTTTTAGCTTCATAGGAGTAATAATAAAGGTTCTAAATTTTGGTGGTTTTAAAAAAATCCCAGACTTAGCCAAATTTCAGGATTCAACACGAACTTGATTTCAGCTCCAGCTCCATGACTAGCTTAGCCTAGATTTTGAACAAATCCCCAACAAACCTAACATGTGAAGAGCAAGTTAATGCGATATAGGCATAGGATGCAAAGAACCTTAGAAAGGGAAAGCAGAAAACTAGCAGCAGATTCTAACTCCACTCAAATGATTTTAGAACATTCATGACAGCCAAAGCATTAATGGATTAGAATGAAAGAACTGTATTTTCCAGAAATAGTGGCCGACACAAATTTTGACCCTGAGGTAAGAGGAACTATATCATTTAGGGATTTGTGCAAAGCAAAGAGACATGAAGCACTAAACAACCAAGTAAGGACTTGAGACACGGTAAATAAAACAACACTTCCAAACTTTGATGGGTTTGATAAAATAACAACCCATATATGCATGCAAAAATTAAATACTTATTTTAGTCTTAACCCAATGATAGAAGAAGATGTAGTGTAGTTTGCTATTTTGCATTTAGAAGGATAGAGCCATGAATGGTGGCACCATGGATTCAACACCTAAGGGCACCAAAATGTAATCTCCTATGAAGAATCCTCACAAAAACTAATCAAAAGGTTTGACATGAAACGACCCAAAAAGATTTTAAAGAACCTACTTAGCTACAACAACAAGGGAGAGGCGGAGTAAATCCTCACAAGGTAGTTAAATGCAAAGATGGGACGCGGTAAATAAAATAACACTTCCAAACTTTGATGGGTCTGATAAAATAACAACCCATGTATATTTGCAAAAGTTAAATACTTATTTTACTCTTAACCCAATGATAGAAGAGGATGTAGTGTAGTTTGCTATTTTACATTTAGAAGGATAGAGCCATGAATGGTGGCACCATGGATTCAATGCCTAAGGGTACCAAAATGTAATCTCCTATGAAGAATCCTCACAAAAACTGATCAAAGGTTTGACACGAAACGCCCAAGATAGTTAATTCAAAGATGGGTAAGGACATGCATTTTCCAATGTATGAGGGAAAGTTTGAAGATGGGTTTGAATATGCATTCCCAATGCCTTGAGAGTGCTTACTTGTAGATTGGTGTCAAGCGCCCTAAAACAAGTAAATCCCCATCCTCCTTAGGTTTGAGTTTACAAGAGAAGTGAGAAAGTGGGCTTAAATATGTTAACTATCAAATGTATTATGAATTATTTATTGTTTCTTAAAGTAATTTAATTTAAATGCATAGTAATTTATGTTAAACAGTAGAAATTGACAACCTCCTAGTAGGAAACATTACACTTTTACATCTGCTCTTAACTTTTGGATTTGTATGCTTTTCTTATAACTTCATTATACATAAAATGATTTACGCACTTCAACTATTTTATGACAGCTGGCTACATTACGTTACTACAATGAAGGTAATTAGTTTAGATTTCTGCCTTGAATATCTTGATACCTAAAAGATGGAAAGGGCTTCCACAACAATTCTTCCTACTTGGACCCCACAACATTTATATTTTTCATACTTTATATGGCCTAACTTTTCATGAATGAGGTCTGTTTTTGTAGTCACACAGGCTGCTATCTTTTCATGTCATGAGTATCGTACATATTAGTGAACTTGACCTTCAATGTAGTATGGAAAGAAGCTCTATCCAACTATCCTCTTCTTAACCTTTGTTTATTGTACACTTGACTTTGCAATGCTTATCTAAACTTATCAGTGTCTTTTGACTTCTTGTTGATATAGTAGCTTCAGTCAATTTTATTTGATTTAGACTCGATTCCCTATGGTTATTATTTAAACACTTTTACTTTTGATAAATTGTTAATTATATATATATATATATATATATATATATATATATATATATATATATATAGATTGTTGTTAATAATGTCTAATGACAATTAACTTACAATAATTAATATTGATTAACGTAGAGACATGTCTTTTCATGAGACATGTCCCTTCTATTCCTATTTATATTCACTCAGATCTGCATTTGAAAAACACATACCTAACAGGCAGTGCTTAGTACATATGCAATGATCCATGAAAAATAACACTTCCTAACTGTTTTAGTCTCCATTTCACTTTTGTAAACCTTTGTCCATAGCTCTCCAATGGCTTTACATGTCTTCTGAATTTTCTTCAATCATCTAGTGTTAAGTTAGGTTTGTATAGCACTTACAAATCTCTCTTGTGACTATTTAAAACATCCTTATGACCATGCTCCAAATCTTGTTATCCATTATATTATTTTTACCTTGTAGGACTAGAAAATCAAAGATCTAATACCAATTGTAATGTACCCTTTTTGGGATTGCCTAAATCTTGTCTAAGCGCCTTGTAAATATTAAGTTAGCTGACTTTCTCTCTTTGGATGCTGGTCACTGCTCTTTTGTGAGTGTCATTGCTCAATGGTTTGATCTTCTTTGATTGATGCCTTGGTATGGGTGAGTAATGATTGATAAGTCCTGCTCAATGCTCGGAATGAATCCTCATTTATACTCTATTGGTGGAAGGGTAACCACCTTTCATAAGGATTAAGTCACCACTCTTCATTGTTGCATTTGAGAATAATATGCTCTTCCCTAAATTGGTCTCCCTTGGATCTCATCCTCAAAAGAAATCATCTTCCCTTTATATCCTTCAATGTGGGGAGAGTCACACATCTTCATAACGGTTAGAACATTTGACAATTACCATCCTTTTGAAGGGTAACAACCAAATTCCTCATTATTGCTCCATTAATTGCTCCATTAAATGAGTCATTTACACCCTCTGAAAAGGGTCTTCATCATTGCTGCCCCTTTAGAAGTGTCACGTCCTTACTATTTTTTATTTATAGATTCGGTTAGATAAATACGATCGATAAAATCAAATCATTACATGATGTGTTACACTTTTACATTTGATGTCTATCCATTCTCTGTGATATTATTATGAGTATTATTATAATTAATGTTTATTAGACTTGTCTGTGTGTGTGTGTATTAGAAGTTTGTGTTCCTAATGATCCAATAATTATTAATTATAATAATATAGTTAATGAAAACTCTCACTTGACAAAAACTCACCTAGCCCCCGCAAAAAAATGTCATGTCCCCTTCTCAATCTTAGTTCTAGGTGACAGAATTGATCTATCTCCACATCCGGATAGATTAATATCGATTACAGGCAGGATGCTCTCCAGTCACAAAAGGGGAATTTAATTTAATTTATTCTAGGACTTTAATAAGGTGCAGAGCTAAGTCACTTTAATGTTTAAAGTCATTTACTTTATAAATAACTTTAAGTGACTACAGGACGAAAGTAACTTTTAATCGCACATTTTTTGCACGTGGTACTTTTCCCTCATTCTGAGGCTATTTATGCACGAGTTTGCATTGGGATTAACACACAAGAATATTGATAATAAATGCTCATAAACTAACTGGTTACTTGAATGTGACTGGAACTTCTTAAGGACGAAAAGCCTTAAGAGTATTAGCAAAATCTGGACGTAGCCCTAGTACTTTGCCATCTTTGCAATTTAAAAATTATAGTTGTGCAATCTTCAGGAGAACCGACTGAAATTTTAGAGATAGGGAAGCATGATTGTTAACAGCAGTGCCTCACGTTGTAGGTGAGTGGAGCTAAGTGCAAGTTTATCAGCTCAGTGATGGAAGTAAGTTTATTTTGTTTGCAATCTGGGTTTTGAAGGTAAATCTGTTTCCTTACTAGAGTCAGAGTTTATCCACTAACAGTAGTGGTATCAGCGGTTTGAGAATCAGTAGCAGGTTTGTTTCAACGCAGCAAATATAATCAGTCTAGAGGCAACATAACACATACTGAAGACACCATGGATGGTGCTGGGATGGAAGTTGCATGCGGGACTTTTACAGGAGTTTAACGGCAAGAAGGGATTGTGTTGTTCACGTCAGTTTGAAGGAATATCCACCGTCGTTCCCAGGCGAAGGGCTTCACGTAGACATCAGTCAGGTAGCACTGCGTATGGAAAGGCCCTGCGCATTCAATCAGTAAGACCCACAGAGGAGAACGTGGTCACATGGGGTCGGGTTTTCCACAGCACGTAAAAGAAAGAAGTCATTAATAGGAGCCACCAGGTTATGTGAATTGGGAGCCGGAACATTTCGTTTGAAGGTAATATCAGTTTCTGGTACCCATGATTGGCATCAAGCACGCGCGCACAGTCCAGACATTAAGTTTGGTATTTTCACCACCAATCGACAGAGTCACGACTCACTAGGAGTGCTATCGCAGGTCTGGGTTGGAACAGGTGACCTCATTCTTTTCCTTGTAAACTCTTTGCTTCCATTATAACAGTTGTGAATATACTTGCGGATTCAAGGTTATATTATAACTGTAATTGTAACAGACCAAGCTTATGCTTATGTATTCAAGTTAATGTGGGAACTCGACTGATGGGACATTGTTCTCAAACTGTTTGATTAAATGTCACTTTGCTGGGAGTCATAATATAAAAGAAATTTGTTGACAGAGACATAACTGAACTTCATTGACTGTGGTTATTCTAATTGTTAAAGGGGGGTTCATTGTCTAACGCAATGTAACGAGACTCGGACTTGGCTCGGACTCGTCAAGGGTAACTTGACTCGTGACCCAGCTCTGACTCGTGACTCGGCTCGGCAAAGTGAAAAATCCTCGAAATTTTGAGATTTTTTAGGATTTAAAGAACATTCCATGCACCCAATATTGAATAAAGTGTAAAGACACAATAACATCATTAAATAGAAGATAATTTGATCATAATGCACATGCCACATACTTAAAGGTAAAAACTTAAAACTTAAAAGTCAAACATCGATTACATATGTATAGTACTACAAAGTTACAAACTTACAAAGGTAAATTGCTAAAAGTAAATACTATATTACTAGTAATTAAAGTCAAACTAAGATAAATCCATGCAAACCATCAAAATGTATATGTATTATCATTTATGCATTATGAAATCCAACACATCAAGATTCAATAGTCATCATCAAATTCAAATGTTCCAAATGCTGATCATATATTAAGTTACTGGTAAACTGTTAATCAAAAAGTTAAAACAAGACTATAAGTCTACAGCTATGGCTCCTAGTCGGAGTCCTCATCATCATCCTCATCCTCAAGCTCATCCTCATCATCATCGTCATCCTCATCCTCATCCCCAACCTCAGCCTCAACCTCAGGCTCAGGCTCAGTATAATCTACAAAATACCTCTTAGTAAGGCGTCTAAGGTAGGTCCTGGATGTCTCAGTAGCCATAGCATCAGCTCGTGAGGTGCCTCTAGGATCAACTGTACTCTCTGCCTCTGGCTCTGCCAATGTTTGTGAGGTGCCACTAGGAACAACTGGAGCTCTCTGGTCCTCTGTTGCCATAGCCACAGCCTCAGCCTAGCCCTCTCTATCTGCCTGGTCAAGCCACTGTAGGTCGTCATCATCAAAGACAAGATCAGTAGCCTCAGTGATCCAACCAGACTCTGGATCAACCTCCTCTAGAGTAATCGGAGAGGTGTCACTATCCAAAATCTCCCTGATCCTAATGCGCAGGTTGTAGTGCACAAAGACTAGACTATTCATTTTCTGCACAGACAACCTGTTATGCCTCTTCGAGTGGATGTGCTCGAACATGCTCCAGTTGCACTCACATCCAGAAGCGCTACTTGGCTGGCTCAAAATGTGGATGGCGATTTGCTGAAGGTTTTTGGTTGAAGGCCCAAACATTTGCCACCATCTATCTGAATTTTGAAAAAAGGATAACAAAAAAATATTAGTCTCATTTCAAAATTTGAACTTTAAGTTTAAAGCTAGAAATTTAGAAACTAGATTGTGTAAGGCTTAAGCTGCAATCTTTACCTGGCTGCATTTTGTACGAGCTACTTTGCAAATTTGACTTGAAAAAATGAGCCCTGATGCATTATTATAGGCATCCATCTCAAGCAATATATTTGTGGGATTAAGGGACATCTTCGATACCACTATGTATAGGCCACTAAGAACCTCCTCATCTGCCTTGAAATCATCAAGGAAACGGTATGCCGGATTGAAGTAATAGGCTGCTGCGTGGATGGGCTTATGAAGCTGATTTTGCCATCTCTTATCAATTATGTCCCAAATAGGGCCATAGTTTTCCTCAACTCCTACATATTTGGCCTTAATAGTCTCCTTGACCCTATCCATGCCCTCATAAATGTAGCCCATAGAGGGCTTCTCGCCATCAACAACTCGTAGGAGGGCTACAAGGGGCTCGGTGATCTACAAAACAATTAAACAAAAAAACAATTTAGTGAATGATGAAACTTTGCAAAGTTGCACAATGAAAATAAAACAAAAATATATATGAGACAAATTATGTAATGCCCCACCCGGAGATCCTTGGAAACAAGGATGAAATACAAGCCAAGAATTTTTTTTTTACAAGTATGAATGCACATGACAACATCATACAGGGATCACAATGATCGCAACGGAAGACTTCACCACCATCCTGGCAACCAACGAATCTCCAAACGCCACTACCAAACTGACACACACAAACAAAGCCAACAACGACAACGCACATGATGAGGGCACAAGAAACAACCACTCATCAACAAAACACCAAGTTGGGGTAAAATGCAGAAACTTGAAATCTGGCTAAGCCTGAAATCCTGAAGCCCTAAAAATTGGCTAAGTCTGGATTTCTGAAGCCCTGAAATTTCCTAGAATCCATAACTTATCTCTGAGAGGTCTGAAACCTATCTCAAACGATTTGTCGCATATATTAAAATATATCTTAAGTATAAGAAATATTCATTTGTGCATAGAGAAGCAGTTGCTGAGATGCTTTTCCTTCTGTTACCTGAGAAAAGCAGAAGCAATCCATTGCAATTATTGAAAATTATCTCCAATATTGCCCCGAGTTATGCTTTTGAAAATATTGGTTGCTTGTATGCTCATATTTAGATTTCTTATTTTCTGCATACCACATTGACTTCATAGCTTTATATCATTTGCAAATGCATTGATGCTTATTTGTGAAGTGTATGTGCCTAACAAATACTTTTAGCATAGAAGGTAGTAGATTAGTTAAGGCTTCTAGTCCATAAAGTATTAGGAAATTGCTACACTCTATTAATTATGCCAACAATTTTAAATCTATTCTTATGAATATTTGTATTGTGTGATTTTCAGTTGGGTTTTTTCAACATGGTAGACAACTTATCTCCACTAGAGACACCTGCAGAGAAGCTTGTTCATGGTGTCATAGAGATTGAGAGGCCTTGTCTGTGGTAAGTAAATAGGAACTGTGACATTCTTGTTTCACAATTTGATGATATAGCTAGCTAATATGTTTCAGGGTGCCACATGGTAAGTCCTTGTTGTAGTTTAATGAGTTATTTCTTGACTGTCACAGAGGTTGGTGCTGCTATGTTTTATTATCTAAGATCTTTCTATTATTATTAAGCTTTGTTGAGAAATTGGATTGCTCGGCGAGTGTTGAGAGTTGAGAAACTTGAGTGTTGGTTCCCGAGTGCTATCTTGTATTGTTCAATATTGTTTCTATTATTTTTATTCATCTCAAGCCCAAAGAATCTCTATGGCCAACTGCTAGATGCATTGCTGCTCAAGTGGTATCTTGTATTATCTAATATATATTCTATTATTTTATTCATCTCAAGCCCAACAAATTATGGCCAACTACCAATTCATTGGTGCATAGAGCAGCAGCTGGTGAGATCCTTTTCGTTCTGTTCCCTTAGAAAAGGCAAAAGCCTTTGCAATTATAAAAAATTCTCTCCAATTTCCCCCCAAGATATGCTTCTTTTGAAAATAGTTGTTGCTAACTAGATTTTCTGTTATTTGGGTTGGTTGTACGTGCTGAAGAGAAAAAGAACACCTAATATCTTAATGTTGATCATATCAGAGATGGTGTTTTGGGAGGAGCCAGAGGATGGAAATTAAAGAATTGTATCGCTGTGTGAAAGCTGTTAGAAATAACATTCCATGATCCAGTTGGAGGTTCTTAAAACAGTCATTAGTTGGAAATACTATTATGTTTTTTTTTTTTTTTTTGCATTTTCATTTTCACTCATCCAGTATGTTGCATGTTGAATCTAATGAGTGCTGTTACAACAACAGTACAATTTAAAAATGTTTGGACTTAAAAAGACAAAGACTAATCATCAGACACCATATTTAAGCACAAAATATGGTTTCTAACACTCCAAAGACCAATATTGAGAGGAAAGGGTTTCTGTGGGTACATGCATGGTCAGCTAAGAAATTAAAATTGGGGATGGGACTCCTTATTTCTTGCATCACAACAGCCAATGCACAAATTATTTCAGAATTGCACTTTTCAGCTTGCACCCTGCCATTGAGTGCCCAGTCCTCTTCAACCAAATCAAACACATTTCCCAAATCCACTAAGAATCTGCCACTTTCTTGTTTTGGTCACAAGAGCTAGGTTGTGCTACTGCTGATTGCTTGAGGTTATCAAGCAATGCTTGATTTTGATGAACATTGGCTTAAGCCCCTTGCAATCAATCTGTCAGCTGTCAATTGTCTTGCTACAAGCATCTTGTTTTAGAGCCTCTGCATGTTCATGTGTAAAGTAGTCTTCTTTGCACCAATCTCCTTTTCTCCTCTAATCCCCTTTGTAATCATTTTACATTTTCGGCAAACTAGAATTCACTTGTATTTACTGCTACAAAGCCTGAATTTTGAACGCGTGAATGAGGCCATTCAATAAGGTCTCCAGTTAGTGGCCTGCAATTTCAGTTCAAGATGGCCATGAATTTGTCAAAAGATTCTACTTGGGGCTGGAAGGCGACTGCTAGGATCATGCTGAAGAAGATCAACCAAGTCTGGAAACACTCGTGAAGTTTCCAAAACATTTCCTCAGATAATTATTCAAGTGTAATGGTCTAGGTAGACTTCCTTCTTATCAAAATCAACTTCCTTACAGCATCCAGCCATTCTTAGTTTTCTGGCTGGATTGGATTATATGTCTCTGAACAGAACCATATTAAGGCTGCCATGGGAACGTTTCTGTACAGATAATGAGTTGTCAGAATCATTTAGGAAGATTCACTGCTTTCCACGCCAAGTCTTTGATCAAGGGAGGTGAATAGGTAATAGACAGACTTCCTTCTGAAGGAGTTGAGCTTCGTAAAATACCTGTTCATAATGGTTATAAAGATTTGGGTTTTTCAGCTTATAGATCTGTGTAGTGTTGTAAAGGTATAGAACTCCAGCGACCTGTTGATAATGAACAATCAAATTTCATAAATCTGAGATATAAAAAAGAAGTCCAAACGTTACAAGAACAAGCTTGGCAAACAAATGGTTATAATATATCCAGTTTGGATATATCTTGTGTGATATTGAGGGAAACTATTGTCCTGGTCTCTCTATCTTCTCTTGCATGATTCTTCTTGATGCCTGGATATTCAGTGCTTCATTATGTTACTTGAGCAATTCAAGCATCTATATCAAAAGGACCAGTAGTATGGAAATGTGAACCCATCTATTCTACTGCTCTTGCAGATGCTCATTTGGATTACAGTCTGATATATCAATTTCAAGTGTCAGGCCTCAACATGAAATGCTATTAACCATAAAGTACACTTTTATCTTGTTTTTTGCCTATTAACAATCTTAGTTCCAAATGTTCCACTTTTTCATGACTCTGCAATGGAAAAATACCTAATGGCTGGTTTATTTTCATAAGTTTGTCAGGAATCAATTTCAGATCTCTCAAGCAATTGTCTTTTTTACTGAGTCTGGAACTCAAGCTCAGATTACTTTCAAAACAAGTACACCATCTCTTTTGTTAAGCATTTCTTCCACTAACTTTGTTTCTGGACAATCTTCCTTTTCCAATCAATCATCCTTTTCTTATTGCGAGGAATCTTTCCAGAAAAAGGGTTATTCATTGAACCCTGAAGAAAGACAGATATATCTTGGGGCATATAAAAAGAAAATTGGGTCCTCCAAATTTGATTCTTCTAAGCCAGAATGTATCAAAAATGGTTTTCGTTCTTTGCAATATTGTTGATGCCATCTTCGCTTTCATGAGTAAACTGAGAATGCAATCCCTATAAGAATGCTCTCTAGAGAAATTGTTGAATTCTTCAAAGAGAACGATGGCGAGTATATTGTTTAGATTCCATTTGGCCCTAGCTATCATGAGGGCTTATTCACCAAATTTTAAGATTTTTCAAAATATGCCACTCAAGGTCAACTTCCAAGCCACTATTTGGCCTTAGAGGGGGTGTGGTCCCTATCAAATCCCCAATCAATATCAATAGTGGTTAAAGCCTGCAGAATTGGACTCACTTTTATGTTCAGAAACAGAACATCTTGATGACTGATGAGAAGTATGAAGCAATAAAGAGGAAGCTTCTCTTATATTCAGGTTGAACAAGCCTCTCTACCTCCTAAATCTCTTCTCCAAGTCAGCTCATTGAACAACTGAGGAATACCTCAATGCTCAAATCCATAACTTATATACTAATCTGCATTATGATTACCATCATGCCAAAAAAGACCATGAAGCATGGTGGAAGAAAACAACATGCTATACTCAGGCTGTTACATCAGACTTTTCTAAGCTCACAGTTCAGCTCAACACAAACAAGCAGAAGATTTCTGAAGTACACAAGACCAGAAAAACCATTGAAGGCTATAGTACTTCACTAGAATCTGGGTGTGAGACTATCAACATAGACCCAAGTACTGTCAGTAATCAGACTGTGGAAGTATTAGAAGTGGAAATCTGGTACTTCACTAGAATCTGGGTGTAACACTATCAACATAGACCCAACTACTGTCAATAATCAGACTGTGGAAGTATTAGAAACAGAAGAAAATTGAATTTTTCTGTGAAGGTCAGAAGGTTCAGTCTCGCTTTCTTCCGAATTTGTCAAAAGCTCGTTCAGTTGCCATTACATCTGCTAAAAACCAACCAGTGAAATGTAGGAGTTGACTCGTTCACAACCATTGCTAAAATTTCTAAAAGAAAAAATAAATAATCCAGAAACTGTTATCTTTGAGGTGAGAATGGCTGAGACAAAGTAGAACGTGAAGAAAGGAATGCGAAATCTTAGAGTTTCCTACAAACTAATGTATAGAGTCCAGGAATTCAGCTACCTGGGCCAAACTTTGATACGTTTGACCCCTTTCAAAATAGAAACAGCTATAAAAGCCCTAGTAGCATGAGTATCTCATGCAGTTTCCCTAGCAGAACTCTCAAGATGATCTAATTTCTAACAAAGGTTAATGGATTTACTTGCAATGCCCAAAAATTGTTGCGACAACTCCATCCTTATCAAGACCAATCAGTTGCTCAAGGCATTCAAGTCATAAAAAATAGATCGATTAAATAATTTGTTGACCAAGTTAAAAGTTTAAAATTCTCCAAGCCTTGCATTTGAATGCTTTTCTTGAAGGTAAATGCTGCGATCTCACAAAATTTGAATAATATGTAAGATAAATGTTGTATACTCATTACTTAAGCAGTGGAGAACAATGGAAAGGCTTGGGCAGCAGAAAACCAAGATGACGAGGGTCATGCTTCCTCTGTCTCTACAAAAACAGTCCCGGTTGAAACAAGCAGAAATAGCTTGCTGGAGGATACTCTGCCCAGCTGTCATGGCTGCACAAAAATAAAGAAATCACTTAATTTGACGGAAATAATAATCAAAATAAATGAATCCGATCAAGACAGCAATTTCCCAAAATAAAAGATAATTAAAATGTAGTTAAGGCTCAAGATTTTTGACTCTTTGAACGAGCAAAATACGAAAAGACATTACACCACTCTCATATGGGAAGGTTTATAAGGGATAAGGATTCATTTGAAATAAAAAAATAAGCATTCAAGAAAGATCGACATGGAATGGAATTGAAATATTCTCTCTTCTAGTCCATAAAGTTCAATTAAAATTGAAACAAAAGATAGATATGTGAATATAATGCATAATCATTTGCCTGACTATGATTGCTCTCTCATTTCTTAGAAGTAGAGATATTATATTACACATTGCTGCTGTGATAAATATATATATCAGTGTTACTGGGAGTTGTGTCTCCCCCCATTCGAGACGTGTCTCTGAGACTTTTAGAGTCTCCGGAGACTTAGAAAATAGGTGGAGACTTAGTGATGGAGTTTCCTAAAGTTTCCCCGTCTCCAGATGAAAAATTGCAAGTCTCCTGCGCGTCTCATGCAATTCGATTTAAAATAAGAAATATTGAATGGTTTTAATATTTTGTGATAATATTATATTTTCAACCTAAAATGACTATAGTTTTAAAACATTAGAAATGTAAGAACTTTTATTTTGCATTCACGTGGACGACCAAACTTATTTTGCTTCACGTGGATGAAGGTTTCAAACTCCAGACTCTAGACGCACGACAAACTTTAAATAAATGCTTTATTTCTCCTGCGCGAGGCTCTATTGTTCCATGGTTTACTGTTAGTGTTTATTGCTCCCATGCGAGGCTCTGTATTGTTCCATGGTTTACTATTTTTTTCTCTTGCGCGAGGCTCACCTGTTTATTGTTTTAAGTTTTGTGACCTATGTTGTTTGCATAAGTTTCGAAATTTATTTAACATTTCCATGTAGAGAGGGGCCATGCAAGATTCAGATTATTGTTTGCAAAATACAATAGAGATTAGGCTTAACGAGATAAATTTGAGGTAATTGACGCTGCCTTTGAGATAAATTTGAGATTTGAGAAGTATGCATGAATCCTTGAAGTAAACCCGCAAACCCTAATTTGAGCCATAACTGACACTGCCTTTGAGAGAAATTTGAGATTTCAGAAATAAGTTAATAAATTTGAGATTTGAGAAATATGCATGAATCCTTGAAGTAAACTTTCAAGTCTAAATCTGAGCCTGGACCTGAATCCAATCTTGTAATGCTATTCCCATTTGTGTAAACTATAAACCGAGGAAGAAGAATGAAGATTGTGAGGGATGCTCCTACTTTTGGGTCTCCTAGATTTAACCATACAATAAACAAGCCATTACCAATGCTATTTTATTTTTATTTTTAACATTTTATAAACAATATACTGTCTGATTTGCACTTGTTTTTAATCTAGTTTCTTTTTAACATTTTATTTTCTTTGTGCAAAATGTTAGGTGGGGGAAGATTCATGTGGAAATACTGTGATTGTATTTCTGGGAGTAAAGGTACCAGTGGAACAACTAAAATCAAATGTAGTCATTGTCCAAGAGAATGGCAAGGAACTTACACAAGGGTGAAGGCTCATTTCCTTAGTATACCTGGAAAAGGTGTTGAGCCTTGTGAAAATGAGGCAATACGTCTTGAGACCATGAGTGATCAAGAAAGGGTTGATGGGAGAGTATATCTAAATGTTAGCTCCTCTCATGCTTCAATAGGAGGGACACTTGCTAGCACCATTGTTGAAAGCTCACTCTTTGAATAGCGATGCAATAGATAAAAATGCATCATCTAGTAGAGGTGTGGCAGCACAACATTCACAGACACACAAGAGACCACACATTGGTAGCTCAAACCCCATTGAAAGACTTTTTGATCTGCAAGGCCAAGAATTAGTTGATGCAACGATTGGACGGTTCTTTTATGCAAATGGAATACTATTTAATGCTCAACAGTAGGGTCTAGCAAGCTGAACACTACTATAATCGATAAAGAAAAACTTCGATTAGAGCAACAAGCATTACCATTGAAAAGAGTGTGGGCTTCTGAAGGTTGTAGTATCGTGATGGATGGGTGGACATATACTAGGAATCGTCCCCTACTCAATGTCATGGTAACATGTACCAAAGGGCCTTCTTTTCTGAAGGCAATTGATTGTATTGGACAAGAAACAAATGTTGATTATCTTCATAACCATTTATGTGATAACATTGAGGGGGTGGGAGCATCACATGTGGTGCAAATTATAACTGATGCTGCCCATGTTTGTAAAGCAGCAGGTTTAATGGCGCAAAAGAAGTACAACCATATTTTTTGGACACCCTGTTGTGTGCATTCATTGAATAATGCACTAAAGGATATTGGCAAATTCCAGTGGATTTTAGATCTCATAGAAAAGGACAAATGAATTCAGATGCTAATATGTAACCATCCCCATATACAAGCAATTTATTAGAAATATGCCAAAGTGGAACTTTTGAAACCAGCTGAGACAAGGTTTGCATCTTATTTTATTCTTCTTGACCGCCTTTGTGAAGTCAAGTGAGCATTTAGTTCCACCGTTGTTGGTGATGCATGGGATTCTTGGAGATAGTCTTCATCGGATACTGCACTTGAGGTGGGATGTTTGGTTCTTGATGATTACTTTTGGGCTGATGTTAGATTTGTTGTGATATTTATTAGCCCCATTTTTGAGGTGATCAAATTTGTAGACTCAGATAGGCCATGTTTAGGGGAGATGTATGAGGAAATGGATTCCATGTGTGAAATACTCAAGACAATAACAAATGCTAGAGATCCTTCTTTATATAATTTGATAGAAGAAAAAATATGGAAGATGGAATAAACTGAACACACCCCTTCATTGTGCAACATTTTCCTTAAATCCTAAATGGCATAATACAAGAGACACCATTAAGAGGGCTCCACATGAGGATAGAGGGGTCATAAATGGGTTTTGGGCTGCCATAAAAAAAATTAATGGTCGAGGTGATGAGGTTTCAGTTATAAGGAGTCAATGGAATAAGTTTTCACGTGGGCAAGGTGATTTTGCTTCAGTAGAAGCTTTATATGATATGCAAGCAAAAAAAGACTCCAAAGTTGCAATCATTTGCAATAAGATTGCTGTCACAAGTGGCTAGTTCTTCAGCTAGATACAAAAATTGGAGTACTTATGGTTATAAACATTCATTAAAGAGAAATTGATTGGGGTTAAAGAAAACAGAGAACCTTGTATATATTCATAGCACACTTCTCCTTCTCTCTCGTGTTGATCCTACATAAATGGAGGGTCCCTTAGTGAAATGGGACCAAATTGTACATGATGGAGTTGCTGCAATAATGGAGGAAGAAGTGGTTGAACCAAATAGGCTTAATGAATTGCCCCCAGTTGTACTACCATCAGAGGAGCCTGTGTTGGAGAGTGATGATTTTCATTGTGCAACATTTGCCTTAAATCCTACATGGCATAATACAACAGAGGCAATTAAGAGTGCTCCACATGAGGATAGAGGGGTAATTAAGGGGTTTTGGGCTGCAATAAAAAATATTTATGGTCGAGGTGATGAGGCTTCGGTTATAAGGAGTCAATGGAATAAGTTTTCATGTGGGTAAGGTGATTTTTCTATAGTGGAAGCTTTATATGATATGCGAGCAAAAAAGGACTACTAAGTTGCAATCATTTGCAATAAGATTGCTGTCACAAGTGGCTAGTTCTTCAGCTAGATAGAGAAATTGGAGTACTTATGGTTTTATTCATTAATTAAAGTGAAATTGATTGGGGTTAAAGAAAACAGAGAACCTGGTGTACATTCATAGCACACTTCTCCTTCTCTCTTCTCGTGTTGATCCTGCATATCCACATAGCTGTCCTTTAGCAAAATGAGACCAAATTGTACATGATGGAGTTGCTGCAATAATGGAGGAAGAAGCGGTTTAATCAAATGGCCATAATGAATTGCCCCAAGTTGTACTACCATTAGAGGAACCTGAGTTGGAGAGTGATGATTTTCTAGATAGCATGATAGTTGAAGACTTGGAGATAGATGATCATGGCCTTATGGAGAAGATAGATACTAGATAGATTCTGATTTTTATTTACAACTCAGTTTTTTGTTTTCATATCATTGATTTAGCATCAAACTACATCTTTTTGAATTTCAAATTTCAATATGTAATAAATCTAATGATATCTTCAGTGATACTGATAATTAATCTGATACAATGATGATCATATGCAATATCTAGAAATCAGATATGACTATGAGATATGAAATGTGTTTTTAATTTTTTTGAAATGTGCAAACGTCTAATGTTGAATGCTCATAATTATAACTTTTCATTATTCTTGTTTTCAAAGCATTGTTTTTTATGAATCTATGGTACTTCTTAAGAATTTTAAAATATATTTAAAAAAAATTGACATCTCCAAAAATACCCTCGTCTCCTATTTGGAAAATAGTTGTATCGGTACTAGTACTAGTTTCAATACTAGAGACCCCAGTCTTCCCGTCTCCTAGTAACACTAATATATATATATATATATATATATATATATATATATATAGAGAGAGAGAGAGAGAGAGAGAGAGAGAGAGAGAGAGAGAGAGAGAGAGTTCTATTTGCCTATTCCTTAGTCATTCACTATAGCATTTTAAGAGGATAGGTAGGTGTTGAGCAGGGAGAGGTAGAGTAAATCCTCACAAGGTAGGTGATGGGTAAGGATATGCATTTTCCTTGAGGGAAAATTCTTGAGATGGTTGTGAACATGCATTCACAATACCTTGAGGGAGCTTGCTTGTAAATTAGCGTTCAAGCACCCTATGACAAGTAAGTCCCCATCTTCCCTAGGGTTGATGCTTATGAGAGAAGTTAGGAGTTGGGGCTTAAGTATGATAGTTGTTGAATGCATCACGAATCATTTGTTGTTTCTTAATTCAATTAGCTGTTGAAGTCATATATGTCAATCATTGGAAATGGGCATCCCCCTAGTAGAGAGCATTACAGAGACTAAGTAAATCACCATTTCCAAATGAAATCAAAACCCTAGTTGGAGGGTAAATCAAGTAAAGTTGAAAACAAATTTGCAAGTTTGAATTAATGAACTGACTAGGTACACATAGCAATTTACAAGAGGGTGGGTGATCTAAGTATAACAACTCGTTGAGATGAAGCCTCAAGATAAGCTAAAAATAACAACCAAGACTTCTAAAAAAGGAAGTGTAAAAAAGATATGTAAATGACCTTTAGAAGAATACTAAAAGTAGCAAAATAGGCTAATGACACTCTATTAACTACACCAAGTGGCCCTTAAATAACAATTTATTTTAGGATTGAGACCTGGTGAGGATATCTATAGTTTAGTCCTTAGTGGGATTATGCTACAACATTACTGACCCATCTTCGACAAGCTTCTAGATGAAATGACAATGATGACACATGCTTGGTGTATTGTATTCACGAAAGACTAAATTTTTGGCAAATTTTAGCACCCCTTGATTATAATGGAACAAGGGAGTAGGTCCTCCTTGATACATGTGCATGTCAAAAATCATCCTTTGAAGTTAAATTGCCTCACAAGTTGTCTTAAGAGTTTCCTAATATTTTGTTTTAGTTGAGGAAAGAGCAATTGTCTTCTACTTTATGCTGGTCCATGTGATTGGAATTGTGCCAAATTGAAACCATACCTAGGAGTGGACTTTTTGTCATGAACACAACTTGCGCAACATAAGTTTGTAAAATCAAGGACCCTAGGATCTTTTTCTTTTGCTATACAAAATGCCAAACGCAAGGGTACCCTTCACATATCTCAACACATGCTTTGTTGCAATACAATGTTCATCTTTTGGGTCATTAAGCGTGAGATGTAGTTTACAACATAAGTGATGTCAGGTCTAGTGACAGTGAGATAGATGAGGCTTTTCACTAGTTGTCTAAACATTGGTGAACTCAATTTGGCTGATTGCTTCAACCCTTTCTCCATAGGTGCAGATGCAAGTTTGTTATAATGCATCTGAACTTATCTACTAGACTATTGGCATACTTTGATTGAAAAATGAATATGGTGCTAAACCTCATGACAAAACTATATTTGACATGCTCAACCAAATGTGGGGCACTATTGAAAATGATTGGACCATCAACATAGATGACAAGAAGAATCTCGCCACTAGCATGCTTGACATACTAATTGGAATCAGAAGCACTTTGCTAAAAGTTTTGATCAACCAAATACTTATCAATCTTGATGTACTATACATGAGCAGTCTATTTGAGGCCACAAAGTGCATTTACCAATTTGCTTAACTTATTGTACTTATTGACAATCTTGGCCCTTCACATATTTCCATATATGCTTCGTTGTGACATAATGTTAAGCTTTTGAGGATGTCATGAAGAGAGAATCATAGCCTAAACATTGATTCATTGCAACACTAGTTCCTTGAACATAATTCATCCACCACTAGTGGATTCAATTTGGTTGATATCTTCAACCCTTTCTCCATTGTTGTAGATGTAGGTTTGCAATCTTGCATTTAAAATATATCCATTAGACTTTTGACATACTTTGACTAAGAAATGAGTATGGTGCTATCTGTTTGCTAAACCTTTTATGCTAACAATAATGGAGAATTCCCAAATCTATCATATCAGAAGTCAGGCACAAACTTTCTCTGACCTACTCAACCAAATGTGGTGCACTACCAATAATGATTAGACAATTAACATACGAGAAGAAGATTTTCATTACTAGCATGCTTGACATAAAAATTAGGGTTAGGACTGCTGAAAGTTTTGATCAACTAAATATTTAATCCCGATGTACCATGCACAAAGAGCTTGTTTGAGGTCATGTAACGCTTTTACCAGTTTGCATACCTGGAGTTATTTACCAACAACTTGAAACTTGGAGGCTGCATCATATAGACTTGTTCCTGAAAATCATACATTGAGGAAAGCACTCTTGAAATCCATCTAATGAACTTTCCATTGAAATTAAGTTGAAAGACTGAGTAAAAGCTGGATGGTGCTCATTTAGTTGTGGGAGAAAATGTCTCCTCATAGTTGATGCCATTCTTCTTTGAAAACCCTTTAGCTACTAACCAAGCCTTGTACTTATCAAGAGTGCCATCAAACTTATAGTTTATTTTATACACCCATGGTGGAAGATCAAACAATACCCAAGTATTGTTTTCTTAGCTCTAAAGACTCTAATGTTCAATTGCCATAGCGTGTTCCCACTCAGATATACTTTTAGCCTTTGAATGTGTTTGAGGCGTATAAACAATTTGAATATATGTCATAAGAGCAATTGACTCTGTTATGCTGCTTGCTCTTATTCTTAGCTGATCTACCTTTAATAAGTTCATTGCAACAAAGATCACTAATGGTCTTGGCCCACCACTTAGGCCAAAGAGTTGAATCAACATCTATTGTAGGAGGAACAACAACATGATCTTTGGATGTAGATCTTCAATGTCTTGTGAAGTGTTGTGGCGCAATGTCATTCCTAGGAGACTCCACAACTTGAGAGTCATCGGAATCCCTTCCTTTAGGTGACTTGAATGGAAATTGAATGCCCAAATTTGTATCAGAGGAGGATGATTCTTAGGACTCAAAATAGGTGAAGGTTTAAGTGACCCTCGTGCTTCATAAAACATATGTTGACTTAATATTTAAATGATTAGTGCCAATATCAATCAATTGATAAGCGTTATGATTACCATTATCTAGTGAACATCAATTTCTGGGTCTTGTAACCCAAGATTTCTGTGGGCTCATCTTCTAAACGTCATGTGTGCGAGATCTATTTTAGAAGATAAATTGCAATATAGATTGCTTTCACCCAATTTGTTTTCAAACATTTCTATGCTCCAACATAGATTGAGCCATCTCAGTGAATACATTTTTTGCACTCAACATCAGTGTGTTGACGGGTGTAAGGTGTGGTAAGTTGCTTCATGCGATGATGCACAAAAGTTGGAGAAATTAGATTGCTTCCACCAAAAATTTCTTTTGAACATTTCTATACTCCAACATAGATTGAGTTGTCTTAGTGATTGTACAATTTCTACACTAAACAACATTTTTGTATTGAAGGGTGTAAGAAGTGGTAAGTTGATGCCATGTGATGCACAAAAGTTGAAGAATTTTGAGCAAAGTTCTCCACCTTTGTTGGATCGGAGATTGTCTATCTGACAACTTGACTCCTTTTCTAATGACTTCTGAAACATGTTGAACACCTTTGACTTATGTTGAAGGAAAAAGTCCACATTTTCTATTGAAATCATCAACAAACAATAAAAAATACTTATATGCAGTGACTGATAGAATTTTCACGTGTCCAAATATTTACATGAACCAACTGCAAGAACTTGGTTGCCCTTCAATGGTCATCATTTGGAAATAGAGTTTGACATTGCTTTTCAAATTGACAAGTTCTGCATACTCCATGATTTTGTGTTTGAATCTTGGGTAATTCAACAATTGGTCCCTCTCAAAGTAATGGAGGGAGATAATGAATATTTAAGGTGCCCATATTGTTGATGCCAAAAAGATTGCTAATTGAAGTACTTGTGGTTGTCATGGCTTGCACTTGAGAATAACTCATATCGAGAAAAGACCATGATCCTCAAAACCTACAACTATTATAGTGCAAGGCTCCTCATCAATAATACTACACTTTTGCAAACTGAAGATGACATCAAATTGTGGATATTAAAGCATAATCTAATGAAATGACAACAAATTGAACTCCATACATAGGAATAACAAATCTCTTCCTTTAGATGAAACTTGACTATTTCCCTTTCGGCAAGAGAGTTTACTTTGCCTCCTAAAAAGATGATAGAATTTGTGAAAGGTGTGAACTCTTGGACCACCTTGTTAGTTTCTCACAATCGTTCTTCATATGACCAAACTTGCAATAATAGTTGCATTAAATACTTTTATTCTTGGAAGAATCTCGAGGTCGTCCTTGTCCTTTATATTGGAAGGCTTGTGTATTACTTTTATGCTTATTCAAGACTTTGGTTACGAAGGCCACTTATTCATTAGAGGAACGAACTAGCATTGCTTCCAAACTATTGCTTTCACCTATCCTACTTGCTTTTTTTAGAGGTCAAGAAATGTTAGATGAACACTAGTAGAAGTTATTTTGAGTGCCTCAATGAAATGCTCGTGGAATTGGGGCATTGCTTCCAAACTATTGCTTTCACCTATCCTACTTGCTTTTTTTAGAGGTCAAAAAATGTTAGATGAACACTAGTAGAAGTTATTTTGAGTGCCTCAATGAAATGCTCGTGGAATTGGGGCATTATTTTCAACATGATCACTATCATATCTTCTTGATCCATCTTGTTGCCAATAGCTTGCAACTAGTCATTGATGTCCACTATCTTTATAAGATGTCCTTGAAGAGATCCTCTCATCCATAATGATAGAAAACAAAATATTCTTCAGAAAGAAAGCTCGACTCTTGTTAGCCATTTAATGAAGATCCTTTAAGAGTTTCTAGATCTCTTTAGTTGTTTTGAATGACGACCCCTAATAAAGTTGATCATTAGTAATAAAATTTTTACTAAGCATTACGACTTCCTGATTGCACTCATTAAATTTGTCTTGGTTCATTCCAGTTGCTGAAGGATGTGTTTTAGTACCTAGAAATATCTTCTCAAGGCATCGATATTTAAATCATGCACTACTTCCATGTGTTGTAGTTGTGGCCATTGAACCTCTAATTGCCCTCTAATGTTGGTAACCGACGCCATTGTGAGCACTGTGGTCGAAATGGCCATCCACATGAAGACACAAAAATTGAGGCAAAAACTATTGATCAACTAGCATAGGGATCATTTTTAAAAATTCAGTCTAAAATTAAACTCTAGCATAGATTTTTCAATGAATGATGCTTGCACTTGTAGGAAACCCTATCCCACGAGAATTTGCACAGTTAGTTTTGGCATGGGAGGAGAAAAACACAAACACAAACACAAACAACACTGTTCCAATATTGATACCTCCAAAACCGATGGCTCCAAAAGCCCTTGAGTAAAAAAATTCAGAAAAGGTTTGGTGGAAAAATGTTTTATAGTTATACCTTTTTACCATGAAGACTAAATTGCATGCTTGAATTAATGAATTCACCAGGTAGATATAGCAACGTACAAAGAGGGTGTTCTAAAATGAAAAACTCGTTCAACTGAAGCTTCAAGAGAATCTTAAAATATCAACTAAGGCATCTAACAAATGAAGTGTAGGAAAGGTACGCAGATGACCATTAAAAGGAAACCATTAATAACCAACGAGCACACATGGGAAAAAGGAAAGGAAATAAAAGAAAAGGAAATACAAAGAAGATTAATAACAATGCACCAATTACTAGAGATGAAGTAATCGATATTGAATTCTTTGATGGAGGAGTTGACTCTATATGCAATGATGATTGTATTGACATTATGGAATCAAATACATGTGGAAATACAAAGGCTAACATTTGTGATGAGATGACACTTGGAATACACATGGCAATAGAACATGATGATGTAGCAAATCAAGATGACATTATAGAAGAAGATAATAATTCACATAGAAAAGAAGTCTTGAATGATGTTAATGCATAGAAAGATCGACTGCATATACAAAAGATGAAGAAGAGGCCTACAATGAGGAAGACGATTTTGAAAATGTAAATCTTAAAAAGAAGAATGCAAAATTGAAAACACAAATTCAAGAACTATATGAAGCCCCAAAAGAGTCAATTAGAGTAATTGAAAATTCAAAAGAACAATTAGAAGATGTCAAACGATTTCAGAATGATACAATGAGGAAGTGAAATGGAAAGGAAGCGGGTTATGCCAAATTAGAGGAAGAAGTCATCATGCTTAAAAGTGATTTAGAGAAAACCATTGTCAAATTGAATACAAGTCTCAAGTTTGAAAAGAGTTCTGAAATTCTGACTAATACAATTGACAACCCCCAAGGCCATCTTCTAGCAAGATAGGGATAGGATATGAGAGAGGTTCAAAGAGCAATGATTGCAAATTCAAGGGTTTTATCAATGAAGGCAGTAATATGGCAGATTCATCTACGAAAGAGGAAGAACTTGAAAGATATGTTGAAGTGTCAATAAATCCTATCAAAGACAAAGATAGAAAGAAGGATCAAAAGTCAGCCACATTTTCAAAGAATAAGGATAGGAAAGGCAAGCTTTTTCTTCTAGACAAGACCATATATTTAAGCTGCGACATAACCTCTATGGATATTGTTATTCATGCAATTAGTTTGGTCACAGAGCGAAGGAATGCAGAGCACAAAATGAAAGTTTTCATGGATGGAGAAGAAGAAATCATGATGGGCACTTAGTGCACCACGACGGATATGGAGTCATGAAAGCATATAAAGAATACACGAGAAGTTCTACAACGAACAAACAAGAAGGACCTATCTTTGTATGGAGGAAGAAACTTGAAAATGACAGAAAATAATGAAAGTTTGGAGAAGGAAGATAACCAAAGAGGAAGATGAAACCGATGCAAGTAAAATTTGTAGTTCATACACCTCCTAGTTGAGAGGAGAAGCACGAGTTTAGTGGGAGATATAAATGAGACCTTACATTAAACCCTTGGAGAAATGAGTAAGATGGTTCAAGACATGTTGATTGCATTGCTTTGCATTGCATTTTAGAAGAGTATATTCAGGAGATTGAAAAGTTGATTGCATTGATGTCAAAATTTGAAAGAACCTTCAAATATGCATCAAAGACAGCTTACAGGAACATTGAAGAATCCTTCTTAGGGGGAATACGAGAGAACTTTCATAGGGGAGCATTTGATGACTAGCTTTGTTGGTTATCCCTTTGCCATTGATAGCAAAGGGGGGATAGATAAAGAAAGGACGAAAGTAGAAAGACATTAGGAAGTATTGCCATCAATGACTAAGGGGGAGATTGATGAAAGTATTGTCATTGATGTCAAGGACATCATAAGTACAAACAAATCTATAAAGCATTATCAATTTCAAAGAGATGAAAAGCGAAAGACATATCTAAAAAAAATGGAAGACTATACATTGATTCATAATAAAGGCAGAGGCAGTAATAATGTTCATACAAATTTAAAGAGGCATATATATATTAAGTTGGAAAATACATATTTGGATATCATTTACAAGGATGCTTATTAAAGGTGAAGATAATATAAACACACAACTATATAGCAGACGGGAACAGGGCAAAGACAAGTCAAAGGAATAAAGAGGATGCAATAATATTACAGTCAAACCTGCAAGAATAAATAGCAGATATTTAATTGATTATACATTAATTTAGAAAGAGACAACAGAAACAATGATCAGACTACAGGGAGAATATAGCATATAAATTTGATAATGAAGAAGGTCATCAACATATATAAGACACCATGCAAGTAAGAAAGAAACAGCATCCCAGTGTTAAAGAGAACTATCACTCATAAGGCAGCATCGAACATCTAAAGAACACAATGAATAGGAGTTTGGCAGCAATATTAGAAAAGAGATATACTGAACAATGGAAATAAACAGCAGCCCAAAAAATGGTTTGATATTTGCGGCAATGAAGCTACAACTGATTACAATTGAGCAATACAATGGACCCTAACATATTAGATACAAGATAACAGTCAGCAATGATAGTCTCATCATTCAGAAATAAATAAAAATCTGTTCAAATAGAAAACAAAGAACCTGCAGAGAAGATACGACTAATATGAATATGGATGTGATAAAAGAATGTTGTGTGAAGCCTTTTCCCACGAGCCAATGAAAAATTAGAATGATATGTACAAGTCAGCAAAAGTGTCTAGCAGAGGAATGATATGTATAGAGATAGAATTGACGAGAAAGAAACTGAAGCAATCTTTATTCAATAATGATAAATGCAGATATCAATCTTCAGCGTTATAAGAGATAAAAAACCATAAAAAAGACAGTAGCCAGAAATAGGAATTGATATAAGTATGTTACAGAATATTCAGCGACAAGTGAACGATATGGGCAGTGGGTCCGTCGACGGTGTATTTGTCCAGTATGAAGTTCACAGACACAAAGATACAAGAGCAGCGATATACATATACAAACAAATCAGAAACGTGGGTAGTCAATCTGGATGGCAGCGACAATTCGGAAGATGGTGTTTATGAAGGGAGCCTGATGATATTAAGTCAACAACATGTGAATCACTGTTGTGCATATGGTATGGAAGCCCGTGGAATGGCCTAAACACGTAAGTTTGGAAGAAACATCAACGAACAATGATTATTGGTGTCTATGTGAGACAAAATTAATAAAAGAATGATCAAAGGGAGACGCACAAAAAAGGCAGAGATAAGATTAAAAGCTTCGATGGCAGCAGAAACAAATATTATCATTACCCAGGAAGGTTTGATATATTAAATTCATAAAGTAAAAAGGATGTCTAAACAGATTTTAATCTGAAAAGCACAATTAGTTTTCAATATTGAAAAGCTCCCATTATAATGGATTAAAAAGGAAAGGTGAGAAGCTTGAAGATCAAATAATAATATTCTAAGTGGATTAATCAAATTGACAAATAATAAATAAATGAAGAGACACATCATAACCAAGAGGTCACGTCTCTTGTACTTGGAGGATATAAAAAGGGAAAGTATTATATCATCTAAAATATAAAAGTAAGATGACTGTATATGAGAAAAAGGGCAGAATGGTGAAGAAAATAGAGAGTGGAAAATATTCAAATTGACAGATATATACTATTAGCATGTTAGAATAAAAGAGACAATAAGAAAGAAAGATTGTTGACCTAATAAAGAGGAGTATATAGAAAAATCAGAAGATGTGAGTATAGTGAGAATATGGAGAAAATAAGAAGTTGAGAAGTGTGAAAATGAAAAATTATAAGAGTTCACGAAGATAGAAGAATAAGCAAGTATGCAAAGCAACATAGTGAAGGTGGAAAACAATTTGTGCGTAGTGAGTTGGTTGTCACCAAGACAAAAGTGAGAGTTGGTACTTCCAGTTTGGAGTCTGCGAAGTGTGGGAATTGAAGCTTCCAGTGAATTAGTGCTCATAAACAAAGGGGGTTGGAGCCTCTAATAGGTTGTAGCCACCAAACCTTTGTAAAAGAACAAGTTTATATAAAACATTGTGTTTTCTTCCACATTGGGTTTCCACGTAAAAGATTGTGTTATTATGTTCATGTGCATAATTGTTTATTTCACTATTTGAAGTTACTCAATTATCCCGATCAATATAGATAATACAACAAATACCCCTACACCCAAACTAATGGGAAGGATCTCAATTAAGATTCTTTAGAAAATAATAATAGAACTGCTGAAATGTTGCTATGTCAGGAAAGAAGTTGTGTAAAGTTTCTGCAAATTCTGTAATAAAATTCAGACTTCTATAATATCCTTTAACTTGCTGAAGATAATCTTCTTAAGGTTCTGAAGGTAGGAGGAGTTATCACCTTTAACTCTGATTTGAATTTGATTTTTATCTACAATATATTCGTATAGGTTTTATAGACTTCTTATTATTGTGTGTCCTCAAACTACAATAATACCTACCATATATATCAAGGACAAAGGGCATGTCCCTTAAAGGAACAAGACCTTCCCTATGTCGGCCCAAACACCACTTGAGATAATTGGTGCCTCAAGAAATAATTAATTGCTTAACTAAAATAACAAATTTGTTATGGTTAGTACAAAATGTAGTTTCTTCCAAGGATCGCCACCTATCTTAATGCCAAGTCTAGTGCATATAAAGGCTAACATATGATATAATGGAAGAAGACTTGAGGTGCAGTTTGCACTTCTCAGACCAATAGGATTATCAATGTTAATATTTAACACTCCCTCTTAACTTGATAATCATACTGAGAGATAACATATCTAGCATCATCAACTATAATGAATAAGCATAGATTGATACTCTATATCTATTTGAATCTTCTGAGAAAAATGGTATCATGTAACATATGATACTAAGTCATATCACATTATGACTTATCACTTTATATTAGTGATGTTAGTATTGCATGTAATGCAATACACAGGATAAAATTTGAAGAACAATTAAGTTCTTCATTTATCTAGGTTGTGCTTCATAGGAACTGGCAATCCTATATCACAACTTGATCTTGTGTTAAGATCTACCAGAACTCAAGATAAAATTTGAAGAATAAATTCTTCCTTTGTCCAAGTTGTGATTCATAGACATGGGAATGTTTATATCACAAATAATCTTGAACTCACCTAGATCTACAGTAATTCTATACTGTTCAATACATTATTTGAGCGATCGTCATCTCTCATAATGTCTTTAATACAAGTATTCATTACCTCAAAGATCGTCACCTCTTAACTAATGAATACAGATGGTGGAGCCCATAATAGTCAATACCCTGACAAATAAAATTATTTTATTAATAATTTAAAGAATACAAATGAATTACATTTCAACCATACCAATCCTGAAGTGATCTATCTTCACTCTAGAGAGAGGTTTGGTGAGAATGTCTGCTGTCTGATCTGCAGTGCAAATGTATTCTAATTTTATAGTTTTCCTGTCTACCATATCTCTTACATAATGGTAAGGAATTTCAATATGCTTAGACCTGTCATGAAAAATTGGATTCACCGAAAGCTTGATGGAACTTTGATTATCACAATGAATAATTGTAGGATTCATGGCTTGACCAAATAATCCTACAAGTAACTTGGTTAGCCAAACTGCTTCTTGAGAGGCCATCGCCGGCTTCTGTAGAGCTTTGTGCTACTAAAGACTGTTTTCTGCATATCCAAGATATGATTGTTGATCCTAAATTGAAACATCCTGAAGTACTTTTTCTCTCTTTAACACTTTCACCCCAATCTGAGTCAGTGAATCCATGTAAATCTAAGTCAACTTTCTCATATTTGAGCCCAAGATTAAGAGTGCCTTGTAAGTATCTCATAATGTGTTTTACTACAACTAGGTGAATCTCCTTTGGCTCACACAAACTGATTTAAGGCATTAACAACATAACAAATATCAGGTCTTGTATTTACCAAGTACATAAGGGACCCAATCATTTGTTTGTAGAGAGTAGAATCTATGCAAGGTGATTTTGCTATTGCTTCTTTAAGTTTATGTAGATTAGTCTCCATAGGAGAAGACATAGCCTTGCAATTCCACATTCCAAATCTCTTCAAAATATTTGATGTATACTTCCCTTGATTAAGTATAATGTTGTCAGAATTCTGCCGTACTTCTAGTCCTAGGAAGTAATGAAGGAGTCCCAAGTCTTTCATCTCGAATTCTCTAATTAGATCTTTCTTGCATTGATCTATGAGATGATCATCACTTGTTATTAGTAAATCATCAACATATAGTATCAAAATTACCATATCATCTTTATCTCTTTTATAATATAAATTTGGATCGGCTTCATTTTTGGAGAATCCTAAGCCAGTGAGATACTTATCAATTCTTTCATACCAAGCCCTTGGAGCTTGCTTAAGCCCATAGAGAGCTTTCCCGAGCTTGCAAACAAGAACGTTAGGATCATGAGTTTCAAATCCTTCAGGTTGCTCCAAATATACTTCTTCTGTAATCTTTTCATTTAGGAATGCTGTTTTTTACATCCATTTGATGTACTTTCCATCCCTTCGATGGAACAATGGCTAGGACTGCTCTTACAGAGGTGTATCTGGCAACAGGAGCAAAAGTTTCTTCATAATCAATCTCTTCTTTCTGAGAGAATCCTCTGGCTACGAATATGGCTTTATCTTTTTCAATACTACCGTTAGCAGCATGCTTTATTATATATCCATAACAGATTTTCCTTTAGGTCTAGGAACAATTTCCCAAACATCATTCTTCACAATATATTGGTATTCTTCTCTCATAGCTTCTTTCCAAGTTGTATGTTTAATAACATCTGAAGTATTAGTTTGTTCTGATTTAGACATATCATTCATGTTTGCTGTATAACTAGGAAATCTTTTGGGTCTTTTACTTTCTCTGATTGTTCTAGAAGGTGCACCAAAGTCTTGTGCTTCCTCGACTGTTTTAATGGCCCAAAGTGGTCTTTTCTTTGAATTTCAAGTTTCTCCAAGATTTAGGTTTTGAATTTTATCTTCATTTTCTTCCGTGTTCTCCCTCTGAGACTTAGACTCAGTATTTCTTTTAGAACTAGGTAAAGGAGAGGGTTCTTCAGAACTTAGGGCTCTTTTGAATGCTAGATCTTCTTCAAAAATTACATTCCGATTAAGTTCAATATTTTTCTGTCCAGGTATGAAAATCTTATATGCTCTAGATGTTTCACTATACCCTACAAAAATACCTTTCCTATCGGAGGGTTCTAACTTAGTTCTTTTTTCTTTTGGAACATGGATATATACAAGGCACACAAAAATCCTAAGATGACTTATATTGGGTTTAACCTTAGTAAAAACTTCATTAGGAGTTTTATCTCTAAGGTAGAAGTGAGGGCTTCTGTTTTGAATATAGACAATAGTACAAGAAGTTTCTGCCCAAAGAAAATATTCTAGATTCTGATCAAATATCATAGTTCTAGAAGCTTCTATAATTGGTCTATTCTTTCTTTTTGCTACCCTGTTTTGTTCTGGATTATAAGGAATGGTATAATGGTATACTCTCTCTTAATTTCTGTTTTTTTACAAAATCTTTTAAACAAATCTGAGGTGTATTCGCCTCCATTATTAGTTCTAAGAGTTTTAATTTTATGTCCTGATAAGTTTTCAGTTACCGTTTTGAATTCTTTAAATCTCTTTAGGATTTCTTCTGATTCTTTGCTCTTTAAGAAGTAAATCCATGTTTTCCTAGAGGAATCATTTACAAACAAAATATAGTACCAGAATCCTCGCAGAGAAGGAACAGACATAGTTCCACATAAATTTGAATGAATTAATTCCAAAACATTGTTTTTTTTTCTAGTGCTATCATGAAATGGACTTTTGGTGTTGTTACCCAGAGCGCACCCTTTGCATATGCTTGAGTGGTCTTTATTTAGTTTAGGTAAACTAGTAGCCATCTTCTCCATAGTTGATAAGGTTTTAAAGTTTAGATGTCCTAACCTTTTGTGCCATATTTCATTTATGTTTGCAGCTTGATGAATTAAAGCTTGAATAGGTCGACTAGGTTTTGAATTTAATTCATACAAATACCCTTTTCTCTAACAAGTCAACTTTTCTTTCTTAATTGAGCAGTTCTTTGGCTAGGTTATTACCTTACTGTCCATGAATGCAACATTATGTCCATCATCTTCAAGTGCTGTAACTGAGATTAGATTTCTTTTTATTTCTGGTACAAAGAGTACTCCTTTGAGAAGAAGAGAATTTCTTGATTTTAGTTTCAAGGTGCAATTTCCATTTCCTTTAACGAAGTGTGCTGAAGTATCACTGATGGTGACCTCACCATTAACCTATTCTGATCTAGAGTCTAGTGCTTCTTTCTATCTTGTAATATGTCTAGATGATCAACTATCAATCACCCATGCTTTATTTGAGACTTCATTTGATAATGACGAATACAATACATGATTCTCAGGATTATAGTTATCTTTTTCCCTAGTGACATTTGTACAATTCACTTGTTGTTTAGAATTCTCAAGACAATTAGATCTGCAGTGTTCAAATTTTTCACATCTGAAACACTTTATTTTGGATAGATCTTTCTTAGGTTTGTCATTATTTTGATTTCCCCTTTTCTTCTTGAAATTCTTCTTCTTGCCCTTATTGGAGTTTGTATTAAGAATATGAAGTTCTTCATCTCCTGTTTTCATTTTCCCTCCTTTTTTGGTTTTCTGGATTCTTCTTGAAGACAATCTCCCTTAAGTCTCTTGAATTCAGGAAGTTTATCTCTAGCACGTACTCCTTGTGCGAAAGTTTCCCATGAATCTGGTTATCCATCTATAGCCATCAGTGTTAGTTCCGTGTCACTAATGATGGCTCCTATACTTGAAAGTTCATCTCTTAGGCAGGCAACCCTTAGGAATTAAGAATTCATTGATTCTCCCTTCTTTATTTGAATGTGATTTAGTTGCCTTTTTAGTGCGAGAACTTTGGTTGCATTGTTAACCTCATATGCATTTAGTAGTGCATTCACCATAGTAAATGCTGTTTGATGTTTTGTTAGCATGGGTACGATATCATTTTTCACTCTATCCAATATGATTTGAATGACTTTCCTATTTCCTTTAATCCAGATGGATTTATTGGGTTCAACTATAGGTTGTCTGGATGTTGATTCAACAAATTGTTTTACATCATTTTCTTCAAGAATCATCATGATTATGAATTTCCAGGCATTATAGTGTTCTTTCCCATCAAACTTGTCCTCGGGTCTGATTGTGTATGCCATTGAAGATAAGAGAATGATGCTAAATATATATAAGGTTTGATTACTTAATTTGCAAAGCCTAGGTTTGACTACCAGAGGTCTGATACCATGTAAAGTTTCTGCAAATTCTGTAATAAAATTCAGACTTCTATAATATCTTTTAACTTGCTGAAGATAATCTTCTCAAGGTTCTAAAGGTAGGAGGAGTTATCACTTTTAACTTTGATCTGAACTTGATTTATATCTGCAATATATTCGTATGGGTATTGTTGCTTGAGGGAGCAGACTTCTTATTATTGTGTGTCCTCAAACTACAATAATACCTACCATATGTATCAAGACCAAAGGGCATGTCCCTTAAAGGAACATGACCTTCCTTAAGTCGGCCCAAACACCACTTGAGATAATCAGCGCCTCAAGAAATAATTAATTTCTTAATTAACATAACAAATTTTTTATGGTTAGTACAAAATGTAGTTCCTTCCAAGGATTGCCGCCTATATTAATGCCAAGTCTAGTGCATATAAAGGCTAACATATGATATAATGGAAGAAGACTCAAGGTGCGGTCAGCACTTCTGAGACCAGTAGGATTATCAATGTTAATATTTAACAAGTTGATGTTTCAACAATCAACAGTCGGAGGAAAAGAAAGGTTGGGGAAAAATGTCAATCAATAGGGAAAGAAATGGTCGAATATGCAAATTGTAAATGTAATCATATTTGATCATTCTATTGGATCCCAAATACAAGATATATTAAACATATACATATTGCAAGTATGATTGTTACAAGGGCATATTATTGATATCAAAGACAACATAAAGGAACGAAGGCCATTACAAAATCTACAATAGATTGCATCATCTTTTAAGCTAAATATGGTGGATTTCCCTTCACAATGGCACTAGCTATGTGACTTGATCAAAATTGACTCCCCTTTACAATGGCACAAGCTATATGACTTGATAAGAATTGAAGGTTTCTTGGAGTGAGTTTGTAAATTTCCAATGAAACTCGGGGACGCACTCGAGCCAAAACCTTGGAGTACCCAGTATGGGGATGTCCTCGAGACACGTATTTGAAGTACCCAAGTATCCCCATTACCGTCCAAACGTTTGCATACTGTAGTCGCAGCAAGAGGAACAAACTTACTTCTAATTGAGTGCCTGGGTGCTGAGGAACGAACTTACCTCTAAGAGAGCGGTGGAGGTAGTTGTTGTACACAATGTCTTGCATTTTACACAAGTGTACAAAGTGAGCCTAGCAACATGATGGGATGTAGAGCTAGAGGATTTGTCTCATATTGATGAGGATGGCATTGTAGTAGAAACATAAATGTGCTCATCACTATATTTTGCCATTTTGAGATGAGTTTGTACTCATTTTGATATTGATCATGATTCATATCATGCATGATGCTACTCATTGTAATCATCTTTATGATATAACTCATATAATTGATAGTTGATAGAACTAATATAAATCCTATTTGTTGATAATTTGGATTTTCATTTGAATCTTGATTTATATATGTTATTACTATTGGGCATGTACTATGTTACTATGTTGAATGTTCAATGGTTTTGGTTTGTGTTGCAATTTTGCTATGTGCAAGTACTTTAATTTGGTATGTTATATTGAAACAATCATTTCATGACTAGCATTTCATGTTCTATATGTATAGTATGCACCACTCTCCAGTCCAGATAGTGTAAATCCCATTGTTTTTACATTCAAACCATCGATCTTCACTCCCCTTGTTACTGATGATGATAGTGGTAGACTCATTTACTGCCTCTTTTCCTTTAGGTAGCAATTTTGAGATCACTTCAGCTTGGTCTTGGAAGGAGAAGTTCCCAAATTGAAATGTTGCTTTAACTGAGGGATTTTCTTTTCTAAGTTGGGGTGGATTGAGATTGATTTGGGGTACAGCATTTCATGTTCTATATGTATAGTATGCACCACTCTCTCCCCCATAACCCCCCTTGCCCCCCTTTTCGTCCCCGAATTGAGGCCTTTTTTTTCCTGTCCCAAAAAGTCGTCCCAGTGTCCCCCTATCCTGAAGTTCCCCCATGCCATTGTTACATTATGCATTTCTGATCATGTTCGTAAGCCTAGTTTGAGGATTGGACGAAGACCTTTCCTGGTTATGTTGAGTTTGATTTCTTGTTCGATCTATGCACAAAAATTAATGATTAACTGCTATGAATTATTATAGTGATTTTTTCCGTTTTAATAGGCATTGGAGCAGCAATGATACTGCAGCAATAAAATATTAAAACATGAAGCTGGTGCTTTGTATAATGTCCCTATTGGTTGCTAGCATCAGAATTTCAGGGATTAGCCTAATATTGGATCCTTGTAGGCTAATGAGGATGGTTAGAGGGTCTTCTGAGGATTGATTCTTCTCCAACATTCAACGATTAATGGATTTGGCCTTCATTCGATGTCATTTGGACTCCATTTGCCATACTTACTATGTATAGTAAGTCAAGGTTAATAGAGATGGACTCTTTCTATTTTTAGAAAGTGTATTTGGTCACATGGGGAATAATGAGGAGAGATTCATATTTCAGACGACATGGTAATCAATCAAGTATTTCAAGAGATTAAAATTCAAGTGACTTAAGTGATTTATTTAAATATTTAAATATTATAAAGTTATAAAGTCACTTAAGTGACTAAAAGACGAAATAGTCTTTTATCCCACATTGCTAAGTTGTTCGTATCTCTCCTCATTTCGAGGTTATAAAAGAAAGCATTTGCGTTGGGATTGGGAGCATGAAAAGATATTAACTTATTGTTATGAGAATGGGTTGCTTTAATGTGACTGATTGCTTTAAGGATGCAAACCCTTAATAGCAAAGGGAAGAGTTGGACATAACTCCAACTGTTTTCTTGGAGGTTCATCTTTAAAGAATTGGTGAAGTGTCTATTACTTGTATTTGGACAGTGATTGAAGGATCATCGACTAATACAGGTATAGCTTAGTGGAGCTTTTTAGCACCCATGAAAGTTCATTATGCATTCAATGTAGCAGCCGTAACTTTAGGCAAATTTTGCGAGATGGAGGTACTCTTCCCACTTGGACTGGTGGTCCATCACATACATCCGCAACATATGCTCTAGGATCTGGTTAACTCTCTCTATTTGTCTGCAATTCCCTCCAAAAGGATGATGTAAACAATGAATCTCTATTCGAGATTATCTTACAAGGAATGTCATGGAGTTTGACAATGTCTTGCAAGAACACCTGTGCCACTGTGGGTGCTATGAAGGTAGTGTGAACGGGTGAAAAGTGAGCAACCTTGGTCAAAGTGTCCACTGTCACCATGATGGCATTGTGACGTCGAGAAGACATTGGAAGACCAACAATGAAATCCATGGAGATTGTGTCCCACTTCCACTTAGGTATCTCATGTGGCTGCAAAAGTCCACCTAGATGTCCGTGTTCTGCCTTAACTCTCTAACACTCTAAGCATTTGGCTATCATGTTGGTTATTTGCATTCTCATTCCTGGCCAATGATATAGTTGCCTTAAATCTGCATGAAGTTTCTTGACACCTGGATGTGCTGCATAGGGTGCTCTGTGAGCCTCCAAAATGATGAAATCACGTAAGTCACCCGAGGATGGTACATAGATGCGCCCTTTACGGCGTAGTAATCTATCCAGACCCAATGAAAAATCAAAAAATCTTCCTTCTAGGGTCTCTAAGAGTGGACTAACTGACAAACTTCTGTATAAAATACATCTTCGGGAAGATGGTGTAGTATGCGCTCTCTCAAATCTGTCTCAATAATCATAGAAGATATCTCATGACGTCTCCTACTCAAGGCATCTGTGACTACATTCTCCTTTCTCTTAATGTAATGTACATCAAAATCATACTCCCATAAGAACTCCATCCATCTCCTCTGTCAGGCATTTAGATTTGGCTGTATGAAAATATACTACAAACTTTGGTGATCTGAATGAAGCTCGAAGTGATGTCCTAGAAGAAAGTGGCGCCATCTTGCCAAGGCATTAACTACTGTTGCAAGCTCCAAATCATGGGTGGGATAGTTGAGTTCGTGAGTCTTGAGTTTCCTAGACTCATATGGTATGACACGGCCATTCGACATGAGAACGACTCCAATACCATCTAGTGAAGCATCTGTGCAAACTACAAAATCTGATGAAGGATTTGGTATTGCTAAGATTGGTGCACTAGTGAGTGCCCTCTTGAGTTTTTGGAAGGTCCTCTTGCACTTGTCTGTCCATTCAAACTTCTTCCCTTTCCTTTGCAAGGATGTGTTGGGGTGAGCTATTTTGGAAAATCCTGCCACAGACCGCCTATAATACCCTGCTAAACCCATGAAGCTTCTAACTTCTGAAACATTCGTTAGTGCTGGCCAATCCATGATGGCTTGGATCTTGGATGGATCCACTCCGATCCCATCTCATGATATCACATGACCTAAATAATGCACTTCCTTTCTGAAGAAGGCACACTTGGACAAACTGCCATATAGCTGATTTTCCCTTAAGCATTGCAATACCTGCCTCAAGTGCTCTTCGTGTTCCTTCTCATCACGTGAATATATCAATATATCATCAAGAAACAATACTACAAACATATCCAAAAATGTACGAAGTGCCCCATTCATAAGGCTCATGAATACAGCTAGGACATTTGTAAGACCAAATGGTACCACTGTGAACTCGTAGTGGCCATACCTTGTATGGAATGTGGTCTTATGAATCTCACTTTCCACAATCCGCAATTGATGATATCCCGACTTCAAATTTATCTTGGAGAATACTCGGGCACCCTACAACTGATCAAACAGGTCATCGATTCTAGGGAGTGGGTATCAATTCTTGATTGTTACCTTATTCAATTGTCAGTAGTCAATACACAATCAGAGTGATCCATCTTTCTTCTTCACAAAGATCACCGACGCACCCCAAGGTGATAGACCAGGATGGATATGTCCCTTCTCCAAGAGTTCCTTAAACTGAGTCTTAATTTCATTGAGTTCATGTGTAGCCATCCTATATGGAGATTATGAAATGGGCTCAGCTCCTGGCACCAGGTCTATGTGGAAATCAACTGCCCTAGGTTGTGGCATACCCGGAACCTCTGAGGGAAACACATCCTTGAATTCCTGAAGTATTGGATAGTCATTTAGAGAAGGTTTCCTCTCATCGTCTTCCTCCTTATTACTGATAGATACTGCAAACAACTGATATCCCTTTCGTAGACACTGCTTAAGCTGCATGGTGGAGATCATACGAAGAGACACTAGCCTTTGCACCCCCGAGATCACCATAGGAGTACCACAATCATCGAAACACTCAACCTTCTTTTGTCTGTCGTCCATCTTAGTGTTACGTGCACGTAGCCAATCCATACCAAGGACTACATCATACGACCCTAGGGGGGTAACTTGTAGGTCCGAAGTCATGCTCAAGTTTCCAATTTGAATTTGACAGTTATGAATAAGGGAATTAACTATCACCTTAGCCCCAGATGCCAATTCAACTTCCCAATTATCGTTTTGCTTAGCTGTCACTAGCTCCCAACGCTCCACTACAAAAGCAGATACAAAAGAATCGGTGGCTCCGGAATGAAACAATATAGAAACCTTAGTACCTCTAGTCATACTTGTAGCCTCAATAACTGTAGCCTGATGCTCGACTTGGCAGTTATCAACCGTTGCAAATACCCTATGGGATCTACCCATGTCTCCTACCGTAGGCTCTGAAGTGGCTCCCCGTTGATTATTGGCTATCGGTCCTTGAGGGCACTCTCTGGCTATATGTCCCATACCACTGCAAGCATAACAAGGCCCAAGAGTCTGAATCTTAACGTCCTGTGACCTAGGCTGTTGCTGACCACCTGTCCTGTTGGATTCGCTATAACCACCAGGGGAGGACTCTTGAGTCCTAGCTGGTTGTGCATATGAAGCTTGTGGCCTCCGATCTCGTCGGGACGCTTGTGACTGCTACTGCTTGGGCTTAGAGCCTTGATACCCTTGTGCTGACTTCTGCCTATTATCCTGCTGTGACTTTTGCGGTACTTGTGGGGCCTTAGAGGACCCTGTTGTCTGACCTTGATTACCCTTCCATGAGGGTTTATGTTGTCCTGAATGTTGGGAGTAATTTTGGTTGTGGGACCTATCTCGAGATTTGTGTTTGTTACAAAGATCTTTCGCCACTAATGCTGTCTCAACTGCCTTCCTGGAGGTGCTCGGAAAAGCTAGGCGTATTGAATTCTGTGGAGACAAGTTCAAACCCTTGGTAAATCGATACATCCATACCTTCTCATCCTTCATGTACTCGACATAAGAAAGGAGCTCTAAGAATCTACTCTCATACTGTGCTACAATAAGGCCCCTCTGCTGGAGGTCATGGAACTCCTCAATCTGACTCTGTCTGAAATGCTCTAAGCGATACTTGTCTCTGAATTTGGCCACAAATGCCTCCCAGGTAAGTGTGTCTACTTTGACTCCGCCTATGGTCTCCTCCTGCTTCCACCAATTGGAATCATTGTCTCGTAATAAGTGGATAGCAAGTTGGGCCTTTAGATTGCTCCCATGTGGCTGCAACTCGAAGCACCTCTCTAAGCTCTGTAACCATGCCTTTGCCTATGTACCATCCATGGTTCTGATGAAAAGAGGTGGCTTGAGTTGGATCAAATCCATAATCTCATTCTCTATGTCCCTGGGTGCTCTCACTACGGCTGGTGGCTCTATGACTAGTGGTGGATCAATCTGATGAATTGAGGCCTCTTCCTGGTCACCTTCTCTCTCTGCATCTCTAGGTGGGGGACTTTTACTTCTTTCCCTATTATCTGCTCTGTGTTCGCCTATTCCTTGCTGTTCGGGCTATGGGATTACAGGTGGCATCCTCTCCTGCACTACTCTGATAAGATTCTGAATGACTGTAAAGAGTTGATTAAGATTTTTAAGCTACTCGGGTGGAGGTTCAACAATTCCATGTCCTGCCCCTCTAGATGCCACTCGTGCACCTCTAGGGCCTCTAGCTCTCCGACGACTATTATGGGTAACGTCAGGCATCCTACACACAATTTTCAGTTTTTAATGAGTTAAGCGTAATGGGTCAGGCTCTAGTGTTGTAACCAATTGCTTTGATACCAGAATGTCATGCCCTAAATTTAACAGGGCAAAACACAACCATTTTTTGTTTTGTTTTTAAAAGGGTACGTCAAGGGGGTAATACACATGTATCTATGTATAATAGATATACCCTATCGAACGACGCAAAGATTGAAATCTACAATTCATGTCTCTTGAGGACATTAGGGTATGACTAATTTCGATCATAGGTTGGAGGTGATACTTAGTAACTTCTAGGTACATTGATACTCTAGCCAGGTCTTAGGTATTAGGGTTAGGATACTAGTATCCCAAGTAAAAGTCTAGTGATATGTTTTAGTTAGATGCCAACATATAGAATTAAAAAAAAAATTAATTTAGTTTTAGAACATAAACTAGGGTGTTGAGCAAGAGCTGGCATAGGAGGCATACATTATTAGATTACAACAAAGTGTTAATAAGTTACCTATTATCACTATACTACATATATATAGGGTTAATTATTTTCATGAATACTATATTGTCCGCTATCTTTTAACATCTTTGTTAGTGCTCAATTACGATGCATTTATAAAATTTCTTTTCCCACTATAATGTGTCCTATATGTTCCACATCCTTTCCTATATTAGTTTCATGTACATAATTTTGATATTATGTAGATTATCTATTAGGATATTCATTTCAAGTGTAATTGTCATACATACCCCCTTTATTTATTTTATTTATTATTATTTTAAAAATTATTTATTCATACCACTATATTTATTTAATTTTAATTATTTACCATTATTATTATTTTAAAATTTATTTTTAATTACTAATTATGTGTAATCAACTATTAGACAAGGCTATCGTAGAATTCCTAAATCTTCCACCCCTAACACTCAACCTAACTTGCTCTACTACACATACCTTAAATTACTATATGAATTAAAAAAAAAAAGAAGTAATTTACAAACCCATAAAGAAATAACATAATCCTATGCAATAATATTATCCGTAAAATATTGTTACTAACCCCCACACAACATAACATATATTCCCCTTCACCACACATGAATAGGAATTAAATAAAATTATATAATAACAAATCAATATAACATAATCATCACATAATCCCATCTTACTTCCACCTACCCATTCCTAGTTTCCTACATTTTACTCTACCCCGATACACTAACCCTGATCCGAAAACATGACACAAATCTTGTTTTACACTATGTCCAACCTCCTTTTCCCAAGGTGGCTTCTTCCTAGGTGGGCGGCCTTCTTCCCATTGCCCAAGGTGGATGCCCAAGGAAAGCCTTTCCTAACTTTATGCCATTGTCCCATTTTATACATGAGCCTTTAAAAAGTTTTAGGAAGGAAGGTGCTGATTTAAGGTAGTTCTTTTATATTTTTTTTGAACTTATTTATTAATGTTGTTATGTCCCTCCCCCTTGGCACCTAGGAAGATGAAAACCAATCAGCTTGAAGCCACTTTTCAAGGCACCTTCACACTCTATTGTAGGAGGATGTGCGTAGGGATGGGGACTGACTTTATATCAATGGCTGCCCCCCCCAACTTTTCATAATACCATGTCACATGCGCTTGGAAAGGAGGATGCTTTGGTTTGCATTCTCTTTTTTTTATTTGAATAAAATTTTATTGTTTTAAATGTTATTGGTGATGTACCTTTTTCCCCCTTAACCCCTAGTGTTTAGGGATAGGTACTTGGGTACTAGCATAGCCTTTGACATAGTGTTAACATTTATATATATATATACACACGCACATATATATATATATATTTTCTTTAAGAAAATGTGACAAGGGTCACGGGACTCATATGAGTCTCCCTTTTGAAAGCTTATGGAATAGGTATTTGTTGAGCTAATGTTTTTCCCCTTAGGATATATGTTATACTATTAATATTTAATGTACTAGATTCTAGGGTATATATTGTTTATTATTTTATTGCTCTGTATTTTGGGGGAAATATTTATTTTCTTTCCCCATACATTTTTCAGAGAAAATATTATGCTCGTACAAGTAGTTCTCTTTTATGAGTTTTCTAAATATGTCATTTAGGATTTGTTACTAACTTCACTATTGATTCTTAACTTGCAAGTCTATATTATTATAGCATCTATCTCAATTAAGGGCCTATTAGATTTGGAATCTAAGTGAACTAATATTCATGCATAACTAATAATTTTTTTTTCTCCATTATATTAAATGCATAACTATGATTCTACAATGCAATCATCCATATTAAATCAACTATATCAGAAGAAATCTTGTACACAACAACTTTGCAATGTTCCTACAAATCATTTATAGATCATCAAAAGAAAGAGGGTTTCATTTCATAATTTTCTCCCTATTACATCCAGTCACATAATGTGGAAAGCTTACAATAAATAATTCCTTGCTAGTAACTATATACAACTTCTCAACCTTTCTTTACACAATTTTCAACAATATACAATGATAAACAAATTTCTTTTACATTACAATGAAATAACAATGGAGACTTGAAATCACAACACATTTGAGATGACATGCAACATTGGTCTCTCTTTACACACTTGTTTTTTCTTTTTTTCAACTTTGTCAAACCCTAATATCTCCAAGAATTTATCTTCACAAAACCTGCATACACACACAAAACTAGGAACCATGGAGGCTCACCTCTCGTCCTAGGCTTCCGTGAAGCCACCCACCGAATAGGGGAACCAAGATCCAAATGGGATACACATACACCACATTTGATAGTGCATGAGAAAAATACAAGACAACACATAACACTCCCTTCCAAGGTTTACACATTGATTCACCATTGGAATCATTATCACATTGGGTGAAGGTGGGCTCTTCAAAGAGGAGATGCCATAACCAAACATAAACATCATATTGCAATTGCATTTTGCCTCTCAAGGCCATCATAAAAATCTCCTCCTCACACACAAAACCCCTTTTATCTCCCAAAAACAACAATAAGTATATGGCTTCAATGGAGCCCATACTCCATGAAAGAAAAACCACTCCTCATCATGAGGTAAATTTTCTCAAATACAATGTTGAGCCCAACTAATCCCTTCACCCAAGGCTTCTCTTTCCTCCCAAGGGTGAGCGAAGCCTTCACACCCATGATCACATTCAACATTCAAATCAAAATAAGAAAAATCAAGAAGGGAAGCCAAGAAATTTACATAAACACAATACACATTCACATTGCCACAACACAATCCCAAAATCCACAATACAAAGATTCACAAATATAATGCATCCTCCCTTACAAATACTCCATGCTTGCAGATTTACCTTGCAATACTAAAAGAAAGAAAATGAACATGGTTTGAAACACCAACCTTGGTCCAAGCTGAAGGCAATGATAGTTGTTGTAGAGATCCCTTAATCTCCCTCCAAAACTTATCTATCTCTAAACTTAGAGAGTGGGTGAACAACCCACTAATTTGACCAAAACTCTCTAGTAAGGCCTTCTCACTAACTATTTTAGCAAAGACACCTAGCCACTTCCTCTTACAAACTTGTCTCCTAAATTTGCTATATTTGACTTAGTGGGAACATGGGAGAAAACACGTGACAACTCCAAATTTCGAATTGATGGAAGAATGCATGGGTAAAGGGCCCCCCAGGCTGTCTAGGCACTCACATGGTCAAAATTAGGTCCCTAACTTGATATACTATCATATGGGTAACTTATTTTCACCTAAAAGACACTTTGGGACCACTTAATGACCCCTCAAAACCGTAGCCAAGTGTAAATTCGAATTTCCTTTGATTGTGACCCATCCTACCCCTTGTTAAGTAGGTTTGCTTACTCATTAACAAGGTAATTAGTTTTAGGGTAAATTGCCATCATGATCAAAACCCTAAATGACATGTCAATTACACACAAAGTCCACAAGTGTCAAGTGACACATAAAAACACATTCCACATCACCATGACATGCCCCTAATGCATCTTTATGATTAAACATTTCCACATGCAAGCGAACTCACATTTACAAAGAAAATACTTTCACAACGAGGTTTTTGAAACTTCCAAAGATTCGCCTTGGTTAAACTGTGTTCACAAAGGTTTGGAACTTGTTTCCTCCAAGAATTTCCATGGTTCCACTTCCTGCACATTAAACTCGAGCATCAGTAGTCCAAGGAGGTCATATAAAATGTATATCATAAATGCATAATTTCAAATTTTACGAAATCCATATTAACATAATTCAAATTAAATTCCCTTTCCTAATCATTTCAATTCAATCATTTAAGATGTTAGAATCTCAAATTTGCACTTCATAAACCATCATAATAAATTTAACATTTATCTGCATATCATAAATCATCATATCCAATCAACATTTTGCATCGCATTATAATCTAATACTATCATTCCATAAAACTGCATCAATATGTGTTCGATCATTTCATGCACAATATCAGGTTCTTAGTGCATATCATAAATGTAATACACTACTGAAATATCAAAATCAATCGATAAAACAATCCACTGTCCATCTAAGTCTCGAATGACTGTCAAAATATCGAAGTCTCGAATATCAAAATGCAAGTAAAAATATCTATGCTATGACAGGTCGGGGTGAGGCCTCACAGTTTGTAAGGAAAATAATTTCTTGATGAATAAGGAAAAAAGAAAAATGCAAGCATGAAATTGACAAGTTGCTCATTCTAGGTTTAATTGCCCCTAGTACGTATCCATATTTATGTCATGCAGTGCACATGCTGAAAATGGTAATGACCTAAAAGATGGAAAAACTCTTGCTAAGTATAAACCACTCAACAAATGCCTCGAAAGAAACCTACATCACTTACTTTTAAAAGACTTTATCGGGCAATTCATTCCTGATAGTAATTTATATTCTAAATTTGATCTTACTAAGGTGTTTTGATAAATACTGATACAAGAAGCAGATCAACATAAAACATTCTCCATTCCACAAGGCCTTATTTGATGGAAGGTTTTACCTTTTAGAGTAAAGACAGCTTTTGTCTTGTCCTTGTAAAGTCAGTGTTATGAATGGAGAAATATGGAGGCAATGATTCCTAGTATTCTTGGTAACAGTCAGCGTTACACTATGTCAACTCATGTATTACAAGGTTCAAAGTCAACAATAAAACATTTTAAAAATGTTAAAAGTGATAGTGTCCATCAGCCTGGAAACAATGCGGTCAAATTTGACAGTCCTTCCACCGGCGATCTGACTGATCACTCCTTAAACAAGTATGTTGCAATTGGTTATCTCTTGCAATTTGATCTAGTATTGATTATATTCATGATCGAGCTGATTTTGTTAATCCAAACTCAGCACTAAATAAGATTTGTGTTATAGTTAACTTCTAGTTATTAATGTGCCTCTTGGAAACAAATGTGATTGAACCATCATGTCTCATTGTTGGAATAGGCATGTCTATTCATCCTTAGTTTAATATATATCTGATGGAGAATGCAAGAGAAAACACCTTTGAAAACTACAAATCGTTCTATCTCTGCATTCAATGTCAGTTAGAGGTCAAATACCATATTTAGAAAATCTTGATCAAATTCGAATATAATCATAGCAGTGAGATCGCTGATCTCTACCTATCATAGAAGAAAGATATCAGAAGTCTGAAATTAAAAGTAGAGTCTGATACCAAGTTTACCAGTGCATTTACAAAAAATTACCAATTTTTTTAATTGTTGTTTTCCTGTTATTGAAGCAGCAGCTATCCATTATAAAATGAGATAAAAATTGAACGAACATTACTTCTGGGAGGGTGGTGATCATTGAAGAACATGTATCTTTGCTAACTTTCGAAGATACATATACAATGAGTTGGCAGACCAAGAGGGGAATCACAAGCAGTTGAAAAAAACATAATAGACAGAGCTATCAAAAAGAATATAAATTCAGATTATAGGCATATCTTTATCTGCAAAATTGATAGTTATTGTGATATGTTGTTTATTGTACAAAATTTTAGAAAACTGGCATTTAATGAAGACCAGTCTTCTTTGTAATTGATAGCTATGTTCACACAAATGATTGATAGCGTATGTAGTGCAATAATTATTAATGCAATTTGTGATTTAATGTTCAATCATTTCCTTGATGTGTATTGTGGGCTGGGAGATGATTCTGGACTATCTGTTGATAGTAAAATACACATTGATGTTGCACTATTACGAATGAGTAGACACGCCTCTGAACTCTTGGGTATAAACATGAATGTTCAATACTCAAAATATATTGATGGTGTGTATAAATATATAAAGCAGACAACCATCATTCGAAATCAAAGATGAATCCACACCATGTATCCTTTCAATTATTGCAGAAGTCATCAATTAATAGAGAGTCATACAGAGGATCATTGCAAAACACGGTGAATTGCACTCTTGAAATTGCTCAAACAAGGTAAAGGATCAACAACACATCATTACCTTGTCGAAACTCATTGCAAACCTATCAAGCCCCCAAATGAAATAGTCAGGCATCTGAAATAGAAGTAAGTTATCGTATGTGGGTATAGAAACTTTGACCATGCCTTCATGTATGTAGTTCAGAGGGGAGACTCGTGTATGGAAGATTCCACAATAGATATCAGTGTGAGGCTAGGACAATAGACTAGGTTGGGAAGGACATGGCGCGCACACTGGTAATTAGCATTGGAGAAGGATGGTCAGATATATACTTCTTACACATCAGAAAAGATATGCCTAATTTAATAAAGGAGGAAAATTAGATCAATGATGAGTTGGTGTCAACTATATACTTACCAAAGCCCACCTTGGAAGAGACGTCTCTAATTCACAACCATTCTTTTATGATATACAATCAAAACTAGTCAGTTGGCTCTGACTTCTATTATATCACTACTCAAGGAGCATGCATTGTTTTCCCTATCAAGTGAACTCTCTTGTAAACTCTATACATAAATGATTCAGACAAATATTACTTTGTGCGTATAAAGAGAGTTGAATGTTGAGTAAATTAATTAGGAATTCTCTTAAGTAAAGGCTTTGATGTATTGGACTCATATTGTCATGTCCCCTTTTTAACTTTGTCTAGCAGTGACATGAGAGTTAGCCTATTATGGAGTCTCGTAGGCTGGCAGTAGTGATCAGGGACTCAGTCAAGGTTTTTAGCATCCAGATTTGGTATTACAGGCAGTAGTAGATTAGTTGAGAGTAGCTCCTTGATTTTAGGAGGCAGTTCCTTGATTGTAGGAGGAGATTCCTACCCTTTAGGAGGTGGTGACATTTCTGGAGATGAGGTTCTATGAGATCACCCCCTGGTCTCTATTTTAAGAGATTTGGGTGTGTTCCCTATATTTTAGGAGTATCCCTAGATTTGAGGGTGTGACTGCCAGCTGGCCCAGGTTGTCCGGCATCAGTCACAGGTAGGTGACAAACTCAGTTTCATGTTTTAGAGGTGTTTGGGTTGTTCCTTGGCTACTTGGGAAATATTTTAATATATTTAAATATTCTGCTAAGTTAGCATTTTAATAATTTAAATAAGGCTAAGTGTTTAGCCATTTTGGAGTAATAAGGAGTTTTCTGGCTCCATTTGGATCGATTTGCCTATGTGTGATAGCTCGTTGGAAACAGCTCAATCTCTAGTATGTGATTATCACTTGCCAGAACTTATTTGATGCTTGGAGCTATTTGTCATTAATAAAGTAACAATTTCCTTCTATTTGGACACCTTTATTAGGAAAATAATGTTATATTATAAAGTTCAAATGCAATCCACTTTAGAGTTCTTTTAGGGTTCGAATTGCCTTGGAGAGGGGATATAAGGAGAAGACAACCTAAAGAGGAGTATCTTTTATCATTTTATCATCCTATTTTGGACGCCATTGGTCTGGAAGAGCATTCCTCACCTAGGACGCAAACCCTAGTGCTAAGAGCAGATTTGTTGGGATGTAGCCCTCAACAAGATCAAATTTGAAGGTTCTTATGCATACAGTTTGATTAAGCCAATAGATCGGTTTCTAATATTGCAATTACACTTTGTAGGCAGTGGATTTTTAGGGAAGGCAGCCACTTTGGTTCAGCCTAGTGTTTATTACAACAACTCACCTGGATCCCATTTTCAGTTGGCATCCATCTTGTTTGAAGCACATTTGTATTGACACTATTTTGGAATAAATCAGACTCTGCCAGTATGGTTTTAGAATCATTTCCGGATTAGGATGTATTGCTGCATATTATTTCTATCACTTCTATTTATCAGTTGTTATCTAGTCATTGTAATACCTATATTCTGAAAAATACGAAAAGAAACAACATTCTTCTGCAACTTCTGTCTAGCTCTATAAGATCAAAGAAAAATCTACAGGAAAATATAATTTATATAATTAAATATTATAGCAGCAATAGAGCAAATATCCATTTGGGATATTTCAATGGTATCAGAGCTTGATCTTGCTAGCCTGTGGATTTGATTACAAATCTATGCATCCAAGAGCTGAGATACACAGATCTTATACGTGCAAGAGAGCCCAACTTGAGAGCAAGGTTTTGGACTTGAACAGGGAGTTCCTGCTAGCCTATTGGGCTAGTTGCAGGCCAATACTATGACTAGAATGAGAAATGGGTGCTCTAAGGTTTCATCTTCGTCAACAGGTACAAGTAAGAGGCCTCTTGCTAAGGCTTTCAATGATGCAATAATGAGCAGGTACCATCGGTATCATTCTCTTCCTAAGGAGATACAAGACATGCTTGCATTCACACAATTTATGGGTATACCAGATGCCGAGGATGATTTGGTATCCAAAAGTTCATATCAGTAGCAAGGAAGGAAAGAAGAATCAAAGGATAGAAAAGATAGTATTGGGAGAGAAGATAAGTTAACAAAGGAAACACAGACTAACAATAACTAGCAAGAGGAATTACCAGATGGAGATCTTGATGGGGTATCAAAAGAGGATATTGAAGAGAGCCCTGCTCTTCAATGGCAGTCCACATCCTTTGCTTATGGATTTACATATGTCCATAAGCTTATTTTGGAGAGCCAACTGAAGGTTGATGAAGAAAATGTCATTGCAGCCTTGTCACATTTTGACAGTTCCCACAAGTTAGTAGTGACCTACATTTGGAAGGTCCAACTTGAGGGAAGACATAAACGTAAAGAAGAGGCTTCATCAATCTCTGATTTGCATGTGCTTAAGACAGCCATGGAGGCAATGAAGAATAATTACTTAAACCTCCTTTTAGATAGAGATCATCTTCTTGACCTTGGTGTTATTTACTCTATTGCTTTGAAGGGGAAAGAAGAGGAGATTGATCAACTTATTTCAGAAATTTTAAAGGTTAGAGAAACTTTGGGAAATTCTCAAGTAGCTTTCCTCATGGTAGAAAATCAGATTGAAGAACTGAGTAGGGAGTTGAGTTTAATCCATGCTTTACCTACAAAATCAGAAAATCAGTGGGAGGAACATTGTGTGGAGCTGAGTCTACTACATTCTACTTCAGCTCAATCAGAAAACTTGCCTCTTGCAATAGCCTGTTCAGATAGAGAACATATTCATGAGGTGAATGAGGAAGAGGAACCACTTGATTGATGATACATTATCCAGTGACACCAGTAGTTCCATTAATACTGAGAATATATAAGATGATTCCAAAGAAGGTATAGAGGAGGATTCCAGAATTCTGAATTTGGATTGTAGCAATTTTACTTCCCATTCTCATGAGTTTGTTGCCTATAGTCTTGAAGAAGTTGATGACATACATTCAGTCATTGCTGATAACCCCTTTTCCGAGATGAGTGCTGATTTGATTTTAGATAACCCACTCTTTGAATTGGATGATGAGGAGGCTCTTGATCTTGATGACACAAATGGTATAAGGAGCTCAATCTTGGAGTATGATTGTGAAGTTGAGCATACACTTGGTGGGCCGGCCACTCAAGAGCTGTCCCTTATGGGCATGGATGACACATATACTTCTGTTAAGAGGTGGCCTCATGGTTTCCTTGACGGGGCAGAAATAACCTTGCTGATTGGTGACTTTGTACTCTTCAATCCATTGAGGATTAGTGACTATTCTAGTGGGGATCTTATGACTCATCTGAGTTTTTCACTGTCTACATTAGGTTTTCAATAGTATGGGAGTGTTGGGAGGTGCCCCTATAAGTTAGTGATGGAGTGGGGAGTGTTTGTTTTTGATTGGAATTGGTTTGATAGTATGTTTGATATCACTTGTGGTGCTGGTTAGAGTTATGATAGTGAGATAGGGTGGCCATTGTTGATAGTTTTTGAGCATGGAAGTTATTATTCACCCATAGTTATGGTTTCCTACATAAACTGCATAAACAGAGGGTTGCTTGATAGTGATGGTGATAATATGAAGTTCTTCTACATCACACACAATATGACATGTGTTTTGTTATGGGACCCAGGTATTGATTCGCGAGATACATCACTTTACATAGACTTCCATATATTGCTTCATGGTTTGGAGTGTTTGGTGGGCATTTTTGTCAAAATGGAACAGCTGGTTGTATGTTTGAGAGATATGGAGGGTCGCATGTTGTTGTTGAGCATGTTATTTTGTCAATTTACCCGGATTGCATTAGGTGCAAGTATTGTTAGTAGGGACCTCATGGAGAGGCATTGGCAATATGGGTTTGCACATCTATTCAGACAGGTGCAATATGAATATGTTGCATTTTTTTTTGGTTTGGAATCCAGGAATCAACATGTATAATATATTTCTCCAGTGGATTCATGGTGAGATGTTGCACTTTGAAGATCTTGATGTTTATATCCGAGTGCTGCAACAAAGGACATGGGTGCATTGGTTGCACTTCGGCAAGTATTGTTATAATACTACGTATCATATGTCGATTGCTATGACTCCATTTAGAGCCCTCTATGGTTATGATGCTCTATCTTTTGTTGATTTGGTGATCAGTGACAACAGGGTTCCTTTGGCACAGGATTGGGTACAGGAGAACTAGAACATCATGAGATTTCTTAGAGAGAATCTTCAGCAAGCATGGAATCAACAGAAGGTCTATGCTGATTGATAGAAGATTGAGAGGATATTTGAGGTGGGGGATATGGTATACCTACAACTGTAGCCTTACCGACAGAGCACCTTTAAAAGGGGTGGAGCTGAGAAGCTTAAACCTTGTTTTTATGGACCATATAGGATTATCAGCCGTGTTGGAGAGGTTGCGTATGAGATTGAGTTACCATTTGGCAGTAGGACTCATAATGTGTTCCATGTGTCGTATCTAAAAAAAGCACTGGGACAACATATTATACCATCTCCAGATCTTGGAAGAGAGGGAACACCAGCTGAGAAGTAGGGTGATTCGAGAGTATCTGATTTGTTGGAGAGGTCTCCCTATAAAGGATGCCACTTGGGAGGGAGAGACTATTTCACAGCATCCAGCTTTGCAATTGCTTGTGGGCAAGCATCTCTGAGAGGGGAGGATTTGTCATGTCCCCTTTATAGCTCTATCTAGCAGTGACATGAGAGTTAGCCTACTATAGAGTCTCGTAGGCTGGCAGTGGTGATCAGGGACTCAGTCAGGGTTTTCAGCATCCGTATTTAGTATTACAGGCAGTGGTAGATTAGTTGAGAGCAGTTCTTTGATTTTAGGAGGCAATTCCTTGATTGTAGGAGGAGATTCCTACCTTGTAGGACGTGGTGACATTTCCAGAGTTGAGGTTCTATGAGATCATCCCCTGGTCTCAATTTCAAGAGATTTGAGTGTGTTACCTATATTTTAGGAGTATCCCTAGATTTGAGGGTGTGACTGCCAGTTGCCCAAGTTGTCCGTCATTAGTTACAGGCAGGTGACAAACTCAGTTTCATGTTTTAGAGGTGTTTAGGTTGTTCCTTGGCTACTTGTGAAATATTTTAATATATTTAAATATTCTCCTAAGTCATTTTAATAATTTAAATAAGGTTGGTATGGTTCTAAAATCATTTCCGAATTAGTATGTATTGCTGCATATTATTTCTATCACTTCTATTTATCAGTTGTTATTTATTCATTGTAATACTTATATCTTGAAAAATACAAAAAGAAACAACATTCTTCTGCAACTTCTGTCTAGCTCTATAAGATCAAAGAAAAATCTACAAGAAAATATAATTTATATAATTAAATATTATAGCAGCAGCAGAGCAAATATCCATTTGGGATATTTCACATATGAAGATCATATGGAGAGAATCAAGTGAAGATCGTATAGAGTAATTTGATCCCATCCCTACTGATACTAAAAATAACATTCAATACTAGGAGTTGAATATTATTGAATGTATACCAAGGAGTATTCGCCAGTGGCTTAAGTTACTAATTTGGCCATTGCAGGTGTTTTAAACTCTATGGTTTGAGAAACAAAAGGCTAGCTTCTCATGCAGACTTGAAGGATAAAATACGACATGATAATAACATATTTATTAGTCCTAAATCGAGACTAAAGTTGGGTTCCCAAGGGACCTCCTTAGCATGGAACGGAGGAAAATATTCATATATCTGAAAACATCTTTCACTGTGAAAAATGATCAGAATATTCAATGTTAGCGGAAGAAACTGAGCAGAGAAGTCCATTGTAGCCGTTTACTGTGGGAGAGCCTGCAAAAACTCCAAGTCAGCGTCCCTGAGGTTGATGACAAGGAATACTATCATAAGCTAGGAGTTAAATTCCTTTGACAAGAAGCAATATCAAAGGAGGCTGACTTATCTGCTATTAGACTAATTGGATAAAATTCCAAGCAAGATGTCTTCCATAAATAGGACAATTGATGTATCAAACAGGAAGAAGCTGCTATATTTGATGTAATGCAAAATTGTTCAGTAATATGAGTGGGAATTCTACATTGTGGGGAGAATGATAACCAATGTTCCATTCCCATTTAAACCATATTGGGAGGAGAGATGTGTTGATGAATAGCTTCATTCAGATAAATTAGGTGACACAATCTTCATGTTCTACTAATAACATACATGCATATGTATACTAATACAGTATGGCTTATATTAATACATATATACATATACATTATGCAGATCAGTTTGTTGTCATCATCTAACCAAGCATATCTGCGATTGGCTTTAGCAGATTGCTTGTTTCTTTTATGTCCTTAAATAATGATCCCATTATGATCATGATTGGACTATGTACAAACTTAAGTCTGATTAATTACCTTGCAGATCGGTGACTTGTTTAGAGGTTTCATTAAATAAACTAAAACACAAAACACAGATAGGTAATTAGTGCAAATCATTGCCAAATGAAGAGGTACATACTGTGTGGACATGTCTCCTGCACCCAATATTTCCCCCCCTTTGTTTTATATTTATACCAATATCATGTCAGAGTAAAGGGTATAGAAATCAACAAATGCTCTGCTATATCAAGATTTGTGCAATCATCTTCAGAATTCAGTTTTTATAAATATTGGATCAATTTTGCATACATTTGAAATATTATCAAGACCAACAGATATTCTGATAATAATCTGCAATTCGTAATACAGAGATAAGTAATTACAGAGGTCTGATTTAAAGTCATCTGCATTGACAGAAATCTGATATGGATTTGATTGCTTTCACATGGTATCAGAGCCTTGTTAAGGAAGATAAAATTGAATTTGAGATATTAGATTTCTCATAACAAATTCTATCTTGGAATCACACTACATTCCATTCTTGAGTGAGACCGTCTGAGTTATGATTCTTCAGATATTGTGTGGATCCTAGGACATTTGCATTGGGAGATTTTAGTCAGATGTAAGATATTTTTAGTACAGATTTTCTAAGATACTACCAATGCATTATTCCTAAAGGCCAAGAATATTATCGTGTGCATCAGAGAACTTATTTCTTTTGGGTATACCTGAATGCAGCAGACACTAGTATTCCTAAAGGTCATGAGACTTTGTTCAACTGTATCTTATTCAATAATTAAGACATCGATAAATGAAGTGATTGAATCTTCAGAGGCAGCAACAATTTCTTAAATTGGATGCTTTCTTTTGAGCAACGATTGTATTGAAATATTTAATTTGATCTCCAATTTGCAACGATGAAAGTGGTATTAACTCTAAACAGCTATAAAATTTATCATTCATGTAAAATTTCATCACCACTGGCCAGAAGTACTTCCCTAAGCTTGCAGTAGAATATCATTATATTTGACTTGCGCTATCTCAATGTTTGGGGGAATAAATGTATTTGTCTGAAGTAAACAGATGCTTATATAATATTTATCGCAGACATAAAAAAAAAGCCGATCACTTGAAATATAGATAAGAATTATCAGTGGTTATATTTAAGGCCAAAACAAGAAATACGATGCATACTGAGACTACTAGTGCGGAGCTCTTATGCTGCGATTCATAGCTAGATCCATATTGAAGCTTGCTTTAGCATATTAAATGAGAAAATTGATAAAAGGGAAAATTTTGGCTAATATAAGTATTGGTGTAAATAAGTATTCACTATTTACACTTAAGTTTACTTAGGATAATGCATATTTTTATTATTTATTTATTAGTCACCTAGGAGTATGTGCACTCTTGTGAGTTGTCATGTTGACAACATAGGAGTTCGCACCTCTTTTACGCACATCGTGTCTACAACACAGGAGTTAGCACACTAATTAAGCACATGGTGTCTACAACCTTCTAATCTTATCCACTCATCTAGAATGTTGGATAAGATGTGTGCTTAGTTGTCAATGCTTATCTTATCTCCTGGTTCTTTCTAGAGACATTCTAGGTGCTTCTTGAGAGGCCTTTATATATAGACACTCCTAGTGTGTTTGTACATCATATATTGAATATCACAACATCATATACTGAACAGAGCAATGTATTAGGACATACTCTGATTAATTGATCATATCCATTTTTGGTCTACAGTTGTGCTTGTGTTTGAGTTCTTAGTTCCTGGGTGAATTTTTCCCTTAGGCAAATTCTTACATGGTATTAGAGCTATACCAACTTCTTACATGGTATCAGAGCTCCTGCAGACTTTCTCATCACACAGCCGTTCGAGACCATTGTTGCTTCAGCATCGCAACCTGACTCTGGAGTATCGCTATCATTGGGAGTGTCTAGAGTCAGATCTGACTTTGCCATTGCATCCGGAATGCTGATTCGGTGAAAATCGGCTATAAAGTCTACCCTTGGCCAAAGTCAATTGTGAGGCAATTTTTTTTTGCAAACCGGCACCCGAAGGACCGATTTGCAGAATTGGTATGATCATTTCAGATCTGTACTATTTTTTCAGATCTGCTTTTTTTCATCTACATTTTTGCTTTTTTTTTCGGATCTACATTATTTTTCGAATTTTTTTTGGCCATAGGGCCATAAGAGAGATTTTTTGCAGGTGAAAATTGAAGCTTGCTGGTGCAAATCAGATATTTGCATCACATTCAAAAGGTCTAAAAACCTCCAGATCAGATTTTGTTTCATCCAAATCGGACATCTGAGGCAAAATCTAGAGCCATTTGATTTTTGGAGGCATGATGGCGATTCAAAAGAAATAACAACAGCAGTGATTTTCAAACAGCGATATCTCCCTCATTTCGTAATCTCATTTCGTGATTCTTCTATGCAGGAGACTCCTTTTTGCGATCAATTTTTTTTGTGTTGGGGTAGAATTTCGTAATCTACACATTGGTGCAAGTGGTTTGAGATCTCTGTTTCTGAATTTTTCTGCAACTCCAAAATCCTGATTTTTGCCACTTAAAATGCTTAGTACGGGCTCATTTGGACTCCAAATCAGGTTCATTTTTTTTGAAAGTGCATATTTTTTTGTCTACTTTCTAGATCTGCAATCATATTATAGGTTCTCTAGACAGAAATACTACTTTCAGAAATAGGTCCTAAATTGGCAAGTGGCTATCAAGTGCCTAAATCATTCATTAGGGGGGTTCTTTGATTTTTGAAGGTTATCTTGATTGATCTCATGGAGTCTTGTCAGATTTGTCAGTCTGGTGTTAGACCACAGTTGACAACAAGAAACTATCACAAATGGAGGACTTTGATAATTGACCATCTAAGAGAACATCCATGATTGCTTCCTTATCTCTATTCAATGCCACCACATTTTAATTGGACATATATTATCAACCTTAATCAATTTCTGCATAAAAGTATGGGTAAGGAATCTTTTGGTCCTCTTAGATTGGCACATTTTCCTTGTAATATTTGGATGTCTATTTGGGAAGCATATGGAGATCCTTCTGATCCTCCATCTCCAGAGGACATTCTACATCCAATCATTCCAACTATGGTTCTTCAACTTCAGATGAGATCACACCTCCAGCTCCTGTTGCCCCTATTGCTCTAGTTTCAGCCAAAGATGCTTTAGATTTAGTGCAACAAGACCCTTTTTGTCTTCCTACTCTACCTTCATGCGACGACTTCCTTCCCGCCCTTGCAGGCTTGTTCATGGAGTTTCACATTGAAGATGTGGGAGACATTCTTGATGACATTCATCTCCTTTTTGAGGTGAATTCTTTTGCCGTAGTGACCAATTCATGTACTTTAGCACTGCAGGGTATACATGGTCTTCCAGGTGATGATTTCTTGCCAGATATTTGAGCTCTGTTCTTGAAGTCACACACAACGGTTTTGGGAGACTTTTATGATGATCTATCTCTTCTCTTTGTTGAGGACGATTCTTCTACAATTGTTGCGAGGGCCCACTCTGACCCTCAAGTCCATTCTCTACATGATCAATCCTTCCAAGTTGGCGTGATTGTGGATTCTTCTTTACAACATCTATAGGATGTCTCTTTCACATTTAAGAAGACTGTTGGTTTCTTGAAGTAGGTTCTACCACACTCCTTGTTCCACATGGGGACTTTTGAATAGGTTTCAGAAACATCGTTCATCATAGAGATTCCTTCTCCATCTAGGAAACGTATCTCACAGGTACCCTTGCATTTGTTTCTTCCAAAGGGGAGGAACATCATCCAGCGGTCATGGATCAGCTTCTACATTGGAGCATTTCTCACTGATTGGCACACTACTTTTAGGGGCGGGGGACTACCTCGTCTCCTTGTTTTTGGAGGGGAATTTTTCCTCTTAGGGGGTTTTGTCCATCTCCCATTTCTCTCTTGTATATACTAGATGTATGTCGTAATGGGGGTTACTTGATTACTCCATCCATCCATGCATCCTCATTCATCTCTCTTTTTGGGGGAGGGTTTTTCCCATGAGGTTTTCCCTCTTTCCCTGCTTTATGAGAGATTTGCATGTGCATTATGTACATGGGTACCTAACATAGCCTAGTAGCTGGGACTCATTATGCATTTCATCCTAGAAGTCATAAGCTTAAGTACATTCCCCTAAGTTGCACTTAAGGGGGGGTGTTGGTGTAAATAAGTATTCACTATTTACACTTAAGTTTACTTAGGTTAATGCATATTTGTATTCACTATTTACACTTAAGTTTACTTAGGTTAATGCATATTTTTATTATTTATTTATTAGTCACCTAGGAGTATGTGCACTCTTGTGAGTTGTCATGTTGACAACACAAGAGTTAGCACACTAATTAAGCACACGGTGTCTACAACCTTCTAATCTTATCCACTCATCTTGAATGTTGGATAAGGTGTGTGCTTAGTTGTCAATGCTTATCTTATCTCCTGGTTCTTTCTAGAGACATTCTAGGTGCTTCTTGAGAGGCCTTTATATATAGGCACTCCTAGTGTGTTTGTACATTATATACTGAATATCACAACATCATATATTGAACAGAGCAATGTATTAGGACATACTCTGATTAATTGATCATATCCATTTTTGGTCTATAGTTGTGCTTGTGTTTGAGTTCTTAGTTCCTGGGTGAATTTTGCTCTTAGGCAAATTCTTACATGGTATTAGAGCAATACCAAATTCTTACAATAAGTATCTCCATAGTACGATAAAAGCATGGAGATTGCCGTAAACTATGGTGCTGCAGAATCAATGATTACAAGGAGAAAAAAAGTTGTTTATTAAGCACTATTGCAAACATAAACAAATATTGATTAAGGCAACAATCAGACAACATACAAATTAAGACAAGAGTGATTAACATTAGTTAGTAGCTGTCAAGAGGATTATACTAAGGGGTGTGATTTGTTTGAGTGTTGAAGAGCTGCCACCTCATACTCGAACCTCTTCACAGCTTATTAAAGGAAGGACAGACCACAATGATCAATCATTGGAAAATAAGAAACAAAACTAGAAAAGGAGATATTTTACTGATCACGAAAAAGGGATCAGTAGGAAGGAGAATATATATGGTTGTTGGTAGACGTCATATAACAACAAATAGGTTTGGTGTAACATATATGCTATCAAAGTTTTACAGAAAATTCTGTATGAATGCAATTGGGACTAATATACAGTCTGATAAAGCATGCTGAAGTATAAACAATAGTTGTTGGAAATTACATATGCATGAATAGTACTTCCCAGATTTTTGGAATCTATCAGTTTTGAAGGAAATTGCATGGCCTACAACATTTGCTTGTAACAATGATAGTGGCATCAGGAAGTTTCAATAATATCTTCATTGGAATCAAACTTAACATTTTATCTTTTGATTCCTATAGTTTCGTATGAGGAGTTGGAGATCAACAAATAGTAGGTCTAAGATTCAAAGCTTCTTGATGCTTGCTTTGAATTTTTGAGGCAGATATAGAACTATGAGACCAACTTCTTCATGGATATATGCCTTTCTTCAAATCATAGAGATAGATAGAAGGGATATAAAATGAGGCTTTCTGATCAGCAACTTCATGGAGATGTTCGCCAAATCAAGTTTTGGTGGATGACTTGGGAAAGATCTTTGTCTATTACAGTTGTCCTATGGCACACTTGACATCATTCTTTAGAGCAATAGTCAGTTCCGACTTGAACGCATCCATGGAGTAAATTTCCATTGCACCTTCAGGAAAAGTAAACAAGCTGCTCTAATGAGCTGGCATATTGATGGAGGAGACTAAATGACTAAAGTATGGAGCTGAGGAAAGCAAAATGAATGAGGCATGTAATCAAGTCTAACCTCTATGTTGCTAAGTGTTTATGTATGTTGACTGAGGGAAAACCAAGAAAATGGCACCAAGGTTAGAGTACCAGATGTGTCTGAGATTCCTTCTAACAAGGAGTAGTCTCTTTTCATAAAAAAGTTCATGCAGATTATAGAGATGGAGAGCTTGCAATACATTTAGTTGTATGTCTCATTCTTTGCAAGCAATGCAAAGTAGATGGACATCCTCTACAAATATGCAAGTTGATATCATAGAAAGTTCATGTGATGTTTAAAATCACCCTTTGAGAGGGTCACGGTGATGATGTGAATATTTGAATATTCTTGAATCCTACCTTACTAAGAGGGAATATTAAAATTAGCTCAATCAAATTCTAGCACATTAAATTCTAATATTGTACGAATGTTGTACTTGTAGAGAGGGAGACACCAGTAAGAGAGTCTGGCACATCCGTGATAAGTAAACTTGGAAGTCAGTTACACGGAGTTTCAAGAAGGGAGCCACATTAGCATGAATGTATGGAATCAAGACAAGTATACTTTTGTACTGAAAGTTGCTCTTGTGAACAATGTTGTGACTATGAAACTAATAATTCATCTCCCTAATGTTGAGACTCTTACAAGAAGATATTCTTCATGATTGGGGTATATGAATAGGACATGCCTCCGTGACAGAGGGGGCATCTAGGGGATTTGCTCAAATTGACATCCATGGATCTTGGTCGTATTGATCTAGAAGAAATAGATCACATCGATATGGTTTCTCTTGTAATTAGGAGATCTTTGTGTGAATACCTAAGTAGTGATATTCCTAGACAGATGGATACTAGTTGGATCAAGAAGCATTCATAATGGATCCTGTGTGAAAGTCATGCAGTTTGAAGGATGAAGACACATCTAGATCAGTTTCCTTACAAGTGATTCTTTGAAGAGGAAGGATCAACACTGAAAGGGAGTCTAAATAACCATCTCAGGTAACTTTGGACGAGGAGGCTTGAAGATTGATACCTAATTTAGGAGTCTAACAAAGAGGCAACCTTGGACAAGGAGGACAAAAGGTTAGCGTTCACTTCATGAGTTCTTCTTTGTAAAGGAGAAGTTCAAGGCAAAATCCCTCTTAATGCATTCTTTTCTATAAGAGAGAAGGTTGAGGTGAAAATCCTTATTCCACCCTCTAATATGGTTCATGGTGAATGTCATATGTGTTGTGACTCTATGACTTTATAGGCCCCCCTATGTACATTATTGAGAGGTGACAATCTTTTAGATAATGCACACTTGTATCTAACATTGTAAGGTGACGACTTTACAGTGTTTACTATCATGTGACTTGATATTCATGGACATGTTATGATAGTTAGTATCTCTAGGACATTTTGATCGACATCATGAGATTTGATATCAGTTGTAGATCATTACGATCTTTATGAGATAATCATGGTGGATATTATGTGACATAATATCCATGGATATGCCATGATTTGTTATGGTAGACATCATGAGACGATGTTAGTGTACATACCGTAACATGGATATATATAAGAAGAATGCCATGTGACTTGATATTCTTGAGCATATTATATCCTCAAATATCACGAGTTAGGTGATATCTCTCTTCACAATAGATGAGCCTATTGTGATTTACATATACTTGGTTAGATGCTTTATCTTCCCTAGCTAAGAGGGAGTGTTGATGAATAGCTTCATTTAGATAAATTAGATGACACAATCTCCTTCTTGTACTAATAACATATGTGCATATGTATACTAATACAATATTGCTTAAATTAATATATATATACACATATACATTATGCAGATCAGTTTGTTGTCATCATCTAACCAAGTATATATGCGATCTGCTTTAGCAGATTGCTTGTTGCTTTTATGTCCTTAAATAATGATCGAGTCATGATCCTGATCAAACTATGCACAAACTTAAGTCTGATTTATTACCTTGCAGATCGGTGACTTGTTTAGAGGTTTTGTTAAATAAACTAAAACACAAAACACCGATGGGTAATTAGTCAAATCGTTGCCAAATGAAGAGGTACATATTGTGTGGACATGTCTCCTCCACCCCATATTTTTCCCCCTTTGTTTTATATTTATACCAATATCATATCAGACAAAAGGGTATAGAAATCAACAAATGCTCTCCTATACCAAGACTTGTGCGATCATCTTCAGAATTCAGTTTTTATAAACATTGGATCAATTTTGCATACATTTGAAAAATTATCAAGACCAACAGATATTCTGATAATAATCTGCAATTTGTAAGACAGAGATAAGTACTTATAGAGGACTGATTTAAAGTCATCTGCATTCACAGAAATTGGATATAAATTTGATTGCTTTCACAAGATGGAAGAGAAGAGACACCTTCAGAGTAATATCAGAGTATCATCCGTTGATTTGATGCATATGAACCTTCATTGGAGCAACTTGTATCAAGTATGTCTATGTGCAGAGGGACATTCTTCTAGGAAAAGAAGAATGATGCATTAGGAATGTTGTTGAGGCATATTTGGAACTATGAAATAAAGACAAATCAATGGGGCTCTTCCTTTGAAGAGGGAGAAGACTACAATGACCTAATGATGGGGCTAACCTAGATGACCTAATGGTAGTAGTCCAAAAGGGAGCAACTAGAGGATTTGTGATTAGTTGACATCCAAGGATTATGGTTATATTGCTTAAGAGGGAGTAGATTGCAATGGAATTTTGTGTTAATAGTTCTTTTAAGAGGTAGAATCAACATTTAGAAAATCTTGGACAAAAAGGTCAGCAGGTTGATGCATGTACTTGGAACTTCAGGTAGAAGCTACATTATTATGAATATTTGGTACCACCATGGCTGGGGATAAATCCAAAGCTTATTGCATTTACTCTTGTTACTATGAAATTAGAGAAGTATATTTGTGTACAAGAAAACTACTACTATGAATAATGTTATGATCAGAACAGAGAGAGTTGCTAATGAAGTAGATCATGGAAGGAGAACTTCTAAACAAAGTATATTATCACAATATTATGAATGACTCATATTCTCACCAAGTCTCATACCAAGTGAAGTTTGTGCATTTGGAGACTATCTTGGAGTTATGAAGAATGAAGCCCTTGCTAAGGAGTCTTAGCATCAGTGATTTCTTGAAATATGCTTTATTGGATTCTTCTTTACAAGAGAGAAGCTTAAAATGAAACTTTTGTTCCTTTCTTTGGGAGTAGATATTGCAGATCCACCATTTGATATGTTGGACACCATGACAATAGGACGTGGTAAAATTTGTGGTGACTCTATGTAAACTTTTGATGTCATGTGTATGACACAATGACAACACTATATGTGAGAATTCGTGGTGACTCTATGTAAACTCCTTTGTCAGATGTGTGATTCTATGACTTTATGGGCCCCTTGTGTACATTACAGAAAGGTGATGATCTTTCTGATAATGTACACTAGTATTCAACATTGTAAGTTGATGAATTTACAATGTCTACTATCATGACGAATATCATGTTTACTTGATATTCATGGAAATGTCTTGATAGTTACTATCTCATTGACTTATTGATAGATATCATGCTGACTTGATATCAGTTGTGTATCAATATGTTCTTTATGAGATAATTATGATGGATATTAGATGATGTAATATCTGTGGATATGTCGTGATGAGTTACGGTAGACATCATGCGACGTGATGTCAGTGCACTTACCATAACTAGAATACATGAATATCATGCTAACCTGATGTTCAATATACTCCTTGATATCACAAGTGAGGTGGTATCTAAATATGATACTTAATATCTCTTGAGCATTTTGATGAATATCATGAGAGGTGATACCTATTGTAGATCATTATGTTTATAAGATAATCATTGCATGATGTGCTATGGTAAACATCATAAATGTAATATCATTGCACTTACCATAACTAGGATATTTGAATATCTTGCTGACTTGATATTTAATATACTCCTTGATAGAGTGATGTGGTATCTAAATTTGTTCATACTTAGTTAATCGTCCCTAGCTAAGAGGGGGTGTTGAGGATATGGTCGCTACGATCAAATTATTGGACCCTATTTGTATGTATGTATATATATGTGTGTGTGAAAATATGCTTTACAAATTTTGACACATATATACACATCTTTGAATAGTCCATAATATATGAGATAATCAACCAACATTATCATATTCAACTGAGATGAACATGGTGCATATTAATATTGAGCATTCTATGAATTACAAATGATTGAGATATAAATCAATTTATGGTTGAGTTGCAAGTTATGCTAATAATACTTTGATTATTTAGTAAATATTAATTAACCCTATTTAATCACAACTCTTTGTAATGAATGGTATTGGAATCGGATCTTGATGTGATATATAAATGCCGTCTAACAAAGGAGTATAGACATTGTGATTGATAAATGTTCTATACCTTCCTGCATTCTGAATGGTGCAGGGTCACCCCTCAAAGACAAAGGCATGATGAAGACTCCTAGCATGGACGATGACAAGAAGACATGTCTGAAGGTCAAGTGGAAGGTTTTGGAGCCAATCATGGCTATATGTAATAATCAAACTCATAAGATATATGCAATTCCTTAAGGTCTTGATAAAGTCTTGAGCAAAATTGAATGTAATGGGAGGCCAATAGTGCCCAATAGACTAAAAAGGGGTTAAAGTGATAGTAGACCTAGTTATGTTCTACAAAGAGATTGATCAAAAGTTTGATAGGTTTTAAATTAATTAGAATGAAGAAATAAGAGTTATAAATTTGAATTTCCAAATTATAACGATTAGTTACCTTTTGGAGGGAAACTAGTTTTAGAGCCTTAAACTAGTTTGTAACAAGTTCCAATCGAATGAAATTGGTTGAGTAAGTTGTCATGCACCCTATATAGCCTGATCAAGCCATAGGAGCAAGTGCAGTACGGATTTGAGCAACGTTTGTACAGACAAATTTGAGAAATGTAATAGAAAGTCTTATTTTCAATAATCTTTGCTTTTCATTGAGATCAGTCAGTTGTTTTGCACTTGTGATGGTTCAAAGACATCTATAAACCCGTAAGGAAGTCTGGTGAATGCTTTGAAGCCTTTGTTCATTCATTCTTGATTGTTTACAAGAATTTTCATTTTTTCTTTAACAATTTTGAGTTTCTATTTGAAATGTTGATCATTCCATGAATGTAGGAGTCTGATTCTCATGGAATGATCATGTAATATGTACACAACAGTGCTAACAAGATTTTGATAGGAAAGTTTGAAAGTTGGTGATCACCATTGGAGTTTGGGTGTTTGAAGGACACTAAATTTGAGCAGGAGATCTAGCCATTGGAGGCCTATGTTTTATGATTGGAATAGTTAATACATGTTGAATAGATGGTGTACTAACTTTTATTTGATTCTGGAAGTGATTTCTTGGTCGGATTTGAAGAGGCCCTAGATTTTGACTCAATTTTGTGAGGGTTTCATAGAAAGCATATATCGAGAGTTGCTAGGTTCAAACTAATTGAAGAATCCTTAGTTTAAGATAATTTGTAGATATTGTATCGAGGGGATAAGTATTCCTTATAGCTCCTTTGTAAATGAGGGGGTTTTTATGCCTAAAAAGAGGCCCACAGTGTAACAGCCGAGACATGGTCCAAAACAACCCCACCTAATATTTTGATATGTTTTAGAGAAGCCAAATGGGTATCCGAATATGCAATTATTTGGCTGGTGCTTTGGAAATGTTTGGCAAAAAACGCAAGAGGAAGCATTTGAGGGCTAATTGGGGCTTGTAGGCCTAGTAGGCAGAGTTATTATTTGGGTTGGATGGGCATTTGAAACTTTGTAGACTGGTTATTTGGGTTGGATTAGGGGATTCAAAGCCCTAAGAAGTCATTGGAGAGATCAAGTACTTGATTTGAGCAACCTAAGCCTTAAGGTTGTGTTGGGAAACTTGTGGGAAAACACATTGTTTGAGTATTTTTTGTCATACAACTTGGAAAGGCCCACCTTGCTTTGCATCAGTGAAGATGATCATATTTGTAGAATTATATTTATCCTAATATATAAAACTATCCTACATTAACACTTGCTCTATATCTGCTTGTGTATATTATCAATATGGTGATTCTTTTGACGATTCCTATCTCTTGGGCTATCTCATTTTGGAGGGGACACATCGTACAAAGGAGGAAGCATAAGTAGCTATGAAGCCATGCTTGTAGAGACACCTTGAGTGGCTTTGGGAGGCCAGATGAAGTATTTTGTGATCCTAGGTTGGGCGAAATGACTCAAGGCGCCTTGTATGGTCTCACAATTTGTGCTCACTAATGATGATTAGATGGATAGATAAACGATTGAAAAGGATCTCATATGTGCATTTAACTGTTATAATAGTAACTTGGAATTTCATTTGTATAATATTGGCTTATATGTACATGTATCTTGTGAATCAGTATTACTGATATTTATGATTTCTTTGCTAATTTAGAACACTTAGAGCAATGAAATAGAAACAAGAACAACAAAAAAAATAGACACCAGATATATCTCATGGAAAACTTCGGGTAAAAAACCCATGACATTAAAAAGCTTTCATTAACAGATTGTGGGCACCAACCCAGCTTTCAAGAGTGAGCTAAAGGCACCAACCTCAAGCAGAGTAACAACTCCAAACTATAACTCAACAATCACTGAAACTGAAATAGAACTTCATCACATAGAGTAGACTCCTTATTAAACTTAGTATCTCAAACCCCTGTAATTCTGAAAATTACACTTAACTCTGCTTATAAAAACAACTCCCTTGATATTCAAAACTTCAAGCAAAAATCACCCTTTGTCATTGGCACTTCAACTTCTATATGGAGCCATTCATCACCAAAACTGTATCACAAGAAAACAGACTTGTTAAAAGAAATATTCAAAAGCCCTGCTCAAATAATAACTCCTGAATATTAAAAAGAAATATGACTTCCAGATTCCATTCAGACTTCAATCTCACATCCTAGTCTTCAAAAAATAAAATAAAGTCCTGCAATGCCCATCTAAGAATAATCTTAACAAAAGCATGTATGCACCTGCAACCACATCACTTGATGCATTACAAAAACCTAACAGCCTCCACGTAATTCTGAAACCATCCATGATATCTTATCGCACACCCCTTTTTTACCATGCATTTGTTTCTTTATTTAACATGACTCATACCATTTATCATTAGTGTTTTAAAACCTTTGTTTGAATCTCCAGCCAGGTGTTGTGAGAGTTGGAAATAGAATCAAGGACAACTCCATCACTTCCGTCTTTATTAGAAACAACTGAGGTAAATTTTTAATTAATTCAAATCAAATCAGTTTCTTTTTCTTTGTCGTCTCTCTTCCTTATTCTTTAATCTGCCACACCACACATTACCGTTAATAAGATACACTAATCTGACATATGCTAAGCAGGCACACAAGAAGCTGATGTGGATACACAAGCAAGCTACTTAACCAGGCTAGCAAACAAGTAGCTCAACTAAGCAAAGACCTCAAGCAAACACACATGCTGGTCAAGCTCCTCAAATTAGGCAAGCTCCTCAAGCTCCTCAATGACATCAATGATATCCAACATTCTCCCCCATTTTGTCATTTATGGCAACCTAATCTGCAACAAGTTGGAGATAGAAACCAAGCAATTCAGTGAAACAAAGTACAAACTGCTGCCCTCGCCTTACTTCCTTTGATATTAATGACCGAAACATGTAACCAAACTGCATCCAATTGCCTATCCTCTGCCCATACAAATTTATGTACAACAATCTATGATCAGATTTGAGATCCCATATATGTTCCTCAACAACAACATCCCCAATTCTCTCATAATTAATGTGAACAGATTTCATAATCTACCATGCTTGCACCATTGTAAGCATTGCAAGTAAAAATGTCCGACTTTGACCATATAGACAAGCCATTATAAATTATTAAATCAATAGCTGCCAAGGTTCAAAGGAATCAGCTGTTCATCGTGGTTGACTGTTCTTCAGTAGAAAGTAAATATCACTCCATGCACAAAAAATTGCTTGCAATTATTGGAAGTATTCAAGCTTTTCAAATGTTCATTTATGGTTCTAAATATTTGATAAGATCTGATCTATAGCAAGTTTGAGGATGTTTTCAACTCTCAACAGCTGCCAAAGTTCAAAGGAATCACCTATTTGTGGTTGACTAAGTGAAAAAAGGACCCATATTTGAGAAATGAGTGAACTCATCAAAGAAATGTGAAATATTGAAAAAAAGTGAATGAAATAGATGATAACCAAGCTATGCAACTGATTGTAATATTGTTTCGACAACCTTTTGTTATATATCAGTCCCCAGTGCCCTTCAATGCAAGTAATGATGAAAACTATGTAGGCGAAAGAAGATAATATCAAAGGAGGGTGTTATATTTTGGAAAATATTTTGATAAGATAAGATTTTCAGAAGGGAACAAGGCATAGACCTGTCACAAGAAATTGATTAAACTTAATAAGAAGTGCCAGAATGAAAGGAGAAAGTGGCAAAAGGTTATGTAGAAACTGGAATATTTGTGGAAAAAATCGACCTAAATTCAATTGAATTCAACCCGAATTGCTCCAGGTGCTAAACATGGCATAAAATTTAAATAATATATTAGGAACCCTAGTATCATTGTTGGGCACTATGATATATGGCCTTATGAATGATCACTTACTGGCTACACAGAAAGAACAGGTAGCATGATCTGGCTGGATTGCCTCAAGGGCACTTCACAGATTTCCCACAGTTCTACCTGCAAATTGCTACACATCCTGTGACTCTTGAACTTTGGGTTCTGTCTGAGCCAAAGGTCAGGTTTCATCATGAGGCCACTATCAAGAGGCAATTTTCATCATTGGTTGGATGAACTGGATATTTAGTGCCTATTCATTAGTAGTTGTTTTGTTTAATTGTATAGACCAAGTTTCAGTTCTTGTAAAGATTGTAGGATGTAAATTTCAACATTCAGGTTTTGCCTACAGGAGAATCAATGACCTGAAGTAATATAATTAGCCTCCCTTAATGTGATAATATTGTGCTACATATTTATGTGCATGTTGTGTAGAGAATCAGAACAGAACTAGTAGAGGAATCGAGTACTTCAAAAGATTTCTTTACCTCAAGTACCTGTACTGTATGTCTGAGAAAATCTCATGCCCAATGGATTGTGGAAACCTGATAATGTTAAAAGTCATTTACTGTTTCACTGTTTCACACTTGTCTAGATACCTTAAAATTATAGGATATAAGTGTTTTCAATATTGTATTTAATCAGTGGCCTTCATTTATTGGTTTTGTAGGATGGAGATGGCACTGTGCAGACATGTTCCCTTTCTCAACAATTTTATAAGGGTGTCAATATTCCGCTGTCATTAAGAGCAAGATCTGTGGAACAAAGACAATAAACATCTGGGTAAAGTCAAAACAAGTTCATTGATGCATTGCCAAACCCTGTAAATGGTAATATAATTGATCTGAAGCATTAAAAATTTCAGCCTCAGAGCAAGAAAAATTAACAAATAGCTAAGCTGAAGTAATTTAATTAGATAACGTGGATATGAAAATTTTGTACTACATAATTTTTCTGCACAATGAGTAAAGAATCAGAACAAAACTAGTAGAGCATTCAACTACACAGTTTTTTTACCTCAAGTACTGTACTGTATGTTCTCCGAAAGTCATTTGCTGTTTAACACTTCTATCTAGATACCTTAAACTCATAGGATATGAATGCTTTCAATGGTAAATTGAATTGGTCACCTTTCTTTATTGGTTTTGTAGGATATAGATAGCGTTGTACAGACACGTTCCCTTTCTCAATGTTTTGTAAGGTTGTCAATGTTCTGCTGTGATCAATAGCGAGATTTGTCGGTATGAAGACAACAAACATCAGGGGAAAGTTGAGAAAAGTTCATTAATGCATTGTTGAACCCTGTAAATGGTAATATAATTGATCTGAAGCAAAAAAAATCTCAGCCCCAGAAGAATCTCTTCAAACTTGTCGAGTTACCCACCATAGCAAGAAAATCGGGTCAGTTTCTAGCATATATTAAAGATGATAGAAAAGATAATCACGTGGATGAGTGGTGGTGGCGGTTGTTTTCATTGATAATCAATGAAGTGCTGGCCTGTTTGTTTTACAGTTGAGTGCACCTGATTGCTGAGAAATATGAGTGTTTTGTCCATCTTCTGATGCAGATCAAGATTTTCTCTTGTTTCACATTATTCCGGTGATCCTAGAGCAAAGCAGTAACTTATAATAACAAAGGATCTGTAGACATTATCCAAGGCCAGGTCAATATGGACTGGCATTGGGCTTTGTTCTCTCAAAATCAGTGCCATTTGGCTTCTTTCTCTCTAAATTAAAATTTTATTCTCCAGTTTTGGAGCTTGAACAGAGTGGCTTTGTTGTAGTTTCCTTATGACCATTTCTATAGGGACATGTCAAGCTCTTTTTTGAATGGATGTTTATCACGTGCTTATTAGAGAGTTGCAAGTTTGACAGCATAAGAGTTAATATCTTGTTCATAGATGCGTGCATTGATTATTCCTTGGAGACATTAGACCTCTGCTAAAAACTGTTGGCTATGAGTAGGAATAAGTAGTACAGCTTCACTCAATCTGTCAAAATCCTGCAGATGTCATGAGTCACATTATTGTACATGAATAATTAATTTGATGTTATATCTTATCTGGCTTTTATGTATTTTTGACCTATCAGAGATAGGGAGACACAGCAACAGTGAGGATACATGTATTTTTCTTTCTTCCAAGTATAGATTTTCTAGCTGCTGCTTAAAAATAATGAGGCAGGTAGTCCTTTTCGTTGACTGACATCTTGGTGTAACTGCTTGTATGAATTTTCAAGTTTATGTTAAGACCAAGGTATCAGGCTATAGTTCTATTTGGCAACACTATGATGTATAGGACTTGTCAATTTATATGTCCTATTAATGCTATGTGGAATTGACGAGTTTAAGTTTAGTTTTCATAACTGTACGAAAGTTAAACAATTGTCTTTTGTTTTGTTGGCTGTTTGTGAAGCAGTTTAAACTTACAATCTTTTTATCAACTATTGGAAGACTGTCAGGATTATAGATTAAAATATCGGATAGATCTCTGCGAGAAGTTACGTAACTTCCTGGCAAGAAAATATCGCAGAGCACTGGCAAAATATTGGGAATAAATAAGAAACTTTTTGCCTGTGGATGCATATACACAGCGACAGCCCAAAAAAGGGCAAGACATTATTTTTTTGATTGCAAAACGGGTTTGGAGAGGAGAGAGAGGGTAGACTATTTTGATATCGTACTTGTATTTGCTTATAGTTTTACAATGATAATTTCCTATTTTTAGTTTGTTTCAGAGTTCAGACTATGACTACCAGCCATCAACATTCCACATGAGGAAGCAATTTTTTTATATTTGCATTTATAGATCAGTTAGTTTGGTTTGTTGACTCATTTGCTAACTCATTAGATGCATCTCCTTAATGAATTTTGCAAAAAAAATGCATTTCTAATTAAATTTAAGCAATTTTTTAAGTACCCGATATTTTCCTGATGAGTTTCTGACTTATCTCTGATCTCTATTTTTGCCCTCGATGATAAGATGGCAAATTGCCGATAACGATATTTGAATAATGTGTGAATTAATGAATTATTAGCTAATAAACTTAATTTCACATAAAGTTCCCAAGTGCGGGATTGTATGCTATCCTTTCATATAGAAACTTTGTTTTCAATTAACTTGATATTTGTGCCAGATTTACACACATTTTGATATAACATGGCAGTTTATGTTAAATATATCCTTAATTTATTTCTTATTTATGAAAACTTTAAAAGCAACATACATAATTATCAGCATACTCTTTTTATCATTTTAAAATGCTTTTAGTGTTGAAGTTGAATGCTGTTTTCTGTCAAGCTGCTGGATTATTGGTTGATTCAGAAATAAAAAGTTCAGTGTTAGTATGCCTATCATACTTGTCAGGTAAATGCTTGACTGCAAAGTAGTGTTTGAAATAAGTTAATAACCCTGGAAACTGTAAACAGAAGGTGAAAAGTTGGTGAATGCACAGTTTGATTGAAAGGACAATAAATCTTATATCATAGTCCTTGTACAATGAGGCTGCAAGATATCTGCCAAAGGAAAGAGACTTCAAATGGCCAAAAAAATACCCAGCCCCAGGCTTTGTCCAACATTTCAAGTGCCTTGGTTGGGTGTGGGGAGCACAAGCAGATTTAGAACATTGGGAGAAGGGATATCTAGCCTTCACTGAAGGTCCAAACTGAGCTGCCACAGATGCAAAAAAGAGAAGTGCTGAAAGTTACACGAAAACCTCGTAGCAACAAGAGCACGAAAACCTCGTAGCAACAAGAGCACAAAGGTGAAGTGGACACTATTGGGCAAACAAAGGCTTATGTGTATTAGTATCACTATCATTAATAGTGAAATGATCAAGGAAGACAATCCTCCATGAAATCGCCCCACCCTACTTGTAGTGAAATGCACTCTATTAGCAAAGAATGCATACGGGCATAAGACATTGAGTCCATGGTTTGTTCCCAACAAGCAGTGGATATCCGTAGGTAGTTCTTCGAAGGTCTCATTGTTCATGATGCTGGCAAAAGTAAAGTTTGATAGTGTTGCATTCCTTTTCTAAAAATTGACCAAGATTAAAAATATAAAACTTCTAAAATATGGAGAACGAGATTTGGTACTTTGACCTATTTATGCATAAAACATTAGGATTCTATCAAATTTTAGAGGTAAAGACTTGTTTCAATGAGGGAAAGTGTTGTTTCCACATTTAAAACTTACTTTATAGCATGTGCTTATTTATTTTCACTACAAGATGCATGTAGATTTAGTTCAATCTTCTTCTCAAGGGTAGGCCTCTGGGATTCTAAAACCCAAATGATCAAATCTATAGGGATGAGAGTTGGATATTTAAAATATTTTTTAGTGTACACAGTGATAAAGGTTTAAGTGGGGATGTTTATGTTGTTGAGATTGGAAGCAGGTTCCATCAGATTGGAAGCAGGTTCCATCAAATGGCACAAACCAAGAGTAGACCCCTAACCCAACAAAGTTCACATAAGATTTCACCATTATACAAAGCATTGAAGATGAGGTATGTGCATGAGTAAGTTGACAAACAATCAACATGAACAAACTCACTAGGGAAAGAATTAGTGGTCCACCACCCATTGGGGATAGGGGGCATTGGTATGGGTCTGGGGATGGGGGCACAAAGGGCATAAGTTTGTGAGGATGGCATTAACAAACATATGCTTAACTAGTACAACAAGTACATTTCAAAAGAACTTGTAGCAAATTAGTAAAATAGAAAAATTGCAAGTGGTAATTATTAAGATATGAATTGTATGTGGCAAGTATGATTGCTAGTTTCGGGATAAATGATAATGTCATTCACTATTGTTTTTGATTAAGAAAACAAGTTTTGAAGGAGCCCTAAAACCCAAAGACAAAGCAAGATCAAAACTTAACATGTAAACCAACCCAAAAGGTATACAATATGCACATCATTGAAAATGGTATAGAGACACAATAAGACATAGATAGAGAAGGGGGTGCCACACAACACAACCCCCACCGAGATGAACTTGTGATCAAGAAGAGATAAATCTTAAAGAACTGATCACCCTACATAAATAAAGATTAACAAAATTAGGAGTTCCCCTTAACCCCGAATTTAGGGGAAGCATGAGGGGGAAACTTCTTTGTAAGCTTTTCATTAATTGTAATCCATCCCTATTCAATCCTAGTAGCCACAAATTGTTAGGTTAGTCAATCATTCAAACGCTCGAAACCAACAAAACTAACACCATTAATGACAAGGCCAGTAGTGACAAGACCATCAGCTCTAGGTCTAGCCACCAAAGAACGAGTTTTGGCAGAACCAGCAAATTTTTTTCCCATTAGACTCCAAACTAGACTCATCACCACCATGTTGAGCGAAGCCCTCAACATCATTTGAAATCTGTTCAGTTACAACAACAACTGAAACACTAGGGACAATACCAACCGTAGAAGGGTCCACATCAACATTATACAACAGATTGAAACTAGCATTAACATGAGCAAGGACATTAGCATCAGTGTGTCACTGATTAACAATAGAGTCATTTGAGGGGATTTTCCTATTTGATGCGGTATTCTTGACCACTTTATAATATTGTGATAAAGTATCCTTCCACCAGGAGGAGGGTTTCTTAGATTTGGATTTTTCAACCTCACAATTCGTTGCAACATGCTTAATTAAGCTGAGAGGCTTTCTACAATGGCAACAATCTTCAATGTAAACATTTTCCATTTTGAAACAAATTTGACGTTCATTTACATATCAGAAAAATAAAATAGAAATAAACTAAATATAATTATAATTTAAATGGTGAAAATTACAGAGAGGAAATGGAAGTAAAAATGAGGCAGATCAAGAGTTTTGAATCATTTCCTCATGCGTCTTAGACTCACATAAATATGTGATGATGAAAATTATGGGATGAAGTAAAAATGAGGCAGATCAAGAGTTTTGAATCATTTCCTCATGCCTCTTAGACTCACATAAATATGTGATGTTGAAAATCATGGGATTATGAAAATAGGCTAGTGTGAAAGCATTTTCAACATCTAAACAAAAGACCCTAATAATCTAAAGATTGGAGCCATGAATTAATGAAACTACATAGTCCGATCTTTGCCGAAAGGCCTTTAGAAGCATCAATATAATCAAGAATGCTTGCATAGGTAGAATGCAATATGTTAGAGGATTTCAAATCTACCATAAAAAAATCACCTAAAGCCTCACCAACTTCCTTAAGAATTGAATTATACCAAAGATGAAGAGGAAGATTAGGAAGACATACCAAATAGGCATTTTGCAGAAAGATTCAACAATCGGATTGAAGTCCTTATGCCAAGGTTTCATCATTAGAGAGAAACAATTTTCCCATGTGAAGAAATGATTACATAGAATGTTTCTTCTATATCATCTACCTTATCAAATCTGGCAATAAAGATACCCCTTACTAGAGGAAAAATTTGTACAAAATATGTAAGATATGAGTCTCAAAACATGGAAATCCAAGAGTGGAGCTCCTTTAGCAAGGGCCAAAACTTGCTAATTGACAGATAATCACATCTACCTCAAGGGCTGCAGTGTGTTGCCGAATAGCCAACACAATATCTTCCTCCAAATTGATTCAAGTAAGGTACAAGTAGGAAAGGGTTTGGAAACTGAGGGCTTAGAACCAACCCTCGAACCCCCACCCATAGAGTGGGCAAACCCTTTCGTGCCTCCCAATCCCTCCACCACAATCTCCTTCCACACAATAGCCTTATTAAGATTGCCTCGTTTGTTGCAGAATGCAGAGAGGCATTCTAAATCCCTCCCTATAGAGAAGAAGCACGCCAAAAAAAACCCTTCCCAAGATTCAGATGGGAAGGAGACGAAAGACTATCACCATCTGGCAGAGCCAACACATTAGGAGCAACAATAATGATATTACCCACTTCAACCAATAGGTCCAAAGTTGTAGTAGATCAGAGACTAGAGGAGTTGTATGCAACAAAGGGGAGCGTGCATGCTCGAGTGGGATAATTTTTGCTTATCATTTCAAAAACTTATGTCATTTGTACTTTATCATCTTTGAGTGTAGCCAATGTAATTCATAATAATGTATGTGACAATAGGTATAAACTCTCATAAATTGTCAATATTAAGTTTACAAATGATCTGAAAATGTTCATTATTCATAAGGAATAAAAAAATAAAAATAGTTTTGAAACATTTGGGGATGTGCCACATTCAAAAGTCCCTTAGGTGTTGAAGGGTGCCTAGTTGTCCTTCAGATGTCCTAGGGATAGCTAGAACACGAGCCCGTGTTTCAATAGGAAGAACCCATGACCATAGAATGTAGGAAAGGGATTGGAAACCAAGGGCTACATATCCAACACAATATCTTCCTCCAAATTGATTCATATAGAGGTACAAGTAGGAAAGGGATTGGAAAATGAGGGCTTAGAACCAATCCCCGAACCCCCACCAGCAAAGTGGGTAGATCCTTTCGTGCCTCCCAATCCCCCCATGACAACCTCCTTCCATGCAACAACCTTACTTAAGATCACATCGTTCGTTGCAGAATGCATAGAGCCATTCTAAATCCCTTCGTATAGAGGAGAAGTGCACCTAGAGAAACCCTTTCCAACATTTGGATGGGAAGGACACAACAGACTACCACCATCCAGTGGAGCCAACACATTAGGAGCAACAACAATGATATTACCCACTTCAACCAATAGGCCCAAAGTTGTAGCATATTAGAGACTAGGTGAGTCACATGCAACAGAGGGAAGCGTGTGCACATGAGTGGGAGAATTTCCTCTATCATTTCAAAATCTCATGTCATTCACCATTTTTTATATGAAACCCTTGTGCTTTTAAATTAGCCATGTATGGAAATGGAGTTAGATAATGATCTGCTTGATGAATATGACAATGACAATGAACATGGAAATATCGACATAGAAAACCCGAGTTCTAATTTTATCATCTTTGAGCATAGCCAATGTAATTGATAATAATGTATGCAATAATAGGTATAAACTCTCATAAAGTGTCATTATTAAGTTTATAAATGATCTGAAAATGTCCATTATTTAGAAGAAATTTAAAAACAAAACACTTTTGAGACATTTGGGGAGGTGCCACATTCAAAGGTCCCTTAGGCGTTGAAGGGGTGCCTAAGTGTGCTTGAGATGTCCTAGGGACACCTAGAATGTGAGCCCGTGTTTCAATAGAAAGAATCCACGCCCATAGAATGTGTTTGCACCTTTAAAAAAATTAAATTAATCAATAGGTTTTATCATAACAAGGATATAACTCATGACCATATATGACACATCAAGTCTACGATTGCTAGCCTCAAGTTGCATAAATTCCTCCTTTGATAGTGTTATGTTTAATTTTTTTCTTTTATCATTTCTTGGATGTTACATGTCTTAGTTGAATACACAACTAGGAGCTTAATTTTTTTGGATACTTATAAGTTGGTTAAATAATATAAATGAACTTGGTGAATGAATAGTTTCATATTTCTTGCAAGTCAACTAAAGTTTTGGTTAATTCACTTTCTAATAGTTTTCATAATTGGATACACAAATTAGCCTCCTAGATAATAAGAATTTATTTTCCTATCTTGATATTTAGAGAATATTTCCTAAAATAAAGCGTACGAGGTTAAATATATTTTTCTCACCTCTAGATAGTATCTTGTCCTTTTTTATAAAATCATTTTGAGGGACAATACTAAATCTTTTCATAGGTGAGTATTTACTTAGGGCATTCTTGAAATTTGACCAATATTTCAATTAAGTTAAAACAAATCTTGAAAGGACCTGAAACCTTGTACAAAGGGACAAGAAAGATATAACAATGAGGATAAAAAAAAAATTGTGGAAAACCACCCAACAAACTAGAGGGACACAACCAAGTTCCCCACAAGAGGGCAAACAACCCAAGAAACCACAAACCATCAAGATTTACATTTTGGTCTAGAATTTTAAGAACGCAAAGACATATCAAATGGAGGTTTGGAGGATTTTCCTTTTTTTCCTTTGTCTAGTCATCCTCCACCTTTCTAGCAGCCTTCTGCCAATCCCCACTGACCCCCAAAATCCTTGCTATAGGAGAAGCACTAGAAAAAAAGTTCTTGACAAAGTCAGCAGCATAAAAAGGGACAATATCAACATTTTGACTTAAAGCCGCCAAAGGGACATCAATCAAATCAATAGAGTTAGCAATAGGAGAAGTGTCAACAACAACATTCTAAGTCAAAACCGTCGAAGGAACACCATTCAAATCACCAGAGACAACAACAGAATCCTCACCCAAAGAGAGATCAACATGAGGAGCTATCCAACCCATCCACCTTTGTGGATACTTTTTGAATCGTATAGTGATCATCCGAAACCCCCAACCACCAAGAAGATGATTTCTTCGATTGAACCATGTCAGAGGAGCATCATGCAACGAGATGGTCAGTCATCACATTTCCTACATCTGAAAGGAATACCCTCATAATTAAGAAGTTGAACCGAAGAACCATTTGGTCCGGCCAACTTTATCTTTTTAGGAAGCCCCTTGGAGACATCTATCTCCACAAGGACGCATGCATATGTTGCCCTAAAGATATTGGAGGAAACTGAATCAACCAGCAAGAAATCCCCAAGGGAATCCCCCATAGCCTCCAAGACTGAATCCAACCAAAATTTGACCAATGTTATGGTGAAGGCATAAACTTATTTAGAAAAAAGTAAAAAGGAGTGAAATTTTGAAAAAATAAAATGAAAATGTTAAAAAAGAGAGAGTACAGGTTTAAGGAGAGTACATTATGCCCCCTTATTCTAATATCTAGTTTCTATCTTAAAATAATATGTGGTGCTTAATATTTGGTAGTGGTGATATACGACTTGGTGTCATGTCATTGCATAGATAGCTATGATTCTGTAATAAATTAGGAATATTAATATTGACGTACCATTGAACAACAAGTTTACATGATGTAATAGTAGAAAGATGCAATGCAAATTCCTCTCTTGAGAGAATGGTAAACTCACTCCCAAGGTTTGTGGAGGTTGTGATGGAAAAGGTTCCTAGACATCATGATACAACCGCACCGAGACTCGATTAAAGATAAATGTGAATGTTCACTATGAGCCTTTGTTTGTTCATTTTACATAGGATGGAAGCAATTGAAATAAATAAAATTAACTTGCATGTAGGTCTATTTGTGCAATCTATTTTAAATTAGTACAATGAAATTACTAACTTATCCAAATCTACAAAAGCAAGTCAAAAGAATAAGGATTATGAGACTTAATGAAATACTAAATTTCCAATTCCTTCTAATTCCTAACAAACATAAACTATCAATGATTCAAATTTGCATATTGAATGCCATAGGGATATGGAGAAAACCCATGAAAAATGAATTGTAATGATACCGAATTTATATTTAGTAGATGCAAATAGAAAGATAAATACAATAAGATTGATAATTTCTCTAGATTTATCGAATTGCAAAGCCAAATAATGAAGACCAGTCTATTAATTTGTAGAAGCAATCACAATGAAATACTATTAGCATTTGAATTTTGAAAATGAATTTCCCAAGTTCACACAGATAATAGATACACACACTATGAATGCAAAGGCAATTATATTAAGATTTTATTGTAAAAGGTTTGACCCTAATTATATTGTTAAGATAATTTTAATATATTTTACATCTACAAAATGCCAATTTCATAACTAGGGCTTTTTAGCCATGTAGAAATGACAAAATAAAATAAAAAACTCAAGATTAACTAAGGAAAAAAACTCCTAAAATATTCTCCATCTTTTTGACTTGAGTTCTCATCTATTATTACATAAAAAACGTGCAAAAATAAGCCACATTCACATTTGAAAATCTTGGAATAGTTGCAATTATTGTACCATTTTTACAAAAATTCAGCAATGTGAGCTCAAACATGGATTCCAACACCCAAGATTGAATGAATGAAGAGCCATTGAGGTAAGGAACTGATTAAAGTCTCAAAATCTTGCAAAAATAACCCATCGTTTGAGATCTATAGCTTCAAAAATATGACTTTTACTCAAAATTGAGTTTTTTTGCAATTTCAAGGTTTGGGGTTTTTGAAATTTTAGACCTGCAAGTGCCCTTGAGAATGAAAAGAGAAAAAATATATGAATGAACCAAAGAATACTTAATGTTGATGAAGAACTCTCAAAAGGCCAACAACTTCATAAGCTGTAAATGATTTTCTTAATCTTTCCATGTTTAGGAACTTAGTCTGAAATTCTTGGCATGTACTTATGCATTGAGATGGTAGGTTGAGGTACTAGATGTATGCAAATTCTCCAAGTATAAAAGGGAATAAGAGAAAAACCACATTTTGATACTAGATTTACTTAGGATTGCAACTTTCCTTAGAAGTGCTTATGTCTTCTTCAACTATCCTTGACTCACCATGTAAATTTTTTGGAGAAGTTTCTTTGGGTTTATGGATAAGTCATGTAAAGGGGTGAAAACTAAGTTCAATGATGAGCTTTGAGACTTCTCAAGGAAGACCATCTGAGTAGGTTGTGGTAAGTTTCAATTTGAAGGCAAAATCTCAGGAATATCAGGGCAACAACTTGTGATTGTTGAATTTTGAAGGTTCCAGGGTCCAGTTGGAAGGTTTAGGAAATCTACCTTATATTTTCCTTTGCCTTTATAAGTCTTAGAATTTTGCGTGATATTAATGAACTCTCCTCTATTTAGGGATGATCTAATTAACTGCTAAAACCCTCTTGGTAAGAAATATATGAGTTCTTCTAGCCTTCCATTTTCTTCCAACCTCTCTTTGGTGCCATTTCGATTGGGTGTCATGTTTACATGACATAATAATAGGGAGATGAGATACAAATCCCTCTCTTGACATAATGAAAAAATCACTCCCAAGGTTTGCACAAGTTCTGGTACATAAATGTGAACATTCACTAGGAGGCCTTTGTTGGTTCATTTTGCATAGGCTAGAAGCAATGAGATTAACACCATTTTTTTTTGTGTTTTCTAATTTAAGGAAAATAATAGCATGCATGTAATTCCTCTTTTTACAATCTATTGTTGATCTGGGAGCATCCTTGGGTCATTGGCGATCTTGTATTACCCAAAAATATTGTCCTTTCTATTTTCTCTTTCCTATTCATTTGGACATTTTACTTGTTGTTTTGATAGGAAATCGATCTAGATGGCTCATTATCTTATGCATTCCTTATGGTATGGTCTAGACATCATAAAGAACTTATGTCTAGGTTTGTAGCTTGTTCCAAAGTTTCTAGAGAAAGTTATCCTAGAAGCATGTAATTTAAGAAAAATTATAACATGCATGTAATTCTCTTTTTACAATCTATTATTGACGTGGGAGCATCCTTGGGTCATTGGCGATCTCATATCACCCAAAAGTATTGTCCTTTCTATTTTCTATTTCCTATCCATTTGGACATTTTTCGTTTTGTTTTGATAGGCAATTGATTGGGTTGCATATTATCATATGCGATCCTTATGGTGTGGTCTAGACATCATGAATACCTTATGTCTAGCTTTGTATCTTGTTTCAATTTTTTTAGATAAACTTATCTTAAGTTTGATCTGGTCTTATTTTGGCTTACGTATTCTAATAGTTAGGGTGGCATGTTATGGTTTGCGATGAAGATTCATGACATGTGATGGTTAATGGCACATTGTTCTATTTTTCATATGTATGATGAATCTTCTTGAGTGTCTACACAACATGATGCATCTATTTAGGATTTTTCTTGTGGATTTGAGTCTAAACCTATCTGTTTGTAATGCATTTCCTTTATCTTAGAATTTAATGATTACATAAGTTGACTTGTGGCTGACAATCTTGTATATAAGTAGGGTAGTGGTTCTTGTTTAGAGAGAGAAGGATTGGTAGAAGCAACTATGAGTAGCTAGGATCTATTGTAGTTGTCTTAGTTTTGGGGAATGATCATCCACAATTAGGTTGATGAAGGAAATAAAATTAATCTGACTTGTTAGAAGTTGTATATTGATAATGGTTGTTGAAGAATAAGGTGTATCTCTATAATATCTGTATTTACATGCTGGTTTGATGATAATCTAGTGATATTAATTCTGTTGATGTTCATTTTTAATGGTAAAATGACAACATAGGCTGTAGACACCTATATAGGCTGTAGACGCCTATATAGGCTGTAGATGCTTGTATAATGACAATTTTGGATGGCTATGGTACCAAGAGACTAAACACGTATGTACCAACCCAACCTCAACTTGGATTAGAAGTAGTATGGCATGATCTAGGAGACTTTGAGGAAGAAGTGGAGGTCAACTCTATTTTCAATCTAGTGATGATTATTCAAGCACCATTTATGGACAAACAAGAAGAAGAAGTCATGTCCAATGTGCTTCAAAACAATTATGGCATAGAAACTCGTCTCTATGGAAATAGCCCATGTTCCTCGCAGACCATTCTTGCTCCATCTGCAACACATTATCTTGCAACCTTTGACTGTTGACACACATTGTTGCCTCATGAAATAGAGATGCCCTTTCTGTTTGAAGTATCCATGCTTGATTTAACTTCACAAGTGGAGATAGCTAAAGGAAAAACATTGAACATTAATAATAAACTTATTGTTGCCTCAACCATTCCACTTCACCTTGGTGATGTCTTCAATTATATTCCTGGCCTAGCAACAGACACTCTTCACTTGGTCAAGAGTAGGGTAACTAGTTACTTGGTGTATGATAGATTTAGTAATCTTAGCTGGCTCTTATTCTAGCCATAACTTCATATTGCAAAATCTTCTCAAAATTATATTGATCCATTCCACCTTGAATACCTTGAGAAAAGGTAGGGCACAAGTTAACCCTTTCTCGACAATGGCTTTGCTTTCCTCCTTCAACACTCCATTCTTGCATAGCTTATCATATGTGTTTCTTAGTTCAAAATTAACAATTTCTCCAAATTTAAAATGTAAATAGACATTACATCATATACCATGATAAGACAGGGTGAGATAGACAAAAACACTCCAATCATGATAATTTCTAGATAAGCCTTGAGTTTTGGAGGAGGGCATACATCATTACAAAAAATCTAAGCATTTTTGTCCCTTAACGCCTCCCTTTTCTCACTCAAAGATGCAGATGATGCTATAGAAAACTAGGGTTTTGAACTTCAAACAAATTCACAAACTAATCAACTTAGTTCAAAGAAACTTTGCATAGTTACACAATTTTACTGATGACATGCACTAAATCCTTCTACAATTTGCACAAATTGCTCTGCAATTGCCTTGATATCGCTTTGAGCATTCTAAATCACTGGGTAAGTGTAAAATGAATTGAAAATTGATTAAATACCTTCAAATGATTGAAACACCCTTTCATTTAATGTTCTCTACTTTTAGTAGGTAAAGACAAAGTTCATGACAATTGTCTCGACTTGCATAAGACAAAATTTATACATCAACACATCAACTCGACTGAGACAAGAGATTAGTCCTCATTGTGACTCTATCACAACTAACATTGATAGTGGTGTTTGACATCAACTATGCTCCAACTTAGGATATGTGCTCTTTACTCAATTTAAACTTCAGAACTATCCTAATGTATCTCATCTTATGAAGATATAGAATTCACTACATCACATCTTAGGAATTGATATATGATATATCATTTGAAATACAGTTCCTCACATTACTTCTTTTTTTAGTTTGAGGTATTGTGATCCCCTGATCCATTGGATTGGGTGATCTCGACATCAATAGCTCCACTATTATTTCCTTTATCCTTCTTTCTCCATGTTGATTCATTTGATTTCTTGTTTGTTCTACATGAATAATACCTTTACCTTTGTTCTATTAATTTCTTGGTGCTAGTGGTCAGGTCCTATAGTTCTACTCAAATATCCAATCTTATGGAAACTATAACAAATTATACTACCACTCATCCAACTCTTGGATTTACCTCTAAAATGTCTCCTAATACAATTTTTTGCAATATGACTATATTCACCACATAATTGACAATTGTACCATGTGTTGTAACCCTAATTGTAAGAGTTACCTTGCCTAGGTGCATTTCCTTGCTTCTTGATTGTCCAATTAGGTTCTACCTTTGTTCTTCATTCTTGAGCTCTATGTCCATACTTCTGACAATGTGGCAATGTCCTTCAAATCTAGGTGCAACTGGTGTATTGTTGACTTTGGATCTACATTCACGTGCTTGATTTTCTTTTTTGTTACAATTATAACAGTATTCATTGAATTTGGGCTTGGGATTTTTCTTTCCAATGTTGATTGTGCTGATATTTCTTGTGTCCCCTAGTTTTCCACAATGATAACATGTAGGTTTGTTGTTCTTTGTCTTGGCATTCCTTTGTTCTCCTCTTTCTGACAATTCACTTTCCTTCGTAGATGATAGGTTCTTGACATAACCTAGTCCATATTTGTCATGCGGTCTTCTCTGTGATCTCATCAGCTCTACATAGCATCTCATAGCTTCTTTGGGTTTATTCAACCTTTTAATGAATTCCTTTTTAGATCTCAATTCATTTCTGACACACTCATTCTTAGATTTCAAATTTGTAATCTCCACATCTTTCCTATAAGGTCTTGATTTTCATTTAGTAATTGATTAAGCATATCAAATTTCTTGTGTGCGAGTTTTTGCACATCAGATATCCTTTCATCAAGGTTTATGGCCATTTGTTTCTTTTCTTCATCATCCATTGTCTTGTCTTCTTCAACTTTCTTTTTATTCTTATTGATTGGATTTCATGCTCTCTCTTTAGTCCTCTTATCTCTTCATTCAATGCATTTTTCCACTCTAGAAGATCTTTTATTGCGACATCAATTTTACTAGAATTTCCATCATCAAGTAGTCCTTTAGTATCTTCTTCTTGATATTTTGTATCATTCTACAGTATTCACATCTCATTCCTTCTTTTTTGGGATTTCTTCAATTCCTCTCTTGTTGTTTCTGTCATGCCCAAAATACAAGGGGCAAAAACACACGTTATTTTTTTAAAAACAATTAAATCCACTAAGTTGATAAGTTTAATTCAGTTATGACATAGGTACACTACAAGACAACATCACGGTTCCCCTACCAGTGTCCTGGCATTTCCATTTAAGTTTATAATCAATGAGTATGAATAGATCGTTAAATCTGAACATTCGTTATTAAATCAATTAATTAAATTAAACAATCCAATTTTAATTAATTAAAAGATTTAACACATTATTAGTTTTATTTACTTTTAAAATATTAAAGAACAATACATTTAAATTATTCGAATAACAATTAAATAAAAGGAGATTTGAATATTTTGAATTATTAAAATCATAGAACTAACTCTAATTATTCGATACATTAGAAATAAAAAGAACTTACTAACTTAAGCTTTTGATATGATCTAATAAATTTATTACACTAATTTAAACATTAAATCTAAAACTTTAACTAAACTAATTTAAAATATTTTAAAAAATAAAACTAACTAAACAAAACATATTAAATGCTTAAAATTTAACTAACAAAAACAAACTAAAACTAAAACTATGTTATACTAATTAACTTTTAACTAATACTAACATAACTATAATTATTAACATTACTAACTACAACTAATATTCTATTAAATCCAAATTTACTCATATTTAAAACTTATTAATTAAATTTATTAAGAATAAAACTAACTAATTCTTACTAATTAAATTTACAAAAAAAAACACTAATTAAAAACCTACTCAACTAATACTAATACTATTTAAAAAAAAAGTAACATTTACTTGCCAAATTTACTAACATCTAACATAATACTAATATTTACATATAGTTTTACCTGGATATCAAAATTGTCTCAATTTTTGATCTTGTTAATCCTATGGTTATTTTTGCAATATGTCTCATTTTAACCGTTGAAATGGTTATTTCATCTTCGAGTTTTTTGAGAAGTTTTTCCCTTCAATATCTCTAGCTCGCTCCTAGGTCTACTTAGCACTTTGAATTTTCAAAATCCAATTTCTGAGCCCAAAATTATCGCAAGTTAATGGAGAGACCCAATTAATTAACCTCTCCAAAATTACGTATTCTCTCTCTCACCATTAACCTCTCAAAAGGTTAATGATAAGTTTCAAATTACGTGTTTTGGAGGAGGTTAATTAACCTCTCCAAAATTACGTATTCTCTCTCTCACCATTAACCTCTCAAAAAGGTTAATGATAAGTTTCAAATTACGTGTTTTGAAGGAGGTTAATTAACCTCTCTAAAATTACATATTCTCTCTGTCACCAGTAACCTCTCAAAAATGTTAATGATAAGTTTAAATTACATGTTTTGGAGGAGGTTAATTAACCTCTCCAAAATTACGTATTCTCTCTCTCATCATTCACCTCTTAAAGAGAGGTTAATGTTTGAGTCCCAAACACGCATTTTTGAGACGGTTATTAACCTCTTGAATTTCTTGATGAAGGATCGGATATGTGAATGGCTTGAAATTAATGATCATAAGGATTCATGTTTCCAGTAACACGTTTGCTAAGATTTGGAGAGAGTTACAGGTGGTCTGAAACAACAAGAATACGAACACCCATGGATTGTATGACAGAGTGCTTCTTGACATCGCATGGGACTCCAAGTTCATAGTGTGATTGCAGACGAATTGTGTGGAATTACAAACAAGGCACATGAACTGCTTGACAAAGTACTCTGAGGAAGGGAATTAAGTGCATGGAGAAAGTAATTCAGAGGGCAATCGATTCTGTAGTTGTCTATAATCAAGTTCCAACCATGGTACATGATTTACCTCAATTAGTGAAACAGGTTTTTGAAAGGAAAGAGGACGTTGGACTTCAGCTAGCAATAATGTTTGATTGAACAAGCTCGTGAGCATCAATAAACAACTTTGGAGCCGTTTCCTTCTCTTCACCACAAACTAATTTTACCAGTGTTGGGAATGCCCATGAAGCCTCAACGTCTTCTTCTACTAGCATTGTTAATTATGGTGATCTTTCTAAATTCTCCTTTGATTTAGTGATCACTTATATCGATGACGTTCTGTCGGCTATTACTAACAAGAGCCTGCATTCTAAAATAGTGGACAATGGTATGAAATTAAGAGATATGACGAAGACCTGAGAAATTGTTAGATTTCATTTTCAATAAACCTCAAGCTCAAGATCTTGAGAAACTGGTCAAAAAGAGGGATTGTTTGCATATGATTTTTGAAGGCCCTCCTAGGATAGGGAAAACTTCTCTTATTCGAGCTATGATAGCAAGATTATTTAAGAAAGATGATGGGTTTTGTTTGTAGCTGGCTACCTGACATCCCTTTATATTGACTACAAGTGAACTATTTATTAGAATGTCTCATTGAGAAGTGACTCTGAGATTGATAGAGTGATATGACAAGAAAGATGATTAGTTAGATTGTATACAGAGTATTTGAATTCATAAAGATGGTAGTTTAATGAGAAGCCCAAATAACAAAAAGTGGGGAATGTCAAGTTCAAGTATTTCTGCAAGAATCAAGTCTAATGGATATGTGACATGTGGAGGATGATGAAGCTGCATTGAAAATGGAAGCCATTGAGAAACTGCCATCATTTAACTAGCAATGGGCACATACTCGATGATCATACTTATCGTACCATATATATATTTATACAAAGAAGGTGATCTCAGTGTTGCTTTCAAGTTAGCATATTGTATGCTTGCCCAAAATTGTGTTCCAGATGGAAAAACTTATGATGTGATGGTGAAGAGGCTAAAAAATGAGGGGATGTCTCACCAAGCAACACAACTTATGAAAGAAATGGAAGCAAAGGGCTTCCTTTCGGCTCCTTTAACAGTGCTAGAATCAAAAGTGTCAAGGACCATCGCACTCTTAAATTAGATCCTCAAGAAACGAGTGATTCTTCTACCATTTCCGGCTTGGTCTAGATAAATATCCAATTCAAAGAGTTTTTTTTTTCTTCTGATTGGTCACTAGAGCACTTAAATGAGATAGACTTCTATTGTATAGCCTCCTTTTGTTTCATTTACTTTCTTCTACATAGTGCATATTTGTACTGGTATCATGTTTTAGAGTTTTAGTGATGATGATGAAGGCCATCGGAAGGAAATCCTCAAAGAAGTTGTTGTTCAAAACTTGGATGTCAATCAAAGAAAAAAAAAAGTTCATTGAGAAGGTCTTCAAAGTGATTGAAGAAAACAACGATCAGTTCTTGATGAAATTGAGAGCTCAGATAGATAGAGTAGGAATGAAGATTCCAATAGCAGAAGTTCGGTTTGAAAATTTGACAGTAAATGCTAAGTGCCTCATTGGTGGGAGAGCACTTCTCACACTTGTTAACTTGACCAAGAAATTCTTGGATACCATGTTGGGCATGATTGGATTAACACTGGCTAAAAAAGAAAAATTAACTATTTTGAAGGATGATAGCGAGATCATAAAACCATCCAGACTTACCTTGTTATTAGGTCAGCCTGGATCTAGAAGGTCTACTCTACTTTTAGCTTTGGCAGGAAGATTAAACAAGGAGCTAAAGGCAAGTGGTTCCATTACTTACAATGGCCATTCATTGGATGAGTTTTTCCCTCAGAAGACATCTGCTTACATAAGTCAAAATGATTTGCATGTAGGGGTGATGACTGTTAGAGAGACATTGAATTTCTCTGCAAAGTGCCAGGGTGTTGGTAGAAAATATGAAATGTTATACAAATTGGATATAAGAAAGAAAGAAGCTGGAATTATACGAGATGCTGAAGTAGATCTTTTCATGAAAGCAACATCCGTGGAAGATGTCAAGAGTATCCTTCAAATAGATTATGCTTTGAAAATCTTGGTTTGGATATATGTGTAGATATAATATCAGGAGATGAAATGATTAGGGGATCGATAAGGATTGATTATTCAATCTTCTTATCAAAGTATGTAAGGTTATGTTTCAGGTCATAAAAGTTAATTTTATTGAGGTTAATTAACCTCTCCAAAATTATGTATTTTGGAGGTGGTTATTAACCACGAAGAGGTAGTTATTAACCTCTATGTCTATATAAGAGGTCTTTTGGGCTTTGCAAAGAGACTATTTTGGACTTTAGAAAAATGGAGCACTATGCTTAAATTTTGATTAGAAGATGATATTTGGAAAGTATGTACAAATTTTGTCTTTGTAATCAGAAATTCCTCTTAGGTTCATAGTGCAAGAAAATAAAGCAATGTGCAATTTGAGTTCCCTCCTTTCGAATCTAAATTGTTAGAAATGTTGATTCTCTTTATAGTGAGCATTCTCACAGTATTGTGCAGATGTTTATGAATCTTTGGATCAACATTTTTCTAGTAATAGTTCTTAAGCATAGATCTTGATTGCTATTATTAGTGGTTTTATGTTAATTCGTGAAAGTTGTGAAGTTGTGTGGTGCATTTGTCATCATGAGCTTTCTCATCTTTTAAAGTTTGATTTCATATTTATTCGAAAAAATTCAAAATTATATCATACAAGGGAGCTGTCCCTCTAAACACAGAGGAAGGATGCATACCAAGGGCCTATCCAATTGTTGTGAATGGTTTACACTTTGTTGGGCCAATTTTACAGTGACAAATTTGTTTACCAACAGATTTTTGGCGACTCTGCTGGGGAGACTGAATGAGAAAAGATTGACAGTCACCTGTAATGAAGCATAATGTTGCTACCACATGAGAGCATTTTTCTAGTTCTCCAACCAAACCTTGGCTTTTAAGACATCCAAGAAGATGTTATCTCAGACTTGAACAGTCTAGCTTGGAGGTGTAGACAAAGTGCACAACAATATCATCAAGTAAATCAAGTTCTTAAAGAAGAAGAAGAGTTCAAGGAAATTTTGCGAAGAGCTCCTATTGGTCACAATGTTGTAATCGTTGAAAGAATAGTAGTTATCCCAAGAAGAAATAGGCAAGATCTTGGTCACATCCAAAACCAAGTGAACAATAATCAATAACATGGTTGATAAAAGGTACCTTCCTTGGAATGAAGGTTGGCGACTCTATTTTAGAGATTGATTATCAATGACTCTATTTGAAGGTGACAATTTAGAATCATGGTTTGGTACAAGGGAAAATTTTAAAGTGACAGTGATAGTGATAGTGATGATGAATACTTTTCATATCCCAAGAAATAGATTCCTGATGAGCCTCTGTAAGTTGAATTCTTGAAGAATTTCTATGGTGGCAGGAGGCTAGATCCTAAAATGGTTCATCCCCATTTACTTCAAGTTTTTCAAAAGATCGAAGAAGAGGATGGAAAGGATTATGGTTTTCTTTTTCATGATCAAGAATCCTTCTTGGAAAAATATTCAACATATAAAGATAAAGAAGTCTTTGGTGAAAAATGTGCTTCATCTAAAACAACAATGAGGAATACTAAAAATGTCTCTCACGCACTTGTATCTCAACAAAATCAGATTTTTATTGATCCTAAGTAGGCAAGCTTCTTGAAGAGTTTCTATGGTGGACGAAAACTAGATCTAGGAGAGATTCATCCATCTTTGCTCCAGACTTTGCGAAAGATATAAGGAGAAGATGGTAAAGATTATTAGTTTTTCTCTCACAAGCCAAAATCATCTTTAGAAATAAGTTCTACATGTAATTATAAGGAAGAGTTTGATCATAAAAATGATTCATGTGAATCAAGGATGGATAATGGTGGTTAGAAAAATAGCCCAATGCCTACACATATTTCTCATCAAAATCATGCTCCCATTGATCCTAATCAGGTTGAATTCTTAAAAAGCTTCTACGGAAATGCACACTTGGATCCTAACAAAGTACATTGTTCTTTACTTCAAAAATTGCAAGAACTTGAGAAAGAAGACCCCTGCAAGAATTATTTTCTTGATAAGAGAACATCACCAGATTCAAATGTCTCATCTAAATCTTCATGCATGAAAGAAGACAAAGATTCTATGACTAATCAAGAAGATGGTAGAGATATGGTGCCTATAGAAGAAGCGGGGTCTAGTAATGTATCAAGGCATCATTGTGAAAATTGTCAAACCCAAGAGAAAGTATTCAATCATCTTGATCCTAATGAGAAAGAAAAAGAAATATCAAAATCTCAAGGAACTATTCAACATATTATTGAAGATGAGGGAAATGTGGGTTGAGGTGAATTTCACACTACTTTCATTCCTACTTGGTGCCTCAATGCTTCAGATGATGATTTCCTATGTGGAGAAGATCTTTCTATTCATCCTTCCATGATCATTCAAGGTGATGAATCTATTGACAACATCAACACTTCAGATACTATGGCACAATCTAAAACCACTACCATTGATAGAGATAAAAGAACCAATGAACTACAAACATCTACTTTCCCTGTGGAAATGGATACCTTTGCATTTGATGACATTGATGGACTTGTGATTAGAAGATCGGTTGATGAAAAAGCTAAAAATCAGCTTCAAAGAGAAGAAAATAAACCATCTAGCCTTCATTCTCTATCATGCATGCCAACTTTCACATTTCATGAAAGATGTCTTGGAGAAGAAATGATGATTCAAAAGGGGATAGATATCATTGAATGTATTAAAGATGAAAGCTATATAGATATGATGAAAAGTTCCTCTAATCCAATGGAATTGAAATTAAAAACCTATGGATCATTCAAAGGTCAAAGAAATCCTCTTTTTTAGCCTTTTCACCAAATAGGAAATCCTATGCCAAAGAACTTCTATGAGAAGAATAAGTTAGCAGTGGATCATGGGGAGGAATTTAATGAAGGAAATTCTTATGATGTATTAACTCCAAGATTATGCTTGAAATCATTAGATGGTAATTTTCTCTATGAAGAAAATGTTTACTTTAATCCTTTATTCTTAGAGGAAGGCATTTTTACTGATGATTCTCAAGTTGGTATTCAAAGACAAGGTTCAATGGTTATAACTCTGCAGGTTACTTCACTCCATAGATTCTATGAAGGCAATCCAATACAAAGTTTGGCATCTTCTCGTCTTAACCATCATAAGACTCTTCAGATGGGAAATTTTAATATTAATGGGATGAAAAATTAAGATATGGCCCGCATTGTTGAAGATGGTATCCATATAACTCAGAAGTGCCTAAAAATTCAAGATGATCTTTTGGAAGATAAATAAGAAGAAATGGATCACGAGAAGATTCAATATAACATGGATGTGCATCCCAGTTGGAATAATTTTACAGAGGATTCAACCATGATCATGCCCATGGAAAAGCAAGAGTGTCTAGTGTCAGAAACGAGTTCAAGACTTCATGATGACCAATCACTAGAAATTCAACTAGAGGGCTTGCCAAGTAGAGGAGAAGATCAAAGATGCATTTAGAAAGTTGAGAATCTTATACTTCAACTCTTTGAAAATGAAGTTATCAATGCCATACCATAAGAAGAAGATTTTATTTTGAAGTCTAAGATTTTTGATGAAGCCTGGTTATTTGGATATGTTCTTTCATCCAGAGATGTGGCATGCTAGGAATCTCAGAGTTAGAATTCAAGGAGCACACTTATATTTGAACCCATGGAAGCTTAAGAATTGTCACATGTTGGTATTCCATGGTACTAATTTTCCCTAGCCAATGAATGGATTTGCATGATTATACCTTAAGTCATTGGAGGTAGGAAAACGTTCCTTGTATATAGTCTAGTTAGGAGTTTTTATTGTGTCTAGTTTTTGTTTTCACTTGTCCCTTTTTCTGGTGTCAGTTCCCCCTTTTGAAAAGTGATCCCTCAGGTGACTCTATAACCCCATAAATAAGGCATTGTTCTAGTTATTCTGGATTTGAGCTTCGTCCTTGTCAGTCCTTGTCCCCAGTTAGAGCTAGCTATTACCTGGATATCAAAATTGTTTCAATTTATGATCTTGTTAACCCTATGGTTATTTTTGAGATATGCATCTTTTTAACTGTTGAAATGGTTATTTCATCTTTGATTTTTTTGAGAAGTTTTTCCCTTCAATATCTCCGGCTCGCTCCCAGCTCTACCCAACACTTTGAATTTTCAAAATCTAGCTTCTAAGCCCAAAATTATTGCAGGTTAATGGAGAGACCCAAAATATGTATTTTTAATTTTATCATTAACCATTAACCTCTCAAAAGGTTAATGATAAGTTTCAAATTATGTGTTTTGGAGGAGGTTAATTAACCTCTCCAAAATTATGTATTCTCTCTCACCATTAACCTCTCAAAAAGGTTAATGATAAGTTTCAAATTACGTATTTTGGAGGAGGTTAATTAACCTCTCCAAAATTATGTATTCTCTCTCATCATTAACCTCTCAAAAAGGTTAATGATAAGTTTCAAATTACATGTTTTGGAGGAGGTTAATTAACCTCTCCAAAATTACGTATTCCCTCTCTCACCATTAACCTCTTAAAGAGAGGTTAATGTTTGAGTCTCGAATATGCATTTTTGAGACAGTTATTAACCTCTTGAATTTCTTGATGAAGGATTGGATATGTGAATGGCTTGAAATCAATGATCATAAGAATTCATTTTTCCAATAACATGTTTGCTAAGATTTGGAGAGAGTTATAGGTGGTCTGAAAAACAAGAATACCAACACCCATGGACTGTATGATAGAGTTCCTCTTGACATAGCATGGGGCTCCAAGTTTATAGTGTGGTTGAAGAAGAATTGTGTGGAATTACAAACATGAGGAAGGGAATTAAGCGCATGGAGAAAGTAATTTAGAGGGCAATTGATTCTGCAGTTGTTATAATCAAGTTCCAGTAATGGTACATGATTTACCTCAATTAGTGAAATAGGTTTTTGAAAGGAAAGAGGATGCTCGACTTTAGCCAGCAACAATGTTTGATTGAAAGAGCTCATGATCATCAATGAACAACTTTGGAGTCATTGCCTTGTCTTCATCACAAACTAATTTTACTAGTGTTGGGAATGGCCATGAAGCCTCAATGTCTTCTTCTACTAGCATTGTTATTTATGGTGATCTTTCTAAATTCTCCTTTGATTTAGTGATCACTTATATCAATGACGTTCTATCGACTATTGCTAACAAGAGCCTACATTTTAAAATAGTGGACAGTGGTACGAAATTAAGAGATATGATGGAGACCTGAGAAATTGTCAGATTTCATTTTCAATAAACCTCAAGCTTGAGAGCTTGAGAAATTGGTCAAACAGAGGGACTATCCGCATATGATTTTTGAAGGCCCTCCTTGGATAGGGAAAACTTATCTTATTTGAGCTATAATAGAAAGATTATTTAAGAAAGATGATGGGTTTTATTTGTAGCCGGCTACCTGGCATCCCTTTATATTGACTGCAAGTGAACTATTTGTCAGAATGTCTCATTCAGAAGTGACTCTGAGACTGATATAGTGATATGACAAGAAAAATGATTGATTAGATTGTATACAAAGTATTTAAATTCATAAAGATGACAGTTTTAGAAATGAGAAGCCCAAATAACAGAAAGTGGGGAATGTCAAATTCAAGTATTTTTGCAAGAATCAAGTCTAATGGAGATGTGACAAGTGGAGGATGATGAAGTTGCATTGAAAATGGCAGCCATTGAGCAATTGCCATCATTTAACTAGCAATGGGCACATACTTGATGATCATACTTACTGTACCATATATATTTTTTTATGCAAAGAAGGCGATCTCAGTGCTGCTTTCAAGTTAGAATATTGTATGCTTGCTCGGGATTGTGTTCCAGACGAAAAAACTTATGATGTGATAGTGAAGAGGCTAAAAAAGGAGGGCATGTCTCACCAAGCAACACAAATTATGAAAGAAATGGAAGCAAAGGGCTTCCTTCCTAACTCCTTTAACAGTGCCAAAATTGGAAGTGTCAAGGACCATCACACTCTTAAATTAGATCCTCAAGAAACCAATGATTCTTCTGCCATTTTTGGCCTGGTGTAGATAACTGTCCAATTCAAAGAGTATTTTTTTTGATTGGTCACTAGAGCACTTAAATGAGATAGAATTCTATTATATAGCCTCCTTTTGTTTCATTGACTTTCTTCTGCATAGTGCATATCTGTACTGGTATCACATTTCAGAGTTTTAGTGATGATGATGATGAAGGCCATCGGAAGGAAATCCTCAAAGAAGTTGTTGTTCAGAACTTGGATGTCAATCAAAGAAAAAAAAAAGTTCATTGAGAAGGTCTTCAAAGTGATTGAAGAAAACAACGATCATTTCTTGATGAAATTGAGAGCTTAGATAGATAGAGTAGGAATGAAGATTCCAACAGTAGAAGTTCAGTTTGAAAATTTGACAGTAAATGCTAAGTGCCTCATTAGTGGGAGAGCACTTCTCACACTTGTTAACTTGACCAAGAACTTCTTGGAGACCATGTTGGGCATGATTGGATTAACACTGACTAAAAAGATAGAATTAACTATTTTGAAGAATGATAGTGGGATCATAAAGCCATCTAGACTTACCTTGTTATTAGGCCTGCTTGGATCTGGAAGACCTACTCTACTTTTAGCTTTGGTAGGAAGATTAAACATGGAGGTAAAGGCAAGTGATTCCATCACTTACAATGGCCATTCATTGGATGAGTTTTTCCTTCAGAAGACATCTGCTTACATAAGTCAAAATGATCTGCATGTAGGGGTGATGACTGTTAGAGAGGCATTGAATTTCTCTTCAAAGTGTTAAGGTGTTGGTAGAAAATATGAAATTTTATACGAGTTGAATATAAGAGAGAAAGAAGTTGGAATTGTATGAGATGCTGAAGTAGATCTTTTCATGAAAGCAACATCCGTGGAAGATGTCAAGAGTAGCCTTCAAACATATTATGCTCTGAAAATTATTGGTTTTGATATATGTGCAGATATAATATCAGGAGATGAAATGATTAGGGGATCAATAAGGACTTATTATTCAATCTTCTTATCAAAGTATGTAAGGTTAAGTTTCAGGTCATAAAGGTTAATTTTATTGAAGTTAATTAACCTCTCAAAAATTATGTATTTTGGAGGTGGTTATTAACCACGAAGAGGTAGTTATTAACCTCTATGTCTATATAAGAGCTCTTTTGGGCTTTGTAAAGGGACTTTTTTGGACTTTAGAAAAAGGGAGCACTATGCTTAAATTTTGATTAGAAGATGATATTTGGAAAGTATGTACAAATTTTGTCTTTGTAATCAGAAACTCCTTTTAGGTTCTTGGTGCAAGAAAATAAAGGAATTTGCAATTTGAGTTCCCTCCTTTTGAATCTAAATGGTTAGAAATGTTGATTCTCTTTGTAGTGACCATTCTTATGGTATTGTGCAGATGTTTATGAATCTTTGGATCAAGATTTTTCTAGTAATAGTTCCTAAGCGTAGATCTTGATTGCTGTTATTAGTGGTTCTATGTTAATTCATGAAAGCCGTGAAGTCATGTGGTGCATTCATCATCATGAGATTTCTCATCTTTTAAAGTTTGATTTCATATTTATTTGAAAAATTCAAATTATATCATATGAGGGAGTTGCCCCTCTAAACACAAATGAAGGCCGCATACCATGGGCCTATCCAATTGTTGTGAACGATTTTCCACATACACTCCATTGGGCCAATTTAATAGTGAAAAATCTATTTACCAACAATGCTAATTAATTAATATTTAAAAATGTTAAATTAAATTTCTAAAACATAAAACTAACTAAATTTACAAACTTTATTTAAAAAAAAACATACTAATTTATAACTTAACAAAACTAACTATAAATTTTCTAAAACTAAATTTAACTACCCTAAACTAACCCTACATTCTACCCCACGTCTTATTTCCCCCAAAACTTCTCATGCCAACCAAGGCTGAAAAAAAAGCAGCAAAAGTACACTTGGCAAGAAATTTGCATGGGGAAATGAAGATTTAAAGCCCTTGTCGTATCAAGAGCTAGGCAAGGGTTAACTTTGCATTTATAACATTGACTTCAGTTTATTTATTTATTTATTAAAAACTCTATTCTCCCCTTTCAAACTGACGCCTAGGAATGGAGGAAAAATAAGATATCATTCATGTTTTAAAGTTTTTTTTTTAGGTAAGTATAAGATAGAGATAGGAGTTATGACATAAAGTTTTGTAGTTGGGGTCTTTAGGATATTTAGGAAATATCTTTTAGTAATTTTTTTTATTTGCTTTATTTCTTTGTATTTAAGTATTTAATATTTAAAAAGTCTACAAAGAGGATAATTGAGGAATCTTTTTAGGTTATCTGTTGCAAGGAAGGTAATTAATCTTCTTCTCATACAAAATCTAGTGAGCATTTTTTCTCTTGGGAGTGTATTTTTTTTTCAAGGCCATATTTTTCCTAAGTGTCAATTTTTTTTGAATGCAATCTATTTTTATAACAAGAGGTGTATATTTTTCTAAGTATAGATTTTGATTGCCAACTATATTTCATTTTAAGGGGAAATTATATATATATATTTTAAAGTGTTGAATTTGTGCAAAACAAATCTATTTAACCAAGGAGGTATTTATTCATTTGTTTTCTCTCTACATTAATTATAATCATTGAGTTTACTAATTTGTTTAAACCTTAATGTAAGGTTATTTTATCTCCTAAAAATTACGAAATTAAATCAAAGTTCCAACCATAACATAATTTTTTCCTTAAGATAATTGAACTCAAAAATTGCATAAATTGCATGTCACCATTTTATCTATTTTTGAATACACACATGCATAAACTAAAATACTATAAGACTCAAATGTAAGAATATTACTTGATCTCTTTTTCTATTAAACCATAAGATTTAAAGGCTCTGTCAGGAAAGAACCAGTAAGAAAACTCTACATCATTGCCACTTTAGCAATAAGTTTAAATGCAACATTTTTACATAGGATATTATCTCGAGGGAAAAACCCCCAACATATTTGGAATCCAATACAATTCTAAAATTTCCTTCTTGGCCCTTAACAAGGGATCCATTAGGAATATTGTAATACATCATAGTGATCATGGAGAGAATGAAAACTAACCGGGAGACAACCAATCATAACATGAAGACAAGAACACAACATTTACTCCCATTCTGGGTTTGCACAATAGGTTCGACATTGAACTAGACTAGGGAGAAGATGGATTTTTCCAATAGGAGATGTTAGCCACAACACTATAATAGGTGCCCTTTCAGGGCTAAAACTCAAGAACTTCTGTTCTTCCATTCTTACATACCAAAACTCAAAATGTGGTTTGTGTTGATGGGTAGGGGCCCATAACACCCTACCCTCTTTCCCTCTTCTCATCCTGAGAAGAGAATCTATACTGTCAAAGTCCAACTAAAGACCTTCCCCCGTACATGGCCACTTCTTCCCTATCTAAGGGTGAGTAATGCCAATACAACCCATACAATCCCTTTGAAAATCAAAGAAAAATTCAAAGAAAAACCATTCAAGAAAACCTATTTCAATCCCTCCCAAACATACTCAACACACATATGAACATACATATGCAATAAAACTAAATCATGAAGCACAATATGAACAAAATGAGGTGAAGTATTGCTACCTTCAAAATTGAGTTATGAAAATTGAACAAATTTGAGATGAGCATTCCCTTCCTTCTCCTTCTCCTTCAATCTTGAATTGCACTCTAAAACTAGAGGTTGGGTGAACACTCAAACCCTCTAAAAAATGCCTCTAAATAAGATCCTAAATTGAACCACCTCTAAAATGAAATAATTCCTCCACTTGCCTAAAGTCCTAGAGGCTTCTAACTCAACTAGACCTAAGGCTAGCCTCAAGGTGGAGTTAAAGTTATCCAACTCATGATGGAACACTCAATTTTTGTAATAAAGAAAAAATAGAGTTTTTGAGTGACCATAAAAGTCAACAAAAGGGGTTTGGGGGGTGGGAAATGTCCCCAACCCATACCCATACCCCTTGGGTACTTAAATTTCATGATTTTAGGCTTTTAGGATTAATTAGGGACCTATCAAAAGCTAGGAAATTTTAGGACTTACTAAAAACCTTCAAAAAGAAGATTACTCACTAATCTTGATTAGGGTAATTAACCTCGATTACTAACTAATTAGCAAACAAGTCACTAACCTAGTCTGACTTTAGATCTTTAGGTTACTCAGTTTACCCTAACTATCATGCTAGAATGCATATACAATTCACAAGTGTCAAGCGACACTATAAAAACACTGTTACGAAACATTAACATTTAAATATTACAAAATGACACATTCATCCAATCCATGATACAAATAAAATATGAACAACAGGGTTTGCACCTTTTGTTAGACTCAACCCTAGTTTCCAAAATTGATACATAGAGTTTAGTTTTGTTTCTCTCTTAGATTTCTTGACTAAAATATCCTGCACACTCATTGCACACATTAGTAGCTCAAGAAAATCACATGCATATATATATATATCTATATATATATATATATATATATATATATATATATATATATATATATATATATATATATATATATATATATATATATATATATATATATATATATATATATATATATATATATATATATATATATATATATAAATATAACGTATCAGGAAAATCACATAAATTAAAACATCCATTTTTCAAATAACCAATTTTTTATCTCATTCTATCCACATACTTAATCATTAAAATTACATACTCAAAGTGTTAATTTTGCATTCACTTTCTACACTACTTCATCAAAATATACGTGTTCGTAAAACATTAAATAACTTAATCAAATATCTAAAAGTAAAACATCACACAACATGAAATAATATAATAATGTTCAGTGTATCTGATAGTGTCTCAACATATTGAGTCATGTGTATCAAAATAATAATGTATCAACTATGCTAGGATAGGTTGGGGTGAGGCCTCATAGCTTCAAGCTGCTGCAGTACTAGCTATATATGAAGCTTCTATTTTTCAATGATTTTTCTCAACTTAGAAGCCTCCATCTCCAAGATCTTGACTCTCATGTGGTTAGACTTCTACTAAGAGAACACAAATTTGACACCAATTTTTGGAAGTCTATTGGGAAAGTTAGATACTGAGACGTGGGGTGGGGGTGAATCGGGATCTATAAAAATTTTAACCTCTGAAATAAATATCAAATCTACTATCTTTCACCTTAAATCCTTATCTCAACAATATCATAAGTCACATAAACATTTACTGTAATGATGTATTAGATCTAACAACTAATCACATCAATGAAATATGAAAGTAAATGATCAACACATGACACAAGATTTGGTTGCCCAAAAACCCTCAAAGGTGAAGGTAAAACTAGGGTGGGAATGACACCCATAAATCTTCACTACTACAACAATTAAATTTATCTATTAGGGCTACAACTTAGATCACTTCTAATTTTCTACCTAATAAGGGGTTTTCCCTATGAAGAGCTTACACAACCTATTTAGTTTAACTTGATTAAAGGATTTAAAATTACAACTAAGTAAGAACTCTATTAGGATATTTGCAATAGGTCTTTTAGGACCACTCTATTAAGAGATTTACCCTAAAACACTTTTGTACAATGTATCAGTACCTGATCCTTTGGTTTTCACTTGATATGCTGATTACAAATCTTCTCTTTCCAATCTCTAATTTGATATATATATATATATATATATATATATATATATATATATATATATATATATTCTTATATATATATATATATATATATATATATATATATTCTTACCTCCACTTCTCTACTCAGTCATTCTATCTAATTTTCTTTCAATCTTCACTTCTTGCATCCAAAATTTTCTTCTCTTTGTGCACACATATACACTCATGAAAATAGCTTTTGGATCCTCCTTTTATAACCAACTAGAGAAGGTTCTAGACTAAGATCAGTGATCCAAATCTCTCCCTTTTTACACTTATAACTTCTATTTTTATAATTGGTTAATAACCTTGCATAGGGATTAATGACCCATAACAAAACACCTAGTCATCTACTTAAATGACTCCTTGATCATTTAAACGTATGTGCATTAAGTTCTCCAAAAATGGTTTACTTGAATGTTTATGAAATTCCAAACATATATGTCAAAACTAATTTTCTCAGCATATGAATACTTTGATGCTGAGTCAAATATAATCTTCATGTTGTCCCTTGGCTTCTATATTCTTATCACATACTATATGACTGGACATGATCTAACTCTGTATAGCGTAGCTTATACTATCTTCTATCTCACACAACATATATAGGAGTACTTGACGACCATAGACTTGCTCGACAATTATAACTATTCGACATCAAATGAGATAAGAACAAGTCTTATATACATAGCTCGACCTTAGTAGGATGGATCAGTTGTAATGATGACTGACCAACTCTACCATATGAATGACTAAGTGCTTGACATTAATAAATAACATACGTTAGTGATCAACAATGTATATCCTTGTTTATAGTGGCTTCAAATCATGACTCAAACTTATGTTTGTGGAAACCTATACATTTGAGAGGTAGGTTAAAATAATTTCTAGCTCTAATCATGGGTATTCATTCTCTAATTTCATTACCTTTGTGATATTTTTCAATTCTTTGCATTAGTTGAGCTTAACTAAATCCATCTTTCTAAAACTATGAAGGCATATAGAGTTCATAATGATATTCTGTATTAGCTTTTCCTATATCACATAATCACTCATAGGTCATCTAATGGATTGGAGTTTTCTCATCAGAATTACTATCCCTTGTAGTTGTGTTCACTTGTGGATCTTTCTCTTTGTGATCATGAAGTAAATAAGAGATGTTCTTAGGTATAGGATGACGAAATAGATCTTCGTCATCCAAGCTTTCATAGCGATTCTTAGGGACTGGTAAATTTCTATTTTCTCCTATATAAAATGGTATTTTTGTGAAACCTAGACATGTTCTATCATTAGGTTTCCTAAATTTATCTTCAATCAGGTTAATTAAGCCTTTTCCATTCTATCCAACAAGGCCTTTTCTTTTATATCACATTATCTTCATTATCTTATAACCTCTTCAATATTTTTATGTGATATTAATATTTTACCTCATTGTCCATGTCTTCTTCCTTGTATAGGCAAGCCAAAATAGCCTTGTCTTTATCTCTGTCCTCAAGAGGGATAGTTGATTGCATGAAGGTACCATTATGTATAATATATTTTTAAAGTTTAGATGATCTCACATCCTTAGAAGGTTTGTACCATAATAACAAGGATTTGGAAGAAGGGACATCAATGAAAAAATAAGTTCCAATTTTTACTCCCACATAGTTTTGGAAACTTCTCAATTTATTTCATCTTAGTAGCATGAATTTAATCTTCTTCCCTATTGCATTGGGAAAATATGTTAGCAATTTTTTTTAGCTCATTACAAGAATAACTAGAGTTAGTAGGCACAAACACCTCTACTCTATTATAGGAAACATTTATGCATTGATGGTATGTAGAAGGCATATCCTGTATGTTATGTGTCCAAGGACTTCCTAGTAGGATATTTTTATTCTCCTAGAGATCACTGCAAATGTATATTGTCATTTTTGTTATATATTTTCCAAATGGTAGCCATTTGTCTCATATATGATTAAGTAGGGATAAACATGTCCCTTCACAAGACATGTCCATTCATTAGTATTTAATTAATATATTGACAAATAAATATATCATATATTTATTATATTACTATATATATTATATCTCGCACTTATATATATACTATATATATATTTGCACTATAGTTTATCCAACTAAAGCTACCAAACATTAACAATCCCTCTTAGTTAGGGAGGATAAACAATATTCACACACAATGTGAATAACATATTACCTCAATGTAAAAAATGGTTTATGGAATGTCAACTCATTTGACTTCTTGGTTTATTGAATGCCAACTTATTTGCAAATGTTAATTCATTTGACATTTGAAAGTCAGCTCATTTGACTTTCTAGTTTCTTGAATATCAACTCATTTGACATTTGAATAAAGTTATTATAAGATCGCCAACTTACAATAATTTTTGCAAATACAAGTGAAAATCATTTGGAAGTCATCACTTCCTCATGATGTACACATGGGATAGGCCCATGTACTTATGAATAATATTCACAAATCATAGTCCTCTTAACTATTTACAATTTATTGATCATTGGAGAATCCTTTCCAACATGATCTACTCCCTTTGAGTCAATATGGCTGAGATCACTGAAGTTTGATGGAACCATATCCTCTATCTTCTCCCTCTCTTTCAAGGTTGCATCTACTGAAATTTCAAGCTCCCTCTAAATCTCAATCTTCCTCTGAGTTGGATATCAATCTTCCTTTTTCCTTCAATAACATTCTCAAAATAAGATCAAGGAAAATAGCTTTTATAGTAATAAAAATCACCTTTAATAATTATTCTCAATAGAATTATTGATTGTAATAATATTATAAGTTTGAATCCATACTTAATTCATGATAAATTTATTCTATTCTATGTAGTCATTATTATAATTTTCACCTTACATGATATAGTATATATCATGGTATTTAACTTGAACAAATGCATTTATTTCCTTAGATCAATCAATCATAATAATCACTTGTTTACTCAAACAAATTTCCATCATCATTGTCTTAGGTATACTAATATGTCAAAAAGTACTCACTAATTGCATATATGTAGTTGTAACAACTTACCAATAAAAAAACAATTTGACCAAGAGAACTCATAATATAATTTGTCACACCACATAGTATGTTATCCCTAATGCCTGTGATCAAATCTACCCATTAAGTAGTGCTTTATTTTAAAATGAATTAAGTTTGAATATTTTCCCTAATATCGTTGGTTGCAAGGAGACAATTGATGGTAATAAATTTGTTGAGTATAATATAGGGCATTGAGATGTAATCTAAAACTATATCATTTTCCTTGAATATTCCTTATTTAATCTAATCATCCTTGTATGCCATATGTTCTAAATATTGATCTCCTCTAGGTACCTTATGAGATAAATATCATTGGAGATTATATCAATTGAGAAATATATACATTATCGATCAACTATTTGGAGCTAAACAAATGAGATAGATAAATGATATTGATACAAAGGCTAATACATCTTTCATGTCTAACAATGGGGGTTACTTTTACATATTATGTGATATGTGATGTGTGACTATATTCATGTTTGACATTTATCGCCATCCCTTACTATGCGATAAATTAAGAATAGATTCACAAATAATTTATCCAATTTTCAGTATCTCTTTCTATTATCTTCCTTAATCATGCCTATTTTTGTATACTCCTCCCAATTTTTACACCTCATTTTCTGTGATAATCCTTGCTAGGTAACTTGTAATTTCTATTGTGAGTGTATGGCTAATAACTCTACATATCTTATATAGGATCATTAACTTAAATGAATTGTGTTAAAACTTTCTTCTGATTCATCGTCATTGAGGTGCTAAAATTGAGTTTACTCTCCACTAAGGTTCTTGCTGGATTCCAGATGTTATTCTCCTCACAACTTCATATAAGTTTTGTTATCAATTTTTATTTTATTTGATAGTATATCAAATCATATGATGTTCATCAATTCTTTAAATTTTTAGCATGGCTCTGATACCATGTTATTTTCCTAGAAATAATTGCAAATGTAGTTGTATTGTAATTTTTGGTATATATTTTCCAAATGACAACCATCTCTCTAATATAGGATGAAGTATGGATAGACATGTCCCTTCATGGGACATGTCTATTCATTATTATTTAATTAATATATTGACAAATAAATATATCATATATTTAATATATTAATATATATATTATATCTCATACGTATATTATATATATAGTTTATTCAACAAAAGCTACCAATTATTAATATTTATCATATGATGTTAGTAGATATAGCACTTGGAAAATTACATCTCTCTCCATAGGTTTAACTATTATAGGTAGTACAAGAAGTCTTATTTACAACTTCTCTTCCTTATCACAAGATTTGATAGTAATTTTTTTGTGAGGATCAATAACATGTTTAGAAAAACCAAGTTGTGTAATTTCATTGTAGCTACAAATATTAAATCTAGCTCCTCCATGTATAAATACATGTTTGATGTGTGACTTATGGATCATGACTTCAATATGAAACAATTGATTATGGAGACAAATCAATGAGTTATCAACTAGTTCAGAAAAGGAAAGGTAATGTTGTGAGGTTAGATTGTCTACCATGGATTGAAACTCATCCAACTATAATTCTTTAGGCACATTTTCCTTAGGGAGGGCTTTGTCCAATAATTTCTTGTGTGTAGGTGATATTTTCAACACTTGAAAGATTGTGATTAGAGAATTAGTATGTTTTAGTTGTTCAAGTATACTGTAACTAGTTGCATTAGACATAGACACTTGTTTTGATTTCTTTTTCATAGTCACAAAGGTTTGTTTGTTAGTTTATTATTTATTTGATACTAAAGTTTGAACTCCTTTAAGAGTGATTTTAACTTGTGATTTGGTAAAAATGTTTGATGATTTAGAGTCCTTCTTCATAATGATTATGTTGTAATATTCTATTTTAACTGGTTCTATCATTATGATCACATTGTCATCATTGGAATACATATAGTTAACCTTGGGGTTGTTCTTGGATTTGCAATTTTCCCCATTTTTGTACTTAGGCAATGGTTATTTGAAATTTTTGTCATCAATGTTTGCATTACATCTTTCCACAAAAATCATCTCTAAAATCTATGAGATCTTTGATTGTGTGTTTAAATTTCATACAAATAGTTGTTTTATTACCTGCATTTCAATAAAAATTCATAGTAGTCATTATAATTCAACTATTTGAGTTTTACTTCTTATTTATATGTTCTTGAATTATCCAGTAAGATAATGATGCCATTTTTCAATAGATTTTTAAAAACCATTTCAAGAGGTTCTTGCAAGGGTGTAAACTTACATTTAGGCTTTCGTACCTAGGGTCTATCTTTGAATATGTTTCCATATGTCTTAGATGTTGATGCATTTCATATTTAGCTACCTTTCTTTCTTCCATGATGCTCATTAGATTGAAAATAATTTTGGTAGCTTTGAGAACTATAGTATCCACAACTATTTCATTCATAACATCACAATTTTTATGGAGATCAACGTGAGATTTGAGTAGCATTTTGAAATGGTCGGAGCTTTGTTAGGTGGGAATCTAGAAGGAGGAAACTTAGTAGTAGGGACTGATCCTCGAGGGATAGGGATTCATAAATTAGTGGTCTTGATAGGTTTTGTAAGGTCTGATGGAAAATTGGAAGAAAAAGACAAACTTATGGGTTTCTCCTCCACAAGATTTGGGGACGAGAACACTCTTTCTGTTCTCCTACCTACCTGTCATGTGTTCAAAAGGGATCCAGTTCAGGAAAATAATCTTTTAGAGGATGTGTATGAGAATGCATATGTTTGTAGGACATAGGACCAGATGAAGGAGAAGTTTCCAGATGATCAAAGGAAGTGGTCTTCTTTGTTTGGGAGAAGACCTGGAGGAAAATCATCTTTTCCTCTAGTTACATCGACATCCTACTGGGAGAAAGGTGAGTTTCAAATATTTAGTTTGGATTTGATTATTGATTTCTTTGTCTCGACTATGAATTTTACTTTAGTTGGGAAATTTTTGGGGGCTAGGCCTGATATTGATGCTTTGAGAAATATGATCAAAATAAAATGGGTTATCCGTGGTCAAGTTAACATAACACCTATGATGAATGGTTTCTTTTCCTTTTTTTTACTTGTAAGGAAGATTTGAACATGGTGCTTTGTGGTGGACCTTAGCCATTTGGTAATAGTACTCTTATGATTAAAAAATGGGAGCCAAATATGCATCTATCTAATGCCTTCTTCCTTACTACTTTGGTATGGGTAAGACTTCCTGGTTTACCCTTGGAGTTCTAGCATGAAGATATTTTCAAAGGAATAGTTGGTTCTTTTGGTGAACTTATGGCTATTGACAATGTCATGACTTCAAAATCAAAACTTGAGTGTGATAGAATCCATGTAAAAGTTGCTCATTTGAAGGACCTTCCTAAGATTGTGGAATTGATTTCAAAACTTGGTAAAAGGATGTAAGATATAATATTTGAAGATCTTCCAAATGCTTGTTTTGTTTGTAAAAACTAGGGTCATTAGGCAAAAAATTGCCCTTTGAAAAGTGAAAATCAACCTAAGTTGGCCAATGTGGAGAAAAAGATAGAAGTTAAGATCTAGAAAAGTTGTGGAAACCCAAAGCAATGCCTATGAAGGTGATTGAGGAAAAAGATATCCTTGAAAATCAGGATTCAAGTAAGCAAATAGATCTAAAAGAGACCTCTAGTTTCTAGAGTAAAGAGAATATCGTAGATCCTATCAATTAGTTGGTAATCTATTAGAAAAATGAATTAGAATGGGAAGATTTAGAAGAATTAGATGAGATAGAGGAAGGTGAAATACTTGAGGAAAGCAGTCACACTCTAGCTTTAGAGAATACATGGGTTGTTGAAATTCAATTTCAAGAGCCTCCCCTTTGTCAAGAGATTATTTCCTTTAAGAATGTCCTTGAATCAAAAGAAATGGATGTGAAGTTAGAGAAGAAGGAACCTAAATAGAAATAGATTCAAAGAAGGAAAACAAAGAAGAAAGATAATACTATTTCTAAAGGAGTGGAGACTCAAAGCAGTAAATTGGAGTTGTGGTTTCCAAAATTGAAGCTAAATGTTGGTACTCCAGAGAAACCTAGAAGGAAAACATCTAAAAAACTAGAAAAAGTGAAAGTTTACATAATATTTCTGATGGGAAACAGACAACTATTTTTGATTTTACCCATAAAAAATTATGATGAATATTATCACTTAGAATATTAGGGGGTTGAATAGTATTCATAAATTAGATATTGTTTGAAATTTTGTTAAAGAGAATAAACTAGATATTTTAATGCTGCAAGAAACAAAAATGAATAAAGAGAAAGATGGAAAGCTTAAATCTTTTAATAATTATTGCATAATGGATAGTAGCTCAAAAGGAGCCTCAGGGGGAATAGTGATTATGTGGAAGTGTTCTTTGTTCTCAAGTGCCTTGTTGAATGCTAATAAACATTTTATGGTGATCAAGATAAAGAGTATTTCCTAGAATAATGAATGGTATATTGTCAATGTGTATGCACCTAACATCAAGATTGCAAGAAAAAAGCTGTGGGCTAGTCTATCTTACATAAAGAGTAATGATGAATATGGTAGATGGATTTTTTTGGCAGATTTTAATGTTACAATTTGTGAACATGAAAAAAAAGGGGGAAATGCCAGTTAGCTAGATGGTAGACTGGATTTTATGGATTTTATTAACAAGGAAGGCTTAATGGACTTAGATCTTCATGGTATTGAGTTCACTTGGAGTAACAAAAGGATAGGTGATGAATGTATACAACCTCACTTGGATAGAGTTGTTATATCTCCTGATTGGACTAAAGATTTTGTGTGTAATCTTAAGGCTATTTAGAAGATTGGTTTTGAACATTTTCCTTTGATTTTTACCACTGAGACTATCCATAATAGAAAGAATTTTCCTTTTAGATTTGAGAAAATGTGGTTGCAACATCCACAATTTGAAGATTGGCTAGATGAATGGTGGAATATAAATATTGAAGGAAAAACTCTATTTCGTGTGGCTTCTAAACTCAGAAATATCAAAAATAAAGTTAAAATATGGAATAAAAGATGCTTTGGTAACATTTTTGATACCAAGTCTAAAATTAAAGAGGATTTGCAATTAATCAAAGATAGAATTCAGAGGGAAAGGTACTCCATGGATTTAGTGATGGAAGAAAATGAGAAAATGATGGAGTATCATGATATTGTTACTAAAGAAGAAATTTACAAGAGGTAGAGATCTAGATCTATTTGGCTTGATGAAGGTGATAGAAACACTAAATTTTTTCATTTATCTAATTTAAAACATAAAGCTAAAACTTGCATTTCAAGTCATAATAAAATTAGTACGAAGTTAACTTAGGAAAATGAAATTTTAGAGGAAATGGTCTCCTTTTTCTCTTCTTTGATGTTTTCAGATATTAATATTGACTTGACTCATCAGGGAGAGTTGTTGGTTGTTATTCCTTCATTGGTTACTAAAGAATAAAATAGAATGTTGTGTTCTATCCCTAAGGAAGAGGAAATTTATAAGGCTATTTGCTCATTAGGTGGGGATAAATCACTAGGGCCAGATGGTTTTCCTATGTTATTTTTTCAAAAGGAATGGAAGCTGGTTGGGAAAGATATCTATGATGTTGTTAAAGAATTTTTTGGGGCTAAAAGGATGCTAAAGGAAATTAATTCAACTTTCCTATGCCTTATTCCAAAAAAGGTTGGTGCAGATTCTCTCGATCAATTTAGGCGTTTCAGTCTAGGTAATTATTTTTATAAAATTATTTCACAAGTCTTCAATTTGAGGTTGTTTCTTCTGCTGCCTTCTCTTATTTATGAGAAAAAAAATGATTTTGTTCTTGGTAGAAAAATACTTAACTCTATTATATCTATGCATGAGAACATCCACTATTTATCTCTTTCTAATAATCAAGGCTTTATTTCAAAACTTGATATTGCTAAAGCCTATGATAGAGTTGAATGGTCCTTTCTTCATAAAATCTTATTATCTTTTGGTTTTAGTGTCAATGTGGTGAAGCTAATTTTACAAATGATCTCTACTACTATGGTTGTTGTTCTTGTTAATGGATGTTCCTCATAGTTCTTTAAACCTACTAGGGGGTTGAGACAAGGAGATCCTTTATCTCCTATCATCTTCACTATTATGGCTAATTGCTTGGGTAGTTATATTAGGAAGTTTGTTTCTCTAGGGGAAATCAAAGGTTTGCGGCCCTCTTCTCATCCTCTTATTTGTTCCCATGAATAATTTGTAGACGATACAATTTTTTTGGGAAAGCTGAGGTTAAGGAAGCAAAGAATCTAAAAAAGACCCTTAACCTTTATTCTTCTACATCTGGTCAACTGATCAACTAGAATAAGAGTTTTGTGTATTTTATCAATACCCCTATTTCCAGATAGAGTAAGATTGCTGATATTCGTAGATGCTTCATAGGGTCTTTTCCTTGTATTTATCTAGGTCTCCCTTTGGGGCCTAATCCCTCAGACTCTTTTTGGGAAGATCTTATTAAAAAAATTCAACAAGAAACTAGAAATATGGAGAGGTAATTTGTTGAGTCAAGCTGGTAAAACTACTCTTCTCAAGGTGCTTCTCCAAAGTATTCCTATGTATGCTTTGTGTCTCTTTAGGATTCCAACTAAGTATGTTAATTCTATTGAAAAAAATTGAAAAGAACTTCCTCTATTCTAGTTTTGAGGATAGGAAGAGAAAGGCTTTAATTGCTTGGGATCAAATTTGTAAGCCTAAAATGGATGTTGGTTTGGGGATCAGGTCTGTTAGGAGTATGAATAAAGCTCTTCTTGCTAAGTAGAGTTGGAGAGTTTATCATGACAATAAGGAGTGGAGTACTATTTGGAAAGATAAATACCTCTTTGATACTTCTTTATTTTATTTCTTTCTTATCCTATTCTTTTATCTCCTTCTACTATTTGGGGAGCTATGCAAGGAGCTAAAAATATTTTAATCAAAGGTTGTATTTGGAAAGTGGGTAATGTGCATCAAATCAGGTTCTGGGATGATGTTTGGATTTAGGATCATCCTCTAATTAAGGATTATGAGGATATAACTCTTGTTGACAAATGTAAATAAACTTTTGGTATTCTTGTGGAGAATCACTAGATTATGAATGAATGGGTTAAGCTTGTTGAATGTAATATGACTTTTTATAATATTCAGTTTATCTTGAATGCCTTTAGCCTTTATCCTCATATTGAAAATAAAATGGTTTCAGAATTTGAGTCAAGAGGTTTTTTTAAAGTCTCCTCAATTTTAAGAACTGAGGAGAAGGGATTTAGGCCTTTATGGACTAAATCTTGGATTAAATGTCTTATTCCTAAAATAAACATTATTTTTTGGATCTTGCTTCAAAATAAAATTTTAACATTGGACAATTTGCAAAAAAGAGTTGTTTATGTGGTTAACAGATGTAGCCTATGAAAAAAAGACTTTGAAGATAGAAATCATCTTTTCTTAAATTAAAAATATAGTCAAAAATTGTGGAGTTACATTCTTAACTACTGAAATTTAGATTGGGTACAACAGAATAATATTGATCAATGCTTCCAGAGTTGCACATGTCCTTCTAAGGAGGTTAATATTGGTTTTCTAAGGAAAATAACTCTACTCCATCTCTGGTGGGGAATATGGAAAGAGAGAAATAATAGAATTTTTAGGGACAAAGAAATTCCTGAGTGGGTTCTTGGTCATAATATTATTAGATCTATCAAGGAAAAAATCAATTCTCATAGAAAACTGAGTGATGATATCCAAATCAACAATCCTATGCAAACTAAAGGCTATAAAATTAAAATTGATGATTAGAGGTAGAATGTTAAATGATAATCTCCTCCTATGGGTTGGATTAAAGGTAACTTTGATGGGGTTACTAAAGGAAATCCTAGAAATGCTGGTTGTGGAGGGGTTTTGAGAGACCATACTAGCAGAATTGTTGATGCTATTACTATCCCTATTGGGATTTTAACTAGCCATAAAGCTGAAGCTATGACAGTGCTGTATACTATGAGGCTGGCTATGGAAACTATGAAAATATTTGGATGGAAGGATATTCATTTAACATTATTAATATGCTCAATAACAAGAATCCAATTACCTTGACAATTGAAGGAAGTATTATGGAAATCAAAAACCTTATAAATAAATTTGATAATATAATATTCTCTCATATTTTTTTAGAGGGTAATTCAATTGCTAATTGGATTGCCAACCAAGATGTCTATAGCGAAAGCAAGTTGAGGTGGCATGATGAACTATGCAAAGATGTGGAGTTGATGATGATTGTTAATTATGATAGGACACATGCTAGAGAAGGAAAGATTTCCTAAGAGTGGAAAATTTATGAAGAAGAGTGGTGGGTTTGCAGAGGATAGTTTTAGATTCTCTAGGAAGTAACTTTGCGCATAATGACTTGCATTTGGCACATAAGTAAGGTTATTAGCTCATCGTTAATCTTCAATACTTTATTACCTTTTCTGGTTTTCACTACTCTGATGTTTTCCAGAGAAAATTAAGTTTTTGAGATGGGCAGGGAACCAAGAAATAAAGAGCCAATAAATTGTAGTGTTCAGAAGGCTAAGGCCTCTATGTGGGAGATTTTGAAGAAAGATAAAGTGATGACCTATATAAAGAGACTCCATGGGTATAAACCTCACATTACAGAAGCCTTCTTTAAAAATTGGTTTGAAGATAGGGTCACTTTGTATGGGGTCATGGTGAAATTGACTGAAGAATTTATTGCCGAGGTTATGAGGATTCCTATGGAAGAGATTAAATTCAACAAGGAGACTAGTATCTCCAATGTGACTTTCAAGAAATTTCCAAAGACGGAAGTTGAAGAGAAGAATTTGGAGAAAAATGGGGACTTCTACAAACTGAATCAAATAAAAGTCATCTAGAGGGATGTGTTGTCTTGTATCCATGAGTATTTTATTCTTGATGGTAGGGCTAAGAGAGTCCATAAATTTCACTTTGTTTTCCTAGATCATTTTAGGTACAAAGATAGGATTTCCTTTCCATTTCTTCTAAAATACTCCCTGCTTTTAAGCCTATATGCACATAGGAAGAAAGAGTCCCATCCTATGCTCCATGAAGGTTTAATTTTACTTATTAAAAACTATTGCAAAGTAAGGCTATAAAGCCCTCATGATTTCTTGAGAAAAGGAAAGGTTTTGGTAATGTTCCCCACTCAAAGAGAATAAAGGTGGAAGAAGGGGCTAGTGATAGCAAGAAGGTTTTCAAATGGGAAGGACCAAGAAACATGTTGACAAATTACTAAATCTGAGAATTTGGATAATGATCAGAAAATGGAAATGGGGGATCTTAGTTCTAACCTAGATAGTTACTCTGGGAGTAAAGGGGTTTCAACTGGTAAAGACAATGTGGATGAAAGTAAGGATAGAAATACAAACTCAAATGTTGGGTCAGAAGCCCTTGGGGAGGATGATGAAAAACAGAGTGATCACCCTTCTTATAATGCTGGTAAGGAGAAAATGGAGGAGGATACTGGTAAGGAGATTGAAGAAAAAGGCCCTGTGGGTAAGGAAAACAACCAAAGTAAAGAAAAAAATGAGGAAAGGATGGAGAATCCAGTTATTAACATTGATACCCAGATTAATACTATGACCACTGCAGTTGGTTCTAAGCCTAGGGATGTGGTTGATGGGAGGGTTGATTCTCAGGATGCTAAACTTTCATTTCTTTACACTGCTAAACTTAAAGTGGAAACTTCTCTTCAGAGTGACTCCTGGCTGTATAATGAAATAGTGGTTCTCATGAAGAAAATGGGGGTTATACAAAAAGAATTGGATGTTGAACATACTAGGAGAACTCAGATGGAAGTGCAAATTGGTAACATCCCTGATAAGCTTAAAGAATATGAGTAGAAGCTTCATTACCTTATAAAGGAAAGTGGTAAAAAAATGGAATAGGTCACTTCTAGTTTGTGTGCTATGGTGGCCAGTCTGGGTAAGAAGAGTAATGAGGAGATAATGTCTCCTGGTAATGCAAGGATGGAGAGTCTAGGTGATCTTAGTAAGAGAACTAAGCATAGAACAACGAAAAAGGTTGTTGAGACTCTTGAGGCTCCTATTCTTTCTTTGACTCACATTTTCTAGAGTACTACAAAAGTAGGTAAAGAGGTGGCAAATATTATCAAAGAGCTATTGTAGGTGCTAGCTATGGAGCGAGTGTGCTGGTTTCTGGTCTGGGTAGTTTTTCTAGTTTTTCCTTTTTTCTTTTTAACTTGTTTAAACACTAGGTTCTAGGTCCTTGCAAAACTTGGTCACTTTTTATGGTTTAAAATTTTGGTTTTAGGTCCCTGTAAAACCTGGTTTTGTTGTTTTAAACTTTAGGTTTCAAGTCCTTGTAAAACCTAGTGGTGCTTTATCACTTATCCTTAGATTTTTGTAAAGGTTTTGGGTCCCTTCAAAACTTTCTTTTACCGTAATCTAAAAAACCACAATTTTTATTCAAATATTTTTTTATTTCTTTTTTCTAGTTATACCCTCATTTGGTCTGTTTGTATGAGGATATCTCACCTTTCTTTATCATGGAATCCTCTATTTGGATAGTACTTTTGGCTATATCATCAAATGAATAAGGACCTTGTAATTGTAGCTTATAGTTTATTTTAGGAATAAGGTTCCTTATAAAGATATACACTCTTTCATCTTTAGGGATATGTTGGGAGTATCTAGAATACATCCTCCTTCATCTTTAAAAGAAGGTCAAGAAAGGTTCTCCCATTTTCTATTTAGCATTGCAAAGATACATCATAAGTACTAGATGTTATATTTTATATGTTATATGAGTAATATTTTTTTAGGAATAGTTTTTCAAGTTCATCAAAAGTTTTAATTCCATATCATAATCTAAAAAATCATTCCATATCCTGTCCACCAAAACTTTGTGGACAAAAATTGAATAAGGTATGATTGATCATGCATGAAATCCACGGATAAAGCACAAAACTCTCTAACGTGATATTGGGAATTAGAGGTACTTAAGAACTTGCCATATTTTGGTACCTCCACTCCTTTAGGGAAAGGAGTCATGAGCATGTTATTGTCAAAGGGGAATGGATTAAATGACATCAAATGAGTACTTTATAGCTATTTTATCTTTCTCTTTTATCACTTGTTGCATTTTTATTTGTTGGAAATATGGTTAAGTAGGAGAAGTTGGAGTTTTCATTTATGGAAACATATATCTCAGGATGAGAAGACATAATGTATCGATACAAATCTCATAGTTGGATACAATAAATTATCTAAGTATCAGACAGTTTCACTGGTAGCACAAGAGTAGTTTTGCAAATTTTAGATGATAGAGAAATAGTTGACACATGTTCAGTTAAGGAAAGCTAGCACAAAGTGTCATGATGACGTATCTAAGTGCACAAGCCTGTACAAATAGTACAAAATAAGTTATACAGTAAACAATGATAAATGAAGGGAACATAGAAAAATGAAGCATAATAGTAAAAGGTTAATTATACATTAAGGAATTATTTTGGTTACAAAATAATAAATTAACTAATTAGGGATGACATCCTAGATGTTAACCCTAAGAGGGAAAGAGTTATTTTTGTATTATACCAAGCATGTAAATGCTTGAAGGCCGACAAGGCAAGTTTTTAGAAAAAATAAAGATATAAGTAAAAGATCAAACTATGTGAAGTAGTGTGGTAATGTAAGCAATATGTTAATATTCTAAATGTGATATGTGAACTTATGTGAATGCTATGCAAGATATATGTGATGCAAAATATGATTTATGCTTAAAATATTACGAAGTATAGTAGATAACAATAAGATGTTTTTGTATCTATCTCTTTTGTATATAAGAACTACATTATATAATTGCATGTTTGGGTAGTGTGATCATCTTGTATAAATTTTGTATTGCCAACCCCTAATAGGGTTGATTCTTTTAATAGGGCCTAGTCCTCTAACAAGGACCAATACACTATATATACTTCATAGACTCCTAATAGGGTCAACATCCTTAACATGATAATTCTTTTTAGTGGATCAGTTTGTGGGTACCATTCCCACTGGGGTTTTTCCTTTGCCAGGGTTTCCCTAGTTAAAAAAATTTGGTGTTATGAGCTCTCTTTGTGTATCAATTTATTTACTGTTCAACATTGTCAGTTTACTTTCATATGCATGTTATAAAGTAATTGACAATATTCAATTATGGGAAAAAGTTTGTAGAATATTGATTCACCCCCCTCTTAGTATTACCTATTTCTAAAAATTGGTATCAAAGCCTAGTTACTTAGAAGAGGCTTAATAGCTTGAGCAATATCCCTATGAATATGGAACAATTTAAGAGAAATATTGAAAAATCCCTTGAGTAGATTGATCTTCTTATTGAAGAAAGAGACAACCTAAAATAAAGGTACAAAGATGCAAAATATTACATTTGGAAAATGAAAGATTAGATTGATAATATCAAAATTAGAAAAGAACCTAGAGAGAAAACTAGTGATAGTAATGAGGTATAAACCTTTAAGAAATAAAATAAATTTTTGGAACATGATTCGAAGATTGTCGAACTAAAACTGAGTCTGAAGAAGGATGATAGAATAATTGAATTAGATCTGAAATATGAGAATGTAGATCTAAGATCCCATCTTAAAAAAGTGACATCTAAACTTGATTCTATCAAAATAGAGCATGCAAGACTAGAGAAGTACAATATCATTGTGAAAGGAGAACTAACCTAGGGTAAGAAATAGTTAGAGAAGCTATATTTTAGTACAAAGAAAATTGATGAACAACTATTTTATCAGAGATCTTATGATAAGATAGGTCTTGGATATCTCATTGGAGATAAATCAATAAAGAAAACTAAAGATGGAAAAGAACCAAATCTAGTTGTTGAAATTCCTAAACCTAAGAAGAATTATTAGAATGAAATTGAGTCAAGTAAGTTTGAAGACTTATCTAAAGAAGTTGAGCATGTAAGTCAACCTGAGAGATATGGTGAACCTAAACAAAGAAAGAAAGTTGAACCACCTAAAGAAGTAAGACATGAATTCAAAGGTAGATGCTTTATATGTAATGAAGTTGGTCATATGATGAGAGATTTTACAGGCAAGTATTTCAAACCTATTACTAATTTCTACTATTATAACTATCATGGTTTTGGTCATAAAGTAGTTGATTGTAGGAAACCTAAGTTTGATAGTAATAATGGAAATAGTAGAATATTTAGGGATACTAACTGTGTAGGTAATGAAAGAAGGAGATCCTCAAGCAGATATAATGAAGGTGAAAAAGATAATGGGACAAGGATAAATATTGTGTGTTACAAGTGTAACAACTTTGGACACATTGTGAGGAATTGCAGAGCACTAATTAATTATAATGGACCTAATCATAGAAGGAGTACACCTGTATGTCAATTATGCAATAAATTTGGTCACATTGCAACATTTTGCAGAATGGATATGAAGAACACCAAAAGGAACCCAAATTTTAGAAGAAACAACAAGAGAAATTATAGAAGGAATGACAACAACAATAAAAATTAGAAAGATGCACTCAAGGAGCATACAAATAAAATCAAGTTTACTAGTTAATAGAGATAATTTTTATGAATTGAGTAGTTGCACAATTAATCCAGAGATCATTACAAAAAGATATAAGCTATGCGAGCATGATTGTGAGTATCATTCAAGCATATGTAGAATTAAGGAGCTATCAAGAGAAATTTTACATCAATTTGAAGGAGATTTGAAGAGTTTTCAAGTGCAAAGAATGGAAGAATTTGGTCTAGCTCTGATACCATGTAAGAGCTATACCAAATTAGAAGTTGATAGTAGGAAACCTAAAGAAGTTGAGCATTATTACATGCTCAACATTCTACTATTTCTATTATTACTATCAAACTTAGGTTTCCTACAATGAATTTATGTTGTTAGTGTAAATAATTATTATTTATGCTTTACTTAAGTCTACTTAGGATAAATGCATTTTTAATTATTTCTCAGGTTAGACACCTAGGAGTTTGTATACTCATATGAGTTGTCATGTTGACAACACAAGAGTTAGCAACTTATTTTAGCACATGGTGTCTATAATATTGGATTATGCATAATCAACTGAGTTTTCATGTTGAAAACACAATTGTTCACATTCACATCCAAGCACATGTCCAACAAGAGTGGATTATCCTCCATTAAGCACAAGAGTTAGTGCAATGATGAGAGGATAAGCCTACAAAGGTGTGTCACGTAAAATTATGTTGTAGACACCATGTGCTTAATTAAGAGTGTGAACAACTATGTTGTCAACATGACAACTCAGTTGATTATGTATATTCCAGTGTTGTAGACACCATGTGCTAAAATAGAGTTGCTAACTCTTGTGTTGTCAGCATGACAACTCATATGAGTACACACACTTCTAGGTGTCTAACCTAAGAAATAATAAAATAATGCATTTATCCTAAGTAAACTTAAGAAAAGCATAAATAATAATTATTTACACTAACACCCCCCTTAAATGCAACTTTGGGGAATGTATTTAAGCTCACAAAAACTATGATGAAATGCATAATGGGTCCTGGCTACTAGGCCATGTTAGGTACCCAAGTAAAAATGCAATGCTTGGCATTGAATGCAATACAATGAATGAAATCTCTCTAAAAATGGAGAAAGAGGGAAAACCTCATGAGAAAAACCCTCCCCCAAAAAGAGAGATAAGTACAATAAATAAAGATGCATGTATGGATGGAGTAATCAAGAACTCCCCATTATGACATACTTCATGCATATACAATAGAGAATTCCTCCATGAAATCTCCCCTCTTAGTGAAGGATCTCTTGATGATGAGTGCTTGAAGACAGAAGAAAATCCAATGCCTAGAAACAACATTTCTCCTATTAGGAAGAAGATACACCAAGTATAGGTGCAAATATGCTTCCCACTATGGATAGGAAGATGGAAGAGGGATCCATATGTGGTATGGTGTGAATGCTACCTCTGAAGTCTATTCATATATCAACAAATCCTTGATGAATGTAGATGCCATGAAGCGATCTAGTGAATGCCCAAAAGAAGGTGGCAAATAAGGTAGCATGTCCATGTATGAAGCTGAATCAACCTCCAAAGACGATGAAGCATCCAAATAGGAAGGTGTAGGAAGAGAAGCAATGAAGCCTCCCCTCAATTATGGATGCACACCCATGATAGAAGCTCCTTGATGATAGAAGAAGCTACACAAGATAAGTTGAATGATATTCCTCCTTATAGGAAGAAATGGTGCCATTGGTGTAAGAGAGAATGCTCCCCAATTGATATGAAGAATCCTTAGAAAATATGATGTCTTAGGAAACTGGAAGACAATCTCCAAAGACTGATATGACTCCTCATAAGTGAAAGAGTCCTTCTCCAACTGCTGTAAATAAATGTCCACAATCAAGTTAGTATCAAAAGAAAGCTCAAGTGGTTGAGGTTTAGAGTTTTCCCTCACAACAAGTGAAGAAGTCTCCTCAACAAAGAGAAGATTGATGTCATTGATGATGTGTCCCACATCTTCAATGTGAGACTCCATGAATAGCCCTGCAATGTCTAGAAGGAAGTCATCCCATGAAGCTGAAGTAGGAAGACATGGTAAATCCTACTATACTAAATTAGGATCATTAGTGGCTGGAACTAGATTAGTAGAATCAATAGGTGGAATCTCATCTAGATTTGGAGGTACTATAACTAGAGTGACTGAAGATATGTCTTCTAGAAATGGAGGAATTGTTGGATCTCCATATGCTTTCCAAAGAGCCATCCAAATATCATAAGGATAAGTGAACTTGTCAATGACATCAAAGAAATAATGATTGACACTAAAACAAATGATATCTAAAATTGTTTTCACATGTGTTATATCAATGGTAGAGAGTAGTTCATTGGAACATAGATAAGGAAATACTTATGCTCTCTTCTTAGATGATTAGTGATTAAAGCACTCCATTTGTAATAGTTCCTCTTTGTCAACCTCGGTCTAACACCAAACCTATATGTGAAACAAAAATCCATGAGATCAATGAATGTATGCACCCCCTAAAATACAAAAATAATCAATGAAGCCCCTTAATGCATGACTTGGCACTTTATATATAGCGCATTTACAATAGGCCACTTTGCCAAAATGGAATTAGTGGACTTCTAATTTTTTTTGTTTACAACCTACTTTTGTAGTTCAAATCTAGAACTTTACAATGTAGCTCAGAAATACAACAATTTTGAAGAAATACAATGCAAAGAAAAGTCCTATTTTTGAAAGTGGTATTTCTGTCCACACAAGCCTATAATTTGATTGTAGATCTGGAAAGTAGACAAAACATTATTCACTTTCAAAAAAAAATAGAACCTGATTTGGAGTCCAGATGAGCCCGTATTAAACCTTTGAGGTTGCAAAAATTAGGATCTATGAGTTGTAGAAAAATTCAGCAATAGAGATCTCAAATAACCTGCACCAATGTGTAGATCACAAAATTCTACCCCAAAACAAAAAAAATTGCTCAAAAAAAGGAGTCTGATGAGGGAGATATTGTTGTTTGAAAATCACCTCTGTAATAATTTTTCCTAAATCACTGCTGCCATGCCTCCAAAAATTAAATGACTCTAAATTTCATTTTAGATGTGCAAGTTTGGTGAAACAAAAGTTGATTTGGGGATTTTTGATCTTCTAAATATGATGCCAATATACGATTAGCACCAACAAGCTTCAATCTTCACCTACAAAAAATCTCTCCTCTATAGGCCTGATGGCTAATTTAAAAAAAAACAATGTAGATCCAAAAAATAACGCAGATAAATTATAGAGACTAAAATAATAAAATATGTAGATCTAAAAATTAAATTTAGAGATTTGAATAATCATACCAAATTTGCAAATCAGTCCTTTGGGTGCCGGTTTGTAAAAAAAATTTGCCTCAATTTTGACTCCCAATATAGGCAAATAAATAGTCAAAATTCATTGAATCGATGCTCCAAACATAATGGTGAGGTCCACTTTGGCTCTAGACACCCCCAATAGTTGTGAATACTCCAGATTTGAATTGAGGTGTCCTCAAAGTGGTGAAGCAACAATGGTCTTCAATGGCTATGAAATGACACTCCTATGGCTTTGATACCATGTAATAATTTGGTATAGCTCTGATACCATGTAAGAATTTACCTTAGGGAAAAATCACCCAAGACCAAGAAGCTCAACAATTAGCACAAAATAGACCAATAGAGTATGGTTAGAATAACAATATGAAATTCAATTGATGTGTATTGATTGATGTACAAGTACACTAGGAGTGCCTTTATATAAAGGCCTCTAGAATGCTTCTAGAATGTTTAGGAGTTAGCAATATGATAAGCCTCACAACTAAGCACATGTCTACCAAGAGTGGATTATCCTCCATTAAGCATAGGAGTTAGTGCAATGATGAGAGGATAAGCCTACAAAGGCTTGTTACATAAAATTATGTTGTGGACACCATGTGCTTAATTAAGAGTGCGGATAGCTATGTTGTCGACATGACAACTCAGTTGATTATGCATACTCTAGTGTTGTAGAAACCATGTGCTAAAATAGAGTTGCTAATTCTTGTGTTGTCAATATGACAACTCATATGAGTATGCAAACTCCTAGGTGTCTAACCTAAGAAATAATAAAATAATGCATTTAACCTAAGTAAACTTAAGTAAAGTGTAAATAATAATTATTTACATTAACAAAGATTAGGGTGTTAGCATGAATATTAATGATATTCCTTTGTGGGAGTATCCTAAGAATTTCTAGAGCATATGGAGATTGGTAGCATAATTGACATGTTGCATTCTTGACCATGTTTGTCATTGATGAAAACATAGTATGGCTTTTGTGAAGATTGGTAGAGTAGTATAAAAAGATCAAGGTTGTATGAACAATATATAGATGATCAAGTGAATCACAATTAAGGACACGTTCTACAATATGTCCTGATGATGAGGTTAAGTGTGCATCAAGTAAGTCAAAGATATGCAAAAGATATGAGTGATTTACATAGAGTAGTATATAGATAGAGTATATAAGAAGCAGTCTTTGATGAATAGATTAGATCTCCTAACAGAGATAGAATCATAATATGCAAAGTTAGATAGTGATAGAGGACAACCTAATGGTGATGTCAATGAGTGCATAAATTTTGGAGTCACATGGTTGAGAAGTCCTAAATACTGTTAGCCAATAGTATTCTATAATTGTGAAATAATTAATTATATTAATGTGGTCCTATTATAATTAATTGGGAAAGCCTCAAGGCCAAATCAAGGAATTATTTTGAGGACTTGGTATAAAGGAAGGATATTTTTCTTGTTTGGAGTAAAGCATGAAGTGTGGAAATGCATTGTGAACAAGAGAGTGCAAACAAAAGAAGAGTTTTTGGTAAATGCATATAAATGATCTAAGGGATTATTGGATTCAAAGTTTGTGATATAGTATTGAGATCAAAAGAAGAAGAGAAGTCCAGTTGATAGGAAAAAGGAAGAGGAAGTACAAGTAAAATACATTTCTATTATTATATAAGGAATAATATAGAGATCATTTGGATAGTGGGTTCATTGGTCTTGCTCCTAAAGTTGTTTGGATAGTGGGTCCATCTGCCTTCTACAAATCCTAACAGGGTTGGAACCTCCTAACAGGGATATGTATGTGCTGAATATATTTCATTGAATCCTAAGAATATCCATCCTCTAACAAGGAATATTTATATTAGTACATCATCTTGTGGGTAGCATCGCCACTAGGGTTTTCCCTCTAATCAAGTGTTTGCCTAGTTAACATATACGATGTTATTGTGTATGTGTATCTTTTTATGGTTTTTGATTATATTTCTCATATGATTAAGGATTAATAAGGTTGATAATTTTCATAATAGTTTAATAACTGATTCACCCCTCCTCTTAGTTATATTGGTGGACTTTACATTCTAACACAGGGAGCCCAAGTTACACATTTCATCGAGTTATTTCTCTTCAAAAATCTAAGAATTGTGTCAAGAATTTAGTTGTAAATATGGATAAGTCTCTAATTCATAATGTGGAAGATGAAGCAAGAACTAAATTGAAGGTTAACCTTATCAAGAATGTTAGTGATGACCCTAGTTTTGCATTGTCAAGAATGCCAGAAAATTTCATATCATTAGAAGATGTTAGTAGCTATCTGAGAAGTAAGTTTGAGAATGTAGATGTGGATCACATATCCAAGGAATTTGATAATATATACAATTAGGATATGTCCTACAAACAAGGATTTGAGTATTTGAAGGATAATGAACTAGTCAAGTTTATTTTATACTACAAGTTTGATAATGAAGAATGGACAAGGTTAATCTTAAGAATAATTCATGATGACAAGTTCTAGTTAAGAGATAATGTGGTAGAAATTTTTGCTAAGCTAATTCATGAGGTCACTGAACTATGGAATGAAGGTAACATACCAGTCAATGAGAAGAATGTCAAGAAGTTAGTAATGGACAATACTATGCTAGTTTATAATGGCAAAGGAATTGTCATAAGAAAAATTAACCAACATGATTCTTGGGAAGAATCATAGCTACAAGAATGTGTTATAGCTCTAGACATGATCGCATAGAAGTTGGATTTATACAAGTAGTATATAAGATCCGTGTTGACAAGGAGAAGTTCAACTTGTGTGAAATTATGAGAGTGTAGTTAATAGAGAACTTGGATAATATAAAGAAGACTAAGAACAATCTATTCAAATTTCAACCTTTGATCACACACATGTTCTTATATTTGATCAAAATATTTCCCTTTAGGTGGATACCTACAATAATGAGTAGTGACAAATGTACAATGGAAAAGATCTTAGAAGTATATAACATACACTTTATTGAGAAGGTGAATGACAATGTAAATATGATAATGAAGACTTATCAGATAGAGATGAGGGAAAGATTTAAAAATCTCACCCTCTATGTCAGACAAGTACAAGGAGGATATTTTTTTTATGATAGATATTAACTTCACATACATTGAAGTAGTTGAACCAAGGATGTTATATTTTGAACCCTTGGGATATGAAATAATAGAAGAAATAATAGAAGGATATGCCTAAGCTATCCTTGAAGTAGATAAAGATGAAGAGTTTGATATATTTGGGAAATATGAGGAGCTAATGAAATCATCTAGTCAAAAAAATTTGGAGAAATCTACCAAAAAGAAGGTAGAAGTAGTCGTGAAGAAATCATTGGATCAAGATGGAATAATAGTTGAGGAAGAAAGTGTAGTAAGGAAAATTGTCATAGGGATGAATAAAACTAGTTAGCAAGGGATGATGTATATTCAACCCTTGGCATTTGCGGGACCTACTTATGGAGTAACAGTGGCTGCACCTTCTATTGCAATGCCTAGTGCTCCCTATGCAATAGTTTCACATTAGTAGACACCCATCACACCTACCATTCCACTCATAAAGGAGTTAGAGGAGATAGATGAAGAAGTTATTGAGATGAAGAGAAAGTAAATCATACTTGCAGAGGTGAAGAAAGAGTCAACTAATTCCGCAAGGAAAAAGAGAATGAAGGCTATGGCTACATGACTAGGTAAGAGACAAAAGGAAATCATGCAAAGCCTGCTAAGCAAGAAGATGCGAGGTCAGATTGAGCCTCAGAAGGATACTAAGGAGGAACCAAAGGGTGCACAAATTGGAAGGAAGGCCTAGAAGCCCAAAATAGAAAAGGTAAACAACATAATCATAAATGATAAGAATTTTGTGCAATTGAACAAGTTTTATCATTTGTATACTAGCATTGATCGGCTTCAATTAGAGAATATAGGATACATCATTTTGTTCAATAAGAAATTTGAGGATGTGAAGTATGATATTCCTAAAGACCTCTATGAGAGGTTGACAAATAGAAGAAAAATAGTTGCAGAAGAAGATCGAAATATTAGACAAAATCAACTCAAGAAACTATGCCAAATTAATAGTGATGCACACATGGCTATCTTATTGAAAAGTCTAGAACCATATCTAACGAACAAGAAAAGAGCAATATTGATAATGGGAGGCAATTATTAGGAAGTCAATGAGGAAATCAAAAGGGAAATTGTGCAGATGATGGGAGGTCCAAAAGCATCAACAACAACACCCCAAATCTTAATTGGGACTTACACCATGCAAATTGGTGCCACCAAGGTTACATTTAACATTGCAAAAGATCCTTTTAAGGATCTTGGGCCAAACATTGTTCTCAATATCTCCAGTGACTCCATCTCTGAAGAAGAAGTAGATAAAGGAGAGGAAAAAAGAAAGTAGGAAGAAGATAAGAAAAAAAAGGAACAGAATGAGAAAAAGAAGAAGGAAGAACAAAGAAAGAATGAATTGGAAGAAGAGGAGAAAAAGGAAAAGGAGGAAGGAAAGAAAAAGAAAAAGGAGGAAGAAAAAAAAAGGAGGAAAAAGAGAAGAAGAGAAAAGATAAGAAGAGAAGAAAAATAAGGAGGAAGAATAGAAGAAGAGGAAAGAGGAAGAAGAAATCAAAAGGAAGGAAGGTGAGAAGGAAGAAGAATAAAAGAAGAAGAGGGGAGAAGAAGAGAAAAAGTTGAAAGTAGAGGATCAGAGGAATAAAGAGGATGAGGAAAAGAAAAGGGAAGAAGTAGAACAAAGGAAGAAGAAAGAAGAGGAGGATAAGATGGAAAGTGCACCTAGAAAATCCCTCACCATTGCAACACTAATAGGTTCATATGATGATGATCAGATAGAGTTGATATCATCTCTCAACAAGATAATTAGAAAGATCAAACAAGTGAAGATTTTATAGAAAAATATTATGAATGTAACTAAAAGTTTACAAGGTACATTTACAGTGAAATCATTAGATCCTAATCTAGAGGATAGAGCTAAGGTAGCGATTCATGCATTTGATGCTAAATTCAAAAAATTGTCAAAGGTAGAAGCAAATTAGGTGCAAGCAAAGCATGATGCTCAGATGTTTGACACTATATGCCTAAACATCAGGAATGACCTGGGAGCTCTTGATCCCTATATCAAGGAGTTGACTAGATGCGAACTTGAAGGAAAGGAATTATATAACAAATGTGCCATGTCCTTTAATTTAATTAAGGAAATTGATGAGGAACTAAGGAAAAAGCATGATGAAGTCAAGGTGTTGGCAAATCAGCTCAACCAACCTGGTGTTAAAATTGAAGAGATTGAAAGACAAGCCAACAAGACTTATAATGAAATAATTTTGTTAGAATTTAGAAGAGAAATGATTACTAAAAGGTTCTCACTTTTGAGGGAACACCTATTAGTGAAAGTAAGCCTAATTGAGTAGCAGGTAGGGGAATCTAGCAATAAAGCCATCCTTTGATAAGTTCATCTACTCAAACTTGAATGTAGTTGAGATTACATCTTATGGGTTATGCACTCTCCTCAACATATCAGAGAGAGTGAAAGAAACATGGGAGAAGAATCTCAAAAGTCTAATGGTAAGTTTTATAGATTGTATATCTCAATTAACAACCTATTGTAGAGGCATATAACCAAATTTTGACATGTAAATAGCTCTTGACACCTTTTTCATTGATGTCAAAGAGGGAGATATGTACAGGAAAATTGTATGAGATTGTATAAAGTATAATGTAAGAGGGAGTAACAATAATATACTAAGGGGGGATAGTATTATATAGTATAAGGAGTTATAAGGAAAGATGTTTATAAATGTAAAGATCCATAAATTTTGAATTTTGAAATTTTGTAATGTTTTGAAGGCCAAATTTTTGAAAAAAGTTTGTGAACAACATTTTGGGACTTAGCCAATTTTCCCATATGTTGCCATCAATGCCAAAGGGGGAGATTTTTGGAAATATAGCTCAGTAGCAGAAGTTTGATTTTTCATTTATGGAAACATATATATCAGGATGAGAAGGCATAATGCATAGATAAAGATCTCATAGTTGGATACAATAAATTGTCTAAGTATCAGATAGTTTCACTCGCAACACATGAATAGTTTTGGAGATTTCAGATGATAGAGACATGTGCATAGTGAAGGATAGATAGCATGAAGTGTCATGATGAAATATCTAAGTGCGCAAGCTCATACAAACAATATGGAATAAGTTATGTAGTAAACATTAGTAAAGGTAGCGAACAAAGCATAACAAAGCATAATAGTAAAAGGTGAATTACAGGTTAAGGAATTATTTTGGTTACAAAATAATTACTTAACTAATTAGGAATGAAATCCTAGATGTTTTTCCTAAGAGGGAAAGAGTTATTTTTATAATATATCAAGTGTGTGAATGCTTGAAGGCTGACATGACAAGTTTTGTAAAAAGTAAAGATATAAGTAAAAGATCGAATTATGTGAAGTAGTGTGGTAATCTAAGAAATATGAAAATATGTTGAATATGATATATGAACTTATGTGAAGGATATGCAAGGTATATGTGATGAAAAATTTGATGTATGATCAAAAGGTTGCAAAGTATAATAAACAACAATAAGAGGTTTTTGTATCCATCTCTTTTGTATATAAGAACTACATTATATAATTACATTTTTGGGTAGTGGGCTCATCTTGTTTTACCAAATCCTAATAGGGTTGAGCAATTGAATAGGGCTTGATCCTCTAACAAGGACCAAGATAATATATGTACTTCATAGACTCCTAACAGGGTCAACATCTTTAACATGATACTTTTTTTTAGTGGATCATTTTGTGGGTATCATACCCACTGGGGTTTTCCCTTGGCCAGGGTTTCCCTAATTAACACAAATGGTGTTATGAGTTCTCTTTGTGTGTGGATTTATTTATTGTTCATCATTGTTGGTTTACTTTCATATGCATGTTATAAAGTAATTAACAATATTCAAGTGTGGGGAAAAGTTTGTAGAATACTGATCCAATCCCCTTCTTAGTATTACCTATTTCTAACAACATTTACATGACTTGTATTTGTTTGATGAGAAGAGACATAGGAGTTTCCTCCTCCTTGGAAATGATAGTTTCCCTTTGAAAGTGGCATGACATTTTAGCTCCTATAAGAGTGAGTTAAAGGAACTATTTTTCTTTCTCGTGTTTTATCATTTGTCCATCATTTTCTAGAAATCATTTTCATTCTAAAACTTTTCAATTTTAGAAGGACCAATCTTATAATCACTTAATGAACCTCTAGGCATTGCATTATAATTTTGATTCTAGAGTTCCTTCAAAGGTTCTTATTGTCTTAATTGTGTTCAAGAGTGTTTTATATTGGATGATGTTCTAGTATATGGTAATTAAAAGACAACATGTCCTAAATTCCTAACTATTATAAGTTTTCTCAATAGGCTAGAAAACAATTTAGTTGAATTTATAGTTTTTTTAGTGTTTAAGGATAATTTTGACATCATTAATTTTTAAATTAGATTTTCTATATGTTTATAATTATAAGTAATTCCACAAGAGACAAAATAATCCCATGGAATGAAAATAATGGGGAAATTTGAATCAAAGAGTAAAATAATGTAGTGTATGTTCCTTCCCATTTCCACATGTATACAATAATAAAGACACTTATAACACAGATCCACCTAAGAAATTTTTTCAAGATAAGCATTTCACAAATAATGACATGATAATTGATGAGTGAACCTTATGTTTAAATAAACCCGCTGCGTATTTGTATACCATGGATTATAGATGGTGAGTGTAAAAATCTTTAGAGAACTTGAGTAATCTAATAGATCCTTCCTACATGCAAATTATGGGACTTTCAAAGGTGTTTATGGTAGCTCCTCTCTTAGAGTTATTAATAAGTGTCTCATTCAAAATTATCCCCTATGATCCCACAAGTGGGATGAAGGATTTTTATAACTTCACAAGCACTCAAATATAAGGTAGTCTCATAAATGAGATTAAGAGTACCATCCCCCACATAGGGATGAGTGTATTCTAATGTATTTCAATGAATTATCCTATGAGTACAACAATAAAAGTAGTCCCACATTTGAGATTACATTTTGAAGGCCCCGCACACTCACCATATTAAAACTCATACAAGATGAGAAAGAGAAATGAACTAAGGTACACTCACCAAACACCTTGCTAGAGTAAACACATTGAGGCCAACAAAAACATGGAGAAACAATCATTTATATTGATTTCAATGTATATGATCTCCTTACAATGTTCTAGGCATAAGGAATACCTAGTTACAACCATACACAATAAAATTATAATCTTCAAGATTAGAGGATCGAGCTTTTAGAGCCACAATTGTGTTATCTTTCTTCTACTCTCATGATCACTACTTACTCAAATTATGGGTCTCAAATATATAGACATCAAGATACTACAAGTTGGCCTAATAGACACATTAATTAAAAATTATAGGTCCTACTCCTAAGTGAAATCAGAGACCAAATAATTAAGAAAATTATTATCTATGGGAACTAAGATAGGTCCACATGTGATCCAAGGAGATTTCTCCAAGGCTGAAAAAAGCCTTGAAATCAGATGAACCTCATAGAAGCCAATTATCACACATTACTTGATATGCCAGGAAATGAACATTCCTTAAGAAAAGGGAAAGATACTCTTTAGTGAGATGGAATTAGGTTTTGTGAGCCTAGGAAATTGATCCATAATAGGTCCATATTAAGATGCCTATTGCATGGAAAGAAACAACTCAAGCAAAAGAATGTCCGAAAAACAATAGATTGGTAAAGAAAAATAAAATGTATTTTTGGTTAATTCAACATTGCCGAAGAACCCAAGATGCTCCTGTATTAGACATTTGGAGTAAATAATGAATAATTTATACATCATGAATCCCTTGTATTGTAATAAGAACTAGCTTATATATACCTCTATATATATTACGTCGAGAGTAATCGTTCTCGAGGCGCCTATTTTCATTTAATCCCAAGGTTATTTTAATCATAGTTGGGATTTATGAAAATGAAAATAGGCACCTCGAGAATGATTACTCTCGGCGTAATATATATATAGAGGTATATATAAGCTAGTGGCAATCGCAGTGCAATAGGAAAAGTATTTTAAATTTTGTTTCTATTTTTTTAAGGTTAGTGCCGAATTATTTATTTCTTTTTAAATACAGTTGTCTAAATTTACTATAAAATTGTAATAGTGTAAACTTGCTATAAAATTATTCTTGAACATTTTATTTTTTAATTCTATATATGGTGTTTATTTGCATCACTTTAATTCAGTTTTATTTTAAGCATATTGTTACGTAAAATGTTATATTGAAGAGTAGAGTTATAGTTAGGGTTAGGCTTAGAATTAGAGTTAGGGTTGGCATTAAGATTTAAATTAGGGTTATTGTTAGGGTTAGGGCTATTGTTAGGGTTTGAGTTATGGATAGGGTTAGAGTTACGGTCATGAATAGAGTTACAATTAGATTCAGGGTTAGCATTAGGGTTAGGGCTAGGGTTATTTTAGGATTACGGATCTTGTTAGGGTTAGGTTTAGAATTGGAGTTAGAGTTAATGTTAGGATTAGGGTTAGAATTAGGGTTACAAATATAGTTAGGGTTAGAATTAGAGTTAAGGTGAGGGTTAAGGTAAGGGCAAGGGTAAGAATAAGGGTTTAGGTTAGAAATATAGTTAGGGTTAGGATTAGAATTAGAGTTAGGGCTTGAGTTAAAGGTAGAGTTAGAATTGGAGCTCGAATAAGGGCTAGAGTTAGAGTTGAAATTAGTGTTATAATTAGAGTTAAAATTAGGATTAGGGTTAGGGTTAAAATTAGATTTACGGTTAGAGTTAGAGAAAGGGGTAGAGAAAGGGTTAGTTTTAGGGTGATTGTTAAGGTTAGGTTTATATTTAGAGTTAGGGTTGTATATAGATTTACATTAGGGTTAAGATTAGGGTAAGGGTTTGAGTCAGCATTAAGGTTAGGGTTAGGGTTAGGGCTATAGTTTTCATCTAGATTAAAGTAAGGGTTAAGGTTAGGGTTAGAGTTTTGAGCCAGGGTTAAGGTTAGAGTTAGGGTTAGGTTACAATTTTAGTCAAGGTTAAACTAAGGATTAGGGTCTAATTATGGTAGAGTTAGATTTACAGTTAGAGCTATATTTAGGGTTAGAGTTAGGGGTAGGATTATGGTTAGGATTAGGGTTAAGATTAGAGTTATGGTTTTTAGGGTTAGAGATAGCCATAGAGAAAGGGTTAGGGTTAGGTTTAGGGTTAAAATATGAGTTAGCTTGGTTAGGGTTTTAGTCAACATTAAAATTAGGGTTAGGGTTAGGGTTAGGGTTAGAGTTAGAGTTTAATTATGGTAGAGTTAGATTTGGAGGTAGAGTTAGATTTAGGGTTAGAGTTAGGGGTAGGTGTAGGTGTAGGGTTAGGGTTAGAGATAGGGTTAGGGTTAAGGTTAGGATTACAGTTAGGGTTAGGTTTAGGGTTAGAATCTAATTATGGTAGAGTTAGATTTAGGTTTAGAGAGTTAGGGGTGGGTGCAGGGTTAGGGTTGGGGTTAGTATTAGGATTAGAGCTAGGGTTAAGGTTAGGAGTGGAGTTAGGGTTAGGGTCAGGGTTGGAGATAAGGGTAAAGAAAGGGTTAGGGCTAGGGTTAGAGATAGGCTCAGGGTTAAGGTTAAGATTATAGTTAGGGTTAGAGATAGGGGTAGAGAAAGGGTTCGGGTTAGTATTAGGGCTAGGGTTAGCATTAGATTTAGGGTTAGAATGACTTAGGGTTAGACTTTAAGTTACAATTAGGGTTATAGTTTGAGTTAGCAGTAGACAAAGTATTAGAATTATGGTTAGGATTAGGGTTAGGTTTAGTGTTTGAGTTTGATTTAGGGTTAAGGTTATAGTTTTGAGTGAGGGTTAAGGTTAGAGTTAGGGTTATGGCTATAGTTATGATTAGGGTTAAAGTCCAATTATTGTAGACTTATATGTAGGATTATAGCTAGGTATGGGGTAGGGTTACAATTATAGTTAGGGTTAGAATTAGAGAAAGGATTACAGTTAGGAGTTTACTTAGGGTCATAGTTATAGTTAGGAGGGGAGTAAGGATTGGGATTTTAGAATATATTTATTATAATATAAGGTGGCCTATAAAATAATAAGTATATTCTCATGATCATATATAAGGTTAGGGGAAATGTAGAACCATGGTTAGAGTTATAGTTAGTGTTACGTTTAGAGTTACATTTAGGAGGGTAGCTTGTTCTCATTACAAATGCCTCTTAGCATAATAGAGAAATATAAAGATATAACATTCCTTAAGTAGTTTTATGATTTTATTAGTTACATTTATAAATAGACCATTGGTTAATGTTAATTATTCTTAGCATGAAAAGTGTACAATGAAGGGCTACTAAATGTTATTGAGGTAATGATTAGACTTAAAATGAGTATAAAATAAATATTATGTTTTAGAGTAGATTAATAGTTACAAATAGCACATCAATTTTATACATAATTTAATGTTCAACATATTAATGGTACATTTCATGTAAAAGCTTTAATATTACAAACACAAAGGTCAAGGTAAAATGTTTAAAATATTTGCAAGTATAATTGCGAAGAATTTGAACTAATAAGTTAAATTATTTATTTATTATTCTGATACATAGATGAAAGGATAACTATATATCCTAGTACAATTATTTAGATGAAGTAATAAGTGAAAAATTGAAAGATTTGAAATCATCATATGGACCACATGTATAGTTAGGGAAATAAGTAGGAGCATGGTTAGAGGAAGAGTTAGTGTTAGGTGTAGAGATAATATTAGTGTTAGATTTAGACTTATTATTAGGGTTATGATTATTATATTCAAGGATTAAGATTTATAATTATGCTTAGGATTAAGATTACTTTCCATCATTCTTATTGTTATAGTTAGGGCTAGGGTTCAAGTGTTAGGTTTAGGATTTGAAGTTACAATTAGAATTAGGGTTTAACATTTAGGATTAAGTTTCTCATTTAAGAATAGGGGTAGGATGAGTATTAGGGTTTAGAATTAATGATTAGGGTTATGTTTCTCATTCTTAGTATAATAGTTAAAATTGTAATTAGTGTCAAGGGTAGGCTTAGAATTATGGCATGGTGAGATTTTACATCAAGGTTAATACTATATTTAGGATTAGTGTGCAATTTTATTAAAAAAGATATGGCCATTAAATTATTGAAAAATTATTGTAAAATTTATCTAATTAAATTATGAGATGATACATAGTTTAGAGTAGGGGATTAATTCATACTTGCATATATTATTTTTTATTGTACTTGTAGTAGGTATATACTATTGCATTCACCTCTATTCAATTATTCAATAGTTTTCCACAAACAAACCAATCACAACTAAATATTTCTTCCTCATTTGATTATTTCTAATGTTAAAATAAATATTTATTAATTATAAATATTATATAAAGAACTTATTCTCATTATGATTGGCTCAATCAATTTGGTCTTATATGACCCCTGTTTTGCGAGCCACCATATTCATTTATTTTTGCCATGATTGTAGGATACAAATGTAAAACTTATCAATTTCTTGATTACAAACAATATAAAATTAACATTGATTAATAATTTAATTTAATTTTGAGTTTATTATCTATTTTTAATGTATTTATGATGATATTTAATATTATTTATTAAATAATATAGTATTTTGAATATAGTAAGTATAAATGTAATTTTAGTTATTGTATTACTATGCTTAAAAATATTTCAAAATTAAAATAAGAAAGATAATATTTATGAACAATAATAAATCTTTTCAAAAAATATTTTAAAATCTATTTTTTTAATTTATGTTACTAACAAATATAATTTTGAGTGTATTTAGCAATACTAATTTAATTTAAACATATTAATTATGAAATTCAATAGTTGAAATAGATTTTATCAAAAAAATTTATAATTATCTATAAGCATTTTAATACTCATTATAATTAACTATCACTATAAGACAAGTAGACCTACGTGGCACTTGTTTGCTATTGCCATGTTCTTACTTCATATGTTTCTTACAATATAAATATTCAACAACGTACAAAACCTTCTAATTAAAATCATTTAAATAGAAGAGAAATAAGAGCTAATTTGAAATGATTCTCCAATTATTTCTAATTAAATTTATATTTATATTTTTAATATTCACTCTAATTTGATCAAAGCCCACTATTTGGTTTATAAAATTTTCAATTCATATATTTGATAGTAAATATATTAATTAGAAAATAAAATTATATATATATATATATATATATATATATATATATATAATCAATTTGATTTTAAATTCTTAAAAAAAAAATCAACAATTATTTTTAGGAAATTATGAAACTCTAATTCAAATAGAATCTTTCTATTTTTTCTATAAATATGAATCTTTCTTACCTTTTCAAATTTGTTGTGCTTTCTTACCTTTTCAAATTTATTAGCAACATTTAAGAAAGATTTTGTAATAGATTGCCTTTGATCTTATCTCAAGTTGTTAAAATTCTGATGTGAGAACCAATAGATCTAATACCAGTTATTGGAAGTATAAGGTAGGCTAGGTTACTAAGAGGGGATGGGTGAATTAGGAACCAATAATATCTTTAACTTACTACACTAATTAATCCTTCACATATTATTCTAGTCTAATTGAATACATGAAGGAATGAAAGCAATAAAATATTCATAACACTTTGACATAAGATATGGCAACCCAAAAACCTTCCAATTAGAAAGTAAAACTGGGGTGGGGATGATTACCACAAGCTTTAGTATTGTAGTATAAAATTAACCTATTAACATTGCAATCTCGGTAAACCCTTTAGAACTTGGTTAACACTACAGAGATCGGTTAACACTAAGAACTTCACCACTTCTACTAGATAGCTTGGTAGACACTACTACACTTGAGATATACTATAAACTATGTCAAATTCTTAGTAAACATTGTGTAGCTTGACATGAACTGAAATCTAATTTTTTATCTTGGTAGCAACTAAAACTCTTGGTTAATACTGTTGGATGAATGATAAGCTTAGTAGAAACTATTGAGCTTAGTAAAAATGTAATCAACTGACTAAGTGTTGAGTCACTAATAGACACATTGACCTTAGTGTCAACAAGAATACCATGTACAATAACATAACATTTGTTAATTAGGGAAACTCTTATCACAGGGAAAACCCCAGTGGGGATGGTACCCAAAAAATGATGTACTTATATATAAGTTCCTTGCAAGAGGAAAAACCTTGTTAGGAATCAATGAAATACATTTAGTACATATCAGTTCATGTTAGGAGTCTATGAATCCTTGTGAAGATATTCCAACCATGTTAGGAGTTGTACCAACCTTCTTAGGATTTGTGAAAGGAAGAAGGACCTACTATCCATAAAGCTTCAAGGGATAGATCATCAAACTCACTTTCCAACCAATCTTAGTACTATCCTTCACATAATAATACAAATAAAAAATTTCCCACAACAACCTCTTTTCTAAATATGGTCGCTTTGTTATCTTGTTCTACCTTATCCACACAAAAAAATTCTCTGGTCTCAATATCAAATTCATTGGATCTTACATCCAAGTTTGCATCCCTTAGATTGCTTATTCACTTACACATAATCCACTTTATCACAATTCACAATACACACTTACAAAAAAGGAAAATATCTTTCCTTTATACCAAGTCCTGAAAGTATGTATTGAGTTATCCTTAAGTCCTTCTCAATTTACAATTAATAGAGGACTAGATTAAGATAATATAATATACATTACACAACATCTTTTCACAATTACATAACATTATCGTCTCACAGTCTTCAAAATCCTTCACACATGCAACCTGACTTAGCATAATTAACCACACCATCTTTGTCATGTCTTCTTCCTTTTACAACTATATTGAATTAGATTCTATCTATGTTAGGACATATAATCCAATTACTAGAAATGCTTCTTAGGAACTATACTATAATGATTTCTACAATAAATCTCCAATAATTGTCAACTATCTTCATATTTTTACATGTGCACTTAACCACATAATCAAAGCACTGTATAGAATGTGTCTAAACCTATGCATAACCACATCTTCAATCAAAAAATGGTGCAACCTTAATCTCTATCTACTACTTTGTCAATCTTCATAGAATAAACAATATGTTGACATCAATGAAAAACACTACCATGAATGCAACATATAATTATACTAAAATTCTTCCCAATGCTCCAAAAATACTAGGATACTCCCCATAGTAACATAATCAAAATTAATTCTAATAACAAGATCCTACTATACACAATCATGTGCTCATGGGTGGGCACAACCAATTGTGTGAAATAATCATTATAAAACCAATGCAATAATTGGATTTGAGAAATGCAACAAAATAATTAAGTACTAATAATTCATTCAAACAAGAATCCACAAGTCCATAAATTTAAAAAAATAGGAAGATTAGAAACATGGAATATAATATATTTCCATAACCTAAACGCACACCAAAAAATCCCAACAAAATCTGGGTGGAATGCAAAATATGGCAAAGAGAAAAATTCCCAAAACAAAAACATCTAGAAATTCAATGAAATAAAAAACCCACTTCTAAAAGGAGGTCAAACTTCCAAAAATCCAATAAAATTTAAGTTACAAGTTCAAACATAAAATGTGGAAATATTGTTGGAAACTATAATTCGAATAATTATTATATTGTCATTGATATCAAACCTTATTGGTAAGACATTTGCTAACAATGTAGAGTGTTATATTGGTTGATTGATGAAGTGGATTTGAAAAGAAGAGTTAGTAAGATGAGATAGTAAAGTTGTTGAGTAAAGAGGAGTAAGTATGATGGAATTAAAATGGGCACTTGATTAGTTGGAATTTGATAATATAATGTGTTGTTTGATCATTGTATGAAGTGTCCAAGTAATGATCGAACTTAAGAAAAACACAAGTTTGACCTAGTATCTTATGGTCAATGAAGAAGTTGATGTAGAAGATTAAGGAACTTAAGTAATAATTGAGAAAAAAAGTATTAACCAAGTGAGATAAAGGTAAACTAAATTAATGACCAAGCACCATATAAGATGAGAAAGCTAGTGTAACTTGACTAAGATAGAATGGTTGAGATCGAGCTACCTAGTGATGACCAAGTGTTAGAAAACGAAGATTTTGTGAAAGAAGAAGGATTTGAGGCTAACAAAGTTATACTTATGAATTGCTCAAAATGTGTAAAATATGAGGATTGATGAGCTAACATATTTAATGCATGAATTTATTTTGGTAAGTGATCTAAGGTAAAATTTAGTGAGAAATTTCCAAAATTTTCAAGGAAGAAGTAGAAGGACAAAATGATAAACACATTCAATGAATTTTATTAAACCATAAGATCTATAGTTATGTTTAAGCGATAAAAGATTAAACCTATATATTTAAGGAGACATATGAGATGTTTAGTAATATTGTTGATTGGAAAATTTGTGAACAAGTGAAGAATAGTGCTCTAGAGGAAAAGTGAGAAGTTGGTGAAGCAAGATTTCTTGAAGATTTTCCAAGTAGATTAGAGATGGAGAATACGAGGAAGTCTAGTCAATGACCAAGAATGAGCCAAATGAAGATCTGAATTTGACAAGTGACTTGTATTTTGTCAAATCAACCTAGCTATTACTTCTAACCCTTGTGGAAGTAAAATCCTAAAATCAAGGTTAACCTAACAGTCATATTGTAAATACTTTAATCAAGGTGACATTATAATGGGATGTTTTGAAGACCTCTAACAAGGCCACTCCTAAAAAGGTGATTAAATACTTTAACAGGGTCACATCTAAAAGTGTGTTTTGTAACCTTTAATAGGTTTTCTCTTAACTAAGCTCTCTTCATAAGAGTGAAAAGTGTTAGGATGTTACTTGGTGGTTTTTCCTAAATTAGGTTTCTATGTTAAAATCCCAGTGTGATAATTGTGTGAATTTTGTATTCGTGTTTCATGTTATTTATTATTATATGTTTTTGTTATCTAACATATAATAAATAAAGAGATAAGTGATGAGATGAATAAGTTGGATTATTGATGAATCAATATATTGGTAGTGTAGATTTATGAGTTTTTTAAAGTTATTTGAAGTGGTGAAAAGTTTAATTGATACATCTAGACCTGAGGATAACTGATTCATGCTCCCTCTCAACTATTCTAATCATTCTAACAATTGGTATCAGAGCATTTGACATTTGTAAGGAAAGGTTGAAGGGACTTAAGCTAAAGATCAAGATGTACAAGAGAGAGGTACCCAAGCTAAACAAAAGGAAATTCCCAACATGTAAATGCTTGATGAGATTGAATCTATTTGGAGTTGTATATTTTTTACTATACTAATTAGACAATGAATACATTGAAGTTCCTATACCCATGATTGAGAAAATAAAAGAGAAGCACGAACACAATCAAATGATGATAGATCTAACATCTTTCCTAAATTATGTTGAGTTTTATGATATGAAGTATTTTACTACTACAAATAAAATGTGGGATAAGTTAGCACAAATTCATGGAGGAGAAACAAATGTGTCAAGGACTAAAGCTAAAAGTTTGAGAGGCAAGTTTGATGACATGAGAATGAAATAAGGAGAAAGTGTTGCATAGTGTTGTTGCTGAATCAAAGAGGTGGTAAATGAAATTAGAGTAGATGAAGAAGACACATCTAAAGAGACCATTATTAGCAAGGTACTAAGAACTTTACTTCCTATTTATACCACTAGAGTGTCTATAATACAAGAATTGAGATGTACACTTGGTAATGATCTAACCTTGGATAGTCTGATTCATCACTACATTTGAACTATCAAATTTTGACAATTATAAACCTTCTAGTGTTGAATGTGATTTTAAGTGTTAACTAACCCTTGATAGGTTCAAAAGAAGAAAAAGTTCAAAAAGTCAACTTTTGGATAGTCACAATGAATCAAATGATGATCTTGATGATTTAGAATCATTATTGGCAAGAAGGCTACCAAGAGGAAAAGGAAAATACAAAGGTAAACTTCCTATAATTTTTTTTACCTATAAAAAGTTGGTCATATTGTCGCAAGATTTGCTAACATAGATGAAAAGGAGGAAAGGAAAGATAACAAGTACCAACGAAGGAGGGATAATAGAGACAACCAAGGTAAAAAAAATGACTACAAGGGGAAAGGTAAGAAATCTTGTTACATTGTTGAAGAACATGGTTTTGAAAATGATTCTAATGAACATGATGAAGAATTTGTTTATGTTGTGATGAAAGATGAATCTGATGAAGATGAAAAATTTGAGAAAACTACTCTTATTTCACATGTGAGTAAGAATGATAGATGGATGAGTGATAGTGGTTACTCACATCATATGATTGGTGATACAAGTAAGTTTGAAAATTTAGAATACTATAATGATAGTTGTGTTAAGTTTGGAAATGATGCACCATGTTATGTGAAAGATAAAGGATCAATTATGTTTAATGAAAAGATCAGATGTGACAATGCATATTGTGTTGATGGACTGAAATATAATCTATTGAGTGTGGTACAAATAAATAGTTTAAGATACTGAGTTGAATTTCAAAATAAGAAGGAAAAAGTATATGATGCTACTAGTGAACATATTGGAAGTGGAGAGAAAAGAAGAGGTAACTATCTAGACCTATCTAAAAATACATGTCTATTTGTACAATTTGAAGATGCTTGTTTATGGAATAAGAGGTTATGTCATGTGAATGTTGATAATTTGGTAAGTATTAGTAAGATGGAAAGAGTGAGAGGATTACTAAGACTGAGAAAACCATATAAAATGATGTGCAAATAATGTCAAATGGAAAAAAATGACATGGTATAGTTTCAAGAGAAAGATCTATTCTTCTGATGACATTGAGTTGGTTCATGCTGATTTATGTGGTCTTATTGGGGAAAAATATATTATGTGATATGTACTTTATCTTATTTGTTGATGATTTATCTAGAATAACTATTGTGATATTTCTTTAAAAAAATGACACTTTTCAAATGTTTAAGTGGTATTTGGATAGAGCTTAAAATGAAATAGGTAAAAGTATGAAATTCTTGAGATCAGATAGAGGAGGTGAATTTATATCTGATGTGTTCAATACATTCTACAATGATAAAGAAATCAAAAGACAAATATCAACAACAAGGACTCCACCAAAGAATAGGATAGCTAAAAGAAGAAATAGATCAATCATGGAATTTGAAAGAACACTGATGATGGAAAAGAATGTTTCACAAAAGTATTGGAGAGAAGTCATAAGAAATTTTATTTATAAACTTAACCAAGTTCAAGTCAAGAAAGGTACAAAAAAACACCTTTTGAGCACTGGTATGGTTATGCACCTAATGTCAAATATTTCAAAGTATTTGGAAGCAAATGTTATATTGAAAGATGCAAGGAAAGGGAAAATTGATGCAAAGAGTGATGATGATTCATTCTTAGGATATTCCACTAAGAGTAAGACATACAAGTGTTTGAATACTAACACTAGCAAAATTTTGGAAAGTGAAAATGTTGTAGTTGATGAATTTGTAGAAAAGAATGAAAGAGAATGCAAGAAGGAACCTAAATATTAGAGAAATTTTGTATACATATATGAAAGAAAACTAAGTAATTTACTTAAAACAAAGAAAGAGACTATTGATCATCAACAAATTGGCACTACTAATTACTAGTAGAGAACCTTTGTTGAGCCTCAACAAGTTGTTGAGCATCACCCTATAGAAGCTAAGTCATAAAGAAAGGAGAGTAAACACAAGATAGAGGAGATATCTAGAGAAGATAACAAAGATGGATCAAGTGATTACAATAAGGAGAAAAAATATCTAAACCTATCTTAGAAAAATATGTAAGAAGACACCACACACCATATCAAATCATTGGAGACAAAGATTTTGGAGTTGTGACAAAAAAAATTAAAGAATAATACATGTTTAATATGTGATTTTGGAAGAAGAATATTTAAAGATACTTTTGAGAATGGAGATTGTATTAGAGAAATGAATGAGAAAATTGATCAAATTGAGAAGCTAAAAACATGGATATTGTACCAAGACCAAAGGATAGGAAAGTGATTGGAATAAAGTGGGTATTAAAAAATAAGTTAAATGAGAAAATTGAATTCATAAGGAACAAAGAAAGATTGGTTTGTAAGGGATACACACAAGATGAAGGAATTGACTATAGAGAGACATTTTTCCCTAGTTGCAAGGTTAGAATGAGTAAGAACATTACTTGCATATGATGCTTACAAAGGTTTCAAGGTATATCAAATGGATGTCAAATTTTTATTTATGAATAGAATATTGGGAGAAGAGATCTAAATTGAACAACTTGAAGGATTTGTTGAACCTAGCAAGAAGAACATGGTATGTACATTGTACAAAGCATTGTATGGCTTGAAACAGGCCTGAAGAGCATGATATGAAAGGTTACATACATATTTGATGAAAATTGGTTTTGCAAGAACTAATGATAACATTAATATATACTTGAAAAGTGAATATGAGAATAGGATATTATTAGCTAAAAAATTTGTTGATGATATCATATTTGAAGGACATGATTCATTGTGTAAATCATTTGCTAATGAGATGAAGAAATAATTTCATATGTCAATGTTTGGAGAGATAAAATTATTTGATGGTTTGTGAGTCTATCAAATGAAAGGAGCTATATAAATTACACAATAAAAGTATATCAAGGAGATACTAAATAATTTTAAAATGTAAGATTCAAGATCAGTTGGAACATTGGACATAAACTTTCAAAGAATGATGATTCTACTGAAGTAAATCAGACATTGTATAGGTTAATAATTGGAAAATTGCAATATGTTGTTCATAGAAGAACTAACAATGCATTAGATATTGGTATTTTTACAATATTTTTTTCTAATACTAAGGAAAATCACATGATTACTATGAAAATGATACTTAGACATGTGAAAGGTATATAAGAGTATATATTATAGTATAACAAGAATGACAAGTTTGAGCTAAGAGTTTGCACAAATACTGATTGGGCTCAAAATATTGATGAAAAAAAGAATACAAGTGGAGGAGATCTATTTTTAGGAAAGAGATTGGTTCTATGGACAATTAAGAAGAAACAATGTATATTACAATCCGTAACAGAGTTTGAATATGATGCAATAATAGTTAATTTCTCAAAAGTAATATGGATCAAGCAATTGTTGGAAGGTATGAAGGAAGAGAATATGAAACCTATGGTGATATATTATAATAATACAAGTTCTATAAACATATCTAGTAATTCTGCAATGTACACAAAGACAAAGCATTTTTCAATTATCATTACTTAAGGGAATTTGTGCTAGAAAAGAGGTAAGACTAGAATATGTGAACAAAAAAGAGCAAATAGACGATATATTTACTAAGATATTACCTCAAGATTCATTTGAGTATCTAAGAGGTAGGTTAGGATTCATTACCCCATTTTAAGAAAACCAAGAAGAGATGCATCATTGCATCAATTATTATGATCATATTATATTATACATTGATGTAGGAGGTCACACTTTAAGAGTTTCCTAAAGTTGTGAAAAGAAGGACAATTTTAGAGTTGATAAGGTTGAAAGTAGAAGATTAAAGAGGAAGAGATATTTCAAAAGATCAACAAGTAAAGAAAGTGATAAAGAAGGAAATATGTACAAAGTATGATGTATTTTTCATTTTTGTTAGAGAGGGAGAATATGTTGTCAAGTTACCATCCAATATTTGTAGATATGTAAAGGAGAAGTATGTCAAGTTAAACGAAGATATGTCAAAGAGGGATTCATTGCAATTGGTATTAAAATGAAGAACCATAATTGGTATCATAGAGGGAGACATGTAAATAAGCAAAGAGGAAGCATATCAAAGATACTGAGAAGTGGTGGGGGGTGGGGGGAGGGAGTGAATTAGGATCTTAAATGTTTACCTTACAAAACCAAACTACTTATTTCACACCTAATACATTTCACATCTATCATAAAAAATGTAATGCTGAAATGTAAATGAAAACATCACATCTATGAAAAGTTTCAACACATAACATAGATGATTTGGTTACCCAGAAACACTTCAATGTGAAGGTAAAGCTGGGCTTGGGATGAAACTCACAAATCTTCACTATTGCAACAATAAAGTTAACCTATTAGGGTTACAATGTTTGATCATAATATATGATCTACCCTATGAGGGTTTTTCCCTATTAAAAACTTTAAGCTTGTTAGGTCTTACCCTATTAAAGAATTTTACACTTACAATCAAGTAAGGACTTTGTTAGGAGATTTACATAGGTATGTTAGGATCACTTAGTTAAGAGATTTTCCCTAACTCAATCTATTAAAAATAATTTAGTACCTAACCCTCAGTTTTCTATGAAAGATGATTTTGGATCTCCTCCGTTCAATGCCTTAATCTGATCTCTTAATCTGATATCTCCATCTTGTCCTTCACTACTTGGATTGCTTTGTCTAATCTCCTTTTTGATTTAGCCTTTCTTGCTCTATTCTATCCTTGTTCACTCCTTTTCTTTCACATTCATCAATTCATTCACACACACGTGATTTTTATACAACTCATCAATCTTAGGGTTAGAACCCTATTTAAATATTTTCTTTTGGAAGTTCTAGATTGTAATCAACAATTTATAATTCATCTCTCTTTTTGTTTCCCTTATGATTTTTTAATTGTTTGATTTTTTTTCTCAAGATTAGTAATTCCTATAAAGATGTGTAAAATTCATCTTAACTATCTCTACAATCATTAAATTTATATAGAAGTCAGCCAAAAATAATTTACATAGGTGTCTCTATGATTATAAACTCATATGACAAAACTAGTTTTCTCGACATCTGAATATTTTAATGCTTGATCATAACTAACATTCCTGTTGGTGCTTGGATTCTACATGCTTGATCTTTTTTGTTTACTTGGAAAATAAATGTCTTTGACTTTACTTGGTCTTAACCTGTAATAGGTTAGATTATATCTACACTCGGTCTCAATTGGGGTGCTTAGAAATATCTAAATTACTCACATGTAATGCAAAATAAACAAGTCCTCAAACTTTCCTCAATGAATCGATAAATGAATGAGTGTTTGAACACTAATAGGAAACTTAGGCATAGAGATCAACAATCTCCCCCTTTGACATTAGTGGCAAAAAACTTTGTCATGAATTATCATTTCATTTAATAATACTCCCCCTAAGACTATAATCTAGATCTTCAATCATGATTTTATGATACTGTTCCATCTGATGAAATTGTCTTTGATTTTTGATGTTTCCCTTTGTTATATTTTCCATTTGATTTGACTATAATTTCCCCTTATTTTTGTCACTTAAGGACTGGGGTTTACTGGAGCTATCTTATATTTCTCAAAAAATGATTTGTGGATTGCTAAATGTTTTGCAAAGTCTTTTTCACTATTCCTTTACTTTCTCCAAAACTTGAACTTGAATTTCTAGCTCGATAGCTAGATCAATTAGGCCTTCAATGTTTGACAAGTGAGTGTCTTTCCTCATGGTATTCTATGATGTAGACACTTCCTTTTGAGTAATTTCAAAATGTGGTAGAAATTGGAATTGAATTAATATAAGTTTATTTGTCACATCACTAATTCAAGCTATGATCTCAACTAACCTCTACCATCCAAATATTAACTTATTGTATGAGGGTGAGCTCAAACTTTCATTCTTTCCCAATGAAATTGTACCTTCCATCATGTAAGCATTTATTAAATTAATAGATCGTTAATTCTCCAATGTGAAGAATTCAACATCACAAAGCTTCATATACAAAGTATGAATAATCTTCAAAATTGCTTCTAGTTGTGTGACTAAATTAGAAAGCTCTTCTTGTCCATGTATAAGTTCTCTAGAGACTTTCTCCAATACTTTGTGTACAAATTTCCTCTCAGACCATTGCATCAATTTGTCATTGGTCTCTATATATTTTGATTGAACCTTATCAACTATATATACTATCCAATCCAAAATTTCGTGATGATTATTCAAGTCAGTTATTACAAATAAATCTACAAAAATGTCTTTCATAGTGTGCAATATTTGTTTCTTTTTGTGCTCTCTCCTCATTTTTTCTTGCTTTTCCTTGCAACTTAGCAAAGTTTGCAACTCCTTCATTTTCTCCAATGTCAAATTTTTTAAGTCATACATAGGTAAGGTGATTACCTCATCCATACTTACTAAATCATCTATCATCTCTTTTGATTGAGTCATAATCTAAGATGCTGGGGTTATATCACTAGGTAGTGATTCTACAATTGTTTACCCTTCTCAATCAATCAAGATGCCTACTGCTAATCCTCTTGAGTAGGTGTCACTTGCTATTGATGTGTTCTAGTTAATAGTTTTTATGGCCTTGCAATTGATAATTGTATAATATCTTGTGTAGCTTCTTTCTCTTTTGATTTCTCATTCTCTTTTGTTGAATCTATTTTCTTTACCTCTACAATCTTCACTTTAGTTTGAAGTATAGGCATACAAGTAAATTATGGAAACACAATTATAGCCTTGTCTTGTTTCTAAAAACTTGTATCCTCAGTAACTAATGTAACCTTTGAACTAACAATCTTTTCACTTTCATCCTTGGATAAACTATGACTTGTAACAACACTAGATTGGTGTTGGGTAGAGATGTGTCAGGCTCAACATTTTGCAAGTCTTCTTTTGTTAATTCATTCTAATTAGGCAGTGATGAATCAAGTATGTCTTCAATAGTGACAACATCTTGTTGTTTACACCCTTCTAGTAGTTGCCTGATTTCTTCTACAAGTTTTGTAACTTCTTCTTTATTGACTTGTCTACCTTCTTTCTCTACCACTTCATATCCTTTGTTGACTAATAGATTAATAAATTCAAATACTTCTCTCCATACACTGATACTCTCTTTCTCAACTTCATGAGCTTTATTCATCAAAATTTTATATGCCCTTTCTTTTGGTATGAACTTCTTAGAAAAATCTTTTAGGGTAATATACATGTGTGTCTTCCCTAAATGTGGTATTTTTTGTACTAAGGTGGTCTCCCTAATTTGTCTCTTAGTAGATAATTCCCATTTCCACTTAGCATCAACCTTATTATACAAGTTTTCTAGAATGCCTTTTCCCAACTCTATAGGTGTAGTCTTAAATTGTATCATAATTTCTATCAAAGAATTTTCAAGTTTTTCTTGATCTTCTTTATTTAAGGAATCAAAATTAATATCTTTCAATCCTATCAAGCTTGCAAGTTCTATGATTTCTTGACATACCTTGTCTATAATTGAGGGAGGTGGTCTTGGAATAATCAGCAATTTTCTTAGATTGTTAGACTCCATCTCTTCGCCATCTTCCTCCTCCTCAACTACAAGTAGTTTCCTCTTTGGCCTCTTAGGAATGTTTTGCTTAGGTGCATTGACCTATTTCCTATTTGCTTGAATTCCTTTATATTTGATAGTTAGGGGCTAAGATGTCTTTGATCTCATTATACCTTTTCCTTTTTGGCTCTTGGGGTGTAAAAACCTTCTATACACCTTTTGAGATCAAATTTAATTTTAGGATCAACAATTATCACTTTATTTTGCTTAGTTGCCTTAGGCTTGACAACAACTAGCTCTTTTCCATGTCCTTCATCGACTCTAGTTGAATGTTCTAATCCTTCTTCTTCATCTTCATCCTTGTCCTTAAGAATTTTCTTCTTCCTTACCTTTTCTATCTTTGGCTCACTTGACTCGACATTTATTTGATCCTTTATTGTTTCATATGTGCCGAATGGATCAGTATTTATATCAATATCTTTTGATAAAATTTTAGTCACTACTACTGTGACTTCATTAACATTAACCTCATTAGGCATAGGCCTTAACCATATAATTCTTAGTAATATTGCTTGTGCATAAACACAAATTTTATCTACCATAAAACATATCTCATCAAAATATCTATTTAGAGCAAGTTTGAGAATCCTCATTTGGTTTTTCATTTTTTATTATAATTCCTCAAAGTAGTTATCCATAATTGCTTCAAAATTCTCTCCTAATTGACTTATCAAGTCATTATCTTTTCCATATATGTCTTTTTCCTATCCCATACTATAGTACCAATTATAGGAACGAAATTTTGTACATAAAAGAATATATAGACTAACAAAGACCTAAACTTACTCTATGTGCTCTTTTCTTTTCTAATTGCTCCCAAATTCTTTGTTAGTTATTGTAGTTACACCTGTTGGAATGTCTTAATGAGAAGAGTGCTTCTGAGAGGGCAGGGGGGGGGGGTGGGGGGGTTTGGTGGTGAATCAGAAGTACTAGCCTTTTTCTCTATTTTAAATCCTTAATAACATATAACTAAAATTAACATGCATGCATAAAAACATTGAACAATCATGAGAAGCAAGCATGCATCACCACATAACACTTGAGATTTTGATGACCCAAAAACCCTCCAAGAATAAGAAGGTAAAAATAGGGTGGGGATGATACCCACGAAATTAGTGTAGCAATTGATTTCAACCACTTTGGATGGTTTTCCCTGTTAAAGGCTACAACACACTATTAAATGTGACTCTATTAAAGGATTTCTACACCCTATTAGGAGTGTTCCCTATTAGAGGAGTTAGGAACATTCAACTTAGAATGCCACCCTATTAAGGGATTTACATAGAGCTATTAAACCCACCTAACTCAATAGAATTTTCAAATTCCTAATACAATTGTGAGAGAGTATTAGAATAATACACCTGATCTAATACGATCTCTAATGTTGATCGTAGGCTCTTGGTTTGCTCTTCAATAACTGATCTCTACTAGATCTGATATGTTGATTGTGTTTCTTGTTTTGTTTTGATCAACTAGACATGTAAATGTCATCCTTTCCACTAAATCTTTGACCCCAAATGTTCTGCAATGACCTTAATGATAGGCACTACTTTTCCTTCTTCTTTTCTCTCTTACTCTCACATTGTTCAATGGTATCAAGACTCCCTTATAAAGATTAGTGGTTCATTATGCATCCTTGATTCAAATGTTCTTGCTCAAACCCTTGAAATTCACCTATTGGTTGCATGCAGTCTCTAATTTTCTGATTGGCTACATGAGGATCACATAGGTGGTTGTGAGGATTTGATCTTATCCTTTTATCCTATCATGAGTCATGCATAACTATTTCACATCATGGTTTGTATTGGCACAAACTCTTATGCTAATCCTATGTTGCTCAGCACATGAAGTAATACTGATGCTCGACACCATCTATTCTGGATTGTTCGACATCCACTGTGTTTCCTAGTTTCTTGGCTCCTATAGAATTACTGTGTCACTCAGCACCTATTAGTTTTCTGCATTGCTTGGCTTCTACTGATTTCTGAATCACTTGGCTCCTATTAACTTCACAATGCTTAGCTCATGTTGGATTCTGAGTTACTCAGCACATATTGGTCTCATCTGCTCACCACCTACTGTGAGTTGCTCAGCACATATTGTCTTCTAGTCTACTTGGAACTATCTATAACTTAGCATGTGTTAGAGTTCTGACTTGGCTTCCATTGTATACTTGGCATTTGTCAATCTTACTTATTTGATCAACAATCTCCCCCTTTGACATGAGTGTCAAAAACACTTAATTGATCATTCATGATCTAAACCTTATGTGTCCATTCTTCACTTAGAAAATTTCAAAAAGATATTGTGAACAACAATATACCTTATGACTCCCCCTAAGTTGATTATGTCATGAATTCTGATGTCTTGTGCCATTGTGCCTGATGTACTTTGTTCTTTGACCTATTTTTGACCTGTTCTTGCCTTTTGATCCTGTTATCTCCTTATTTTACTATATGCATTTCTTCTCCTTTAATATATCTCCTCCTTAAAATATTATCTCTTCCTTTGAATATTTTCTCCCCCTTTTTGACACTTATGTCAAAGGATTCTAAATGGTAATGCCATGCTTGGCCAAAAATGTCTTATTTACCTCAAGGAGAATTTGGAGAGCTGCATCCTAGCTATTCAATGCAATATCCAATGACTTGTGTTGGATTGCAAGCTCTGCTACTAGATCAACAAGTTCTTCATGTGTAGAAATATTTGGATCCTTCTTTAGGACTATTTCTGCATACATTTTCTCCTTGTGTAAGACTTACAAATGGAGAGTGATAGAGGTGTGTATTTGCATCAGCTTTTCTTTAATAGTGGCCTCTTCTACTGATAATGCAGCTAATTCCCTTTGAGTGTGAAGTGTTTGAGAAAAATGCTTCTCACTTTGTGCAGGATTTGAGGGTAGTTGCATGCTAGAGAGCTTTAGTTTGCTCTCAAGGTTCAAAATTTTCAGATTTATTTCTTGTGTGAACCTAGAAAAATCACACAATTTTCTATAAAGGGAAAAGATGTTCCCTAACATAATCTTTACATTATCCAATTTCTTAGCTAGGTCAACCTATCCCAAAATAATGTTACTAGCCATCTTTTGGATGACCTTTCCTAGAAACTTCTTTTTTGACCATTTTATTAGTTTTACATTTGTATCATGGTCTTCATTATTCACTTGGTCAACTATATCAGATAGTTGCTCAAGGATTGGCCTGCTTGAATCTGGAGGTTGTAGGTTGAAGGCATCCATGAATATATCTTTGATCTCATTCATTGCCTACTTGTATTTGAATTCTTTCCTCATTGCCTCTTGTCTCCTTCTTTTATCCAATGCACTTTGAATTTCATTCATATTTTCCTTAGTTAGAGTGCTTGAATCATAATAGGGTATTTGTATTTCTTCATCAAGCTCAGGAATACCACAATGAATGGTCCTAGCTACCCTAGTAGAACTTGAGCTTGGTGTACTAACTTGTAAGGTCAACTTGTCAGTACTTGGCTGCTGAATAGGTTTGGTAGGAGTTCTTATTTTTGGCAATTCAACCAAAGTTTGTATTACAGACTCCTCCTTATCATGTGTTTCTTCTTTATCGTCTTCCTGTGCCACTGGTGTTGGGGGTGTGCTTGTTATCTATACTGATGTACCTGTGACTTCCCCTGCTGTTGCACTCAGCTCCTAATGAGCTTGCATGGCTATTCTTGGTGATGATGGAGGTGGTAGAAATGGAAGTCCAGTAGTTTGAGTGATTTGAGGTGGTTCTTGTGGTGACACCTTGGGCTTCTTTAAGTTTATCTACTGACTTTTGGAGCTCATCAACACTGACCAATATGGGACTTGTACACAACTGTGCTTGAAGATTTTTTTGGTCAAGGATCTTAGTGAGATCCTCAGTAGTTAATGGATTGATATTCTGACTTGAGGTGTCAAAAAAATTCTTAATCTTTATGATTTTTGTAGGTGTAGTGGTAAAGTGAGGAGGACTAGGAGGCAGAAGTTGTGTGTCTTGCACACTTTGCTGCTCATCAGTACCCCTGTGTTCATCTTTTCCTTCCTCCTCTTCAAACTTTTTCTCTACTTCTATCTTCTCTCCTCTCCTCTTTCTTCTCTCTTCTAGTTTAGCTATGGCTTCTTCTTTCTATTCCTCTTCAAGGACATCTTCAGTTTTCTTATACAAATTCTTCCATTATCTTGTTGTCCTTTGTACAACTTCTTCAATTTTATTTTGCAAAATGGAGAATGCCCTATACTTTGGTGTAAACCTTTTATTATGCCTTTTGACTACTTTAATTATTAGTTCCTTTGTCAAATTAGGTAGTATACTTGCTAGGGTTGATTCCCTCATTTCTTTCTCCATTTTCAAATAGAAATGCCACCTGTCTTCCACAATTTTAGACAATTCCTTTGGCAATTGTCCATCTAGTTCATGAGGTGTATACTTGAACTGTGCCATCATTATATAGACTGATTATTCTATTCTGTTTTGTTTCTCTTTAGTGAACTTTTTGAAATCCATCTTTTTCATTTCACTTAAGTCTCCATTCCTAATCTTTTCACATAATGTATCAACTAAAGACTTAGGAGGATGAATTACCTTTTCAAACTGATCTTCTTCATCAGTATTAGGTTGAGCCACATATCTTTTCCTTTTCCTTGGCTCTTCCTATGCCTTCTTGGTTATTTGCTTCTTCCTTTTAGCTTCCTCTTTGGCTTTTTGTGTGGTGGCCCTTGTTGTAGCTCTGGTTGTTGGCTTCTTTGGTGTAGGCTAAGAAGCAGGAGGTGTCATTTCCTTCCTTTTGATGGCCTTGCCTTTGATGGGTGCTTCCTTGGCTCCTTTTTCTTCAGCACTCTCATCTTTGTCTTGACCTTGGCCTTGTGACAATTCAAATGACCCTTGTTCTGGCTCATCCTTAACTTTCTCATCATCACCTTCATATTCATCTTCACTAATTTCTTCAGCTTCTCCTATTGCACTTGTTGCTTCAACACCAAATTTCTTCTTTATTTGCTTTTCCAACTTCTCTTTCTTCTTCACTGCTGTGGTAGTCTTGAGTTCTATAACAACTCATGATTTGACAGTGTCATAAGTTCCAAATGCCTTGGTAGATTTGTCCATTTCCTCTGCAAGTAATGTTGTAATAGTTACAAAAGCTTGATCAACATCAAGCTCATATCCCAATGGTCTGAGCCATCTTACTCTTGGGATGACTGCTTGGATGTAAGTATAATCAATGTCAACTAGAAAGCATATGTCATTCTCATGTTGATTCACCAATGAGGTTGGTATCCTCATTCTTTTCTTCATTTCATTCTTGAAATCATCAAAATAAATAGTCATTTGATCATCAAAGCTATCTCCCATTTGTGCAATAAAATCATTAATTTGATCAATAATTGTTTTATTCTGACTCTAGTTGACTTTGCCAAATGAAGGGAACTCCTTCATTACATATAAGAACATACAAACTAACACTAACCCAAATTTTCATTGTGCTCCCTTAGACTTTCTAATTGCTCCAAGATTTTCATTAATCTACTTCAACATGAGCTCTGCAAGGTCGTATGTATGATCCTTCTTTATTAGTTTGTATGCAATATGAACAACTATACAAGGCACACTATTAAATCTACTAGAGTAATAAAATTTGTGCGATATGATCCTCACAACAAAATCTAATAGGGGGTCTTTTACTATGTCAATTGTCATTCCCTTGTTATTCCATTTTGCACATGTGTTCTTCTCTATTGTTTCCTTCTTTTCACTTCTTAGTATCTTGGGCTGATCTAGGGTTGGAAATCATGTAACCCTATGAACCATCTTCTTGGTAATTTTAACTGGTCCTTGCTCTAACCAGAATGATCCTTCATGAATTCTGCTAAGTATTATGCATATCCACTCAATTTTGAATATGATTAGAAAAACTAGGGCTTTGGTTAAACCCTTCTCTATAATTGAAAATTCATCCTTCAATATACCATTATCATAGAGTTTATCATAGGTGTTGAATATTTCTAGGTCTCCTATGGCTCCTATTTTGCAATTATAATATTTACGCACATCTTGGACCATAACAACTTTTTTGGGGATCATAGACAATGCACCTGTGTGATCATTTTTTTATGCTACTTCTGGGATTGGCTTGAATTCAGGTTGCTTAACCTCATTGCTAACAAGTTGAATCTCATAGCTTTCCTTCCTTTGGGTTGACTTTGAACTAGATGCCATTTTAAACAAACTAGGGTTTGATGTTTAAAGTAAACTTCACAAATTGTACAACTCAGTACCTAAAGGAAATACCTAGTTAAATGCTTAAATCACTTGGGTAGATGTTGAATCACTACAAATTGCTGGTTGAATGCTTGAATATTTCTCAATCATGCTCCTAATAATCGCTCTTCATTTGAATGGCTCAAAATGAATCGATTTTCACCTTTAAGCAACTCAAAAAACTTGCATTTAATGCATTCTTGTACCTTCACCTGTCACTCAACTTCCAAAGGTTTTTAACTCGACATCTATTCTATTTCACTTAGCAGCTATTCTCACTCGACATCTACTGATTTTGTCAGTAACTCAGCAACCACTACAATTTTACTCAGCTCCCTCTAGACTTTTTAACTCAGTTTCCAAAGTAGTTTCACTTGGAAACCAAAGACAACTCGGCATCATCATTCAAATTTTGTCTTGGCATCTTAACTCATGTAGATTTATACTTTGTAGAGCTTCTTCTCTATTTAGAGATAATGTATGATACTTCCTTATATGTATCAGCCCCATAGGCTCATCTTGTGATTAGTTAGATGAGGTATGATCACTTGACCTCTTGGGTGAAGTGATCCTTCCATTAGATGCATTTAGTACATCCTTTTTTTGCCATGTCTTCTTTATGTTTGTTCTAATGTGTGTCTCCTCAACTTTTTCTTTACGTTTATTTACTTCAGTCTTGGGTGCTTTGCCTTTTTTGGACAATTCCTACTGACATGTCCAATTTTCAAGCAACTGAAGCAAGTAGTTTGGTTCAACCATCTTTTATAGTTCCCCTTGAAGTGTGTTCTAATGCAATTCTGGGGTATGTGACCATACTCTTGACAATAATGACAACTTTGTCTTGTATTGTAGTTCCAACTATAATGATATACATAGTTTTCCCTACTTACATGCTGATTTGGTGTCCACATAGGCTTTGATCTATATTCAAAGGCTCTACGTCCATACTTATTGCAATTATGGTAGTGTCCATCAAATCTTTGTGTCCTTGTGACTTTAGACCTGCAGTCTTATGTCATGTATCCTTGCATGTTGCACTTGTGACAGTAACCCTTGCTTTTAGGTATACTTTGCTGATTGATCCTTCTATTCCTGCAAACATTAGTAGTATGCCCCTTTTTATTACAGTAATGACAAGTGGGTTTAGAACCCTTACCTTTGTCATTTCTTTTCTCAGCACTCTTCGATGATTCACCAACTTCAGTGCTATTGTATCCAAGTCCTGATGTATCCTGGGCTAATCTTGGGGATTTCAACAATTGTTTGAAGTACTTGATAGTTTCACTTGACTTGTTGAGGTTCTCTATTGTTTCTTTCTCTCTTTTCAATTCATTATGTAGTTGTTCATTCTACATCCTCAAAGTAGAGATCTCAATATCTTTCATATTGAGTTCATGATGAAGATTCATTTGTTGGGCAAGTGTATCCATCTACATGTTTGAGATCCTTGTTAATTCAATACATTTTTCTTCAAGTGTGTTTGCAAGATTTCTTTTGTCATCTTCCATCATGAATCTATCCTCAAAATCTCTTTTCTTTTGCTCAGTGATTTCACATAGCATCATGGTCTGTGATTCATGCTCCATCTTAAGAGTTCTTATCTATTATGCTTAAACTCTATTTTTCTCCATCAGTTCTGCTATTGCTACATCAAATTCTCCTTTGGAAAATACTTGTGTGGTTTCAATCTCCTTGTAGTGAATATCATTTTCAGCTATAGCTATTTCCTTCCTTCTTTTAAAGGATTTTCTTAATTCCTCTCTAGCTTCCTCTACCTTGTGTAGAGCGAGATGCACATCTATCACCTAGTTCTTAATGATCTTCCCAAGTTTGAAGACTTCCATCTTCAAATCTTTTCCTCCAAGTTGTTAGGCTTCTTCTTGAGAGAACTTGGCTCTGATACCAATTGTTGGAATGTCTTAATGGGAAGAGTGCTTCTAAGAGGGGTGGGGGGTGAATCAGAACTACTAGCCTTTTTCTTTGTTTTAAATCCTTAATGACATATAACTGAAATTAACATGCATGCATAAAAACATTAAACAATCATGAGAAGCAAAAATGCATCACCACATAACACTTGAGATTTTGATGACCCAGAAACCCTCTAGGAATAAGAAGGTAAAACTACGGTGGGGATGATACCCACAAAATTATTGTAGCAATTGATTTTTTGTGATCTTTTAGCTTCTTTAGCCATGATTTTGTCTTCATCTACTTTTTTCTTTTTCTCGATCACTTCACATAATCTAATTAATTGGGTTTCCTATTCTCTACTGAGTTCTTTGACCTCTTTTTTTAGAATGTTTTTCTTCTCCAATAATTTTGCTATTGTTGCATTTCTATCACTAGTATTTCCATTGTCAAATAGTCCTTTTGTATCAACTTCTTAGTATTGTGTGTCATTTTCCTAAATATGCCAACTCTTTCCTTTTTTCCAAGGATTTCCTTAACTCTTCTCTTGCTCCTTCAAGTTGTTGTAATATGATTTGGATTTCAATCATTTGGTTCTCAATGAATTTTCCCATCAAGTATATGTCCAATTCCAAGATCTGATCCTCTCAAGTTGTTAAACTTCCTCCAAGAGAACTATGGTCTAATAATAATTGTTGGAAGGATTTAATGGGAAACAAGATACTGAGAGGGGGGGGGGGGGGGGGGGGGGTGTGAATCATGATCTTAAAATTTTACCTTAAAAAACTAAAATACTAATTTTACACCTAATACATCTCACATCTATCATCAAAACTATAACGCTAAAATCTAAATGGAAACATTACATCCATGAAAACTTTCAACACATAACACAATTGATTTGGTTAACCAAAAATGTTTCAATGTGAAGGTAAAATTAGGGTGGGGATGAAACCCACAAATCTTCACTTTTGCAACAATAAAGTTAACTTGTTAGGGCTATAATGTTTGACTATAATATATGATCTACCCTATGAGGGGTATGCCTTGTTAAAAGATTTAAGACTGTTAGGTCTTACCTTCTTAAAGGATTTGACACTTACAATCAAGTAAGGACTCTGTTAGGAGATTTACATTGATTTCTTAGGATCACTTAGTTTAGAGATTTTCCCTAACTCAATCTATTAAAATTGATTTAGTACCTGAGCCTTAATCTTCTCTAAAAGCTAATTTTGGATCTCCTCTATTCAATGTCTCAATCTCATCTCTTAATCTAAAATCTCCATTCTATCCTTCATGGCTTGGACTGCTCTATCTGATCTCCTTTCAGACTTAGCCTTTCTTGCTCTATTCTATCCTTGATTGCTCCTTTTCTTGGGCATTCATCCATCTATTCACACACAAATGTACTTCTTCTACAACTCATTGATCCTAGGGTTGAAATCTTCTTCAAATAGACAATTTTTGAAAGTTTTGGATCATAATCAATAGTTCATATTTCATCTATTTGTCATTTCCCTTCTAATTTTTTGATGGTTGATTTGCTTTCCTTAGGATTAATATTTCCTATAAAGATGCGTAAACTCAATCTTAACTATCTCTACAATCATTAATGTGTACATAGAACTAGACCAAAAATTTATTAGATAGGTGTCTCTATGATTACAAACTCATATGAAAAAATTGGTTTTCTTGACATTTGAATGTTTTGACTTTTGGTCATAACTAGCATTCATGCTAGCACTTGGCTTCTATGTGCTTGATCTTTTCTATTTACTCAGAAAAACTTCCTTCCAATTTAATCAGTCTTAACTTGTAATAGCTCAACTTATATATGCGCTTGGTCTCAAATGGGGTGCTTGAAAATCTCTAACTTTCTCGACATGTAATGGAAAATAAACAAGTCTGTGGCCTTTACTTGATGACACAATCATAGTGATGACCATCCATCCTTGGCTAGTAAATGAATAAGTGTTTGGACACTAATAGGAAACTTAGGCATAGAGGTCAATAGTTAAAATCTTGGTGTCATAATTGTGTGAATATTATTTTTATGTTTCATGTTATTTACTATTATATATTTTTGTTATTTGGCATATACCAAAAATAGATTTAATTGATGAGATTAATAAGTTGGATTATTGATCAATTTCTATATTGGCCAAATAGATTTATGGGTTTTTTTAAGTCTTTTGAAGTGGTTAAAAGTTGAATTGACCAGTACATTTGGACTTGAGGATAATTGACTCACCCTCCCCCCCCCCCCTCTCAGTTATTCTAATCATTCTAACAATTATAACCCTATCAAATCATATAAATTAAATCACAAAAACCATGAAATCATCATACCCAACCAACTTGGTCAAATTGAAGCATGAAAATGGAGAGGAACACTAGTTCTCAACCTCCAACTATTTAGAAATCAAAATCAAACATCGATATGGACTAAACTAAAAGATATGAGAGAGAGCTACCTCTCACAAATTTCTCAAAATTGGGGATTGCAACAAGAAAATAATATAAACATTGAGTGTGATGTAAGTCTCAATAAAGAAGAATAATCCTACTACAAATCCAATTGTCTTTTCTTTGTGATGATCTAACAAGCCAAGCTCCAACAATGAACAAGTCTCTCAAAAGACTAGAGAAAGTTTTGAGTTCAACTCTCCAAAAACTATGAATTAAAAAAGTGAGAAGTGAGTAATAAAATTCACTTTTTACAATATAAGAACTTTTATTAAAATGACATATAAATTAGATTATTAGATCACTTAATAATTTGATTGGCCTCTTTACCCAAATAAATTAGACAATTCTATCCAATTGGAATTCAAGTACGATAAATTAGCTACTAATTAAAATGTATTTTTCTCATAGAAAATTTCCCCAAATCAATTAAATTAGCATTTTAATTAATATTTTTTACAACTACAAAACCCTGAATGCATACACACACTCACAAGTCTAATCACATTATGCATTATGAATTTTCTATTATAAAAAAGTAGAGGTTTAATAATACAAATATACAAGTACATCACCCATATAGGGATGACATTGGCTCAACATGAACTAAGAAGGTCACAATATCTTGGTACTATTGTGGTGTACAAAATGCATGCCCCATTCCTCACTAGGAATGGGGACCCCCTACTTTTTTTTATGACTCCCAGAATCAAAGTTTGAGAGTCGAGAGAAAACTGTTAAGAGTTAGAAGTATTAGAGTCATTGAAAATTGAAAAACACAAAAACATCAGAAAAATTTGAAAACACAAAAATTAAAAAAATTATAAAATCATTTCAAAAAAAAATCTCTCCATGCGCATGAGTGCACGCGTGGGCAGAGTGCACACCGTGCACTTGACCTGATGCAAGGGGGCTTATAAAACCTTCCCCCCTTTGAATTTTTGTTCAAACTCACTTCATATCCAAGTTTGGCATTTTTCACAAGGTGAGACACATAACACATTCGTTGGCAATGCTTGTGATGTGCATGGTGCACAACACATCCTCTCATGATGCATGACACAATCTGCCCACAATGCATAACACATCTACCTGTGGCACTCACATACATGTGGCACATAACACAATCTACCTATGGTGCTTCCATTTGCATGGCACTTAAACACATTCACCTGTAGTGTTGCCATGCATGCATCGCATAACATATTCGTGCATGACGCTTCAAGCGCTTGCATGGTACCTCCATGATTTTTGCTCATGCGGCCCTACTTAACCAAGCCACCCCCCATTTGAAACCTTAATGTGTGTGGTACTTTGCACGCCCAGTTGCACCTCTATTTTTTTAAAATTTTATTATTATTATTTTTTTAATAAACCCAATTTTTTTTTTTTAATAATAATAATAATAAAGCGATAGAATGAAAAATAAATGAAAATAAATAAAATGCCCAAATGGGGCATTTCTTTTGTTTATGTTAATTCATAGTTTTAACGTGATCCTTGGACTAATAATGTTTTCTTTTTCTTTTTCTTTTTCTCACAATGTGCAGGTAATCAAGTGGCATCCACATCCAAAATAACACCAAAACCTATCATGTTGAAGTTCCAAGGTGTACCTTCAAAGTCGAGATTCCACGATGACCATTTAAAAATTTGAGATACCAACCTGGGGCACACAGACTTAGGAGAATTCCTGAGAATTTGCAATAGGCCAATAAAGCAGTCAGCCATGATGTCTGCATTGATTCATTCTAGATTGATGAATGCAGCGTCACATCCTGTATCAGTACAATCGGCAAAGCTAATCATGGCTTTGTCACAACATTTCATTCCTAATGAAAGAGTGGTCAAGAGTGTCACTAAAGAAGTGGTGTTGGATCTACAACCTGAAAACATTGAGAGGGTCTTTCATCTTCCTAGAGTAGACCAGTTCATCTAAATTTCCTATGAAATAGTTGAAAGGTGGTATAGGGAGCATCAACAAGAGGCCATTGACATAATACAATTTTCATAACTTATGGAAAAGTCTCCTCGGGGAAGGATAACTGAAAAAGTGGATATGACCCGAAGATACATGAAGGAGGATATTGGTTATTCCATCATTCTCCTAAGCAAAGTCATGGGTTTATCTGGAGTAGGTCACCTTAGTACTTTCATGGTCAATTTTATTGAGACCATTAGACAGGAAAATATATCATTGTTTGGGCCACCACACTAAGTGAAAACTTGTGTAAGAAACTAAGGATGGTGAAGGATAAGAAGAGGTTTTACATGACTTCTTACATGGTATACCTACTTGTAGCAAGGGCGAAAAACTATCATAGTTTGTATAGGAGAGGCAATATGCAAGACCCTGATGCCTGGCCCTATATAGTCTACCCTCAACTAGTGAAGAAGAAGCTCTCAAGGAAGAATAAAGAATACAAAATTGTGAATGATGCATTCATCTTTGTGATCATTCAATTCATTGAGGGAGATTATGGAAAGAGCTTATCCAATGAAGCCAAAGCACAAGTCACAGCTCTCGGAGCCTACTTTATCCAGTTCAAAACATTCACATATCTGCAGATAGCTAGTACATCTATCAATCCTAAGAAGCTCTTAAGATACCCAAGTGACAAGTTGGTACTATTAGAGATCTCTCAAAAAATTGAGTTAGCCTATGAGAAGATAAAGAGGCAATAGAGACCCTATTGGGCATGGCTATTGGTCATTGGGCAATATTAGGTGAAGTGCAAGCAAGATATTTTATCCTTTGAATGGGAATGGGAGAACTATCCCCTTGAAGAGTATAAATCTCCCCAGCCATACTTTGACAATGTTGGGAAAGTGGAGAGACTTCCATCATGAGGATGTTGTTGAAGATCACTAGATCAATGCCACAAATGACTATGATGTTTGCATTAGGGACTATTGTAGGATGACTTTGTATCTAGTAGAAAAGGCTCTCTAGTTGAACATCCTAGAGGAGATAAGGCAATAGGATTCTAAGGAATTACTGAACCCCCTATTCAAAGTAGATAAAATTAGCAAAAGACTCATTATAAATGTTGAGGTTGACAAGGAGGAGCCTAATGATATTAATCATAGAGTGAGGCATGTTATCACAATGATGAAGGATTTAATCAAGAAACCTTTTCCACTTGATCCAATTCTTGATACTGTAGTCTTCCATGAACATGCTCACCCAGAAAGAGGACAAGGAAGGAAAGTAATAGTTCCTACCTTCATAGCTTAGTCTCCTATCAGGCCAGAAATAGTGTACTAGCTTGATCGCTTGGTGGGATATTACCACCCTCTAGAAAGGAAGGGAAAGAATAAAAGAAAGAGGACCTCTCCTTAGAGGATTCAGAGTGAAAAAGTGCCTCCCCAGTAGTGGGAATAGAGTCCACAAGGGTCCCAAGATACTGGAGCTATCCAAGTCTAGGATGAACCACAGTTGCCTCTCATTGTGTTTAGCCAACTAGAAGAGGGAGAGATTCTGCAAGTCTCCATTCCTCCTGTGCAAGATGAGCCAGCTTCTCCTTCTACCTCCAAGAAATAGAAGAAAAGTATTAAGATTTAGATGAATAAAAGGAAAAGGATTAGTAGAAGATTAGTGCCTAATCCATCAATTCATGAAAGCATTCTAGAAGGAGATGAAGAGTAAGAAGAAGAATCAGAAGAGGAAGAGGAACAAGTGCCCCTACAAGGAAGAACTTAGCTAGGTAGTGCCATAGAGTTGCAAAGGAGAAAGAGTGCCACGGGTACCCTACCATCCACTCATGTAGAACCATTAGAGCTCTCTTCTTTAGAAGATGAAGTGTAGTAGTGGGTAGATGAGTAGAGTGAAGAGAGTGATGATGTTTTTTCAATGTAAGATGTTGATTTCATGCCCATAGTTATAGAGTTGGTCAGGGATAAGATCAGGGACACCCCTATAGGTGAACCTTAATAGGAAGACTAGATGCAGATGCCACCAAATACACAAGGTCTTGATCTTACTCCACCATCTCCACCATGAGTTACAATGGTAGAACAAGGCTTGGTGACTCCCCCACCTCAGAGTTCAAAGGAAGAGCATGTTCAGAAGGAACCATTATCAGAGGAGAGACCAAAAAAAATGGTGACTGGTGAAGTGTTAGAAGGACAAATGGTGGAATATTCTCAACCACTTTCCCAAGACATTGAGTTTTAGTCTATAGGGTCTACTGAGACTAAGGCTATGGAAGATGAACCCTCCCAATAGGATACAACTCCCAACAAGAGCGATAAAGGGAAGGAAGTTGCAGAACATACTCCTTCATCCTCAAGAGCTAGGTACTCGACAAGATGCATCCCTAGATGGATCCAAAAGGAGATAATGAGGAGTACTAAGCCTTAATTTTGTGCTTCAAAGGAAGATATTTGTGATATTGTAGAGATCTTAAACAAACCTGAGTCTCCATCACATGAGGTAACACCATTAGCATTTGTCACCACCATATGGAACCAAGATTTATTTGTACAAGTGGCTCTCCCTCCTAAAGGTACAGATGTGGAAGGCCTTAGTCTCAAAGATTATGAGTTAACGGATGTTATGTTGGGAAGGCCTACATGGGATTCAGCCTGACAAATGATGCTATGCGAGTCAAAGAGGTCTTGAAGTACATGGAACAAGAGGAGATTGAACTTTGTGCACTTTGAAGACAAGTTGAGATCCTAAAAGGATATATAGCCAAGTTTATTAGTCCTCTTGATCCTAAACATCTGGAGCATACTTTGAACATTGCACTTAGAGAGGTGGGAGGTGTGCAACTTGACCCATTTTTGAAAGCTTTTTAGGAGTGGAAAGAAAGTTTTGAGGAGAAAGGTGTTAATATTATCATTGGGAATTTGAAGTTACTACATGCTACACATGAGAACTTGAATAAGATCATAGAAATTTTGAAGTAGGACTTCAGTATCATGGATGAGGTACATTCCCAAAGTAAGGAATTGTAGACCCTACAAGCCTTAAAGGGCCAAAGATATCGGGATTTGATCAATGTATATACCAAAGAAGAATTGGATATGATCAATGATTAGATAGAGTAAATAGCAGATAGCAATAAAGTAATGGAGGCATTACATGAGGAGATCCATCGCCTCAAGGACCAAGCTTGAGAGCAGATTTTGGAAGCAGAGAGACACTACAGTGATGCATGCTTGGATATTTTTGAGGATGAGGAATGAGAGAAGTTGTTACCTATAGAAACAGTAGTGGAAAATTTTAAAAAGATTTTTGTGGAGGTTTCTGATGATGAGCACATTTGACAAGCCTTCAAGATAGAAGAACCCATGTTAAAGTTAGATACCAAACTCAAAGATTTTGTAGAGACTTGAATTGAGGTGGACAACTATAGATAGAAGGTCAAGGATAAATATGAGGCTTTAGATCTTCTGGATGTGACTGAGATTACTGAGATGATAGATAAATTCAGGGGCAAACATCCAAACATAGCTTTGGGATGAAGAAGAACAAAAACCAAATGCATGAATTTCAATTTTGACACTCAGTAAAATTTTGAGATTTTGACCCTGTCAAGGTCTGCAGCTCCACAATTTAGAGGTGCACTGATAGTTAACTACTTATTCCAAAAATAGCACTTTCCATGCATTGAAAATGCATTCTAATGGTAGTTTAACTTTGACACACACCTAGTGAAGGACCAACTTCTATTTTGGCACCTCTTGATGCTCCCACTTTGACTGAAGGCTTCTTCCTACTTTCTCTCTCATGCTTTCTCTATTTTTGACATGTAAATGAATCAAATGTGGATTGAGTCCCTCTAAGCACCAAATTAATTGTTAGTCTATATATATTTAGTTTGTTTTAATGTTTTAAGAAGCATTTTATTGCATGAAGATATCTCTCACTCTCAACACAAATTGAGGAGACAATTTCTTATAAGTACCCCATTGTAATATGTAATAAAGGTTTCTATTATTATTCAATAAAATTATGCTTTTGGTGCTCACATTTGGAGTGTAGGGATTCTTCCCTGAATGTGTCATATTTTTTTGGATTTTATTCATGAGATTGTGATTGAGCCAAAAGTTTATTGTGTTGTTTCTAGTTGTGTGATCTTTTAGTTTTGGTGTTTGCTATAGATTTAGAAATTTTGTTGACATAACAAGCTTGAGAAGAGATCATCAAATTGTCTCTACATAGCCTTTTGTCTTGCATGAGTGCACTTTCTATGGCCTTGTGATTTGATGAAAGATTAAATATCATATGATTGTTAAAGTTTCTCACCAACGATTGCATCATTAGATTCTAGGAAGCATTGCTCCTATTTTCATTAGTTTCCTACTAATTTCTTCAAAAGTTTAACTCATAGCATGTTGTTTTCTATAGCTTATGTTTGTTTAGGATTTCAGTTTCATATTATTTTCTTTCAGTTTCATTATTTGCTTTGCTAACCCCTTGTTAGAATAGGAACTCATTTTAGTTGCACTGTTAGAATTGCATTCATTAAAAAAAAATACAAAAAATATTGTTCTTTTGTGTGTGATTTTGAGATAGCAAATAGATTTATTTCATTCCAAGATCATAATAGAACTAGCAAAGGCCTCCTTGTGAACAATCACATTTATCTTTAACTGAGTAGATTTTGGTACATCGTAAGACAAATACTAAAGCTTGGAGTTGATCCCCAAAAGATTAGCTTTTCAAGAGAGGAATTGTGCAATGGATTCCTTCCATTGACCTCGTGCAAAATGACCACCCAAAAAAAGTGGCACTAGAAGGAGGGCCCCTTTTGACTCCAGAAAAGGAAGAAAATTTGTCAAAGTTTTAGAATTTTTACACTTCTATAATAATCTACACTTCATAAAGTTTAGAAAATTTCTTTATTTATTTGATAAATTTAGGTTTGTAACTCCATAGGTATGTAGGTTTGCAAATCTGTAGGTACGCAGGTCCACAGATCTACAACTTTGCAGGTGCACAGGTGTGTGAAACTTTGTGGTACACAAAATTGAGAGAGCTGAGGAAGTGCACTTCTACAAAGGTGCACTTTTTCCTAGAGTTGATGCAAGCTGGAGGATATTGATCTAAAATCCCCATTTTAGCGAGCATTAAGGTCTATGCCAAGTGCACAAGAGTTTTTCAAGCTTACCCACTTCTACAAACCACATAGTGACAAGGGAACAACTCCAGTTCAACCACTACCATTCGAGCTTTCATCATCTTCTTTAGCTCCACCTCCACTCCAACCACCACATATTCTAATAGCTACTCCTCAACAACCACCGTTAGTTCTGCCAAACCCTCCAATGGCATTTTTCGCAAATACTATAGATTCACCAATAAACTTGAGAGGTGTACTCCATGACCTCTCTAAGAATCCTAAGAAGTTTTTCCCTAGATTCATCTATGGTGAGACTCGAACTGCTAAAGATCATGTCAAGGTATTCAAGGAAATTTGCAACTGCAAGTAGGTTGCTAATGAGGACATGGTTCTTAATTTATTTCCCTACTCTTTGGGGGAAATTTCCTTCAATTGGTATGCTAATTTGCCACCCGGATGCATTGGAGATTGGGACACATTTGAAAAATTGTTCTTGGAACAATTCAAAACATTCATTAATCCAGCTGTGATACATCAAAAATTCATATCAATCAAAAGGGACCTAGCTAAGACAATTTCTCACTTCAACCATTGCTTTCATATGGCTTACTACAAGTTGGAAATGCCATATGCCATACTAGTTGAAGCCACTATTTAGATTTATCTGAATGCTATGGATCATCTTACCATGATTTTTTTGAGAAGACTTCCTACAAAAAATATTGACACATTGGACAAAGTCTTCGTAGAGGCAATCACATTTACAAAGCAAGCCAATCCTAATGGAGGAGGAATGATGCTTTCAACGCAAGCAGTCACTACAATACCAACATACCCTATGGGAGCACCCACTGTGCCTAGTCAATTCATACCTATGAATCTAGTTCCATTACAATAGGCACCCACTCCACAAAATCAAGTGATAACATATACAGGGTATGAGCTTCCAAAATTAGCTTTCTTTGAATAGAAGGCTATAGTTCTTGTGGAAACAGACAATAATCTCATTTCAAAAGTTGGTTAAATGAAGAAGACTATGTCACAAATGAACAATGAATTGACATGTCTTAGATTGTCACAAGGACAAAATAAAAACTTCCAAAGAAATAATGTTGGCCCCTACAACAACAATTTTGGTCAAAATTATAACACAAACTTCAACGGGAACAATAACAACAACAATGTAGGAAACAACTTCAATCCTCCTGATCACAAAAATGGATTCCAAAGGTAGAACTGACAATGGAACACCCCTCCAAATAATGGAAGTATTCCTACTGATAAAAATAACAACAATGTTCAATATGCTGATATCAATAAGTATGATGATAGCCAAAATGCACTTAACAATGATGGTTCTTACTATAATGGAAATCATGAGATGAATCAAAATTCATAGGTAAATGACAATCCTCCTCTTGTACAATTCAATGCTATGCTATTATAATCCTATGATTCTATATAGAATGCATGAGTAGAACAACTAGCAAGTGAGGAATTCTCATTCCCATTTAGTCAGGAACCTGATATTCAACATGATGAGATGTTTTCTTTTAGCAATGGCAATCGAAATATATATAATTTGAGAAATAGAAAAGAACCTTTGACAGATGGGATTCATCCAAGTTTACAACCAACTCCAAATGAACCAAGAGAAAGTAACAATCTACCATTGGTAAGACCACCATATGGAGGACAATAGAATCAGAATCAAGTGAACATACCTACAATATTGAAGAATCCTTCTTGGTCCACTGAAAAGTACAATGTAGTAGAAGATTTGAAGAGAACTAAGGCCAATATGTCCATGTTTGACATGTTATAGAATTTTCCACAACAATGAGAAGCTCTTATGAAGATATTGGATCATAGAAAAGTTTACCACAATACGAATGTTGTTCCTCAAAAGATAGTGCCTCAACAAGTAAATGTTGCAGAAGCGATGCCCACTATGTTCAAAGACAAAGTTGAGGTACCCCCATTTTTGCTTAGCATTATTACCTCATTGATTTAGGAGCTTCATGTAATGTAATGTCATTATCAATAGCTCAAAGGCTAGGAGTTAGTCCTCAACCCTCTAATTGAGTGGTCATACAGTTGGATAAAATAGAGGTAAAAGCCATTGGTGTATTGAAAGATGTGTAGATACAGTTAACAGTTGACCCCCAGATTTAGGATGTTATCAAAATACATGTGGTTGATATCTTGAAAACATATGGGTTACTTTTAAGTAGAGAATGGATGAAATGTCTAAGAGGATGGTTTTCTATAGACTTCAATCAATTGTGGTTTCCATGTAAAAGATTGAACAATCAAATCAAGATAGATGTTGAGCCAAAATTGAAAACAATGATAACATATTACAATGCCCCAAATGAGATAGCATTCTTACAATCAGATTTGGGTTCATACAAAGTAATGGTATTGGATATGGTTCAAGCCAATACACCTCGAGATCAAAATGAAGAACCTAAGGTGCCAATACCCAAAAGTGAAACCATGACACAGTTCATAGATAGTATGGTGACTAATTTACACTGTTTAGGAGAGGAAGTTGATCCCAACATTCTCCTCCTTTCAAGATTTTTTTTATTACACAAAGTTAGTCACTCTGAGTTTGAATGGTCATCATGCTAAGAAGAAGTTACAAAGGTACTGACACACATAATGGAAAACAAGGATAAAAAACACCTCAACAAATGAATTCACAAAAAGCCAAGATTCGATGAACTCATCCCACCTTGTTGAAAAGATTGAAGAGGAAAGATAAGATCTAAATGTGTCATATAGTGATACCTCTTCAGATGGTGGAGGTTTGTCTTCTCCTCCTCCAGGGATGATTAAAGTCCAAACAAGAAGACAATATGTGAAAGGTAAAGGATGGATTTTAGTAGTCATTCATCCTGAACCTAAATTTGAAGAAATCAAAGAGCTAATAGGGGAAATTCAAGATAAACAAGAAAAACACACACTTCCTCTATCTACAAATTACAAAGGGGACTCATCAAGTCCTACACAAGGAAAGTTACAATGGGTTCCTAAGAAACAACCATTCAAGGTTCAAGTGAAAGAGAAGTTAAGGACGAATAAGCATAAAGTCAGAAAACCCAAGGAAAATGCAACTTGGATACTCTGCTTCAATGGTTCCAAGTGCAAAATGGGAGCCGGTGCAGGTATCAAATTGGTCAACCCAAAAGGTAGGTCTTTCTATGCCACATATCATTATAGTTTAGATGTACTAACAATGTTGTAGAATATGAGGCATTAATTCAAGGACTTCTCTTTGCACTACAGAAAGGAGTTACAGCTCTCAAAATTGAAGGAGACTCTCAATTGGTTATACAACAAGTAAAATCCATATATACTTGCAATGAAAAAAGATTACTTGGTTACAGAAAAAGGGTATGGGATATCTTGGATGACTTTCATGCATTAAACATCAAATTCATTCCAATAAGAAAGAACATGGTAGTGAATGCTCTCACCATTTCAGAAAGTGATTTATAGCTAGTTGAAAAGACCAAGTTGAAAAGATTTTTAGTAGAATTGGTTGCTATTCCATCCATTCCTAACAATATCACAAACTTTTAGGTCTTTTAGGATGATCAACATATACTTGACTTTATCATGTGCAGTCACCATTTTGAGGGACAAGAGATTGATGATACACTGAATGAAAAACCTGAAGATGATGGGCTTGAAGATGAGGATGGGATTATTAATCTAAAGAATAACACTATTCCAAAAGGGATGGTTGAACTAGAACACATCTTTTATTAGGATGAATCAACACTCAATAGAAGGGTAACCTAAGAAAATGGCATCAAAGAATGTGACTCGTACAATTTGGGTACTGATGAAGAACCAAGAATGATATGGATAGGAAAAGCATGCAACTCATAGGAGAGGGAAGATATGCTCCAATTACTCACTAAGTATTAGGATTTCATTTCTTGGAGCTATGAAGAGCTAAAGACTTATGATCCTAAGATTATCACACATGACATCCCATTGAAACCAGATGCCAAACCATTTTGACAAAGACAAAGACCGGTAAATAATATCATTGAACCACTGATCATGAAAGAAGTAAAGAAGCTATTGGATGCTAAGATCATATTTCCCATCCATCATTCCACATGGGTGGCAAATTTGGTTCCCATGAAAAAGAAGACAAGAGAGATTCGTCTTTGTGTTGATTTTTGTAACTTGAACCTGGCATCTCAAAAGGACAATTATCCTTTGCCCTCACTTGACGAGGTTTTCCAAATTGTAAATGGTTCAAAAATGATGTCTTTCCTAGATGGATATTCATGATATAATTAGGTGATGGTTGATGAAGAAGATCGTCTAAAGACTGTTTAAACAACTAAGTGGGGAACTTTTGCTTATAGAACAATGCTCTTTGGACCGATTAATGTAGGAGCTACATTTCAATGAGCGATGGATGAAGCTTTCAAAGGATTGATTAATAGATGTATAGTTATCTACATGGATGACTTGACTATCTTTTCAAAAAATTGAAGTACCCACATTGTTGATCTAAGATAGGTATTCAATAGATGTCATAAATATGGCATATCTCTCAATCCCAAGAAATATTCATTTGGTGTCACTAAAGGAAAGCTCCCAGGACATGTTATTTCTCAAGCTGGAATCTCCATTGATCCAGATAGAGTTGAATCTATTCTAAAATTAGCACCTCCACACAGTCAAAAGAAACTAAAGTCTTTCTTCAGAAAGATAAATTTTGTGTGAAAATTCATAAGTGGATTTGTAGAGATAGTTTGTCCCCTTAATGATTTACTCAAAAAGGAGGCTAAGACTGAATGGGTTCCAGAGATAAAGAAATCATTTGAAGATATAGGGTTGCCATTTCTACAACTCCAATTTTGGTAGTTCAAATTATGAGTTACCTTTTAAGATCTATTCATTTTCTTTCGAACATTCTTTTGCAGGGATCCTAACATAGAAAAGGGAAAAGGAAGATGAAAGACCAATTGCTTTTATGAGTTGACCTTTAAAGAATGCATAGTTGAATTATTCAAACGTTGATACACAATCCTTTGCATTAATCAAGGTAGTGAAGAAGTTTCATCACTACATACTAAGAAGTAAGGTGTATGTAATTGTACCTGATCCAATAGTAAAGATGCTCTTGATGTAGAATGAGCTTGGTGAAAGGAGAGGAAAGTGGATGGCCATACTTCAAGAATTCAATCTCAAAATTCAATCTATGAGATTAGTTAGAGGTCAAGGGTTGTCAAAGATGATATATGATAACCAAGATGGAAATAAAAATGAATTCAAGTTTGATGAAATAGATAAGGATGATCATAAGAAGATGGTTGTATCACAAGTTGACATTAATTAGGGTGTGGTGACAGATGTTTGGTATCAAGAAATTGTTTACTATCTCCTACAAGACCAATGCCTAAAGTGCATGAATAGTTCACAATGCAGGGGACTTAAAATGAAGTGTGAATCTTATATGCTACATGAAAAAAAGTTGTACAAGAGAAACTATGAAGGGATTTATCTAAACTGTTTAGGCTATGAGGAGGCAAAAGAAGTCTTGGAACACTTTCATGATAAGTATGGTACAAGACATGGTTCAATAGAAACAATGACCCACATGATTCTAAGATTAGGTTATTTTTGGCCCTCAATATTCAAAGACACTTTCAAGCATGTATGCTCTTATCATATATGTCAAACCAGTGCCAATAGAGAAAGGAATCTGGCAATGCCCTTATAGCCTATGTATGAGATATGTCCCTTCACAAAGTGGGGGCTAGATTTCATTGGTTTGATCAACCCACCATCATCAACTGGACATGCATTTATTCTCATAGCTACAGATTACTGCACATGATGGACAAAAGTAGCAACATTCAAAAATTGCACTACTAAGGTGGTGACAGACTTTTTGGAAGAACATATTGTTACCAGGTTTGGAATGCCATTCACCCTTGTGTGTGATAACGAGTCTACTTTCACATCTGCATTCCTAACCTAGTGGGAATTTGAAAATCAAGTCATTATCAAGTTCTCTTCAAATTACCACCCACAAGGAAATGGGGTAGTGAAATCTACAAACAAGAACTTCATCACAGTAATAAGATGATTGTTGAAGGAGAATTCTAGGGACTGGCATACGCAACTCAAATATGCCTTATGAACAGATTGAGTGAGAGTAAAAAATGCTTTGGGAACTTCTCCATATTTTCTCATCTACGAGCAAGAAACAATATTTCCACTCAACCTCAAAATTCCTATTTTGAAATTCATGAGTGGGTACACTAAAGATGCTGACAAAGTGCAAATTAGATTCATGAATCTTTTAGAGATGGATGAAAAATGAATAGCTACATTAGAGCACATGGTTAAACATCAGATTGTTGTGAAATGGTGGTTTGACAAGAGAGCCACGATTAAATCATTCTAGATTTATGACCTTGTTCTACTCTAGGATAAGGCTAAAGAAAAGTCGAGAAACCATACCAAGTTTCAACGCTTGTGGATAGGCCCTTATCAAATCATGGAAATTCTAGGAGAAAACACTTTTAGGCTCAGTTCCTTATAGGGGGAATTTATTCACTTGCTCATAAATGGGCAATTTTTGAAGCCTAAAGGACAAAAAAAGCAAATAAAATTAGTTAGATTTTATTTTTTCATTTAGCTTAGATTTTTATTCCTGCAAGTGTGTTTATTTCTACAAGTGTGTTTGCTTTCATGTTGCGTATTTTCTTTCAATCATGTGTTTCCTTTCAAAGTTGTGTCAGTCCTTGGGGGGGTTAAGGTGTACTTGAGATTTTCTCTTAAGATTTCACTAACTACTCATTGGTTCCAACTTTAGGAAGAGGTATTTCTTTCTCAAAATATTTTGGATGATTGTGTGTCTTATACCAACTGAGCAACGAACATTTCTTATGGAAATTGGGGATTGTCAGTCTGAAAATTAGAAGCCTAGACCAACAAGTTCTCAACACTTTACAAATTTAAAAAATTGACTATTTTAGGTGTTTTTGAATTAAAGTCAAAGATGACGAGAGACAATCCAAACTTCAACTGGTTCAAACAGGAGGGGTCTCCTCGAGAGGTTGCTAAGATCATTGTTTGGTGTGGGAGTTTCTAAAAGTTCTAAAAGAGGAACACAAGGGATGTACACAAGAGATTGAATCCAAGAAACAACACCAATGTCTTGACTACACAGTCTAAGTGTAGTTAGGATACACAAAAAAGAAGAAGAGAAAATGCAGTGTTAAGATTGAAGGATTCTAAAGATCCAAAATGGCAAAACATACATTCTCAAAGTAAAGTATCTTGTATTCCAAGTATTGTTTCATCAAAAGTAACATTTTGAATGACAAGGAGCAATTATTTCAAATGGCTAGAAAATTAAAAGAATTTGGCATATTGCCAAGAGCCCTTAAATTGGTTCTCTCATCTAGTCAAGCAATTGGTTGATAAATAGTCTTCATGGAGATTCTGAGTGAATGATCCAGGAGGAATGGAAGATTGTTTCAATTTGTCCAAAAAATTTGATAGACTACATCCTGAGGCGTCAAAGGGAATGAATAAAAATCACACACACAAAGGTTGGAGGTTTCAAATTTTGATATTTTGATTGTTAAGTCACTCAAAAGATGCTCGAGGTGCCCAAAGTTTGGTTGGTGTTTGACACACATTGGAAGGATTTTTGCTTATGAAGAAAGCCCTTGGTCATTTCTTCCTTTTTTGGGGGCTATTTGTTGTGGTGTCCACAACACATGCCCCATTCCTCACTAAGAATGGGGACCCCCTACTTTTTTTTCTGACTCCCAGACTCACAGTTTGAGAGTCGGGAGAAAATTGTTAGAGTTAGAAGTATTAGAGTCATAAAAAATTGACAAAGACAAAAACATCGAAAAAATTTGAAAACACAAAAATTTGAAAATTTATAAAAGAATTTCAAAAAAAAAAATCTCTCCATGCGAATCCGCGCACACGCCGTGCACCCAACTCGGCGTGAGGGGGTGGTTATAAAACCTTCCCACCTTTGACTTTTTGTTCAAACTCACTTCATATCCAACTTTGACATTTTTTGCAAGGTGAGACATAACACATTTTCTGGCAACGCTTGCCATGCACATGACACATAACACATATGCTCTTGGTGCTTTCATGCGCATGACACATAACATAATCTGCCTGCGATGCTCACATACGCACAATGCATAACACAATTTACCTATGGTGCTTTCATGCATGCAACACTTAAACACATTCATCCATAGCACTGCCATGCACATGACACATAACATATTCACATGTGGCACTTAGCATAAGCACAGTGCTTCAAGCACCTACACGATGCCTCCATGATTTCCACTCACATGGCCCTACTTAACCAAGCTGCCCCCCATTCAAAACCCTAAATGCTTGCAGTACTTCACACACCCACATGCCTAGTTGCACCTTTATTTTTATTTTTTATTTTTTATTTTTTTCAATAAACCTAAAAAAGTAAAAAAAAAAAAAAAAAAAAAAAATAAAAAAGGGATAGAATGAAAAATAAATGAAAATAAATAAAATGCCCAAATGGGGTTTTTTTTTTTTAATGTTAATTCATAGTTTTTCTTTTTCTTTTTCTCACAAAGTGCAGGTAATCAATTGGCGTCCACATCTAGAATAGGACCCAAACCTGTCATGTTCAAGTTCCAAGGTGTACCTTCAAAGTCAAGATTCCACGATGACCACATAGACTTAGGAGAATTTTTTAGAATTTACAATAGGCTAATAGAGAGGTCAGCCATGATGTCTACATTGATCCATTCTAAATTGGTGAACATAGTGTCACATCCTGTATTGGTACAATCAATTGAGCTAATCATGGCTCTATCACAACATTTTGTTCCTGATGAAAGAGTGGTCAAGAGCAAGGTATAATATAGTGGCAAATTTTCATATTTTGGCAAATTTGACGTTTTGCCAATGTTATTTTTGGCAATTTCTGAGCCCTTCCATGGTTTCCTGGTCGCCAAACTTTGTTGGGTTTACCTGGTTGCCTAGCATTGTAATCGCCAAGGCAAATGTTACGTTTGAGTTTTTCCCTAGCGGTATCGCCTTTCACGCAGCCGACCAGGTAACGCTTATTGTGGAATGTTCGCCGGGTTTCAAGTTTCCATTTCATGCCGTATGGGAGAATTCGCCATCCTAGTTTCATTTTACCGTGGAGGAGTTGGCTCATTTCACGTTATGGGAAGTCGAGGAGTCGGCTCATTTCGCCAACACTCTTTCATTTTTTCGTGAAGGAGTCGGCTTGTTTGGCGTGGTAAATTGGTAATTGTATTGATTTGTAATGTGTATAAATCCAAATTCGCCCAAGCAATGAGACATTCACTAAATACCGCTGGCACTCCATCAAATTTCTGGCAGCGCAAGACACATCGCGGGCACGACTCAGACTCCAGAGATAGCTTCCACAAGTGGTGGTACACTGGTATGTGCAGCTGTGCTGTAAAATACTCTCCTTGAGCTTATGTAGTTTAATTTAATCAGAAGCTTATCTACAGTTTCCTTTCTTATCTCCTTTTCATTAGAAATTTTTCAAAAAGTGGACGCAATGTTGAAAGTTGCTGGCGATGTTAATGGTTTTTAAAGCTTGCATGCATGGATTCATGAAAATGTGAAGTCTATTTCCTACCAACTTTCTACTGAGATTCGTGAAAGATCCCCTCGAAGTCATTTCCCTTTAACCTTTGCGAACATGCAAAATCCTTGCCATCGTAGTCTCATAGCTGCTGGAAGTCTTTGCCCTTTAACCACTGCGAACATGCAAAATCCTTGCCATCGCGGTCTCACGGCTGCTGGAAGTCTTTCTTTTAAACCGCTGTGAACATGCGAAATCCTTGTCATCGCAATATCGCGGCTTCTGGAAGTCTTCCCTTTAACCGCTACGAACATGCAAAATCTTTGCCATCGCGGTCTCGCGACTGCTGGAAGTCTTTTCCCTTTAACTGCTGTGAACATGCGAAATCATTGCCATTATGGTCTCACGACTTCTGAAAGTCTTTTCCCTTTAACCGTTGTGAAGTGCTAACATCCGATGGTGTGATCTCCCTTTTTTGTGACTTCACGACATAAAAGTTCACCATCATTTAAATCGGCGATGATGCGATCTCTACCCTCCTCGCGATTTCACAACACAATCTCCTTTATCTTTTCAACTGGCGATGATGCGATCTCTGCCCTCCTCACAGTTTCGCAACACAAAACTATTAACTTTCACTTTGACAGCGACATTGTGATAGACCTGTTAAAGCCTTTCTCACGGTTTCGCAACTACCAAGTTGCCAACTTCAAACTGATAAAACTATCATACCACTCCTTTGTACCAATTCCCTAGCCCTTCCATGGTATATTTTTTTTAACCTTGAATACAATAAAATTATTCGCCCAAAAGAATTAAAATTTTACTATGATTATTATTTTTTTGTTCGCCAATGTATAAATATTTTGTGGTTTTAAATGGATATTGAAGGTAATACTGCTTATTCTCAGGGAAGTAAAGTTTAAATGGATTATCAGTGGATTGAGATGTCAGGGGAGGGTGAGTCTGTAACTAATATTGCTCAGTCTCAGGGAAGTGACAAGGGAAAGACCCCCAAGGGCAGTGAAGGGATTAATCTTACATCAAAATGCCAAAAACTTAGAGATACTACCATAAAGGATTTCTTTGGAATTGACAATGTTTCTGGTCCACCAACTTTGGCAAGTACAAGTACAGAAGGAAATCACAATACCTCACCACCACTAGAAGAGCAGGTTGTTATTCAATTAAATCAAAATGCATCAAACGAGGATAACAATGTTCGAACAACAGAAGATGTTGTAACAGAAGATAATATTGATGTTGGTAGGAAGAAAAGAAAAAGGAATGTAAAAATGGGGTGGGAGTGGGAAATGAAAAGGACTTTCCAGGTTGATTGGGTAGCAAAGTACTGGTTTATTGAACTAGTCACAAACAATGATGAACCACCAACAGAATGCAAGTGTACGATTTGTACCTGGAAAACTAAAAGAGAGAAAAAGTTGCAGTTAAAGCTCGACACTATAGAAAAACATATTGGTAAGGTTTAGGAAAAACAAATCATAGATGGAAAGGAAGTAGCAGCAGTGAGATGGAAATCAAAGGAAGAATGCCTTCATGTTAAGTATGCCATAGAATATGAAGAGCATTTCAAGAAAATAGCGGTAATTGGTAGTGGCAGTAGTGGCAATCCAATCAAGGATGGGCTTCAACATGCAGCCAATGATGCAAACTTGGCAAAGACCGTTCAGATGAGTGTTATTTTTCATATTCTATCTAGAGGGCGTCCTATGAGAGACTTTTCAGAATATGGTAATTTATTATCTTTTTTGAGAGTTCCTCACTATCCTATGTCACATTGGTCAATATACGCTGGATGGGAAATGGCAAGCTGTCTTGCTGAGGTGGAAAAGAAAAATGTACAGGAGAGAGTAAAAGAATCCAAGTTCATTTCATTATCCTTAGATGAAGTCACTGCGGTAGATAACACTGCTTGGGTCTGTATGCATGTATATACTATAAAAGATCATGTCCATCAAGCTAATCTACTTTGTGTTTGTAAAATGAGGGCCAATTCAACTGCAAAAATTTTATATTTAGAAGTTAAGAAAGCTTTGAATGTAATTGCTGGTATGGATGACTTGACAATTGCAAAGAAGTTAGTGTGTGTCGGAGCTGATGGAGCTGCAGTAATGCAAGGGCAAAGGACTGGTCTTTGTGCAAGATTACAAACTAGTATTGCACCTTATATGCTTGGCATACACTACATGGCCCACCGAATGAATTTAGCATATAAGATTGTAAGTACTTTTCCTATAACGTCAAAAGTTGAAGATCTAATCTGTGAGCTCCACTCGTACTTTTGCAAAAGTCCTAAATGCTTTGCAGAATTTAAGATTTTTTCTGAGGGAGTAATAGTAGGAAATAAGATTCTCAAGGATGTTGAGACCAGATGGATATCTTTGCATGGACCAGCAGAACGAGTTCTAGCAGAATATCAATCCTTGATTGGAGTTCTATATGAGCAACGCCTTACAGTGGAAAGAGCTCCTGATTTGTTAAATAAGTTAAGTGATATAGAGAACCTATTAACTTTAGCCAGTCTTCTCCCCATGCTGGATTTAATGAACAAACTTGTTAAGAAAGCCCAAGACAGAACTATGTATATTCATGAGTATTCTGATTTACATAAAATGACATGCATGGCTCTAGATTGTTTGTATTCAAATCTCTCAGGTCATAGCCCAATTTTTTCAAGGTGGGAGATAATTACAGATTTGAATCATGCTGAGAATTTTTTACAATTCAATGGGAAAAATGAGCTATGTGTGTTTGTGAAAGGATTTCAAATACCAATGCACCAATCTAAAACAACCAAGAGAGGCAGAGTACTACCAGTTAGAAAGGATGATTTTGACAAGATTGTTAAATCTGTTAGTGAAAATGTGAAGTCTATTTCCTACCAACTTTCAAGTGAGATTCATGAAAGATTCCCTTGAGAAGAAATTCTTGAAGCCATGAGTTGTGTGTTTCCTCAATTTTGGAAACACTTTGGACATAATCCAACTGATGCAAAGTTGTTTCATAATAAACTTGACGAATTGATAACACAGTTTTCAAAGCATACAGATTGCAATGGACAACTAATACAAGGAATCTTAGATTCAAATAATCTTAAAAATCAATGTAAACTTTTTGCATTGTGTATGAAAAACTAGATGGAAAACTTTGAGAATCCATTCGATCCTGGTGCAATAACAAGGCTCTGGAAAAGGATAAGTTAGAGTGAAGTATTACGTACTTCAATATCAAAATATTTCAAACTTGCTGATTTATGTCAAACAATGATATTAGGGTCGGTGGAAGATGAGAGAGTTTTCAGTGCATTGGGGTTTTTGAAATCAAATGTCAGAAACAAACTAGACAAAAATTTGGAAACTTGTTTGAGGTTGTTTGTTACTCAATACAATGTTAGAGATTTTCCTTATGATAGGTCATTGGCCATTTGGAATTCCACACGTGAAAGACAAGGCCTTTGCAACACTTTAAAAGATGGTGGTTCTACTTCTACTGCTGACTCCAACATAAATGATGAATTTAGGTCTCAAAGTCAAAATGAAGATGAAGATTTTACGGATTTTGAATACCCGATTCAGAATGAAGAGGAACCTATTAGTACTAGTCAGACTTCAGTTTCATATTTGAGACTGAGTCAATGAAGTGAATTGTGATTTAGTAATGTAGCATTCAGTTCTAAGGAATTTATAGGTCTACTTCAGTTCTTCCATATTCATTATTCAGTCATATTGCAATTACAATTTACAAAAATTGACTTCAAGATTTTTGTTACTCTATTGTTGACATAATGTTATTTTTGTACCTTTCTCTTGATTTGAGTTCAAGATTTTTGTTACTTGTTACTCTATTCATATTGTTGACACAATGTTATTTTTGTATCTTTCTCTTGATTTAGTTGTTTGATAATAAAAAAAGAGATAATAGAGATGTTTGCAAAGCCCATAACATCACAGAGAACTACTGACTACAAAACATAATGGAAAATTGAAATACATAGAGTTGGAACAATATCTACTCAATTATACTTCAGTCTTAATCTGAAAAATAACAATAGATCGGACCATTTGTAAGCCTTGGGAACTCATATTTATATCACTTGAGTTGCAACAAGCTTCAGGCTTACAAAGGTTACATAATGATTCATTACAAAAGACAAAAGATAACAACAATTAAGATAATCATTACAATTTTTTGAAACCTTTTGTGACATATTTTAACAGAAAAAGGGGAAACAATTACAAAATGTGACAAGTGGCAAGTGATCATTAAGCCTGTCTTCCAGTTCTAACTGCAACATTACCCACAGCGGATGCACCGCAAAGGTAAGGTAATCTGTTATGATGAACAACTTCTCTTTGACATTCTACTGCAATACTTGTCCTCCAATTGATTCCCCGGGGCCACCATCTTTTGTGCTAATCATCTTCTACTGAAGGGATTGCTTTGATATCTGCTATAATGTTGAAACCTTTTGTGACATATTTTAACAGAAAAAGGGGAAACAATTACAAAATGTGACAAGTGGCAAGTGATCATTAAGCTTGTCTTCCAGTTCTAACTGTAGCATTACCCACAGCGGATGTACCGCAAAGGTAAGGTAATCTGTTATGATGAACAGCTTCTCTTTGATATTCTTCTGCAACACTTGTCCTCCAATTGATTCCCCAGGGCCACCATCTTTTGTGCTAATCATCTTCTACTGAAGGAATTGCTTTGATATCTGCTATAACCTCCCAGATGGCAATATCTGTATCCACAACAGGCCATGCTGTATTTCTAACTACCTCTAATTCACTAATGTTTTTAGTCCATTTTGCATCTGTGATGGCTTTACCCTCTCCACTAATTTTGTTCATATCTGCTTCAATTTTGTATGTCATATCAATCATATAATATACAACTTGATCACTTGAATCACCTCTTGAAAATGCTATAAATCTTGGATGGTCTAATATTAGATCAAAAGATTCAAACCACTCTTGCCAAGATTTGACATACCCTTCATTGTTCAAAATTGTTGGAATGAAATCTGGGGTACCCAATGCTATGCTTTTCAATTTTCCCCTTATTGCTTCGATCTTACCAATGAAGAATGAATTCAATTCTTTAACTTGATGTATCATTTTCCTTATAGGAACAATGATCTCCTTAGGTAGTTCCTTTTTCTGTGTGAGTAAAGGAACTAACCTATCAAAGAATTGAATGTATGGCCCCCACTAGGCATACAATGGAGATAATAGTGATAAAGCCTTAGAGCATTGGTATTCATTACTCTGCAGAGTAATGTACATACTATGTACATTTATAGAGGCTCTCTTTAAAGCAGTGATTCTATGAATCAAAAATTGTTTCATTGTCCTGATCTTTGCATCATTGCTAATCTCAAACTCATCCACATCCATATGTGTTACTGGATGTGGTTCTTCTGCTATCTGGTCAGTTTGAATATTCTGGTCTTGTACCTCCCTTACTCTTAGTGACCTTTCTTCTCTTTTCAAATCTTCATTCTCCTTTTTTGATTCCTCCAAAGCGTGTTGCAGAACATATGTTTTTCTCATTTCCTCTTCATACTTCTTCCTAGCATCAAGGTACTTTTCATATGTCTGCACCAGTTGTTCTTGAAGAATATCAATCTTGTTCTTGCCTAGCATAGCAACAGTGTTTTGGAGGTTATAAATTTGATCTGAAGAAGTTGAATGTGCATTCTAGAAAATTGCATTACCTGCCGATGTCTCTTTAATTTCCATCAGGGTAGGCTTCTGTGATTCTGGAGCTACACTCCAAATAGCCATTGTCTTAGTATCTATATTAAATCCTGCCCCCTGCAATTCACCAAATGGATTAATCTCCTCATAAGAGATTGATTTTTCGTGTCTCCTCATTTGATCAAGCAAAAATGATGAACTAATATCCCATCCTGGGAAAACTATCATACCACTCCTTTGTACCAATTCCCTAGCCTCCTCTACAGTGAGGCTTTCACTGTTAGGATCATAGGCTTGGAGCTTCTGCACCATTTCAGTCACTTTTTCATCTGTGTCTCCAGGTTTTACATGCAAAGAAAGTTCATTCTGTTTGAGTTTATACAGAAAACTTTTGAATTCTTCACTCTTGATAAAATCATCATCCTTCATGAATTCTTGAGCCTGTATAATTCTGTCATCCAGCATCATGGATTGCAGTTCTAAACTACTGGGTCTCATCTCCTCTTCAGTAGCTTGATCAATTAAGAACTTTTTTCTGGCATCATCAAAATACCTAGTTCCTTTTGGAAGCACTTGTAAGGCTTTCTCTCTAGCCTTTTCCGGAACCTCAATCAATTTTTGTTTCTTCTTGCCCCCTTTATCCCATTCTGAAGGGCCAGGCTGATCTTCTTCGTCACTAATTTCCAATACAACATCTGCCTCTGGAGAAGAAGGGTTTACCCTATCTCTAGCATTTAGAGGAACTTGAGCCATAATGTTATCAAACTCCTCAATACACTTATCAATTTGTTTAAAATAGAGTAAATCAGAATAGAAGCCCTGGAAATTAGGATCTACTTTCTTCATTTCTTCCTCTACTGAGAGGATTTCTCTCCACTTCCGCATCCTATCAGCACAAACATCTTCATAAAATACATCCCTAATGACATCCTCTTCCCAAATTTTCCTTCCAATGACGACATTATAACCCCTCATTTGTTTAAGAGCACTTGTAACAATGTTATATGGGTCATAAACCCTAGTGGGGGCAGTGGGGAAATTTAACTCTCTTAGGAAGGCATCAACTTCCTCAATGGCCTCTTTACCAATTTCAAAATCCCCTACTTTTAAATTTCTACACACAAAAGACCACTTTTTAATGGTTGGCCCTAGATATTCTCTATTCATGGATAACAACTGCCAGAAAATTTCCACTACACCCACCCTCTCTGGTACATATCTTGGCAAGAAATGAGGGGGTTGGGAACAACCAAAAATTCTAATCAATGTACAGTTTGCTAACAAAAAGGCACTGCCCCAATCATGATCAATTGGTCCCTCATCATCAAAACACAAAGTTGGTCTAACAATCTTCCTGATTAACCTAGGTAATCTTTCCAATTTTGAACCTAACATCCTATGAATAGTTGCAACAAAATCATTATATAAAGAGAGGGAATTAGAAAAAGAGTAGAACCTCTACCATAATCTTGTCCATCTTTGAATAGGCAATGCCTCTCTGAAATTGTCCAAACCTTCAATGAAACTGGAATCCACATGGCCCATGTTGTAGAAGAGGATGAGATGCATAAGCGCCGAGTAATGTAGAAATTTGAAATTGTCAAGATCACCTTGCTGAGCTGTCACCATCTGCTGATGAATACTATCAGCAATGAATGTTCCAAAATCATACCCCACATTAGTATGTGGGTCCTGAATGTCTAGAGCTATCACATACAATGCTGGGGAGGCATCCATGGATCCATCTACTCCAAATAGTTTGTTCAATCCGAAAACTATTTTCTAAAAGTATGCACACAAATATGACAAGGGTATAAAATCAGTAACCATTTTCAGGAATTCTCCTTTCATCTTGTTTTGATTTTCCCTCAGCATATGCCGCAACATTGCATGTGTTGTATAGAAATCTCTCTGTTTCTCAAATGTTGCTGCCAATTTTTCCAGGTTAATAGGAACTAACATGGGACCCTGCAAATCAAATGCTTCAACAAAAGCATCCTTACTTAACGTACAGAGAATGCTCATATCCTTTCTATGAAAGGACCGAGTGGTTGGATTATATGCATTTACCAGTGCCTTGATAAGGTCAACATCCACGTATACCTTCGGCATTATCAACTTTCCCAGGTTCCTCGTCCATGGATTTGAGACGAGAACCTTCTGCACCCTATTCTTGTAAAAGTACAAGAACAATTTAGTTCCATTGGTGTACGGTACTTGAGCATCTCTACAGAAGCTGTAAGCGTCTCTAAACACGTGGACATTAGCACTTTGAGCATTGGAAGATTTAGGGAGAATCTTCAACCATTCTTCTGCAAATTTGGTAGACAATGAAACCTTGCTGCCCTCTCTAGTGCCCTTCTTTACTGATGATTCTGCTTGTGCCATTCTGATCTTACTACAAATTCTTGAATCTTTTTGCTTTGTTAGCTGTAGATACCTGAGAATTCTAGTTTTTTGCAACTTCTTGATGGGCCACAGTGTTAAATTGTTAAATTTTAATGGCTTTAAAGTTTGAAAGCTTGCACGTGCATGGATATCTATTATCGATCACTACCAGTAGTAACTACTGCCTTTATTATCGATCAACTCATCAGCTGTCCGGAATCAGATAATAGATTTGAAAACATGATCTTTTGTTCTTTCAAAATTTCAAGCTTCAAAAATACATTATCATTGACAATTGTACAATCTTATGAGTTGCAAAACCCTTCGTTCTACGCTCTGTCGCAATCGGTTCAACTTAACCTTGAAATCTTTTCATGAAACTGCGAAACCCTTCTTTTTCTTTTCTTGGGCTATCGCAACAGTTAAATCAAATATTCGCTTTATCCTTGCGACCTTGCAATTAGCCTTATATCCTCTTCTAATGAGATTCCCCTTCTGTCGCAGCTTCAGAACTTAACACGTTTCACATTGCATTGTCGCAGTTGTGAAAACCCATTTCCTTCTAACCGGTGCGAAGTGGCGAACACTGCTTCATCTTAACCTTTCGCGACTTTGCAGGATCACATATCTTTCCCCTTTCACCGCTGCGAACATGAGAAAACTACCTAAATTAACATTTCACAGTCTCGCAACCAACAGACTAACTACCTGCATAAAACCTCCGACCTTGGGATCTCCCTTTTCACGACTAGCAAAAGTCCTTGCCCTTTAACCGCTACGAACATGCGAAAACTGCTTGAATTAACATTTCGCGGTCTTGCAACCAATAGACTAACTGCTTGAATAAAACTTCCGATGATGCAATTTCCTTTTCGTGACTTCGTAACATAAAAGTTCAAACTGATGAAACCCTTTGCGAACCTCCGATGCCATTGACTTCGCATATGTTTTTTTTAACCTTGAATACAATGAATTGATTCGCCCAAAAACTTAAAATTTTAATGTGATTATTATTTTTTGTTCGCTAATGTATAATTTTTTTGTGGTTTTAAAATAACACAATTCGCCCAAATTTTACACATTGTTTGAGAGACTATGAATGATTCACCAATGGAGATTATTATTTCTTCTTTGTAAACTATTTTTTTTGCCACAAAAAATAAATTTTTTTGTCAGGTGTTCTACACCTTTCGCCAATTTTTTACACCTTTTCTAAAGAAGGGGTTTCTTAAAGTATACCCTTGTCAAGAGTGTCACCGGAGAAGTGGTGTTGGATTTGCGACCTGACAACATTGAGAGGGTCTTTCATCTTCCTAGAGAAAACTAGTTCATCTGGCTTTCCTATGAAATAACTGAAAGGTGGTATAGGGAGCATCGGCAAGAGGCCATTGACATAACACAATCTTCATATCTTATTGAGAAGCCTCTTTGGGGAAGGATAACCAAAAAAGTGGATATGACCTAAGGATATATGAAGGAGGATATTAGTTATTCCATCATTCTCTTGAGTAGAGTCATGGGTTTATCCACAACAGGACACCTCAGTACTTTCATGGTCAATTTCATTGAGACCATCAGACAGGCAAAGATACCATTGGACTGGGCCACCACACTAAGTGAAAAGTTGTGTGAGAAATTGAGGATGGTGAAGGATAAGAAGAGGTTTTACATGACTTCTTACATGGTATACTTTCTTGAAACAAGGGCAACAAACTATCCTGGTTTGTACAAGAGAGGTAGTATGCAAGACCCCAATGTCTGGCACTATATAGTCTATCCTTAGCTGGTGAAGAAGAAGCTCTTACGGAAGAGAAAAGAATACAAAATTTTGAATGATGTATTGATCTTTGTGATCATTCAATTCATTAAGGGAGATTATGGAAAGAGGTTATTTGATGAAGCCAAAGTACAAGTCACAGCTTTGAGAGCCTACTTTATCCAGTTCAAAACATTCTCATATCTGCAGGTAGCTGGTGCATCTATCAATCCTAAGAAGCTCCTGAGATACCCAAGTGACAAGTTAGTACTATTGGAGATCTCTTGGAAAATTGAGTCAGCCTATGAGAAGATAAAGAGGCAAAATAGACCCTACTAGGCATGGCCATTGGTCATTGGGCCATATCAGGTGAAGTGAAAGCAAGACATTCTGTCCTTTGAATGGGAATAGGAGAACTATCCCCTTGAAGAATATAACTCTCCCCGACCATACTTTGACAATGTTGGGAAAGTGGAGAGTCTAGTAGGACGAGACTTCCATCATGAGGATGCTGTTGAAGATCATTGAATGAATGCCACAAATGAATATGATGTCTACATTAGGGACTATTGTAGGATGACTTTGTATCTAGCAAAAAAGGCTCTCTAGTTGAATATCCCAAAGGAGATAAGGCAATAGGATTCTAAGGAATTACTGGACCCCCTATTCAACATAGCTAAAACTGGTGAAAGACCCATTATGAATGCCGAGGTTGATAGGGAGGAGCCTGATGATATTAATCATAGAGTGAGGCATGTTATCAAAATGACAAAGGATTGGATCAAGAAACATTTTCCACTTGATCCAAGTCCTGATACTATAGTCTCCCATGCACATGCTCACCCAAAAAGAGGTAAAGGAAGGAAACTAACATTTCCAACAGCTCAGTCTCCTATCAGGCCAAAAATAGTGTACCGGCTTGATCACTCGGTGGGATATTACCACCCTCCAAAAAGGAAGGGAAAGAAGAAAAGAAAGAGGACCTCTCCTCAGAGGATTCATACTGAGCAAGTGCCTCCCCAACAGTGAGAATAGAGTCCATAAGGGTCCCAAGATACTAGAGCTACCCAAGTCTAGGATGAATCGTAGTTGCCTCCCATTGTGTCTAGCCAACTAGAAGAGGGAGAGTTTCTGCAAGTCTCCATTGCTACTGTGCAAGATGAGCCAACTTCTCCTTCCACCTCCAAGAAATAGAAGAAAAGGATTAAGATTTAGATGAAGAAAAGGAAAAGGATCAATAAAAGATTAGTGCCTAATCCATCCATTCAAGAAAGCATTTTGGAAGGAGATGAAGAGGAAGAAGAAGAAGGATTAGAAGAGGAAGAGGAACAAGTACCCCTATAGGGAAGAAATCAGCTAGGTAGAGCCACAGAGTTGCAAAGGAGAAAGAGTGCCATGGGTACCCCACCATCTACTCAAGTAGAACTATTAGAGGTCTCTTCTTCAGAAGATGAAGTATAGTAGTGGGTAGATGAGTAGAGTGAAGAGAGTGATGATGTTTTTTCAATGTCATATTTTGATTATATTCCTATAGGTACAGAGTTGGTTGGGGATAAGATCGGGGACACCCCTTTAGGTGAACCTCAATAGGAAGATTAGACGCAGATGTTGCTAGATACACAAGGTCCTGATCTTATTCCACCATCTCCACCATGAGTTACAATGGTAGAACAGGGCTTGACGACTCCCCTACCTTAGATTTTAGAAGAAGAGCATTTTCAGAAGGAACCATTATCAGAGGAGATACCAGAACAAATGGCGATTAGTGAAGTGTCAGAAGGACAAATGGTGGAATATTCTCAACCACTTTCCCAAGACATCGAGGATTAGGCTACAGGGTCTACTAACACTGAGGCTATAAAAGAGGAGCCCTCCCAATAGGATACAACTCCCAGAAGGAGCAACAAAGGGAAGGAAGTTGTAGAACACACTCCTTCCCCCTCAAGAGCTAGGTCCTCGGTAGGACACATCCCTAGACGGATCTGAAAGGAGATAATGAGGAGTACTAAGCCTCAATTCTATGCTTTAGAGGAAGATATTTGTGATATTATAGAGATCTTGAACAAACCTAAGTCTCCATCACATGAGGCAACACCATTGGCATTTTTCACCACCATACGGAACTAGGATTTATTTGCACAAGTGGCTCTCCCTCCTGAAGGTACATATGCGAAAGGCCTTAGTCTCAAAGATTATGAGTTAAAGGATGTTATGTTGGGAAGGACTACACAGGATTCAACCCAACAAATGATGACTATGGGAGTCAAAGAGGTCCTGAAGTGAATGAAACAAGAGGAGATTGAACCCCATGCACTTCAAAAGCAAGTTGAGATCATAAAAGGATATCTAGCCAAAGTCATTGGTCCTCTTGATCCTAAACATCCAGAGCATACTTTGAACATTGTACTTAGAGAGGGGGGAGGCATGCAACTTGACCCATTTTTGAAAGCTTGTCAGGAGTGGTGAGAAATTTTTGAGGAGAAAGGTATTACAATTATCATAGGGAATTTGAAGTTACTACATGCTACATAGGAGAACATGAATAAGATCATAAATTTTTTGAAGCAAGACTTCAATATCATGGATGAGGTATGTGCCTAAAGTAAGGATTTGCAAACCTTACAAGCCATAAATGACCAAAGATATTGGGTTTTGATCAATGTACATACCGAAGAAGAATTGGATATGATCAATGATTAGATAGAGAAAATAGTGGATAGCAATAAATTAATGGAGACATTACACAAGGAGATCCATCAACTCAAGGACCAAGCCCGAGAGTGGATTCTGGAAGCAGAGAGACACTACAGTGATGCATGCTTAGATATTTTTGAGGATGAGGAATGAGAGAAGCTTTTACCTGTAGAGACAGTAGTGGAAAATTTTAGGAAGATTTTTGTGGAGGTTGCTAATGATTAGAACATCTAACAAGCCTTCAGGACAGAAGAAGCCCTATTAGAGTTAGATACCAAACTTGGAGATTTTGCAGAGACTTGAATTGAGGTGGACAACTATAAATAGAAGGTCAAGGATAAATATGAGGCTTTAGATCTTCCAAATGCAGCTAAGATTACTGAGATGATAGAGATTTCAAGGGAAAATATCCAAACATAGCTTTGGGATGAAGAATAACAAAACCTAGATGCAAAAATTTCAATTTTGACACTAAGTAAAATTTTGAAATTTTGACCCTGTCGAGGTCCACAGCTCCACAACTCTACAACTCTATAGGTCCACAGGTAGATAGGTCTACAACTCCACGATTTAGAGGTACACCGACAGTTAACTACTTTTTCCAAAAATAGCACTTTGCATGCATGGGGAACACATTCTGACGATAGTTCAACTTTGACACACACCTAGTGAAGGACCAGCTTCTATTTTTGGCACTTCCTAATGCTCCTACTTCAATTGAAGGATTCCTCCTACTTTCTCTATTTTTGACATGTAAAGGGCTTATGCATCCAATTAATGAATAAAATATGGATGGAGTCTAGCTAAGCACGAGATTAATTCTTAGTCTGTATATATTTAGTTTGTTTTAATGTTTTAAAAAGCATTTTATTGCATGAAGATATCTCTCGCTCTTAAGACAAATTGAGGAGATGATTTATTATAAATACCCCATTGTAATATATAAAAAAGGCCACCATTATTATGCAATAAAATTATTCTTTTGGTGCTTGCATTTGGAGTGTAGTGATTCTTGCCTAAATGTGTCATATTTTTGTGGATTTTATTCATGAGATTATGATTAAGCCAAAATTTTATTGCGTTATTTCTAGTTGTGTGATCTTTTAGTTCTAGTGTTTGCTACATATTTATGAATTTTGCTGATGTAACGAGCTTGAGAAGAGATCATCAAATTGTGTCTGCATAGCCTTTTGTCTTGCATGAGCGCACTTTTTGTGGCCTTGTGATTTGATGAAAGGTGAAATATCATATGATTGTTAAAGTTTCTCACTAACGAATGCATCAGTGGATTCTAGGAAGCGCTGCTCCTATTTTCATTGGTTTTCTACCAATTTCTTTAAAAAATTAACTCGCAACATGTTTTTTTCTGTAGCTTATGTCTGTTTAGGATTTTAATTCAAGTTATTTCAATTTCATGTTATTTGCTTTGCTAACCACTTGTTAGAATAGGAACTTATTTTAGTTGCACTATTAGAATTGCATTATAAAAAAATATAAATTTCAAAAAAATATTGTTCTTTTGTGTGTGATTTTGAGACAACAAACATATTAATTTCATTCTGAGATCATAATAGAACTAGCAAAGGCCTCCTCGTGAACAATCACATTTATCTTCAACTGAGCAAATTTTGGTACATTGCAAGAAAAATATTGAACCTTGGAGTTGATCCCCAAAAGACTAGCTTTTCAAGAGAGGAATTGTGCAATGGATTCCTGCCATTGACCTCATGCAAAATGACTACCCAATAGGTACCACTACTAGGGATATAGGTACAGACTCATATCCTTAATTCAAGGTGAATTTACTTGGTAACTATTTAGTAAACATTAAATGTCAAGTTTGGATGCTCAATATATAAATAGCTACAACACATAAAGATGCATCTTCATGTCAAGGAGATTGAGACATCGTGTAGATCTCTCAAACAAGTGTCTTTAACTTTATTCCCATGTCATACTAGCACCAATGAAAAATCAAAACATAGAAGTAGTGCATTACAACATGATAGTATATAATAACATGATAAAGAATTTAAATTAAATCTTTTAAATAATTATTATTCATTATTTGAACATATATTTACTAAAGGTAAAAGAAAAATACACACAACATAAAAGAACACCATAAATGAATCCACATTCATCCATTTTCTAACACATCAATCATAATCCATGTTTGAATACGAAATAAACTAGGTATCATCTTAAAGCGTCATGTCAAACCACTAGCGTCGTCATGCAGATATGATCAAACTAAATAGAAACATCATTTAACATCTATTAGGTGTGATATTGGTAATTAAAATAGTTTATTTTCACCAAAGCATCTCAATATAAAAATAAACATGTAAAATCTATCAAAGTATATCTCAAGTCAAAAGAACCATAGAATATAATGCAAACATGAGAGGCAATAAACATTCACCTCTAATGTACATAATAAATCCATATTTATATGCAAAATTTATAAGGGAAAAACCATTTCACAAGAAGGCTTCTTGGAGATACTATCTAAATCAAACCTCATATAAATAATAGTACTATGATAAACTTTACGACTAAAACCGAAAGGAAGATACAATTCCCTATAAATTTTCATTTATGGAAGAAAGAAAAGGAATCTTACTACTTTCTACTATATTAAACACTTATAAAAAAGAGTTTCAACCTTAGAAAAAAATATTATAATCAACCACCATTGCATGCTTTTACATAATTATATTAGTTTCTTTTGTCTCACTACATGTATCACTCTCTATATTGATGAATAGTGAACTACCTTTTAGTCACAACATATAACATTATTTCAAAAATGATGCGTCACACTTACCCTTATCAAATCCCCTTAGAATAATTTTTATATTTCCACACATTATGCACAAATCAAAAACTTTCTCTAAGTTAGTCAAGAAGAAATTCAACCAAAAAAATACTACAAAGGAAGGGAACAATTGTAGTCTAGAAAGAAGGCAAAACAAAAACAAATCTTATATGGCATATATCTTAAAGTAGACCCAAACATCAAGGAATTGGTTTCAATATGTCAAGTTATCATCACAATCACTCATGTTTTCAAATATTTATTCTTATATAATATACTATATTGAAGAGATAAGGAACCAATGTATTGAACAACAAAAACTATTAAATGAATTTAAACAATATTATCATATACTCTTGTTGACTGAGCTCATTAAGGAAAGGTAGCACTAGAAAATCAATACTATACCCAACATCATATACAAATTAAAGAAAATACATTATTGAGATAGAACATTAAAATCTATGCTTCTGGTACACCTCAATAATTAAATCATTTCTAGAGGCAATATACATACAAGCTAAAATATCCATCAATGATTAAAAAAATACATTAATGCAAGATTAAATAATCACATATATCCATTATTTATACCACCATCATTCCTTTATAAAGAACAACCCTTGGTATCCAACACCCTAATATTATTCATAATCTTTGAGTTTTTATCCAATTTAGCACACACTCTATTCACCCTCTTATTTTAAAGGGGTGTCTAATACATCAATAGGGGGTCATTTTTTCCTATGCCATTCATCCCCCTCCATAGATACAATATATTAAAAAATATGGTTGTCCAAAACTAGTTATAGGGATCATGATATACTTGACTTAATTGATATTGAAGCTTCCCTTGGGGTTATGTTAAGGGAATATTAATGCTTAAGGGGAATCAAACCTTCTTTTCTCTTAGATCCTTCTTTTATCAAACTTTATTTGTGAGACTAAACACTTGAGTTGTACATTGATGGAAGCAATGAACCATATTTTTTCATTTAAAATATGAAAAGGGGGTTGATTCACATTCTACTATTTCTTCACAATTCTATCTTAGATAGTGATGCAAGGATACAAGGACTCAAAAATCACATAATCATAACTCCATAACTTATCACAAAAATATTGCACATTTTGTAGACTTAAAACCGAATCAACAAACTATGACAGATGTTGACATATCAGTCAAGTTTATTATTAGTGATATATACTTATTCAGATTGTAAGTATCTATCAAGCTTATTATACAGTTAATAGTGTTAACCAAGAATTTCAGTTGTCACCGAGTTCTACAGTTGCTACCAAGTCCTTTGGACAAATTCTATTATTTATTGAATAGTTACAGTTATTGTGAAGATAAATAGTGTAAACCAAGCATCTCAGTGTATGCCAAGTTTACCATTGCAAAATGAGCTGTGTAATGCTTACCAAATTCATAGTTAATATGATGTGAGTCCAATGTTAACTGAGCTACTTAGTGTTAACCAAGTGACTCAGTTTATACTAAGCTTGTGGTGATAGTGTTTATCGAGCTATGTAGTGGTAAACAAGTGATTCAGTTTATATGTTGAGTTTCATAGTATTCATTGAGTCACCAGTGTAGACTAATTTCAAGACTACTTGGAAGTGATTAGTATGGACCAAGCTTCTACATCTACTGAGTGCATGATGGTTTTGAGAAATGACAGTAGATGTCGAGCATTAGAAGCTCATTGATTCAATCTTCAGAACTCGAGTGTCTATATTTGAGCTGACTTTGTAATATTTGTGTAAACTTATATTGTGGCCAAATTTGTAATTGTATAATTGGATTGGTATATATGTAGTGTATTGTATCACATCCAAGGTGTGTGTGAATATATGCATGGAATCAATGTGATCATTAGAGAAGAGTAGAAAGTGCGAATTAAAAAGGTTATAGTAGTATAAGGAGTAGCAAAGATTCATCTATCATAGGAAAGTGATTTGTACACTTAAAGGAATCTCATTTAGAAAACCAAGTAGTAGATCAGAGATTAGCTACTGCTTCATCCTAATAGGTGGATCAGTCACATCCTTTAACAAGGTAGACCTAATAGTCTTATGCAAATCTCTTTATCGAGTGCATACTACATTGTATGTTTGTAAATTTATTATCAAGGTGGACCTAGCAGTCCTTATTGCTCCTAGTAGGAAGATCATCAGAAGTGATCAATGTAAGCCTTAATAGATAAACTTTATACTACAATACTAAAGCTTGTGGGTATCATCCCCACCTCAGTTTTACTTTCTATTTGGAAGGTTTCTAAGTCACCAAATCTTTGTGTGAAAGTGTTATGTATGCTTTCATATTTTCAATTTCTCATCCATGCAGTTAGATTAGTACTTTCATAGTGGATTAATTGGATTGAAGTTTTAGAGGTTTTTGATTTACCCCTCCCCTGTCAGTAACTTAGCCTTTAAGAATATTTCCAAAAATTGGTATCAGAGCTTTGTGGTTCTTAGAGAAAAGTTTAACAGCTTGAGCAAAGATCAAAGGCCATGGAGATATTCAAACTTGACAAGGCTATTGACAATGTGAAGCTAGATTTGGAAATGACTATTGCCCAACTCAAGAAAGAAAAGGAGCAACTCTCTCAATCCCTAAAAGGAAGAAAAGATATTGCAATTAAAATGAATGACCATCTCTACATTGAAAAAAGAATTGAAGACCTTCATTCAGCAAGCAGCTTAGATGAAGCCAATGAAGCAATCAAAGAAATTCTAGAAAAGAATGGTTCACTACAAGAAGTAAGAAAACTAAGAAGAGAGCAAGAAATTCAATTAGTAAGATTATGTGTAGTTATGGAAGAGAAAAAAAAGATAAGAGAAGAGATAGAAGGAAAGAAGAATGAAATCCAACACCTATCCCTTCAACAAGTAGACTTCATTGATTAGCTCTCTAATGCAAATGAAGAAATCATGAGCCTAAGATCTAAAAATGAAAGATTATGGAATAACCTAAACTTTGAAAGATAAATCAATGAAAGAATGATGAAATCCCAAGCAGACATGAATCAGTTGAATGAGAAAAATCTCTATAGACAAAAAAGAAAAGTAGGAATTGGATATACAGAAGAAGGAGAATCATCCAAACAAGGAGCTCAAAAGAATCAAAGACCTACTTGCAATCACTATGGTAAGATAGGTCATACTTCAAAAAAATGTTGGAGCAATGAAAAAGAAAAATTCAATGGAAAATGTTACAATTGCAATCAGCATGGTCATAAGGCTAATGAATGCAAAGGAAAACCAATATTTGAAGGAAAATGTCACAAATGTAAGAAGCATGGGCACAAATCATCAGAATGTAAAACCAAGATATTAAATCCAACAAAACAAATTGTGAAAGCTATATTTGGTTGGGACTACAACACCTAGTGCAGATGTCATTACTTTGGAGAATTTGGAAATATTGGAATGAATTGTGTAAAGCATCATTTGACGAAAAGAGATACTACTAAAAGATGTTTCATTTGTACTGAACTTGGTCATCTTGCCAAGAACTGCATAAATACTAGTATAGTTGAAGATGAAAAAAAGGAAAAGGCTAATAAAATCCAAAAATATATGAGATAGCAATGGGTTCCAAAGTCTGCCGAGAATGTAAGTCCAATCAATGATGAACAAGTCAATCAAGAATTGGGTGGCTCCACAATTTCTATGTGATTTCTCAAAGGAGAAACTAGGACTAGGATACCAAAGAAGACATCCAAATCAGTTCTAGTTGAAAGGAAAAGGTCCATATCTATATTTAAGATACAAAGGGATCATCGAGTGAAAGGGTATCAGTTACTATCGAGTTACTTTCCTTACCGAGTGAGGTTGGGTCATAGACTCTATTGAACGAGGTCAGGAGTACCTAAATTTCATATGATTACTGAATCATGGAAGACTCTACCAATTAATCAAGTCAACGAAGTGCATGATAGTTTGTCATTTTGATCTACCATTTGTACCAAGCATTTATGGAAAAAAATTATAAAAGAAATGAAATTAAAGTCATTTTTACTGTGAATTTAACAAATTGCGTAGTGCAATCTTCAAGAACATCCAAACGATTTGAGCAAATTGTTACCAAAAAATTTTGAATTCTTTCAAACCTTGCTAAGTGAAGATGGCATCTAGTAGTAGCAAGGCAAAGTGAGGTTCAAACATGCTAGTTCAAGGTGAATGGAAGGCTCCAGACTTCAAACTCACTCCTGCCATTGCTAAAATTCTAGATCCAAGTGGAGCGTAGTCACAAATCCCTCCAAAAGTATTGTTGATAAATGAAATTAATTCTCATTTTAAATGCATGATTCAAGATATTGGTTACTTTGGAAATGGATGAAGCCCTAGAAAAGTTGTGTGTAAATGGCATTTTGAAACTCGAGCATCAACACCTAAAGTCAAAAGGGTTAACTCATATTCCTCACATGCACCATGAATTTCAAGTAAAATGGATTAGGTTTATTCTCAGTTGGGTGCACAATGGATAGCTATGGTTGGATCAACCAATTTTAATCATGAAGAAGAAGATTCATAGAATCACTTGTCTCCCAATTTTAGCTAAGGCTAAAATGACCAAAACCCTAGGTCAGGTTGAACTAGAGAAGAAAACCCTAATAGAATGGGATGGTAGAGGAATGAAGATAAGTAGTGTCACTAATATAGAATTAAAGTTTGGTATACATATCATTGCACACAAGATATTTAGTTCAAGCTAGTTGAATAGTGTGTTGTATGAAGCAGTTGATCTTGCATACAATAGTGAAGAATAATCTTTCTCTTGACCTTGTTGAGCTATTGTTGAACCAATTCAACAAGAACATGGAGAGCATCAATATGTCAAAGAACAACCCATGTAAGTTTGGCTCTCTATTGACTTGTTTATTCTTTTATGTTTTGAAATTCTTCCCTTCAAAAGATTCAGTTGTATGGAGAAAAGATGTGCCAGTTATCTACCAAATTAATAAATACATTACTGAGATGGGAGAGAATTATAATAGGATCATGAAAAACTATTTTGATGCATTTAAAGAGAAAATGAATAATAGATTCATGATTCTAAAGAAATTAGTTGAAGATTACAAGGATGATGTATGTTTCATTGTAGCTAGTGATAAGGTATAGATTCAGGCAGTCAGACCTAGAATTGCATGGGTGAAACCTCTTGGATATGAGGTTAATATAAATGAAACTAAGGATATAATTGAGGCACTTGTAAATGAATGAGTTGATCCCAAGGCTGCATATTTTGGTACATATGATGAAGACAAAGCTAGGATAGAACTAGAGATCAAGCTCCCTTAGGTAGTAAACAAAGGCAAGAAAAGAATTGCCAAGTTGAAAACTAGTTCTACTCTTTTGTTAACTGAAGGAAAAGGTGAGGATGAAGAAGTAGAGGATGAGGAAGAATCAGAGGAAGAGGAACCACTAAGAAGAAGGGCAAGGTAATCATTACCAAGCCTACCAAGCCATCCACTACTTTGTTTACTAGGAGATCCTCAAAGAAGAAAGCTGATAAGGAAGGAGGAGATATAATATTCAAAAAACCTCCACCCACCTTCCAAGATAGATTGAAAGAACTATAGGAAGGTTCTGGTATAAAAAAATTCAAAGCATTAAAATATGAAATCGGGACTAAGGAACAATAGAAGCAGATCAAAGATCTAGTGATGGAAAAAATGGGTAAGTGGAAATACTCACCAAACTAGCTTACTTTTCAAATTTCTTATATTTTGATGGATAAGATTAAGCAAAGATGATAATTTACCATGAAAACTATAAAATAAATCTATGGGAAAATGATGAGGTAGCTTATTTTGAGCATAACAGATAAGGAGGTTAAGGAATATCTAAAGAAAAATGAGCAAAAATTAACTCTAAAATTCAACACTTGTCTAGTTCTAATGAAAGATATTGAGCATGTTGTAAGAAATGCAAAAAATACATGGAAGAATGTATATAATCTTCATAAACTGAGTGATTTTTTTGTTGAAGTGAAAGATGATAATGATGATGATAGCGAAGAAAAAGATGAAGAGGAAAATGTTGAAGAAACAACATATTGTGATAACATTGATTATGAAGAGGAACATGAGCAAGAGGCTATCAAGGAAGAAATGCAAGGTGATGAGGAAATTGACCTAGTCAAGATTACTATACCATTTATTGCCTCACTTCCTCACTCTTTAAGAAAAATAGTGACAACATCTAGCATGAAGACAGCCTTAGTAGGATTGATTGTGACTACCACTGATAACACTAACATCCAATCAATCTTTACATCAACTCAGCTCATCACATCATTGACATAAGTGACCTCCACTTCATCTACCGAGCTATAGACTCTTCCCTCTTCTATTGTGTTGGATACAATAGTTTTTGACACATCAATTTTGGCTACTATAGGTATTTCTACAATAAGTGTAGTATCAATTTTTGTGGCTAGTCCTATTATTTCTACTATTGTTTCCATTCCTAGTAAGCAAGAAATAAGTGTAAGGATAGTTGAGACCAAGTTTCAACTAAGAAAAAAAAAATTGGGCCAAGGAAAAGAAAAGGAGGAGGAAATAGACTTGATGAGGATATAGTGATCCCAAATTGGGACATATCCAAACTCAATCCAGATCAAATGCAAACATTTCGTGAACTTCTCCAAAAGAAAGCCAAGCAGTAGAGGCAGTCTAGAAGTTCAATGAAGATTTAGATGGACAGGATAAATTACTATAGAAGGTAGAGAAGAAATTTGAAAATAAGGTGATAGAGCACATTGCTCAGCAGATTGCCATCTATCAAGTAGAACTCTCTACCATTTTGGGTTCTTTGGAAACCTTCTATACTAATGTATGATTACTTTTTGGTAAGTTATGTGATGTTTCAAATTTCACTAAGGAAATAAAGGAAAAATTGTTCAAGATTTATAAAGACCTTAAGGTGAGTGCTTAGTAGTTGTAGCTTGACCCCAGTTCAAGCTCTACTCATTTCAATAAGATTAAATTTTTGACAAATATTCAAGCAAAATTTCTTAAGGAAGAGGCAAAAATCAGAACTATATTAATAGATATTTAGAACATGATTCTCCCTAACATGAGTGCACTATAGAAGCATATTGCACATTCCAAAACCCTCATCCATTACAACTTTTCCATAACAGACCACATGATTGAGTTGTCAATAGAAGTGTAGATTGCACTACACATATGTAAGGTCTTACAGGATAACTGGAACAAAACATTAGCTATCATACTCAAGGTACATTTAGAATTTTTGTCTCATTTTGGCATTAATATGTAAATATATAGAATAAATCTTTGGCATTATTGTCAAAAGGGGGAGAAGATATGAGAAGAGAAGCTATGGAGAAGATGTGAGAAGAGAAGATATAGGGGGAGAAGTTATGGAGAAGATATGAAAATGATGAGTTATGGGGGAGAAAGATGTAAGAATTGGTACATAAGCTAAAAAGGCAATTGGGGAGATAGATGTGAGATAAAATATAAATAATGATTCAAAGAAGAGTGTATTCAGATGTATATTATACTATATAGGAGCCTTACCATGTACAGAAATATATCTTACAAAACCAATTTTGAAAAATCTCAAAAACAATATACCCTACCAAGCTAGAATCACAAGGTGATGGATAATGATATTCAAGAACTATTTTTCAATTCAATTTTGGCTAATAAGTGTTCTTGTCACTAATACCAAAGGGGGAGATTGTTGACATATTAGTCAAGTTTGTTGTTAGTGACATAATCTCATTTAGACTGTAAGTATCTACTAAGCTTATTGTATAGTTAATAGTGTTAACCAAGCATTTCAATTTTCACTAAGTTCTATAGTTTCTACCAAGTCCTTTGGAAAAATTTTAGTGTTTACCGAGTAGTTACAGTTATTGTGAAGATTAGCAGTGTAAACTGAGCATCTTAGTGTATGCCAAGTTTACTAGTGCAAATTGAGTTGTGGAGTGCTTACCAAGTTCACAATTAATGTGATGTGAGTCCAATGTTAACCAAGCTACTCAGTGTTAACCAAGTGAATTAGTTTATACTAAGCTTGTGGTGATAGTGTTTATTGAGCTATGCAGTAGTAAACAAGTGATTCAGTTTATATGTCGAGTTTCACAGTATTCACCGAGTCACCAGTACAGACCGAGTTCAAGACTACTTGGAAGTGATCAGTATGGATCGAGCTTCTACGTGTACCAAGTGCATGATGATATCGAGCAGTGATAGTGGATGTCGAGTATGAAAACCTCACTGAGTTAGTCTTCAAAACTAGAGTGTCTACATTTGAGCCGACTTTGTAATATCTATGTAGACTTGTATTGTGGCCAACTTTATAATTGTATAATTGGATTGGGATATATGTAATGTATTTTATCACATCCAAGGTGTGTGAATATATTCATGGAATCAATTTGATCATCAGAGAAGAGCAAAAAGTGTAAATTACAAAGGCTACAACGGTATAAGGAGCAACAAAGATTCATCTATCACAACAAGATGATTTGTACACTTAAAGGAATTTTATTTAGAAAACCAAGTTGTAGATCAAAGATTAGATACTACTTCATCCTAATAGGTGGATCAATTAAATCCTTTAACAAGGTAGACCTAACAGTCTTATGCAAATGTTTTTACTGAGTGCATACTTCATTGTATGTTTGTAAATCCTTTAACAAGGTGGACCTAGTAGTCCTTATTACTCCTAATAAGGAAAATCATCAAAAGTGATCAATGTAAGCCTTAATAGGCCAGCTTTATACTATAGTACTAAAGCTTGTGGGTATCATCCCCACCTCAATTTTAGTTTCTATTTGGAAGGTTCTGGGTCACCAAATCTTTGTGTCAAAGTGTTATGTATGCTTTCATATTTTTAGTTTCTCATGCATGCAGTTAGATCAGTACTTTCATATTGAATTAATTGGATTAAATTTTTAGAAGCTTAGAGGTTAATGATTCACCCCTCCCCTCTCAGTAACTTAGTCTTGAGAATATTTTTAGCAATAGATTCAGAGCTTTAATCATCAAAATGACCATAACTTCTACAAAATATAATGAAACTCAACCAAACAAAAACCAAAAGAAAGATAACTCAAATACATTTCCAAAATATGATTTTTAGTTTTATATCTATTCATATATTCTCATACCAATACAAACAATAGTCAGGTTTCAGGAAAATTACACAAAAAATTAACATAAAACTTGTAAAATAAAAACTCCTTTCATTTCTATTCTCCTTAAAAATATTTCCAACCATTACAATCTATAAATCATGACCATTACATGATATTTAATTATTTTTTCAATTCCTCTAACTATTGGATACCTCTTATGACTCTTGACCTTCCTCTTTACATCAACTTTTCATATTGTCAAATTTTTGTGTCAATATTTTATTACATATTTGAAAACCTTTTCATTTTCTCATAAATGACCTTTTAACTTTATAAAACCCATACTAACATATCAGAATATACTATATATGATATTTTATGAGATTTTACCCTTCCATGGGTTTATTTACATAATTTTACCATACTAGACAACTTTGAAAATCTATTGCAAATTGATTCTAAGGCTTAGCTTTACATGTTGACTCAAATGGACATAAAATATATTGATAAATATTTATTTGAAATTTTAGAACAAACATTAGTGAGATATTTATTCTTTATGTCCATTTTTCTATGTGCTCCTACTCCATACTCCCAACTTTCAAATGTTTCCAAGTCCCTTGGAAAGGGGTAAAAAGAAATCTTATCTTCATCTTTACTTTTGGTCTCTCAATCATCTTGCTTAAGAATAACAAATTGTCGTGAAAACATTTATGCCCTTCACAATCTAATTTCTCTATCACCTGCATTGAAAATAACATAATGAAAAATTCATGGATAAAATAAATGGGATTAGTATCAAAGTCAATCATAAATATTGCATCTTTTCTCTCAAGGCTTCTTGGGAACTATTCACATTTGTCTTCACTTTCAATATACATTCGACCACTCTCTACTCTTTATTCATCCAAAACCCTGATTTCTTCCAATAGAAATATCATCATTATATTCATCATCAATGATACCATTCTTTTGGTCTTCAACCACAACCATATTATCAACACAAGTATTTTCTTGTGAAGGTTCCACAATGAGTAAAGAAGTTTGTTCATCTTCTTTCACAATTTGAATAATAGGTTCATGATTTATCTCTTTCTCTTGAGCTGTAATCATCTCTCCCAAGGTTTGAGTTTTCTCTTTCATATTTTTTAACTTCACTTTCAAGTTTATTAATTCTTCCTTTATCTCCTTCATCTCTTCTTCTTTTCTCTTCCTTCTCCCTTCATATTTCTTCTTCTTTTCTTCTTCTTCTTTCCTTTTATTTTCATCATCCTTCTTCTCCTTTTTTGAATCCTTACCCTACATATACTTCCTAAAAATCCCTAACCCTCCAAGAAATATTATATCTTCTTACCCCATCCTTTCTTGCCTCACCTAGGTTTTCTTTTTTTTTACTACCTAGTTTCTTGGCATCTAGGTTATCACTTCAACCTACAAAATTCAAACACCAACCCCACAAAAGTCCCTTTTCCCAAACCTTTTGGGCTCTAATAAAAATTTGATTCAAGGATAAAAAGGACTCAAAAATCACATAATCATAACTCCATAACTTATCACACAAATATTGCACATTTTGCAAACTTAAAACCGAATCAAGAAGCTATGACAAATTCAAAACTTTAGTTACCAAAGTGGCCAAAACTTCTATAAAACATAATGAAATTTGACCAAACCAAAACCAAAATAAAGATAACTCAAATAAATTTATGAAAATATAAGTTTTAGTTTTATATCTATTCATAGGTTCTCGTACCAATACAAACAAATGTCAAGTTTCTAAAAAATTACATAGAAAATTAACATAAAACTTGTAAAACATTTCTATTCTCCTAAAAAAGATTTCCAACCATTCCAATCTATAAATCATGACCATTACATGATATTTTCTTTTCTTTTCAATTCCTCCAACTATTGGATACCTCCTATGACTCTTGACCTTCCTCTCCACATCAACTTTTCATATTGTCAATTTTTTGTGACAATATTTTACTACGTATTTGAAAAAAAAATCATTTTCTCATAAATGACCTTTTAACTTTATAAAACCCCTATTAACATATCAAAATATACTATATATGATACTATATGATAGCTTACCCTTCCATGGGTTTATTTACATAATTTGACCATACTAGGAAACTTTGACAATCTATTACAAATTGATTATAAGGCTTAACTTAGCCTTACATGTTGACTCAAATGGACATAAAATATATTGACAAACATTTATTTGACATTTTAGAACAAAAATTAATGAGATATTTATTCTTTATGTCCATTTTTCTATGAGCTCCTGCACTAGATGGGTAATAATGAAAGAAGGAAGGTTTATCTCTTTTCTGCATAGTAAAAAACCAAAAAAAATAAAAATTCTTGTAAAGATCATTAAATCTATATAAATAAGTTTATTGATAACAATGACTAAACCCTCAAAAACTTCTTCATCCTAATATTTCATAAGGAACCTAGGTAACTACACCTAATTTTGGACAATGATAAAGACATTTTTGGAGGCATAAGACTCAAGGTCTATCTTTTAAGGTCCAAAATTAATTTAGGAATGTGTCATGGTCCACTAAAAAATGATATTTTTAAGATCCTCCTCAAAAGAAAATACCAAGGATAATAATACTATCAATTGGATCACAATCTCTAGATGATCTTCACTATTCCATTTTTCTCCACCAAAGCCTAAACAATTTTAATGTTAGGCTTAGACCCCAGAAAAATTCCAATCAAGATAGTCTTTATTTTAGAAACACTTTATTAAATAGACCATTCAATAGAAAGATATATAGCTCATCCAAGAAAGGATCAGAAGGAACCATGACTAGGGAGATGAAGATTTTTCATTTTGGTTTGGAGCCTATTAAATAAATCTACCTCTTGGGATCCATGGTAATATTCAAATGAGAATTCAAGATGCAAATATTTATCAACATTCATATGTCAATCAACCCAAGTGAAAGGATGATAAATCTAATATCTGAACTCTAAAAGAGCTAAACATATATCTTACCACTACATATATAACTCACTATATTTTTTCAAGTCATTAATATTAGAAACTATCAAAAAATACAATCATGTATTCATTAAATCTATTCTATTTGAATTTTTCCTTCATTTTAAATTCTATATAGCCTTAGACCACCACCAAGATTAACCTTTTTTCAGCCATTCATCCTTTCATTGCCATCATCACACCTACCACTTGAAAAACAAATGTTTGAACATGGACTTGAATATCCCATTTTATATTTTGGTAAATATACACATAATAAATTTTTACTATTACAAAGAAAATAAAAGATTCAACTCTCTCCAACCATCTACATATTATCCATATATCCTGAAGAGAATCAATAAAAATATTAAACATAATGAGTTTAAATATTAAAAAAAAAAAAAAAAAAAAAAAAAAAACAAGAAACATACTAATAATACATGGCATACAAGTTTTCTATTGCCAATAATATAAGACTTAAGACACAAAACAACACACTAATGCATATGGAAGACATAATTTAATGCATGAAAGAAGTTTTACAGTATTTTAGACTATATAAGAAATTTTTCATTAATAGAATCTTAAAGCCTCGTGAAGTTTAGGAGGATTCCTTCATTTGTGGGGGATCCCTAATGACATATACATGTGTTTGGATTAGATTAAATTACCAAAGTTACGGTCATATGTGACATAGTTAGATAGGAATATGGTAGTGAACATATAGATTAATATTATTTTCGTCTTAATAAAAATTCCACATTAATATTATTATTTTCTAAATTTTTAACTCAATTAATTTATATACCACTCAGTATAATACTATATAATCCTCACCTTCTAAATCCATATATGAAATACATTTGGACATAAATTCTAAATAAGTTCTTTTTATAGCACATGCCTATGACCGTACAATAATCCATCACATTCCCATGAAAGAATATTATATCATAGAATATATAATACATAAAAATGACTATAATTTTTTAAAAATAAAGAATTGTAAAAAAAAACTTGGAGATATATATTTTATGGTCGAATCTCAAAACCCTTAAAAATTCCAAAGTTCAAATTTCTAGCTTTGAATATGAGTCTAAGCTTAGAAAATTATAAATAGATAATAAATTTTTTTATCAAAATAATAACATAAAACCATAGTACAATTTCAAAGAAGGAAGGAATTATGTATGTCATCTTATTTCTATTGGTCAAGTGAAATAGTTTATTTACCATGATAAAAGAACGTATGGTTAGAAATGAACTTGTAGTTTCACTTAAATAATTTTGTAAAACACTACTTAATTTAAGAGCCTAAAAATACTTCATACCATAACCACATAAAATATATTATAACAACAATAACAATAAATTCAATTATATTTATGATCACCAAAACCATTGATTATTCAAATTTTATTTTTCAATTCTAGAATCCTTATTTCCTCTTAATCATATTAGATTATCAACAACAACAAATATATCTAAAAAATATGTTTCACATTTAATTTATTTGATCAATAATAAGAATATTAATTAATATCTTATAAATGATATTAATATTTAAATATAATCCATAGCATAATAATAACCATGTCAATCACCACACCTAAATTACATCGAGATGTGGCTTGATTTATTCTAAGTCTTCAAGTAGCTCTTTTTAAATGAATCATATTTGTGTCTTCATAATTACTTCCCATCTATTCTATTATTGGTTCCACTAAAACCTTCATTATAGAATCTTGTAAATCTTTCTGACGAGCATGTGTTATACCGTCAGAAAACCTAAACAAGAAAAATATACCTCTCATGCCAGCATTAAAATATACATTCTTACAGAAATTTGGTACATCTGAAGGCTTTAGAAACTCCACATTTAACTCTTGTACACAACTTTCAATGTAGGTTGTGATATAAGTTAACGCATCTTCCTTAGTAGAACCCTTGTTTTCTTTCATATAGCACTCCATGCTTGAAGCTATCTCTCCACGAACTTTCTCATCCTTCAAAATGATCAAACATGTATTAATATATGATGATTTTTAATTTATTATATATAAATTATCAACTTATCATTTTTACCCTGATATCTAACTTAAATATCATTTACCTCAAAATCTTCAAGATCATCAACTAGTCGAGTAGTCAATGCCACAAGTGTTTGGAGCTTTGATGATGGAAAATCAAGTTGCTCCAAAATATTTTCCGATAAAGGAATGTCCATTAATATTAATGTGTGCATCATTAAAACTCTCATGCCACTACTCGTTGTTCCATTTTTTATATATTCTTCAAACTTTGGTATATAATTTGAAGCTATCCATTCCGCTTCATTCAAGTAAGCTAAAATATAACTCTCCCACTAAAAAAAACAGCATTAGTTTACAATATTAAAAATTGAAATTATAAATACAAGTTATATAAAAAATATCTAGTGTTAATACTATGATCTCAATGTGTATACTAAACAATTATTCATTTGGTGGAAACAAATATTTTGCATTGCCACTTTGTAAATCTTTTTGAAAAATTATAAAAAAATAAAAATCTAAGACTAATAAATTTCATTTAAACAATCATAGCGATCAACTTTGAAAGTCATATTAATCAAAGTATATTTATGATTTGTAAATGAGGAAAAAAAATTGAAGCAATTATTTAAAAATATAGCATATTCATAACATTAATTCTTATGGACTCTATCTTAAACATTAATATTTACATTAATATTAAAAATAATGAGAAATATGCTAATAATGACATGTGATGATTAAGTTGATGTGTTATTCTTGTCATCAAGGTTCAAATCTCATTACAAATGATAGCATTTATCCCTCTTTAAAAATAAACGACTAAAAAATATTTACATTATTTAACAAATTATACCTAGGCATCAATTTGGTGTAGGCCAAAATTGAAAATCTATTATTTATAGATAAGTATATTTTAATGATAAATCTTTGTAGAAAGTCAAACAAAATAATCTAAGTTGAGATCATGGGAACAAGATATCAGGGTCATGGATAGCACAAAGAAAGGTAAAAGGATTGAAACACCATCAATACAATATATGTTCAAAGTTGTTTAGTGAAGAAAATCTAATATGGTATTTCAAGGATCTTAAAATGATAACCAATAAGAAAGACAATGGAGAAAAGCAACAATAAACTTGGGAGAGGTAAACTTTAGAGAGGTGCATGAAATCATGGAAGAGCTAAAGACAACAATGCCAACAAAAGAAGAATGTCTCTATGATAGTGGTGATATATAGTAACATAGAAAATGATGTTCCATAAGAAACAAGTTGAAGTAACCTAGACATTCATGCCAAAGTATTCGAAGTCTCAACAAGGAAAGTAAGGATGAAGAAAGTTCATTTTGTGACACTTAATATTTTATTGGCATCAATTTGGTGTAAGCCAGAATTGAAAATCTATTATATTTATAGATAAGTATATTTTAATGATAAATCTTTGTAGAACGTCAAACAAAATAATCTAAGTTGAGATAATGGGAACAAGATATCAGGGTCATGGATAGAACGAAGGAAGATAAAATGATTTTAACACCATCAATACAATATATGTTCAAAGTTATTTAGTGAAGAAAATATAATATGGTATTTCAAGGATCTTAAAATGATAACCAATAACAAAGACAATGAAGAAAAAAAACAATAAACTTGGGAAAGGTAAACTTGAGAGATGTGCATGAAATCATGGGAGAGCTAAAGATAACAATGCCAACAAAAGAAGAATGTCTCTATGATAGCGGTGATATATAGTGACATAGAAAATGATGTTCCACAAGAAATAAGTTGAAGTAGCCTAGACATTCATGCCAAAGTATTAGAAGTCTCAATAGGAAAATTAAGGATAATGAAAGTTCATTTTGTGACACTCAATATTTTATTGAAGACGATATACCTTTATTGCAAAAGGGTGTTTGAGCTTGGATAATTTTTGTGATGGCAAGCATCCTAAATGAAAAACCTAGAACATGAGAAGAGTTAATAATAAGGGTCCCTTGCATTGAAGAATAATATTTATATGGCCATCCTCCTAAATGATATATCTAGAAGATGAGAAGAGTTAATAATAATTGTCCCTTATATTAAAGATTATAGTTATATGACCATGTCAGGGTAGTGATGTGATAAGAAGAAAGATATGGTGAAAATAGTCCCAAAGAGTTGAAGACCATTTCTAATTTTTAAAAAATGTTTATTAACAATAGGGAAGGATGCATGTCTTCCTCATTTTATTATACTTTTTAGGAAAAAATTAGGTCGCACTTCGTTTAAGTTATTTCTTTTCATTTATCTTCTAATGTTGTAACTAAAATATTGTAGCAATAGACTATGTTGTAATTAAAAAATTAGTTATTGGGACTAAATATTGTATGTTAACTTTTCATTTCTAATGTAATACTTATTTATTTTCAAATCATATGTTGATGTAAGCATGTATTTTATAACTATAAAATATAATTTTGATCTTAACATATGTTGTCTCATTGAATGTGAATGAATGATTAGTTATGTTTTCAAGTCTTACATGTAAAAAAATAACTCATATGTCTTCTTATTAAGCATTTACAAAGTGTATCTATGTTAAAATAAATAAATAGATGTGAAAAATGACATATGCTTAGCCTAGAAATCACAACAAAATAATCTTCTTTGTGCATGGAGAAATAATGTACTAGTAAGTATAATGTTGATTTGCACATTAATTATTTGATGTTGGGTAATTGTGTGTCAGGACAACAATAATGTAGGTCTAAATTTATCCTTTCTTGTGTGTCACCATCATAGTTGTTATCTTAATATTTAATCATCTTTTACCATTCTTTAGTAGAAAGAAATAGTATACAGTATTACTTATGAGATAAATTAAGGTATCTAGCTTCTTTAGAGATTCACTTTCATAATAGGTGACTTAAAACTTGAAACTGATCCAATGTTTTACTAGGTTTTTGAGTTGATAACTAAGTGGAAGGTATAAGACTTATCACAAATGAGAATAATAAATAATTATTACAAATTAATCTTTGTATTTATTATATTTAAAGGAACAAAAATTTGTCTTATTCAATACTTTAAATAAAAAAATTGAATTAGAAGTATGTGAAAAAAATACAAAATGAAAATAAGAGTTAATATTCATATATGATATTTATAAACACTTAGCAATAGTACATGAAGAATTTAACTTACACAATTGTGGATGTATTTGTGAACAAAGGTGCCATGTTTCTTCTCAGCTTCATTCGCAATTTCCTTGTGTATTTCATATGCAAATTCGAAAGCATTTTTCATATAGTCTGGAAGATGCTCTATGATGGAAATATCCCATCTATAATAGAAATGAATGGACAAAGTTAGAAAGGAACCCAAAAAATTCATATAATCTAATATTACAATCTAATCCATTACCTTATTAATGCTTTGGTGAAGGGTTTCAATTCATCAATGGTTCCGTATGTGTCATAAATATCATCAAGGAGTGCAAGACATGTGGTCAATTTTGCAAAACTAATTCTGCACGCACTGAATTCAGGCTCAAATAATGAGCAAGCCCACCAAAAATAGAATTCCACATGACGATGACGAAAGAAATCAAGATTAATTACTTTCGAATGCTTCCACCATCTATCAACAAAAAAATCATGTTACTATGATTACAAAATTGTTTTTAATTAAGGATACCGAGTTGTTATAAATTAATCTCAATTTAACATTGAGTACAATCTTCTTACTCTTGAATTTATTTTTGCATGATTAGACATGCTCTATTTTAAATATAACAATTAAATTACCTTTTTAATTAAAAAATATTTTGACAATGTCTAGTACTCAAGGGGACATTAGTTTAAATTTTGTATTATACTCACGTGCAAACCGATTTGACTTCATATTGATGTTGAGCTTGTATAATATTGAAGTCCAATATTGCTATGTCCAACAACTTTTGTCTATAGATATTCGGGATCCTAACAGAAATCATAAATATATGGGTTTTCAAAGTGAATTCATTTTCCACTATTAAATGAGGAAATATAATAAATGAAAATGTTGAATTTGTACTAATCATTAAAAAATATGAATGACAATACATAAGCTTTAATTCTTACTTGTACACATCATTAACAAGCCAACAATTTTGTTTTTTGAATATTTGAATAAAATTCCAAGTATCCCATCTTGGAACCCTACATCTCCAAGGATATTTCAAAATGTACTCGATCTGATAAAAACATCCTTTTATTAGAAATATTGTGTACATGTATACAAATTGACATTTATTATGCAGCTCAAACAAGTTGCAAATACTTATTATTACTAAATGTTTACGTTAAAAGGAAAATGGTTGTAGGTCTTTTGTTGTTCATATACTCACTAATTTATGTCAATAATTTATAGATGAACCTATTATATAAACCAAACTTAACTTGATTATGAAATCCTTCTAGGTAGAAAAATACATACCTCCATTTGAATTGGGGTCTTATTTTCTTTTATCCCCTCAATTTCCTTCATAGTTGCTTGCAAATAAGCTAAAGTGAAAACTTTAGCCTCTTTCAATATTGTTTCTCCTGGAAAATCTAGCTCTGAAGCTCTATATAAATTTAGCATGCTTGCTAGTTTACTATATTCTTTACCAGGTTTGATGTCAATGAATTCTCCTTTATCATCTTTGAATTTTTGAAATACATCTGGTGAAAAATAGAATATATTTTAGTGATTGTAAAAATTGACTCTATAAAGTTAAACTCAAAAGGATATAAAATATTTATCACCTGAGGAAACATGATAACCATTCAATCGAAGCACTCGAAATCCTAATGATGTCATGTTGAGATCTTCAATAATATTTTGATTCCAACACCTATTAATGATGGTAAGTTGTTCGATTATAAAACTTGCTAAAACACAATGCTAAATAGAATTTTAAACACTTCAATAGATTCAATGTTTCTAGTAGTTATGTAAATATGCACATTAGATCCTTTTAAAAGAGAATATTCATACATATATGCATGGTCAAGTGCCATTTTAATTTGCTCTTGAAAATATCTAGCTATTCCTAGACATTGTATAGCATCAATGAACCAAAGCCTTTGAAGAAGACCAAATTCTTCGTCTTTGTTGGAAAAGAGTTTACAAACATCATTAATTAGTGTTTCCTTGTGTTCATGGTATAAGGAATTCTGGTCAAAAATGAAAAAAAAAAATTATATTAGTTTTCTAAGTGAAAAGTATAATATAAATTAATTTATGTCAATTTAAATACATTAGCCTTTCATACCTCATAGTGAGAACTAAGAGATTGTATGAGATCATCACTCCATAAATTAGGATGATGATTTCCAGTTCGACGAGTGTTAGCATTAGGCATGCAACCATCTTGCACTCCTAAGTTGGAGGATGCTAAATTACCTAAATCTTTTATCGCTTCGGCCATGATTGATAACTACAAGAAGTAATAGAAGAAAGAACAAATGCTCAGTAATATGTCTTAGATTACTTGTGGTCAGTGATCAATCACAAATTCTAAGGTTCAATATACATAGCTAATAAAATCACATAAAATTCCAATTTCATGATTGATTTAAAATACATGTGAACTTTATAGTTGCTTGAACAATTTATTTATTTTATAGTTTTAGAAGGAGTATTCAAGATAATAATATTCATATTTCTATATCATTTCAACAACAAGGCTCACTATTTTGTATTGAACATGCATTGTATGTGGATATGTATAGTCTTTTAATATTCATTATATATAATCTTTAGCTAAGTTGAAATATTTTCTTAAATGCACCTAATCATTACGAACTCTATATATAACTGTTTAAATAATCATTATAGTGAATCAAAACAAAATTGATGGGTGGTTGACATGTGCATAACTATAGACAAATTTGTAAATGATTATCTTTATAAGAGAGGGATCATAGTCTTAAACTATATTAAAGAAACATAATAATATATCACTGCCCATCTCTAGCGTCATCTATGAAGACACTTTTTCTTCTTTTGATTCCATAATGCACCCTATAAAACCTTAAAGTTGATAGCAACTCAAGCACACATTAATGTAAATTTTAATTATATTTGTAACACAATCTCTTATCTAGAATACTTGAAAAATATAATACCAAAATTATCTTCTTTCTAAAATTACTAAAGCAACATCAAAAAGAACATTACAAACAAAACTAATCAAAATGTCATGAAATAAAAATATAAATTTCTTGTCTCAAAATTAGAATGTCCTAATTAAAATAGCAATGATTTAGATATGTCTCAGAGGTGTCATCTATCAAGGCAAAGTTCACTCTATTCAATTATATGATGCATCCTTTAAAAGAAAATAGTATTAAATCAAGCAATTTCAATTTTGTTAGCAACATAATTTCCTATAGAGTGCATTTGAATAAACTAATAAAATCAATTGCATCTAACTCTAAAGTAAGTGTGCACCTGAGAGTGTAGTTGTGTGCTTGAACCTTATGATACCGAGAATGCTTTCACCTCAACCAAGCACCCCTTTAATAGGAACCACGTTTTCCTGATTGGTGATGATTTTAGCATGAAGATGCTATATTTTGTTTTTATTTTGGTGAGATTATTTGATTGTTTGTTTTTCGTTAGGTAATAATCACATAGTTTGATGGAATTTTTGTAGTTAGTTTTAATTTATTTTGTGTAGAAATAGTTAATAAAACTGATTTTAATCGTTTGCATCTCATACACACCGTGTAGATATGTTTCCTTCTCTCTTGCGGACAGATTTATCCCAAGTTTAGGTGGATGTACATATAAAGGTGGATGCTCACATTTTTTTAAAGTACAAGAATTGTTTAAATAATATTTTTATTTTTAATAAGTAAATTAGTAAATTGTTAAGATTAATTATTATTATGTGTTAATTTTAAATAATTTGAATTTAAGACTTCTTCTTTCTAAATATTTTACGTTGATTTCATATCTTGTATGTTCTAAAAGAAAAATCATTGTTATAAATTATTCTAGGAAAAATTATAAATCAATTATATGTGACAAACTTTTAGCCCCACATAAAACCACATTTATATTTTATTGATTTATTTTCTTGGGCTTCATTTTTTTTAGGATTTGTTATATTTTTGGAATATTAATAAGTGAAAATAAACTATTTTTAATTTAATAATATCATTTATAAATTTGTTAATTTGTTTAAATAATTATATAAGCCTAATGTATTAAAGTTGTAGATTTATTTTGACATTAAGATTAATATACTTATATAGTCGTAAGTAACACACTAATTTCTTTAATCAAGGTTCTAGTAAATGCACTAGAGCTAATTCAAAACCTATTTTTACTTAATCAAAACACACTAGTTTCTTTTGAATTTCCATTTATTTATATTCTATAACTTGAAATTATAATTTTTTTATTTGTTCATGTTAATTTACAATTAATTTATAAATTAAAAACAAGTGTTGCACTACATAGCAGTTGTTTCTAATGTTCTTGTTATCCTTCAACATATAATCTAACAATTTTGTTTTTTAAAAGTTCCATAGCTAGACAATTTTTCTCTTGATGAAAAAAAGTTGTTTTCTAAAAATATATTTGTCTCCAAAGCTAAGAAAGATCAAATTTTAAAGAAAGAAAAAAGTGCACATTTTTTTTCTTCCAAAACTAATACATAACCTTGACCAATATGCAATTCATATTGTTTGTGACACATAGCTATTTTCAGATCTAGTTATAAAGAGTCATGAAATACATCATAGATGCATGCTTGTATTCTTTAAAGGGCAAATATGTTAAAATTTTAATAAATTTAAATTTAATTATGTTTAATAATAATTTCACAAAGATGAAGAAAAGAGTATAGGATAAAGACTTTAAATTTAATAATTTAACTATTATTTATTTTTATGTGATATACATAAATTTTATGGTGTAATTTATTTGTGTATGAAAAATAAACAAATATAATATAAATTAATTATATTTTTTCAAGATTTGAAAACATTTAAAAAAAAATGTGTACATCAAAAATATTATTTTAAAAATAATTGTCAATGGGTCCTTGGTTAGTTGAAGGCTCATTTTCCTATGTTGGATAGTTACTTTGTGGAAGACCACCAAAAAAGCAAAAGAAAGTCATTCACTTTTTTATTCAACCTCAAAACAATAAAATGGTCTAATCTCTTTTGAAGAGGATGCTATATGAAACTAACCTAATTGTTTCTACAAGTCTATTAAGATTAGCCAATGCAAAATGGAAATTGTAATATAAATTAGATGAAGTAAGGAACCCTACTTCTATTGGTTGGTTAGTCATAGATGTGACTAAACTTTCTAGGAAAAAATTAGTTTCACTTTTCCTTAATTTAACCTCTAAACAATAAAAATGACCTAATCTATTTTTAAAAGGACACCATACTAGAATTAACCTAATCCATTTCCAAGGCATTTCGAGATTGAATAATACATTTGAAAATGTAATAGAATCTAGATGGAGTACAACACCAGTCTCATGTTAGTTGATCCTAGATGTGACTCAAACATTCCCCTAAAAAGTACATTAGTTAATACTTACATTAATAATACATTTATTGAATGGCTTGATTATTGAACTTTAGGTTTTCTATTTTGCACATATGGATTTATAAATTTGCAAACTTCACGTATAATCCAAGAAAAAAACAACACATGTTGAAATATCATACATTAAAAATATCATCCATGATTTATTTAAGAGAAATGTATGGCTAAACATTCAAAGTTCAACAATCCTTGATTTGAAAAGTACATCCATTTTTTAGATTGAAAGTACAAATTCAACAAAATAAATATATATACTATAAATTCTAGACATGTTATAAATGTGCTAAAAAAGCTCATTTACAAAAACTATTATTGTGCAAGGCATAAACTAAAGTAATGGCCAAATTGATATCATACATAAAACACCCCATTTATTGAATTTGTGGTTGAATTTGATAGAGAAACCATAAGAGCACCTTTCTTTATTAAATAATAATTATTTTGTTGGTCATGTTTCAGAATGGATAAGCATACACAGTCATTCATATTGTTTTATGTTCTTAGTTTTCTATGAGGTTGTTTAATGGTATTGTAGCACACTTAATGCTCTTGAGTTTTGGAAAAATCTATTGCCCAATTCCATTGTGTAGTGCCTCTCATGTTTGCAGTCTATACCTTGTTATATTTTGATCTGAGAGATACTTGTTACTCATGTTATTTTTACATTTGAGATGACTTGATGGTCAGGTGTTAAACTTTGATTTCGAGTATCATAGATGTTAGTTTACTATGATGTTCAATTGATCATATCTGCATGATGATGCCTTTTTGAGATGACAATATTTTTTATGATGATATATGTTTATTCAGTATTTGGAAATATTCTTGATTATGTTTATATGTTGGATTTAATGCGACGGTTATTTACTTCATTCTTGCTTTGTGATGCTTTATGTGAATGTGAGTGATGTAAATGAATTATTTTAGCATAATTAAATTAATGGTTAAATTAGGTCATGTAATGTAGTTATTACTTCAGCTATGTTATTATATGCAATTGCACTTGATCATGTGATTTAGTGTGCATGATTTATATCCTTGGTAGTAGCACATGGAGTTAATGATTCAACAGTTATTTTTGACCAATGTCATCCTTGTATGGTCAACATATCCTATTTAAATTGTTTAAATTAAACCCTCCAATGATTTAATAAATCTAGACTCGTTTATATTATGTGATTAAACTCATGAGCATGTCTATGCATTTAGAGGTTTGCATTTGTCGTGAAAGTTGTTAAGGATTTTTGTGGTTTTGGTTTAAGGGAATTTTTGGGTTTTATTTTATTTAATTTTAATCTCTAACAACTTTTTTGTTGATGAATTCAAATTTTTTGGTTTAACTAGGTTATCTAGTTATTTAACCTAATCCATTATTCACTCAAAAAGTGAATAAGTATCCAAAAAGGAATTTTATTCCTCACTTCTCACTTTTGGAAATAGAAAAATTGAGAGCAATTTCCAAATCCTCTTTTGTAGGATTGTGTTTATGTTTGATGTAGGAGCTACAAGCGTGAGATCGTTGCGAGATTGGTCTCATTGGATCTAGCTTAGGGAAATCTTGGTTTGTCGTGATTTTCAATAGCTTCTATCAGATATTTATCTTATTATTCAAAATCTTATTTTTGCCCTTTTGGCTATCAGGTGAGGCTCTCCCATTTTCTGGTTTTAGCTCTATTTCAACTTCCATTTTTGGTAATTGTATGTTAGGAGGTCAAGAACTAGTGTTGGTTGGGTATGAACATTTCCTTAATTTTTGAGATGAGGGTTTGGGGTTTTGCACTGTTATGCTACCTTTTTTGCATACGATGTTTGAACCTAATTTTTATTGGATTTTTGTGGCTTGTTTCTCCTTGGGTTGAATGGATCTTATTTTCATTGATTTTTGTCAATGTTGATTTTTTGAGGTTTTTGCCTCAATTTGTGTGTCACCCAATTTTCTCAAGTTTTCTTGGCATGATGTTAGTCATAAATTTGGATTATCCATAGGATGTTAACTTGACCATTGTTGCACTTTTATGTTGCATTGGGATGTGTGCCACATCCGTACTCCTAAGCTTGTATTTGGTTGAGTGTTATTTTGCTTATGTTCTCATCCAACACTTGTTTTATGATCTTTGTATTGTTGGTGCACCATACATGAGCATGTGCATATATTTATCAGGTGCTTGCAAGGCTTGATCTCCTGATTGTTATCAGTGAAGTCATGTTCATTGGGGTTGGGTTGGGAATATGGATTGCCTAAGAGCACTCATCATGTGATGAGCATGGGTATGTATGGTAGCACCATGGAGAGGCTTCTCTTGCAACCTTGGTGACTATTTCCTAGGTTGACATGAAGAAGTTTTCTAAATAAGTGATAATTAATTAAATTACTAGGTAGTAAATCTAAGATAATAAAAGTAAAGTGAGCACCTGACTTGTTTTGAGGAAACTTGATATGTGAGCACCCAATTTAGTTCAAGGATACAACATGTTTGCCTCCCTAGGCAGTTGTTGCTACATGATACTAGCTTGGGATACTTGATGCCAAGTGACTTACCCTCCATCAAGTCCCTACATAGTTGACCCATAGAGTGTCTAACTAGGACTTGTTGTGCTTGCATTATCTAATGATCTTGGTTGTAGTCCTCTTTATTGTCTAGCGTGAGTGTTAGCCATGGATGTTTTCTTTATGAGTGTTTGTGGTTAGATCATTATCTCTATCAACACAATAGGATTGGGCCTATGGGATCCATGTGTTTGGGAGATGTAGCTACCTTCACCACTGTTGGGGATCGATGTATAGAGATAGTCTATTTCTAGTTGCCACCGATGCTTTATTTCACTTGTTATATTCAAGTTTTCAAAGTATGTTTCCTTGTGATTTATGCTTTAACTAAAATGATTGGATTTCATGTTTAGATGATGTTAGTTTCTTTGAAACATTCCTTTACTATGATATTTAGCATATGGTTAGATGATATGATTCACTTACTTGGAATATCTATTGCTTTATTAGATTAGCATGTTAGATCTTCTTGTTCTTATAATGTTATTACATTGCAGTAGTAATGCCCTCATAACACAACTCTGACTATCTAGTTGGTAGTTTGGGATGTTACACATGGGGAAAGGCCTTTGAGGTCTCATGATGCTATTATAGTTTGGAGGAAACATGTACAAGTTTAGTTGTGTATGTTTCTTCTTATGATGTTGATTTATGCACCATATATGTACATTGTGATGTTTCTTTTGGCATGCCTTTCCTATGTTTCTTTGGTTGAGATGGTTAGTGGTTTTTTTTTCTGATGTTTCATGTTTTTGAGTGTCCAAGGCTTAAGTTTGTGGATCCAATACTCCCCAATGTGGAGGTTCTAACTCTTTTTCTACGTTCCAAATTTTTGTTAGAATGTTTCTTGCATTCATGGGCGACAATGCTTCAGCATTGGGTGATACTAGTGAAGTATCACACATCCGAAAGAGATTTATCATCTAATATTGGAAAGTATCACACTCACTAAGGAGTTCTATCATACGATACTGGAAAATATTACACACCCTTAGGAGGTCTATCATATGATACTGGAAGAGTATTGCATAGCTATAGTCAATTCTATCACCCAAACCTTGAAAGTATGGCATGACAATGTGAGAAATGTCATACAATATTGGTGAAGTATTGAATGGTTGTTTGGAAATATTGCTTGGGTTTGTGAGAAAACCTTCATAGGTGACCAACATGCTCTTTTTGTTTTGATCGAAACTTTTTGGAAGGTATTTTGGTAATCCTTTATAATGCTCTTGAACTCTACTATTTGACTTTTAAAATTCGGATGCTTTTAGATTCAAATGTGATTCATGACTTTGATAGTTTTGTAATTCTTGGTTTTAGTGTCATTTGGAGATTTGATTGGTTTTTTAAGTCTTCTTTTATTATATTTTGGTCAGTTGCATGTTGATGTTGTTTTATTCCATGCTTTAAAAAAATTGTTTTGTCTTTTATTTATCCTTGTTCCAAGGATATTTGGGTGGGGCATTACATTTGGTATAAGAGCTCGTGTTGCAACATTGGGATCTTTTTGTTATGCTCCCATTATGATAATGTCTTTTTTCCATGAATTGTTATCATATTTTGGCTTATGGTTGTGACTCTTGTGATTGTCACATATGATTTTGACCCTTATCTTGTTGCTTCCATAGTGATGCCTCCTATACATAGACCTAGTGGTTGGGGTATTAACTAACAAAATGTCAATGAAGAAGAACATCATGATGAGGAATGTTATGATGGTAGGGAAGAAAAGGGTAGCAATAATCATGGTGGCATTGGGGTATTGATGCCTTTTCTATAGGAGATTATGGTTCAGTTGGGACCTCGTGTAGAGGAAAACCAACATGACCATGGCTAGCATGAGGGATCTAATCATGGAGATTCCCATATGTTAGATCATAGAGAGTAAGAGGAGAATAAGTGTGAATGTTCTCACACACCACCTAGTGGAAGAAGGCACCATTAGAGAGGTCAAGACCATGATGGTGAGGACTCTATCCACATGGACATGATGAAATCCCTTCAATAGTCTAAACCACCATACTATGATGGTAAGGGAGGTGGCCTCAGGGTTGAGACTTGGTTACTTGATATAGAATGCTTCTTTTCCATGTATTTGAATGTAACCAACTTGAGATCCTATTGTGTTGTGAAGTAGATGAGAGACCACAAATCTATTTGGTGGAATATTGAAGGATAGAAGCTCTGGATTAGTATAACAGATCTCATCTAAGAGATCTTTGAGGAGAGGTTTAGGGAGAGGTTCCTATCCCCTCAACTCAAAGAGACTTGTGCCAATGAGTTCCATGAGATCAAACAAGGGAACATGTTAGTCGATCAATACAAGGTTATATTCTTTGACCTCAAGAAATACTCATGCTATAATCATGATGAGATACTCCTTATTGAGTATTTTGTCTATGGCCTTAAAGGCTCCATCATTGGAAAGGTTCAAATGCATCAGCCTAGGACACTTATCCTTGTTGCAAAAAAGGCACAAATTATGGAGAGCAATGTGGCTAAGGGGTTCAATGGAAAATAAAGCTCTCAAATCCATAGTGCATGAACTTGAGGATAGGATGTTTAGTTTCCTCAATCCTCAAGAAAGGACCAAACCCAGTCAACACCCTCACATGGTGTTAATCATTGTGGAAATCAATACTGAGGGTATTAGACTAAGGGTGGAAAGAATTCAGGTGTCTTAGGGAAGAAAGGGGGTACTAGAGACATGGCTAGAAGCTTCAGTAGAATTTTCCATCTCAGAGTAGTCAATAGAACATTAGTATGGGAAGTACATCCTATTCTAGTGTTTCTTAGGGAAGACATGGATAGGGCTCCAGTGCGAGAGGAGTATGTTTCTCATGTAGTCAACTTGGTCATAGAGTAGTGTAACATCCTACAAAGACATCTTTAGGACCTAGTAAAGGAACAAACAGGTCAAAGCCTACTATGGGAGATGTTGGTAGACCTCATCGAGTCTTTGTAGCAGTTGATAATTACCAAGTTGAGCACTAGGGTACCATAGTCGACACTATAGGTATGTTGCATGGTATTTAATCTTCAATATTATTTGACTCATGTGCTTTAGGCTACTTTATTTCACCATCTCTTTTTTTAGTGATGTGGGCTAGTGACAACATGCCAGGTTGATAGGTGGCAAATTGAGTTAGCCACAGGATCCAAAGTGGTTATGGACTCCTTGGATAGTGGATGTGTTTTGACTTGGGTACCTTCACCACCATAGTGGATTTCACATCCTACCTTTAGGATCATATGACATTGTGTTGGGCATGGATTGATTAGTTGCTCATTAGGAAAATATAGATTGTTGACATAAGTTGGTATTTTTTTTTTTAATGACATAGGTGGATAGGTTGAGCTTTTAGGGATCTACCAATCTCACTTTGGATGATCTCAACTAATCAACTGAAGCAGAGTGTGTGAAAGGGATGTCAAATGTTTTGTCTCTATTAGTGATCTTAAGGTGGTCAAGAGTTGTATGGTAACACTTGATGATCACCCACTCCTTTGTGATTATGTAGACATGTTTCCTAATGAGTTACCAAGTATGCCACCGTAGTGTGACATTGATTTTTGGATCAATCTCATTCTAGGAGTGGAGCCAATTTCACAAGATCCTTACCACATGATTACTTAGGAGTTGAGTAAGCTTAGATTATAGTTAGAGGAATTGTTAGCCAAAGGCCATATTCATCCTAGTGTATCCTTGTGGGGTGCACCAGTCATCTTTGTGAAGAAGAAAGATGGATCATTGCATTTGTGCATTGACTACTAGTAGTCAAATAAGGTGATGGTGATTAACCAATATCATTTACTAGGGATAGATGACTTTTTTGATAAGATGAAGGGAGCATGAGTATTCTTGAAAATTGATCTTAAGTTGGGATACCATCATCTTCATATTAAAGAGGATGGAATTCATCAAAAAAATTTTTATAAACATTATGGGCATTATGATTTCACAGTTTTACCATTTGGGTTAACCAATGCACCATCGGTGCTCATGAGTCTAATGAATGGAATATTTGCACATACCTTGATTGGTGTTTCATTGTATTTTTGGATGACATATTGATCTATTCTAAGACTACAGAGGAGCATGAGGTCCATTTATGCCAAGTTTTGTAGTACTTGCAAGATCATTAGTTGTATGGCAACTTAGGTAAACATGGATTCTTCCAGTTAGGGGTGAAGTATTTGGGACATATCATCACTGGTGAAGGTATTATGGTAGATCTAGAGAAAATTTGAGCTATCATGGATTGGCTAGTACACACTAATGTTTCTGAGGTTTGTAGTTTTGTGGGATTAGTGGGCTACTATCGTCAATTCATGAAGGATTTCTCACATACGGCTCATCCCATCACTTCTCTTCAACAAAAAGGGAAGAAGCATATTTGGTCAGACCACTGTGAGGAAAAATTTGATGCTATTAAGGAGAATTTGACCAATGCACCAATCCTTGTAGTACCTAATCCTATAGGCAATTTTATGGTTTGCACAGATGCTTTGTTGGAAGGTGTGGGTGTAGTGTTGATGTGGGATGGTTGTGTGATTGTATATGAGTTTAGAAAACTCAAGGAACATGAACTTAACTACCCCACTCATGATTTGGAACTTGTAGCCATGGTGCATGTTCTTGTGCATTGGAGGCATTTCCTTTTGGGACACAAGTTTGAGCTGCATAGCAATCATTGTAGCTTGCAGTATATATTTACTCAACTAAACTTGAATGCATGACAAAGTTGCTAGATGGAGTTCTTATGTGAATATGATTTTGATGTTCACTATATTAAGGAAAAAGAAAATATTGTTGTAGATTCCTTTAGTAGGAGGTGACATAAGATATTAGTTTTGTCATTAGAAGTGGATTTGTGATACCATCTCAGGGGATGAGGGTAGAGATTGAGTCTGGACGTACCCTTGAGGGTAGTTTTTAAGGTTATTTGCTTTTGACTGATGGATTTCTGTGACACTTGGGGCATATCTATGTACTAGTGTCAAGTGATCTTTATACCTTGATTTTTTTTGAAGCACATCGTGCACCATATTCTACACATCTCAACATCAAGAAGATTCATGCTGATCTTAAATAATTGTTCTTTTTGGTAGGGATGAGATGCAATGTTGCTGATTTTTTTGCTAATGTCTCAAGTGCCAAAGACTTAGGAGAGTGAAGGTAGAGCATTAACATCTGACAAGTCTTTTGCAACCACATACCATTCCAAAGTGGAAATGGGATACCATTTTTTTTTTATCACACTGTTACCTATGTTGTCATGATGACATGATTGTATCATGGTGATAGTGGACAAGTTGTCCAAGGTAGAACATTTTTCACCCATGAGGACATCGTACAAAACTTCTTCTGTAGCACATATTTTCTTGGAAGACTTTTTTTATTGCATGGGATCCCTCATCAGATTATATCAGATAGAGATCCAATGTTTACTTTAGCACCATGGACATCTCTCCAACATGCTTTAGGCTTGCAACTCAATCTTAGTTTGGCTTACCACCTAGAGACCAATGCTTAAACAAAGAGAGTGAACCAAGTTTTGGAAGACATGCTACACATGTATGTGATGGAAAAATAGGTAAAGTGGGAGGATTATTTTACCTTGTTGAGTTTGCATATAAAAATGGGTATCATAGTTCTCTTGGCATGTCACCTTTTTATGCCTTGTATGATAGACCTTGTCATACACCTTTAAGTTGGGATCATTTGGAGGATTGATTACTTTTAGGTCTAGAGATACTTCAAGATATAGAGTAGTAGGTTGTTTGCATTAGAGAGCATTTGGTTACTGCTCAAGATAGGTAGAAGAAGTAGGTAGATGCCCATATCTTGGATCATCACTCTTTAGTTGGCAACATGGAATTTTTGAGAGTGCATCCAAGGAAGAGCCCCATTCGTGATGCGAAAGGCTCTAAGTTGGCACCCTATTTTTTCAAACTATTTGAGATACTCGAGAGGATCAATCTTGTTGCGTATCAACTAGTGTTGCCACCTAGCCTATTGCACATCCATGATGTTTTCCATGTTTCTAGTTTGAGGTAGTATATTCCCAATGTGACCCATGTTCTTGATTGGGATGCTTTGCAAGTGGAGGGCGAGTAACTTTATTTGGAGCCCATTTGTATCCTTCAATATTAGAGGATAACTTTGAAAGGTGAAGACATAGAGAAGGAAAGGGTCTAGTGGGACCCAAGTGATGAGACTTTTTCTACTTGGGAAGATGCTACACAATTGAGAGATTTTTACCCCTATATTTTTGTAGGCTTCGAGGAGTAAGCCTATGCCTAATGGGAGAGGATGTAGTTCCTCTCATATTTGTAGTTTGTACCTTGTTATGTTTTGATCTGAGAGATACTTACTACTCATGCTATTTTTACATTTGATATGACCTAATGGTAAGGGGTTATACTTTGATTTCTAGTATCATAGATGTTAGATTACTATGCTCTTCAGTTGATCATATCTACACAATGTTGCCTTTTTGAGATGACATTATGTTTTATGGTGATATCTAGTTATCCAGTATTTGGACATACTCTTGATTATGTTTATAGTGATAGTTATTTACTTCATTCTTTCTTTTTTATGTTTTATGCAAAAGTGAGTGATATAAATGAATTATTTTAGTATAATTAAATAAATCATTAAATTAGGTCATTTAATGCATTTATTTCTTTAGCTATGTTATTATATGTAATTGTACTTGATCATTTGTTTTAGTGTATAGCATTTATATCCCTAACAGTGACACATGGAATTAGTGATTCAGCTATCATTTTTGACCAATGTTGTCCCTATATGGTTGACGTATTCTATTTAAATTATTTAAATTAAACCCTCTGATGATTTAATAAATCTAGATTGATTTGCATTATGTGATTTGACATATGAGCATGTTTGTGCATTTAGAGGTTTGCATTTATCACAAAAGTTGTTACAAATTTTTTTGGTTTTGGTTTAAGGGAATTTTTGACCTTTATTTTATTAAATTTTAATTTCTAGTAGCTTTGTCATAGATGAGTTCCAATTACTTGGAATAGCCTATTTCCATTTGGGTTGATTTAGCATTTAACTAGGTTACCTAGTTTTTTACCCTAATCCATTATTCACTTGAAAAGTGTATAAGTATCTGAAAAGGAATTTTATTCCTCACTTCTCACTTTTGGAAATAAAAAAATTGAGAGCAATTTCAAAATCCTCTTCTTTAGAGTTGTGTTTCTATTTTTTGTAGGAGCTATAGGCATGGGATCATCATGAGGTTGGTCTCATTGGATCCATCTTGAAGAGACCTTGGTTTATTATGATTTTTGGTAGCTTCTGCAAGATATTTATTTCATTTTTCAAAATCCCATTTTTTCCCTTTTGGTTGTTAGGTAGGGCTCTCCTATTTTCTAGTTTTATCTCTATTTTTGCTTCTATTTTTGGTAGTTGTATGATAGGAGGTTGAGAACTAGTGTTCCTATTTATTTTTGATTCCTAGTTCTACTTGGTTGGTCAGGTATGAATACTTCCTTACTTTTGGGATGAGGGTTTGGGGTTTCATATTGTTATGCTGGTCATTTTTGCATATGGTGTCCAAACCCAATTTTTATTAGATGTTTGTGACTCGTTCATCCTTGGGTTGAATGGGTTTTATTTTCATTGATTTTTTCCAATGTTGGTTTTTTTGAGGGTTTCACCTTGATTTGTGTAGCACAAAGCTTTCTCAAGTTTTCTTGGTATGATGTTGGTCATGGATTTGGATTCTCCACATGATGTCAATTTGACTAGTGTTGCAATTTTATATTACATTGGGATGTGTATCGCATTCATACTCCCAAGCTTGTATTTGGTTGAGTGTTATTTTTCTTGTGTTCTCATCTAGCCATTATTTTATGATCTTCATGTTGTTGGTTTGACATACATAAGAATGTGCATGTGGATTTGTCAAGTGCTTGCAAGGCCCTATCTCACGGTTGTTATTGGTGGGGTTATGTTCATTTGGGTTGGGTTGGGAATATGTATTGCCTACAGGAACTCATCATGTGATGAGCATGGGTATGTAGGGTAGCACCATGGAGGGGCTTCTCTCACAACCTTGGTGACTATTTCCCAAGTTGGCATGAATAAGTTTTCTAAATAAGTGATAATTAATTAAATTACTAGGTAATAAATCTAAGATAATAAAAGTAAAGTGAGCACCCAATTTGGTTTTAGGACAATTCATATGTGAGCACCCGGTTTAGTCCAAGGACACAGTGTGTGCACCTCCTTGGGAAGTTGATGATGCACAATACTAGCTTCGGCTACTTGATGCTAAGTGAATTACCCTCCATGGAGTCCCAACATATTTGACCCATTGATTGTCTGACGAGGACCTATTATAGTTGCATTATCTCATGATCTTGGTTGTAGTCCTCTTTATGTTATGGAATGAGTGTTAGCCATGGACATTTTCTTTATGAGTGTTTTTGGTTGGATCAATATATCCATCAGGATGGTGGGAGTGGTCCTATGGGTTCCATGTGGTTGGGAGGCATAGCTACCTTCATCGCAACTGGGGGTTGATGTACAAAGACATTCTATTTCTAGTTACGATTGATGCTTGATTTCACTTGGTATGTTGGGTTTCTAGAGTATGTTTCCTTGTGATTTATGCTTTAATTTGAATGTTTGGATATCATGCTTAAATGATGCTAGTTTCTTTGACACATTCCTTTACTATAATTTTTATGATATGGTTAAATGATGTGATTTAGTTAGTTGGAACATCTACTGTTTTATTGGATTGACATGTTAGATCTCCTTGTTGTTATGATGTTATTACATTGTACTAGTAATGACCTCATAAGACAGCTCTAACTATCTAGTTGGCAATTTGGGATGTTATGCATAGGGGATGGCTAGGGCCTTTGAGGTCTCATGATTCTATTACAGTTGGGAGGAACCATGCATGATTTTAGTTGTGAATGTTTCTTCTTATGATGTTGGTTTATGCACCATGTATGTACATTGTGATGTTTGTTTTCGCATGCCTTGCATATGTTGTTATGGTTGAGATGGTTAGTGGTGTTTCTGTCTGATGTTTTGTTCTTTTGATTGTCCAAGCCTCAAGTTTGTGGATTTCATATTCCCTAATGTGTAATTTCTAACTCTTTTTCTACCTTTCAAATGTTCATTAGAATATTTCTTGCATTCTTGGGTGACAATGCTTCAACATTGGGTGATACTGGTGAAGTATTTGTTGGAAATATTCAGAACTAACAAGGTTACTGAGAGGGGAGGGGTGAATCAGTAACCTTTAAAAAAAATTTAAACCAATTCAGCATAATAAAAAATTCACCATTCATTCATCTACTTTACTGTATGCATGAAAAGATTAACACACTAATTTGGTGACCCAGAAACCTTTCACTTTGAAAGTAAAACTAGGGTGGGGATGATACCGACGAAACTTCAATACTGTAGTATAAAGTTGGCCGGTTAAGGCTTACAATGATCACTTCTGGTGATCTGCCCTATTAGGAGCAAGTAGGACTGCTAGATCCACCTTGTTAGAGGATTTACAAACATACATGAAGTATGCACTCTGTTAGGAGATTTACAAAAGGCTTTTAAGTCTACCCTGTTAAAGGATATACAAACTGATTTACCTGTTAAGATGAAGCAGTGGATCTGCTTGCAATTGGTTTGCTGATTAGATCTTATGTACTGATCACTTGATGTGATGGATATATCTTTGCTGCTCCTTGATAACTTTGCTGAATACTTTGTTGCTGATTCTCTTTCAATTCACTCAATTAATTTCTTTCTTCACTATATTGCAAATGGCACAATACGTTACATATATACCATTCCAATATTTATAGCAACAAGGTCGGTTGAACACAAGTTGACAAAACATTACTGAGTCGGCTAGATAGTAAAAAAACTCAAGTTCCTCAAACTCACTCGGTGACCTTCTGACACTCGGCATCCACTGCAATACACTGCATCATCATGTACTTGGTAAGAGAAGGGGCTCGGCCCATACTAATCACTCTGAGTAGCTTGGAACTTGGTAACCATTGGTGACTTGGTAAACATTGTGTCACTCAATAGAAACTAACTCCTTCGATTCACTTGGTAAGCACTGAATACTTCTTTTACCTTTCTATCTTAGTAATTACTGAAACCTTCATTTACCTTCCTAACTCGATAAACACTAGATCCTTCGTTTACCTTCCTGACTCGATAAATACTAAATCCTTCGTTTACCTTCCTAACTCGGTAAACACTAAATCCTTCATTTACCTTTCTGACTCGGTAAACACTACATCCTTCGTTTACCTTCCTGACTTGGTAAACACTAAATCCTTCGTTTACCTTTCTGACTCCGTAAACACTACTGAACATACTTGGTAACCAATGAATGCTCGATATGAACTATAAATTGAGTGATGAACTCGGTAATCATTCAAAATCAAATAAGTGTTGTAACTAATGACAAATGTATCATTATTCCAACAATCTCCCCCTTTGGCATTAGTGACAAAAACACTTATGAGCCAAAATTTATATACAAGATCTGACATTACTGACTTGATTCTATTGTGCTGAATATACATGGGCTACCTTACATATAACTCCCCCATACATTATACACAAGGTTATTACATGAGTTATATGTTTTTATTCATATTATCACCACTATCATTATTTCTTTATTACTTTATTACCTTCTCCCCTTTTGTGTTTGAATCTCCTCTATATATTACTTTCTCCCCCTTTTTGACAATAATGCCAAAGAATAAAGAATGTATTTACATGGAGACACAAAAATGTGTGATAAACTCAGAATGTACCTGAAGAATTAGTTGCAGAGTATTATCCCAATTGTCTTGCAGGATTTTACATGTGGAGAGAGCTACTTGAACTTCTGCAGAAAGTTGAATCATATGGTCTGCAACAGAGAAGTTATTGTCATGGATCAATGTTTTTGAATATGCAATGTGTTTTTGCACTGTGTTCATGATGGGAAGGATCATGTTCTAGATTTCTAGCAGTGTAGACCTTATCCTTCCTTCCTCTTTGAGTAGCTCTACCTGCTTCTCTGCCAAAAATTTGATCTTGAGGTGATGAGATGAGCTTGAGCTGGGGTCAAGCTTCAGCGATTGGGCACTTATCTTCAGATCCTTATCTATCTTATTTAACTTTTCTCTTATTTCCTTTGTATACTCGGTAACATCACAAAGTTTTGCAAAAAGTGAGGTTACGTCATTAAAAGAATTTTCAATGTTAGAAAAAATTGAGGTTAATTCAACCTATTTTATTGCTAAGTGCTGAGCAATATGCTCAAGCACCTTATTTTCAAATTTCCTTTCTGCTTTCTCCATTAACTTTTCTTGTCCTGAGATATCCTTATTGAATTTATTCACCGCTTCTTCTAGCTGCAAAAAAATGTGTTGAGATGAATCCACATCAACACTTATAGCCTCAATTATTATGTTTTTAGCACTCTCAATTATGTTGAATTCTTTGTCTCTTTCATTCCTTAGCTGCATTTGTTGTGCCTTTTGCTCTAGACGCTGACTAACCAATCTTAGTTCATTAACTGTAGTAGTTTCTAGATTTATCTTTGGAATGACAATTTCTTCATCCAAATCTATATCACCATCTAATACTTTGCCTGTAAGCAGCAGTTTCAATTGTGTCTCTGGTTTATCTACAGTACTTACCTCTTTTCCTTTTGAGGTAGATACAATGGTTGATGATGTAGGACTAGCAGTCAAGACTGGAATGGGACCACCTAAAGGTAAACTAAGAGAAGTGTTGGCCATATCAAAACTTGATATACTTCCCAAAAATGATGTACATACTAGTGTATTTACAATTGGAGAACTGACTGGAGCAAAAATTGGGGCCAATGTGGCTGAGGAAGACAAAATTGATAAGAAACTTGGAAGACTTACTGTACAAGCTGTAGGTGGAAGAGATATACTCAGTGAAGTAACTTCTATAGTGGATGACTCAGTGATTGATGATGTGCTTTGAAGCTCAGTAACTGAAGAAGTGACTGCCAGCTCAGGAGATGAAGTGCTTGGCACTTGCATTGCAAAAACCTGGAGCTGAGAGGAGACTGGAGGAAATTGAGCAATGGATGTCTCTATTGTGCTCACAATCTTGCTTGAAGATCCTATCTCCATATTAGATTTTACAGTCTTTGGTGGAGAGTGAGGAAGGGAGGCAATGACAACTGTTGCAATTTTGACTGCATCATCCTCTTCCTTAACATTTTCTTGCTCCTTTTCTTCTTCTTCATTTTGTTTCATTACCTGTTCAAGGTCTTCATCAGTTACTTCCATGGAAATGGTGTTGCCACCATCCATATCCTCTTCATCATCACCATTTTCATCATCATCCTTGATCTCTATGGGTTCCTCAGTTGTCTTCTACAGTTTATATGCATCACTCTAGACATTAGTTGCATTTTTAACAACTGGCTCAATGCTTTTTAGCAATATGAGACATGTATTAAATCTCATATTCATTCTTCCTTCATGATCCTTCAATGCTCTTTTGATTTTTGCATCTGTTAGGCTGGGGACTAGATCTCTTAATCTTTGCTCAAAAATGTCTTTAACTGTTTGCTCGATCTGCTCCCATCTCACCTTTATTTTATCAAACATTTCAGCAAGAATTTGGGAAACAAATTGGTTTGGGGAGAATTTCTAGGTTCCCAACTTCTCCATTATCAGATCTTCAATTTCTTTTTGCTCAGCAGGAGTTCTGGTTTCATATTTCAATGCCTTGAAATTGTTGATTCCTGCACCAATCCTTAGTTGTTTCATCCTTTCTTCGAATGTTAAAGGAGGTTTGTTGAACACAACTTCTTTCTTGCCTCTCCTGGTTCTCCTTGTGAACACCACCTGAGGTTTGGTAATGATTACCTTACCCTTTTTCTTTGCTGGCTCTGCTTCCTTTTCTGGCTCCTCTTCTTCTTCTTCATTTTCTTCATCCTCACCGTTGCCCTTGGTAAGCATAAGAGGTCTAGTATCAGCTTTCAGCTTTTCTATCTTTCTCTTGCCTTTAGAGATTGCTTGAGGAAGCTTCATTTCAAGCTCTATTCTAACCTTTGCCTCTTCATAGGTTCCAAATGCAGGCAACTTGGGATCCACTAGTTCATTTACCAGTGCCTCAATGATATCTCTGGTATCATCAATATTTAGCTCATAGGGCAATGGTTTTACCCATGCCACTCAGAGTTTGACTGCCTGGATGTAGACTCTGTCACAGTCAACCATGAAACAGACATCATCCTTATAATCTTCAACAAGTTTCGGAGGAATCTTGAACCTGTTGTTCATCCTTTCCTTGAAATCTTCAAAATAATTATCCATTACCTTGTCAAAATTGTTGCCCATTTTTGCTATGAACTCATTTATTTGATACAAAATTGGAGTATCTTTCCTCCATACAACTGCACCTTTAGATGGAAATAATTTGTGTACATAGAAAAATAAACAAACTAGCAAAGAACCAAATTTACAGGGGTTTGTCTTTGCAGTCCTTATGCTATCCATGTTTTTATTCAATTGTTTTAATAGCACATCAGCTAGGTCAAATTCCATGTTTTTCTTCACAATCTTATATGCCAAATCTACAGCCTCATAGGGTACACTATTCAGCCTACTGGAACTATACAGTTTGCATGCAATAACACAAATACCAAATTTCAGTTCTATATCTAAAACATTGTTAAGCTTTAAACCTCTGCCATCCCATACAGCTTGGGTTAATTTTTTAAGTTCATCTCGACCTAGGGTTTTGGTGGTTTTGGCTTTGGTCAACATTGGTAAACCCGTGATCTTGTGGATCATCTTCTTCGTTATGAGGATGGGTTGCTCTAACCACAATTGTCCATTATGCACACGGCTTAAGATATACCTTACCCATTTCACTTGGAAACTCCTTGGCAGATGTGGGATATGGGTTAAACCTTTGGTTTCCAAATGTTTAAACTCGGGTTTTAGGGTTCCATCCATGCATAACTCGGCTAGGGTACTATCCATATCTAGTGTCCCTATTTCTTGCACAGTACACTTGAAATGAGTACGAATATCATTGATAAGAAGTACCTTTGGAGGGATCTGCAATTGAGCTCCATGCGGGTCGAGTGATTCAGTGATGGTAGGAACGATTTTGAAATTGGGCGCCTTCCATTCGACTCCCTTCACAAGCATTTTAGAACCTTTCTTTGCCTTGCTACCACTGGTGCTTGCGGATGCCATTGCTGCTCGATGAGAGAATGATTTTGTAACACAAATTCTTCGCTGGAAAATTGCTTCAAATCACTTGAACTCACTTGGATGCACTTGAAAATATATATTTTCTCTGTGAACTCTGAATTCACAGTGAAAAATGAGATCAAATTCTGCCTTTTTGATTGAAATTCTGTCATTAATGCTCAGGTATGAAGGTAGCTAAGAATTAGGGTTTTACAAATAGTCAGTGACTTACTCGATAAACCTTGCAACTCGGTGAACACACAAAACCTTTCTTATTTTCCCGACCAAGCTTGGTAAAGTCTGAAAACCAACCTTACTCGATAGATGCAACACTGTGAATTATGACTTGTATCTGCAATACTGATTTATCATTTCCAGTCCTTCTTTCTAGAACTGCTTAGGATATGGCTTGAAGATGTAGTCCCTTATCCTTCTTGATAAGTCTAATTAGAAATGGTGGAGTCACCCACTTCTAGAGTGACATTTCCATCATTTGAATTTTCTTGCTTAGTAGACTTAGGAATCCACTGTTGTTTCATTTGCTTTTGAATCTTATCAGCTCTAGTTTTCTTTTCATCTTCAACCTTTCCTATATTCATGCAATTCTTGGCTATATGACCAAGTTCAATACAAGAATAGTATCTTATGGTTGTATCTTTCTTCCTTAGGTGATGCCTTCTACAGTTTGTTCCTATGTGTCCATACTCTCCACGATAGTGACATCTGCACCAAGTATTGTAATCCCAACCAAATATTGCTTTGACAATTTGTTCTGCTAGATTGAATGATTTTGATCTACATTCAGATGCCTTGTGTCCTTGTTTCTTGCATTTGTGACATTTGCCTTCAAACTTTGGTTTCTCCTTGCATTCATTGGCTTTGTGACCATGCTGATTCCAATTGAAATATTTTCCATTGAATTTACCTTTACCATTACTCCAAAATTTGTTAGATGTATGACCTATCTTGCCACAATGATTACAAGTTGGTCTTTGATTCCTTTGGGTACCTTGTTCAGAAGATTCACCTTCTTCCTTGTATCCAAGACCAACTTTACCTTTTTGCTTATAAAAATTCTGCTCATTTTGCTGATTCAATTGATTCATGTCTGCTTGAGATTTCATCATCCTTTCATTGACTTTTTTTTCAATATTTAGATCATTTTCCAAGCTTGCATTGATTTTCCTTTCAGATCTTAGGTCTCTTCTTAGACTTTTATTGATTTGTCTTTCAATATTCAATTCATTTCTTATTCTTTCACTTTGTGCTTTGAGAATCCTGATTTCTTCATTTGCATTGGATAGTTGATCTGCTAGATCTTCACGTTCAAGGGATTGATTTTGAGTTTCATTGTCCCTTCTTTCTATTTCTTCTTGCATCATGTTTCTTTGCTCCATAATTTCACAAAATCTTACTGATTGAGTTTCTTGTTCCAATCTTAGCATCCTTACTTCTTCTTACAAAGATCCATTCTTTTGTAGAAGTTCTTTGATTGCCTTGTCTGCCTTATTAGCTTCATTTGAACTACTTGATGGGATGAGATCTTCAATTTTTGTTTCAGTATACTGATGATCATTTGTTTCTTTTGCAAGATCTTTCCTTCTTTTTAGGGATAGATAAAGATGCTCTTTTTCTTTTTTGAGTTGTATCATGGCCATTTCCAAATCTAGCTTCTCATTCTCAATAGTTTTGTCAAGTTTGAATATCTCCATTGTCCTTGATCTTTGCTCAAGTTGTTTAAACTTTATCTTGAGAACCACAAAGCTTTGATACCAATTGTTGGAAATATTCAAGACTAACAAGGTTATTAAGTGGGGAGGGGTGAATCAGTAACCTTTAAAAAAAATTTAAACCAATTCAACATAATAACAAATTCACCATTCATTCATCTACTTTACTGTATGCATGAAAAGATTAACACACTGATTTGGTGACCCAGAAACCTTTCAATTTGAAAGTAAAACTGGGGTGGGGATGATTCCCACGAAACTTCAATACTGCAGTATAAAGTTGGCCAATTAAGGCTTACAATGATCACTTCTGGTGATCTGCCATGTTAGGAGCGAGTAGGACTGCTAGATCCACCTTGTTAGAGGATTTACAAACATACAATGAAGTATGCACTCTGTTAGGAGATTTGCAAAAGACTTTTAAGTCTACCCTGTTAAATGATTTACAAACTGATTCACCTGTTAAGATGAAGTAGTGGATCTTCTTGCAACTGGTTTGCTAATTAGATCTTATGTACTGATCACTTGATGTGATGGATATATCTTTGCTGCTCCTTGATAACTTTGCTGAATACTGTGTTGCTGATTCTCTTTCAATTCACTCAATTAATTTCTTTCTTCACTATATTGCAAATGGCACAATACGTTACATATATACCATTCCAATATTTATAGCAACAAGGTCGGTTGAACACAAGTTGACAAAACATTACTGAGTCGGCTAGATAGTAAAAAAACTCAAGTTCCTCAAACTCACTCGGTGACCTTCTGACACTCCGCATCCACTGCAATACACTGCATCGTCATGTACTCGGTAAGAGCAGGGGCTTGGTCCATACTAATCACTCTGAGTAGCTTGGAACTTGGTAACCACTGGTGACTCGATAAACATTGTGTCACTCGGTAAAAACTAACTCCTTCGATTCACTTGGTAAGCACTAAATACTTCTTTTACCTTTCTGTCTTGGTAATCACTGAAACCTTCATTTACCTTCCTAACTCAGTAAACACTAGATCCTTCATTTACCTTCCTGACTCGGTAAATACTAAATCCTCCATTTACCTTCCTGACTTAGTAAACACTAAATCCTTCATTTACATTTCTGACTCGGTAAACAGTACATCCTTCATTTACCTTCCTGACTTGGTAAACACTAAATCCTTCATTTACCTTTCTGACTCGGTAAACACTACTGAACATACTTGGTAACCAATGAATGCTCGGTATGAACTATAAACTGAGTGATGAACTCGGTAAGCATTCAAAATTGAATAAGTGTTGTAACTAATGACAAATGTATCATTATTCCAATAGTATTACACCCCTAAAAAAGATCTATCGTATGATATTGAAAAGTATCACATGTTCTAAGAAGTTATATCATATAATACTGGAGAGTATTGCATGCCCTTAGGATTTTAATCATATAATACTAGAAAAGTATTGTATGACTAAAGTCAACTCTATCATCTGAACCCTAAAAGTATCACACAACAATGTGAGAAATATTTTACGATATTGGTGAAGTATCAAATGGTTATTTGGAAATATTATCTGGGTTGATGAGAAAACCTACATGAGTGACCAACATACACTTTTTGATTTGATCAAAACTTTTTGGGAGGTGTTTTGATTACCCTTTACGGAGCTCTCAAACTCTAGTATGAGAGAGTTTGAAAAATCTATAAAAACCATGCATCTCAACCTGTAGTTTTTAAAATAGAAGCACAAAGAGGGTGCTAACCTATGGTAAAATACCAATACTCTAGTTTTTAAAATTGATCTACTAAAGCTTGAAGCTTCCTTTATAAAAATAAACTTTAGGAAAGTAGTACATGGCCATGAAATTTTAAAACTAGAGTTTATAGAAACAAGAATTAGTGAAAAATACTTAAACTATAGAGAGAGAGAGAGAGAGTGTGTGTGTGTGTGTGTTTGTTTAAATTGAATATCATGCAACACAAGGCTATAATTAAAGTTTAGATTAATACTATTAACAAAACCATGGAAATCAAAAGTTTAAAAATAGAAACTTTGAAAGGTCTAGCAGCATTAACATAGTAGCAACACATAAGTGGAAGCATCATCTTCATTTCCCTAGGAACTTGGGTAGAAGAATATCCACCCATTCTTCATTTATAACTTGAAGAGTTCTTGAGTATCATCCTCCTTAGCTAAGTTTCTTCCAGAAGCATTACTCTACAAGGTAGAGAGTGGTGGAAAAGTGTACATAATCTTGAGTGCAAACTTGTTCACATCATTCATGTGATTTCTCAAAAAAATTATTTGCTCCTTTTGTTTCTTGATAGACATATCTAGGTTATAAATTTGGTACTATCTGCCACCCCACCACTAGAGTTACCTTTACCAAGGTTGTCAACTACTGCATTTCTCAATTTTAGAAAGGGAGAAATGGGGTGGGGGAGGGGGGAGGGGGGAGGTTGGGCAAGGAAGGAGGAAGGGGGATTAACTTGGAAAGTGGGGGGGGGGGTGTGGTGGCATTGAGGAAGGGTTCCTCATAAGGCTTTAGATCTCCTTGCAAGATGAGTCATTATCTAACTCAGTAGCATTAGACTTATCAATACTCAATTTCACATATGTCTCCTCATTTTTAGCTAGGTCCTTGATAGATTTTTTCCTCCACTCCTTAGCCAGTCTACTAGAGTGATGTGTTTTCTATTATTAGGTCTCCTCTTTACTATCATAGTCTAGGTTAAGGGTATTTTTCTAGATTTTTTACCAAGGAAATTATGTAGTGATTCAAGGGCCTCCCTACATTTTCTAATAGTCTAGATTTCCAAAGTGGGAGAGTCATTAGAAGACACAAGGGTCACAAAGGGGGTGACCATAGGGTTTTTTACTTTAGACTTAGAGATTCCAAGTGCTATACAAGAAGGGTTGGCCTACTAGTGGGTGATATTAAGGATTATAGTAGTTAGAAGGGATATAGGGCCTGATGAGACTCATAAAGTCTCAATATGATACCTTGGAGATGGATGATAGGTTTTTTTCTCACCTTGGGCCTTGGCTTTGGAAACATCAAGCACATTGCTTTCCAAGAGTGAAGTCAAAAAAATGGAATAGGAATTAAATTATCATACCTAAAATGGCTTAAGAATGGAATATGGTAGTAATAGAAAACCTTGTAGCTTCCCTTCGATGTGAAGCATTTGATAAATAGTTTGCACATTTTGGGCCAAAATACTAAAAGATCTTCTTCGTTATAGTCATATTTCTTCTTGATAGGCTTCTCATTAGATGTTCCAACCCCACTAATTTTGGAGTTTTTTCTAGCTTTCTTCCACATACAACCTCAAATGGTAAGCTCAAAATCTTTTGTAATGACTTCTTTATTAATTTTGAAATTTATTCCCTTCATAGTGGTATTCTTGTCCCTCGAAGAATTCACCATCTATCATGAAATAGTTTTTTCATAATCCATCATGTTCTCCATGATGAGGAGAATGTCACCTTCATTATAGATGTACATCACCATGGGATCAATTTTGAACGAATCTATTTGCACACTTTCTTAGGTACATTCTACTTGCAAAAATCACTTTTTTGCTAGTGTTTTTAGCTCTGCAATTTTGAGTAGCTCACTTTGACCACTTTCCAAATGCATCGTATTATTTTTCATGAGCCTAAATCCCAAATTTATATCCTCCTTGTGATAGTGAATCAGTGCCCCAATTTTTGTCCTCCCTAGTGTCAGTTTGACCTATTTCCAAACCCAAATCCAAACACATTTTATGGTTTTTTGACATGGTTTCTTGCAGGTAGTTCTAAGAAGGAAACTTTGACGATCAATATCTTTTGACTGGGAATTCATCATGAGACAATGTTTGATAGAGTAAGATTATGTGGAACAAAGAATCAATACGTCTATTTTCAGAGTTTAGTCAGTTGTTTGAGTCAATTTTTAAAGCCAACACAAAATTCAAAAATTGTAGAAAGAGGTGAATTGGGTTTTAAAAGTTTAATCAATAGTGATTGAACTTTGATTTAATTAGTATCAGATGATTAGTGGATCAATTTGATAGTTCAGTTGCTCAAAAATGATTTTTTTTTAGCTGGACCCACTTTGGGGCCTGACTAATCCTGTTAGATTAATGAAGCATGGGGAATATAAGATATTTTAAAGAGGAAATATAATGGTATTAATATTATAATACTATAGTTTACACCTTCCAAAATCATTGTCTATTTTTAGAGAATATAAGATATTTCCTTAGCAATAGAGGTTGTGACTTGTTAAGTAGAAAATGTCATCGAATAATGGAATGAGATCATTCATTATCTTTATATGACTTTGTTTGTCCTGGTACTTATTCAATAAGTCCACCAAGGTGTTTTTCTTTTAAGCATGATCCAAATGACTCATCTCTATCTATTTCTCTGATGGTAGCTCAATGAATCAAAGCATTCCTCATTTCTAACAAATGGTATTCACCATTATTTTAAGAGTTTTTTTTTTAATAAAAAGAGGAGGCCTTTGATTGATAAAATTCCTAAGCAATGATTTTTTGAAATATAAAAGGAGTAACTGACAGGGGGGTGGTGAATCATTTACCACTAAAATAAATCCTAGATCCCTTAGATGTAAACAATAAAATTTAGACTGAGAAAACTGATTACTGTTGTTACTCAGTAAACACACAAAAAATGTTGTCACTCAATAAATGCAGAGTGTGAACTAATTTTAGTAGATCTTAAAAAATTAACAATAATTAACTTGCAAAGTATAAGAGAAATAATATGAACACATGAGACACCAGGATTTAATGTGGAAACCCAATTTGGGAAAAACCACCAATGTAACTAGTTACTATTTTTCACTCTTCTAAAGTGAGCCCTATTAGGAGCCAACCCTATTAAAGGTTACAAAATAGACAATTAGATGTGACCCTATTAGATGATTTAATCACCTTTCTAGAAGTGGCCTTGAAAGAGTTCTTAAAACAATTCAATGATATTGCCACCTTATTAGAAGATTTACAACTAGCTGTTAAACCAACTTTGTTAAGAGATTTTAGATCACTGCTACAATGGTTAGAGAGTAACAATGAAATGACCTGATTGTGATTCAATTGAATTGCTAAATCTAGATCTCTTTTCTACTTAAACTTGATCCTTCTTGATTGAATATTACCTTTTTTCTCCACAAGGATACCTACTTATCCTTCAAGTTTTCTCTTTCTCTTTTCTTTTCAATTCAATCAACACACTTGCACACACACTAGAAATCTCAACTTGACCTTTTATTTATACCTTCAGATTGTCAAGTTAGCCCAAATTCAAATTGCAATAACTAATATTCATCATCACAGTCAGCTAGAATCAATACATATAGTAATTAAGCTTCATATGCCAAAATAAGAAAAATCCTTTGTAAGCCGAACCTGTTCAATAGAAACTATCTTTGGAATGATTTTCTATGTTAACCAATAGAAGCTCAGTTAACATTGCAAACTTGAAAAAATCCTTTGGCAACTAAGTGAACCTGGTGAATAATAGCTCTGTCCAACTTTCCCTTTGTTAATTGAGTGAGCTCGATTAACACTCTTTTCTACCTCAATTCCTTCGACGCTCAAGTGAGCTTAGTAGACACTGTCATCTATTTAGAGTAAACCTATGAACACTTATTAGATAAGGAAAACTATCTTCACTGACCAAGTGAGCTTGTTAAGCATTGTCTATCAATTTATATGACATTTGTGTAACATCAAAGACAACACAAACTTTCCCTCTTTTGCATTATGGCAACATAACATGTCATAGCATAATGAAATTTTGAGAATAAGGCTCCCTTCTGATAGAAAGTTTCTCCCTCTTTGATTTTATTCTTCCTTTGTGAAGGAACTGCATAACTTCTTCTTCATGTTGTATTCTCCCTTTGCATACCTTCTTCTCAAACTTCTCCCTCCACAAAATTTTAGAAAGATAAAGATATAACAATAAACTTCTCCCTCTTTGACAACACATGCCAAAGACAAAACATGCCAAATTTATATCAATGTACCTTGAATACTGATTCATATGCAATATTCTCTTGATTATGCTACATCAACTTGTTGATCTTTGACTTGGTTCTTGTTGATGCATCACTAAACTTTATTTAGTGAGCTTTAGATAAGGGAATGACCCCTAGCTTACCTCTTAGATACACGAATGCATTTTTAGGTAATGGCTTGGTGAATATGTCTATAATTTGTTCTTTTATATGGACATATTCCAATCTAATTTCTTTGTCCTACACCAGTTCCCTAACAAAGTGATATTTTATAGCAATATGCTTTGTTTTGGAATGCATCACTAGGTTCTTTGATATGTTAATTGCATTAGTGTTATCACAATACATGACTACTGGCTCTTTGATTTCAACCTTCATTCCTTCTAGAAATTATTTGAACCAAACAATGTTAAAACAATTCACTACCATTGCTACATACTCTGCTTCTACTATGGATTGGGATGTGTAGTTTTGCTTCTTGCTTGTCCAAGATGCCAACCTTTTACCAAGAAAGAAAGCTCCTCCACTAGTGTTTTTTTTGTCATCAAGATTTCCTACCCAATCAGCATTAGTGAATACCTTTAGGTCTAGGTTTCCTCTAAGTTTGTACCATAAACCATAGTCTTTAGTACCTTTTACATATCTCAAGATTCTTTTGATTGTCATTATGTGATTTTCTTTGAGTTTAGCTGAGAATCTTGCCACTATCCCAACTACTAAGGAAATATCAGGCCTTGTGTGAACTGCATACTATAATTTTCCAATCATTGATCTATGTGAGGTCTAATCTACTTCTTTGGGGTCATCATCTTTGGTAAGCTTAAGTTCAGTACACATAGGGGTACCAATTGGTTTTGAATCTTCCATTCCAAACTTCTAGAGTATCTCTTTTATATACTTGGATTGAGTGATATAGATACCATTTTTGTTTTGTTGTATCTGCAACCCAACAAAGAATTTTATTCCACCAAATATGGACATCTCAAACTCATTGTTCATTTGTTCTAAAATGCTTTGCATAGGTCATCATTTCCTCTAAATAGAGTATCATTTGCAAATATCTCTACCAACACAATTTTTTTATCTAGTCCTTCTTTGATGTACAAACTACTGTTATCATTTGTTCTCTAAAAACCAATTTGTATCAAGTAGTTATGTAGTCTTTCATACCAAGCTCTAGAAGCTTGTTTGAGACCATACAATGCTTTTTGTAATTTATAGACCATGTCCCTTTTATCAAGATCAAAAAAACCTTTTGGCTATTCAATGTAGACTTCTTCATCAAGAATACCATTCAGGAATGTAAATTTAAAATCCATTTGATATACTTTGAATCCTCTGTGTGCTGCATATACAAGTTGGATCCTAACACCTTCTAATCTTGCAATAGGGGAAAAAGTCTCACCATAATCAATTCCTTCTTCTTGAGAATAACCTTTACACACTAATCTAGCTATGTTTCTTGATACTTGTCCATCTTCATTTAGCTTATTTCTAAATACTCAATTTTTTCCAGTCACATTTTTATCTTTAGGCCTAGGAACAAGAGTCCAAGTTTTATTCTTTTCTATCTATTCTATTTCTTCGTTCATTGTCTCAAAGCAACTTTCATTTTCTAGAGAATCCTTAGTACTTCTAGGTTCAAAATTAGTAAGTAAACATGTACCTTTTAATTTTCTTCTTGTCATAGTACATTCTAATTTATCTCCAATAATTTGATCAGGTGCATGATGCCTTCTGACATACTTGGCTAGTATAGGTTCTTTGCCTTTTGAATGAATTGCACTATCTTCATTTTGAATTTCAACTTTAGGCTCAGGTCATTCAGATTCAGTAGGTATTGACTTAGTAGCTTCAGAATGTGACTAAGGTCCCTGTGACTTAGTTTGTACTTCTTGCAACTTGGTAACTATGGAATACTTGGGAGGTGAAGTCTCCTAATTGTTAGATATGATTGGTAATGTATCAGAATCAAAGTAAACAAATCTTTTTTAATCTTCTGGTTTCTTTTTTCTTTCTTCTTCAATCTTTTTTGCAAACTCATCAATTCTCAGATGTGCACTTTCTATGATTTTATGAGTAGACAAATTCAAACATTTATATGCCTTCTATAGGAATATCCTAAGAATATACCTTCATCACCTTTTACATCAAATATTTCTTTTCTAGACTATTTCAAGAAATTATATTTACTGCCAAATACTTTTAGGTAACTTAGATTGAGTCTGTAGCCATACCATAATTCATAGGGAGTTTTATGTGAGTCCTTCAACTATACTCAATTCAAAGTATGAACTGCAGTGTTGATGGCTTCCTTCTAGTATTTGATAGTAACATTCTTTTCAATCATTAGAGTCTTTGCATAATCCATGATGGATCTATTTCTTCTTTTAGCTATTCGATTCTGCTCAGCAATGCTAGGGATTGATAATTGCCTTTTAATTCCTCTTTCAATGCAAAAATGATTGAATTGATTGGAGATGAATTCACAACCTCTATCAGATCTTAAGCATTTCAATATTTTTCCTATTTCTTTTTCTACTCTTGCCAGATACCATTTGAATTTCTCAAATGATCCTAACTTTTCTTTAAGATACATAACAATCATCATTCTAGAGTAGTCATCAAAAAAGAGAATAAAGAATTTTTCTCAACTATAAATTTTTATTCCAATAGTTCCACATAATTCTTTATGCACAATTTCCAAGACATCTTTAGATTGATAGTTTTTTTCTCTTAAAACTAGTTTTTCCCATTTTGCCAAACTAAAAATTTTTGCATAAACCAACATTTGGCTTCTTTAAACTAGGGATACCTCTTAGTTTTCTAAATTTTCTTATCTTTCCCATATTATCAAAGTTTACATGACATATTCTTCTGTGCCATAACCAAATCTCTTCCATTTGAGCAATCACCAAGATCAAGATAAAATAGGTTACCTCTTGTTTGTTTGCCTAATCCAATTAGATTCCCTTTGTCATCCAGTAGTCTTGCCTTGGCATGCATGAATTGTACCTTGAATCCAATGTTTATTAGCTATGCCACACTTGGTAGGTTATGTTTTAGTCCTTCAACCCAATAGGCATTGTCACATACAAGTTCTTTGGTTAATAAAATTCAACCTTTCCCTTTTATGCAACAAGGTTCATTATTTCCAAACCTTAAACTATCTCCATAATAGTGTTCAAATTTTTTTTTCTCTCCATTCATATGATGTGAAAATCCACTCTCTATGATCCATGTATCATTTTTGTGAGCATGAGAGAAAGGTGCCATCTTATATTCTTCTTCATCAGATTCATCTTTTACAACAATGTACACTATTTCATCTTCACTGTTATCAAAATCTTTAGCCATAAAATAAATCTTCTTACATTTTTCTTTAAAGGATTTGTGACTTTTGGATCCCTTCTTGCCTTTGTACTTTTGGCTCTTCTTCTCATCCTTTCTTTCTCTGTTTGGGCACCTGATAGCAATATGACCAATTTCTTCACATGAAAAATAGATTAAAGGAACTTTACCTTTGTACTTTCCTCTACCTCTAGAATATTTCTTTGCAAGTAAAGCTTCAAAAACTTCAAGATCACTATCAAAATTTTCCTCTATTTCCTCTTCACTTTCTGACTAATTATCCTTTATTTTATTGCCTTTTTCTTTGAGTGAAAGTTTAGCTTCAAATGCAAACTCAACATTTTTGGAAGCTGGAACATAATTGTCAAAATTGTCTAGCTCAAAAGTTGTCAATCTTCCTATGAAGGCATCTAAACTTAAGTGGTGATTTGGGTCACATCTCTTTTCTTGAATAGTAGATACTCTAATTGCATAGATAGGAAGCAAGGTTCTGAGAACTTTACTTACAACAATTTTTTCCTTGATTTCTCCTCCAAAAGCTCTAATTGTATTGACACTAGCTTTGATTTTTTCCACATATTTGGCAACATTTTTATCTTCTCCCATTCTCATCTGATCAAACTATTCTCTAAGTCTTTCTACTTTGGCTCTCTTTAATAGTCATAACCACCATAGATGTCCTTTAGCTTTTTCCACATATCAAAAGTAGTTTTACAGTCTTTGATCTCATCAAATTCATCATAGCTAAGAGCAGACGCAATATCAATCATCATGATGTTATGGTTCTTTTTCTTAGCAAGATCTCCAATAGATAATGTACCAGTAGGAGTTTTGTATTCTTCATCAAGGTATTTGTAGCTTGAATCACTAATGGTGGCTAGATGAAGTCTCATGAGTCCCTACCAAACTTAAAAGTAGTCTTTGTTTAGCATTGGAATCTCTCTCTTGTAAGACATATTGATCTTTAGCTTATGTCCTTGAAACCTTTTCTACGAGCACCAAAGGCTCTGATACCAATTTTTGGAAATATAGAAGGAGTAACTAAGAGGGGGGGGGGAGGGGGGGTGAATTAGTTACCACTAAAATAAATCTCAGATCCCTTAGATGTTAACAATAAAATTTAGACTGAGAAAACTAATTACTAATGTTACTCGGTAAACACATAGAAAATGTTGTCACTCAATAAATGTAAAGTGTTAATTAAAACATTAAAAGTAATTAACTTGCAAGCATAAGAGAAATAACATGAACACATGAGACACCAAGATTTAATGTGGAAACCCAATTTGGGAAAAACCACCAATGTAACTAGTTACTATTTTTCACTCTTCTAAAGTGAGTCCTATTAGGAGCCAACCCTGTTAAAGGTTACAAAACACACTGTTAGGTGTGACCCTATTAGAGGATTTAATCACCCTACTAGGAGTGGCCTTGCAAGAGGTCTTAAAACAATTCAATGGAATTTCCACCTTGTTAGAGGATTTACAACTAGCTATTAAACCAACTATGTTAAGAGATTTTAGATCACTACTACAATGGTTAGAGAGTGAGAATGAAATGACCTAATTGTGATGCAACTGAATTTGTGAATCCAAATCTCTTTTTTTCTTAAACTTGATCTTTCCTGATCGAATATTACTTTTCTACTCCACAAGGATACCTGCTTATCCTTCAAGTTCACTCCCTCTCGTTTCTTTTCATTTCAATCAACAAACTTGCACACACTAGAAATCTCAAATTGACCTTTTATCTATACCTTCAAGATTGTCAAGTTTTCCCAAATTCAAATTCAAATTACAATAACTAATATTCATCATCATAGTCAACTAGAATCAATACATAAAGTAATTAAGATTCATATACCAAACTAAGAAAAATCCATCGTAAGCCAACCTTTCTTAGTAGAAACTAGCTTTGGAAAAATTTTCTATGTTAACCAATAGAAGCTTGGTTAACACCATGAATTTGCAGAAATCCTTTGGCAACCGAGTGAACTCAGTGAATACTAACTCTGTCCAACTTTCCCTTCATTAATTGAGTGAGCTTGGTTAACACTCTTTTCTACCTCAATTCCTTCGATGCCTGAGTGAGCTTGGTAGACATTGTCATTTGTTTAGAGTAAACCTATGAACACTTAGTAGACAAGGAAAACTATCTTCACTAACCAAGTGAGCTCGATAAGCATTGCCTATCAATTGATATGACATTTTTGTAACTTCAAAGACAACACACAATTAATCAATTGTATCCAACAATTATTTTCTCCCCACTAAAGTGCTTGTGAGTTCTTTCACTTTATTCTTTTAAAAATAAGAGGAGAGGAACGATTATTGCAAAAAATCATAGAATGTTGATTTCCCTAATATTCAGCTAGCCACATAAACGATTGAGAATTGAGAGGTCTACATGTGCCTGTGCAAATAGGAACTAGAGACACAAGTTAGTGTTGAATGTGGGCTAAGAACCATTAACAATTATGCATAGATAAAATTGATAGAACTAAGTTTTCAAGGTGGCACAAAATAAATAGAATTCCTCAAACATTGACCATACATTACCACAAGGAGACTAAAAGATATAACAAAAGGTTTCATAGCAGGTAGATTCTTCAACAGATGTTGAACACAAGGCAGAGCTACAACCAAATCTGCTTTGTCTTAAGATCTCAATGGACACATCTGAAATGGGTGATGAGGAGAAAGCAACTTTAGAGTTAGTTTCCATGGTGGTTTGAAGTCATGACTTTGGAAATTTCTCAATCTCCTCTATATGAGCTGAAAGTGAAATGTGATTAGATCGTTTGCCTCATTCCTTATGATTTTTGAACTTGTGCATGAGACGAGGTAGAGGATACCTCATAGATGAAAATGTGAGCAAAGAAAGAGGAAAGAAAAAAATAATTGTGAGAGTTATCAAGTGTAAAAAAGGGGGATGAATGCAAAAGGAAAACTAAAAGCTAGATTGACAAGTTCAGAGGCAGCCATGTAGAGGCCAGTTTATCCAGAATGCCTTTAAAGAAAGTGATATTGAACATGTTTTTTATGAAAAGTATATCTACCGATGGCTTCCCTTGAAAGCATATAATAGTGGCATACATTGCATAGAATTTTCACAGCCATCAAAGCTTTTATTTTTCTAATCCTTGCAACATTAACGCCAGATCTAAGGGTGGCAAAGGGGAAGAAGTGGGAATGATTTTTTGAATTCTCACACCAATAATCTACACAATATTCTCAGGTAGATTCGTGCTCCATATCAAGTTCAAATTTGTAGTCAAAGTTAAACAATGTAAAAAAATTGTCCTAAATTTATTGCAGTGGTGTTCTTTCAAATGTTTAAATATAACAATACTTATATTGTATGGTGTCTTAGGTGACACAACCTTTTACACCTCTAACACCTTGTGCAGTGGGCCTAGTCTATACAACCATGAGTAAATTTTGATCAAACCTTTGACTAGACCTATGGATGAATTGAAGACTAACATGTGGCACCAGCTGGACTAAGGTGGACCAATCAAAAATTGACATGTGGTAGAGGCTTCCATATAAGGCACACTTCTCAAAGTGCTAATGTAGCAGATAGTTCCACATGTCGCAACCTCGCTATGTCACAATGACATGGCACCTTTCTGACTCGTCATACAACATAGTGACTAATGATGTGGTAGGCTAATAGGGTGTAGTGACAAGGTGATGATGTGGCCCTACCAACTAGGTGTTGACATGTCTGGAGGTGCCACATGTCATGATGTTGCTATGTTGTGATGATGTGGCATGATGCTGACTAGGATAGTGACATGGTGAACAATGATGTGGTGATGATGTGGTGGAATAGGTAACCAATGAGCTGGTGACATGTGGCACCTAGGTAACTATATATAAATCAACCAATCAGAGTGTGACATGTGTCAAGGTTGGTCAAACCAGTTTGAACCAGATGGAAAATGGTGAAAAATTTCAAAAATTTAGAAAAATGAATGTTTTATTATGTTCCATAAAAAATCATGTATAGGGTCAGTTTTAAATAAAACTTGATTTACTCTATAGTTCAAACTTTAAATATATGCCAAAGTGCAGTCTGAAGCTATTACAGGAGCTTATTTTTCATTTTAAGATTCTAGATATTTCTGGTAAGTATAGTAGTGTTATATATCACAAAAATTGGGAGAGAACAAACTTTCCATTTTTGGAGTTTGTTTTTCCACAGGAGGCCACTGGTTCAAGTTATGCAAAGATTTGTCTCAAATACCCAATTGTTAGTTTCATTCATTTGGGATAGTTCAAATTTGATTTCTAGTGAAATGGTGAATTGAGTGAATGCAAAAGGCAGTAAAAATACAGTTATGGGTGAGTTGTGTCATCTCCAAATCAGTTGAATTAGGGTATTATTAGTATTTCATGATGCATTTTAGATATCTTGGCAACATAATATTTTTCATCATTGAAGAAGAGATATTTTGAGTTTGTTATAGAATAATGATGAAAATAATATAAGATCTCATGGGTAGAAAGATGAGAGATGCTCTACAATATCAAAGAATGAAGATTCAAGTGGACACATGTCACTTCTAGATAAGATCTAAGACTTCATTCATCTCCTATATCTCTCTCTTTCTAATTCATTGTAGGGGTTCCAATCTTGAGTTTTCTCAAATCTGTGAGACCAAGGGTTCTAGTTTTGAACATATTTTATTATTGTGGTACCATTTTCTTTAGTAATTTCCCTTGTAATGAACAACAAGAAATAAGAATACAGATAATTTTGACCTGTTAGGCTATTTTACATTTCAATTTCATGCATCTTATTGTATTTGTTTCAAAGAAATGAATGAAAACATAGTAGCAAGTTAATCTTCATTCTAATATCTTGTCTCCCATTCTTGTTTGTGATCTTTTGTGTTTTGTAAAAAAAGAGTATGAAACTTAGTTGTAATATATTGTTTGTGTATGTTAATTTATTTTGTCCATAAGTCAAGGAGTCATGTAAATGCTTGATTTATCATCACAAGATTGTAAATCTGATGAAGGGATAGGTCAAGTATGAGATTTAGAAGGATGTAGATGTCTAATTCATAAGGTGAATAGATAGATCATAAAGTCTTGATGTATGGGATATGTCAATGACTTTCAAGGATGTGTGTTAGGGGGTTTGTGTGACTATCTAATAGATAAGGCACTAATTAGCTATAGGATCAGAGTGTTATGTTGTTCATGTAATGTTTTTCTAAAACCAACATCATTAATAAAATATTTTTCCCTTTAATGTTGAAGAACTAAAAAGGATGTCCTCACTTAGCTTATCAATCTCTTAGGCCATGTTAGTAGCCATTTCATGTCTAGGATCTTTGCATAAGTGTTACAAGATTAAGGGTTATATCTACTTTGTTAGATTCAAGTGTATGTTTTAGAACTAGTACCATATAAGTGAATTTGAGGTCCACCCACCTAGGTTTTGCAGAGCCTGAAGAAGAATGGCCTAGCCTTATAGTTAGCCCAGTGTCTAAAGGGTATGTTGAATATGGGAAGTAACTAACCTTAGATGTATCTTGATCTCATTGAGGTAATTTGAAACTAGGATGTTTCAAAACACCAACACCTAGCAGGCTTTGAATCACTATTTAAATCTATGGTATTTTGGAACAAACTTGGTTCAAAACCCTTTAAATCATCATATGTCCATCCAAATACATCATTGAAGTCTTCACATAAATGAACAAAATTTTCTTATTCAGCTTCAAAGCATACCTTTCTCAATTTGAGAATCTTTCCATCAACAATGGCAAATGGTATATGATCATCTTTATTTGCTGCTAGGTTTAGACCAATGCTTCTTTCTTGATTGTCATGATTTAAAATACTCTCTAAGGTGATTAGACCCTTAGGCAACCTATTGGAGCTAAGGTTCATGATCTGATCACTATATTCTCTTTGTAGATTGGACTGATTCCTATCATAGGACTTTATCTCATTCTCTAGAAAGTTGGTAATTTGCACATCAGAGTCAAACACCTGCCAATTAGCATGGTTATCTAGAAGTATAGGTCTTACAACTAGTGTAATATGGTTCTCTCTTTTGTCCTCAACATGGTCTAGTACATAATAGTGAGTACCTATTTTTGCATGTCTATTAGCATGTTTATTATCTCTTCTAGGAATGCATTAGATATTGAATGCTTGGAAATCCTCAAGTAGATCCCAAACTCTATGCTTGTATGATTCGAGCAGATTATTCTTTCTAATATTTTGGCTTCTTATTTGGTTAATCACTTTCTCCAAAGACCTTTAAGGATTTGATTCCCTTTTCTATGCAAGTTGGGGGCCTTGAATCAATGCTTCATATTCTTCTATGTTGCTAGTACAGCTAAATTAGAGCCTATAAGAGAAGTAAAACTTCTCCAAACTAGGGAAGACAAGCATTACACTACCTCTTGAGCCATTCTTGTTTTTCAAGCCATTAAAGAGAATGCTCCATAATCCATCAATATCCTCTTTTGTTTTCATGAGACTAGGAATAGGAATACCTTTCTTGAATATACAATATCTTCCCAAGCCCGTCTCTAGAGCTTCTTGTGCTAGATCAAACTAAAAAGTAGTGGCCCATTCATCTAAAAGATAACTAGGCACCTTTGCTAAGGAAGTGGCAAGTTCATGAGTCACACCCTCAACTTTTTCATGGATTATACAATTCAGATTTATGGGTTTAGGTGTGTATGTCTCTATGTGATCAAGGGCTAGGGGTTCTGCCATTATGCAAGATCTTGTCTTATATGCTATCCTAAAGAGAATATAGGACCAATCTTCCACAATATTACCACCTATCTTTGTAGTGAAGTCTCTAGAAAGAAGATGGAAAATTGTTGAGCAACCTTAGCTACTAATATATCTTGAGTGATAGTACAACCCAGGCATGCATCCAATACCATTTTCACATTTTTTAAGATCCCTACTATTTTAATAGAGCTACCATTTAATTGAAGTATATCTCTAACCATTAGTTTATATTTAATACCCAAGAGCTTTGCTACACACTTGGGCATCACAAAACTACTAGCCCTAGAATCTATCATGCAATTATGAACTATTTTGTCCCCTATAATCAAAGAGACATAAAAAGGAGGAGCCCTATTTTTCTTATTTGTATCTCCTTCCTTTTTTGGCTGCACCAAACTTGTTGCATCATCCAATGTGGCTAACTGGTGTGATACCTTCATACTCTCAAACTCTTGTTGTAGTAGCTCGAACTATGATGATATACTGGCAACATCATCCCCACATAGGGATATTAACAATAGTGTTTTTCATTTGATCCACTATGTTGAGAAGAGTACTAACTACTTTGACTATAGCCTTAGGAGCTATAGGAACTGATGACAAAAAATGAGTAGTCTAAGGTTTAATAGACTTCTTGTTGCTTATGTTTTCCTTCTATTGGGGAGCAACATTTGCTTGTGCACTTGTAACTAGAGAATGAGAGGCAACACCTAAGATTGAAGTCTTATTTGATGGAAGAGGTGTAGCATTCTCAATAGCTCTTCTTTTTCTTCTGGTATTATGAGCTATAGCATCACAGTTATCATGGTTGGCATGACAATGTTCCTTTGGTTGATATTTCATAAAATAATAATCATCCTACTACTATAGGTGAGAACCATTAGTAAGTTGACTGGGACTATATTATAGTCTTGTTGCTTGATCCTGTATGGTTAGTGCTTAGGATGGTTATTCCCTATAGCACATACAATGTTCATAGGAATAATTGAAATAAGAACATAAATCTTTCTCTTAAGAAAGGTTATTTTGAGGAGCTAATTTCTTCATGGGATGTGTTCTTGTATTTTTAGTAGAGGCATTACCCACATGCCTATTTTGGTTGTATGTAACATAACCCTAACCCTGATTTGGTGGCCTATTATATGTGGGGTTTTGATAGTGAGTCTGGAAGGGCCTATTATTTTGAGCTTGTTGCCTTTCCAAGGTCACCACCTTGTTTCTTATCGCTTACACCACTGAGAAGTTGTCTTCCATCTTCTTTTCTTGATCTTGCAACTTCTTGTCTATATTTTGCATCAAGGACTACATCATGTCCTTCAATTCTCCTAAGTCATTACAGAATGTAGAGGCTATTGGGGTTATAGCAAGAGGTTGACTTATGGATGTGGTAGGAATTGAGGCTATTATAGGCTAATGAGTAGGCATGTTAGGAAAGAAAGGCATTGGAGGCCTTGGAAGTAACTTCCCTCTTGAATCAAGATGTTTTCTGATTTTATGGAAATTTCATATGTAGCTAGTAAAGTATCACCTCCCATGGGTTGTAAAGTAGTAGCAATATCACTATTAAAAGCTCTTAGGTAATACAAGAAAGCATTACCAAAGGAAGGTTTAATTGCAATAGGTTTTCTATCCCATGTCTTTTAGAATCTATAATTAAAATCCATCATATACTCATAGGGTACTCTCTTAATGGTAGTTAGCTGCTCTAAAAGTGAGGTGATCACTTTTATCTTCAAAATTTTTGCAAAGTCTTTCTCCTAACTCATCCTAGTTATTAATAGAACTATGTGGTAATCCCTTATACCATTCTAGAGCTTTTCCCTTTAATGATGAGTCTAAAATCCTAATGCCATATCATCCTCTGTGATACCATGAATATTACAGACATTTCAAATTTCTTGAATGTTTTGTATTGGAGAAATAGAAGCTTCACCAGTGAAGTATGGTATACTTTTGAAAGAAGATATTGGCATATCATGTCTTTGGGCTAAGATGAGAGTAATTCCACCATTGAAGGTAGAAAAAACCTAATTCCTAGGGAGGGCCATGTGGAGTAATGATCTATTCAAATGAAAGGATGGTACCCTAGGTTGTGACCTATCAACAGAAGGAGTAGAAAGAGATCTTGCAGGTGTATGTGATACTTCTAAACTCCTAACTAGTGATAGAGAGAGTCTATTTATTTTTCTTCTAGGATTTGTAAATGAAAGTTTAGTAAATAGAAAATTACCTCTAGAGGATGTCCTTATTTGAGCCTTGGTCATGAATTACAACAAATCTAGTTTGGAAACCAAGATGTAGAAGTGCAGTTGCCAAGTGCTTGAATGAGAGCCTCTGGAAGGCTTGAAATGCTAAGAAGTTAAAGTCCTATTCTTTGACACTAGAAAACTAGTTGACTTAGTAGTAAGATTGAATGTGGTCCCACTAAGCATGCCAAAAATTGTTGTCACAAAAATTTGCACCCTTTCTTGAAATATAACCTAAAGGCAACCTTGTGAAACATGGAAACAATCTTGAAGTTGTAGGACTTGAACTATGAGATTAAGTCCTCAAAGAAGGTCAACTTCCTTACTTTCAAGATGCATCTAGCTACTCTTTTGGAGGAAAAGGGAGAAGGAAATGAATGAAAATAAAACTACCTAATCTAATCTAGAGGGGTGATTCCCCAAATAGTATGTTTAGACTTATCTCTACCTAGAAATGCATAGTTTGTCAATATAATCCCAAGATACATAGATTTAAGCCTTGCTTAAACTCAAAAACCACATGAAGACCATAAACCAATAGAATTCTATACGGAAGGAGCTTCACTCTATATCATTCAAAGGATAAATAGATACAATCATACAAGCTCAAGAATGGAGGCAATTTATTAAAAAAATGTAATATGATATTGCACAATATATTAATGGAAGAAAGAGGTACAATAGAGAAATATATTCATTCAAAGGAAAAGGGAATTATAGTAGTAGTGTGCATAACACAATTGATATAGAATCAGAGAATAAATCATCCCTTGAAAGAGTTATAAACTTTGCTTTTATAGCATAAGCATAATTGAGAAGACTTCCACCTAAAGCTAAAACTCAACTACTACCTTCAAATTGCTGAGAGAAATCACTGTCGATACAAGAAAGATTTGATCGAGGTACATGTCCATTGTATAAAATTAGATCCTTGCATGGAAATTCTAGTCTTAAAGAGACAAAAATTATGGCCATAACTATTATGGCTGGGTAGATGGATAACCCAAAGTGACAGAAGGATGAAATTGCATTTACCAGGCATGGAGATCACCAAAAGGTGGTTGCAGATTATCAAGATCCTATTCACCATCAAAGAGATGCTTTGTCCCATATTCACGACCATGACAGGTCAGCCATGTCATCAAGTCAACTAAATTCAAACATCTAACCTACCACATGGCCCTATATCTTTTAAACATTTTGCCACCTTGTCCAACTTTCTATCTATTATATTGACCTACGACTACTCCTATTTGTTTTTTTTTAACTCACTTTCCTCATTATCTATTTGGCTAGGAAAAATGATGACATTTTCATTTCATGCCTTATCGCTACTTCACAACTTGAAATTACCTTAGCCCACTAATTGCGGTGACCTTGTGAATATCATAAATAGACTACTTCACACTCTCATAATGGTTGGGACCTAACTATTGTTTAACTGTGTGATGATGTGATGCCTTTATCCTACCCTTTGTCACCCTTTCACAACTGCTAGCCATGAAGATTGTTTAGAACATATGATAGTGTGATCACTATTTTGATAATTGGCATATTTGATTTCTCAATTTTGCAACCATAATTCATAACTGTTGATGAATCCCTATGATGTTACACCTAGCCCTTAATTGTCTCCACATTTCCTTGTTTATAGCTTCAAGATTTAATTTCATAACCTTAGCTTAACCTTTATGATGGTTTGAACAAAGCATTCCATAACCTCATAGCCTAAACCTTAGGTTAGCATTAACTACATGTGACATTGTGATTGTTATCTGACCTTGACTACATGGAACTTTTCATGTCTTTGCAACTTAAATTTTTTTATCTAGGTCACCACCTACGAAGTTTTGAAGACCAACCTCAACTATTGATCACCTTGTTGTAGCCTAAACACTATTAATCCTATGGATGAGTGAACAAAGGGAATCACATCATTGCCACTATAACTCTTGGTTAACCTTAACTATGAGTGAAGATGGGAAGACCATTAAACTTGACTACTTCCTTGAACAAAAACTTTGCAACTTAAGATCCCATAATGCATAATTAATTTGTGATCATGCAATTAACAGTGAGTCACTTCTTTGCAACCTAGATTTAAATGTTAGCATCATCAATTGTGAAGCTATGCTAATGATGAACTTTGACTATTTTGCACTTTCACAACCCATCTCATGGCTAAGACATAAACTATAGTGATAGGGTGATGAAGGGGTTTCACATCATCTCAGCTCAAAATATTTCATTCGATGCAAAGAATTTAAAAGACTTAGGGATATAAAAGAAGGAATAAGGTTTTTATGTATCCCTTATATGTTCACATGGAAATTATGAATAAATTGATGAAAGTGAGACATGTCCATCACCCTAGGTGCTTCGTGAGACTGGCAACATTGGAAATTTAGGAAGGGCCTAAAATGGCTAACATCTACCAAGATAGAGACAAGGTCCACATAAAAACCATTAGAGATAAAGGTAGGCACCAAAACTAATCTAGAGAGGTTTTTCCAAAGGGGAGAGAATGTACTAATGTCAAGGGTGAAGTTATCTAGCCAAAGATTCTCCTAGAAGTGAGTCTCCCTCACATTACTAATTTTCTAAGTTACCCCTTTATCCTAAATGATCCTACATTTCAGAACATTATTCCAAATCTTGTATCCTTATGGGTGGCCATTATTTGTAAAAACAATTTAGAAGAAAGCTCTATCTTAGTATGGCCTCTATGATTTTACATCAGTTAAAACTCCCCTTTAGGAGAGTCTAGGAAACCTTATAAATAAGATCTTTATTGAGGTTTTTGACATTTCACAAGCCAAGGCCTCCAAAATACTTGGGAAGGCACACCTAATCCTAGGTCAATAGAGATAGTTTCTTATTTTCCTAATAGCCAAACTAGAGGAAGGTATGTTATATTTTTTCCAATTCATCAACAATAGTACTAGTCATCTTGAAGATGGATAGAAAATAAATTGGGATTACTTGGAGGGAACTAGAGAGTAACTAGTATTAGGATTAACCTCAGACAGAAATAATGATTACATGCAAATATAGACAATATTAAAAAATAATAGATCACATAGAAGAGAACACAAGACACCAAGATTTAATGTGGTTCACCCAAACCCTGGGCTACATCCACCAAACAACAAGTCCAATATTATTACGATCCAGTGATTACAACCTAATTACAATCTATAATCCCTTATAGCTCAATACCACCACAAAAGCAATTTTTCATCACACATAATGAAACAATCTCTAACTGTTAGCCCTTTTATACAAGTATTTTCTCCACTTTAGGGTTAAAATCAGTTAGAACATGTCGGCCATAAAATTCCTATAAAATAACCCCAAAAAAATTTATCTCAGGGGTGCCTCGACTATATTAGGGGCTATCACCCTCAAACCCTTGCTTGGGACCTCACCAAGGAATTATAGAGTATGTATAGTACTTCCTTGATTAGTCACCACAAACTAACAATCTCCCACGTGGGGACTAATCAAGCTCCACACTAAAAAAAAACTAGAGCTTCCCCATATTTCTAAGAATTTTTTCATTTTAGTTTGAAATATTTCTTTGGGTTTACTTGAGAATATAATTCTAGAAGCCATTTTTAATTTCCTTAACCATGAGGGGCAGCCCTAGGTAGGTAGCTAGGATAATTATTGAGTGACAACTAAGGATATCTAGAATTTTTACCTGTAACTCAATGTTAGTATTGAAGAAGAAAATCTTTCTTTTTTTATAGTTAATATTATGACCATAAGTAGAGGCATAGTCATCAAGGAGGGCCCCCACGCCATATAATTAAAAACTAAGGATGGACCAAAGAATAGGAAAAGATAATTTTATAAAAGAAGGACCAAATCTCTTCAAGATTTACTTTACATACTTAGATTGAGTCACATAAATACCTCTTCTTTTTTGATGTACTTGTAGTCCACTAAAAAGTTTGATCTCACCAAACATTGACATCTCAAATTTTGTACTTATTTGTGTTGGAAATAATTCTTCAATTGTATATTGTCATTGGTGTTTACAAAAATGTTAGTATTAACTAAGCAATGTAAATTTTTCAATATTAACATCATATATCTCAATATTAGCCAAGCATTCAGGTAATGAAGACTTTCCAATAGTAACTAAGCAATCAATTAATGAATGGATTATTGCTTATAGTATTGATTGAGTGGTCGGGCATCAAAGTCTTGCAGTATTGATCGAGTAACAATAGAATGTAATTTTCAAATATCTTATTAATTGAGGCTAACTATTTGGATGTTTATTGATGTTTTTGGAAGGGTATTCAAGTCAATTTTTCTTAGCTTATGATATATAAGAAAGTTCAAGTTGTGAGGACAAATGTAAAATGTAGAATATGAAAAAGATGGATATGTGAGCAAAGGGAAAAGGAAGAGAAGGAAAGTGTGGAAGATAAAATTTAAAGAACGTATGATTAAAAATGATCTATAGGTGAAGCTAGATCAAAAATCTAAATCTGCAACTAAATTTTCTTCATAAATTAGGTCAAATTATTGTTTCTTTCTAACCATTGTAGGAGTAACGAAATCTCTTAACAAAGTTGAAATATCATATTTGGAGGACATGATATTGTATGCATTTCCTTTGTTGAAGATATGCGGAAAGAATTTGAAATGTCTATTTTTGGAGAAATCAATTTTTTTATGGGTCTACAAGTTCATCAGATGAAGGGTGGAATATTCATCACTCAATCAAAATACATTAGGGAAATATTGAGGTATTTGGAATGGAAGATTCCAAACCAATTGGAATGCTCATGTCTATTGGACATAAGCTCTCAATAAATGATAATTTAAAGGAGGTATACGAGACTACTTATAGATCAATGATTGGGAAACTTCAATATGCGATTCACACCTAACCTGATATTGCATTGGCAGTTGGCATAGTTACAAGATTTTTTGCTAATCCTAAAGAAAATCACATGATGATAGTCAAAAGAATTTTGAGATATCTAAAAGGAACTAAATTATTATCGGTTATGGTACAAGAAAGGAGGAAATATTGAGTTAAGAGCCCTTATTGATGTAGATTAAGAAGGAAGCATTGATGATAGATAAAGTACTAGTGGAGGAGCATTCTTTCTTAGAAAGAGGCTACTACCTTGGACAAGCAAGAAGAAGAATTATATTTCTCAATCCACAGTAGAAGAAAAGTATGTTGTTGCAATAGTTAATTGTGATAAAACAAGTGTAATTAAGATATCCATAAATCCTGTGATGTACTCCAAGACAAAATAAAGGAACTAGTGGTTATCTATTGTGATAAAACAAGTGTAATTAAGATATCCATAAATCCTGTGATGTACTCCAAGACAAAATAAAAAGAAATCAAATATCATTTCCTAAGGGAATTGATTCAAGACAAAAAGGTGAGATTGGAATATGTAAACACCAAGGACAAGGTAGAAGATATATTTACTAAAATTTTACCTAAGGATGCATTTATGTATCTAAGAAGTAAACGAGGGGTTATTCCCCTATCTAATGCTCACTAATGCAAAAGATAGTGAGGCATCAACCAACCTTCATTGAAGATCAATCAAGTTGATGCAGTGAAATAAAGAGCATATTGCATATTATTAAGTACAAAAGGTACATTGTAACTTCAAAATTTATATCCTTTGGCAATTGATGTCAAAGAGGGAGATTTGAGTGTCAACATGAAAGATTGTGAAAAAGATCAATATCAATGAGATAGAGGGAGAATCTTGATATTTAGATGATGGAATGTACAACTAAGGGGGAGAATATGATAGAAGAGAGCTAATAGGAAAGCAATAGAGACAAATCCAAGCTAAATCTCATAGGAAGTTGGTATGGATAAGAATAAGAATTAAACTAAGGATATTATCTATTTGTTCATATTTTTGTCACCTTATGTTAACATGTTGTGTTCCAAAAAATTCCAAAGAGGGAGTTGTTGGAAAAAATTCTTCACTTGTATATTGTCATTGATGTTTACACAAATTTTAGTATTAACTAAACAATGTAGAGTTTGTACTATTAACCTTCTATATTTTAGTATTAACCAAGTAGTTGGGTAATGAAGAGTTTTCAGTAGTAACCAAATAGTCGATTAATGAAAGGATTCATGTTTCTAGTATTGACCAAGTGGTAGGGCATCAAAGGCCTGTAATAGTGATGGAGTGGTTAGGAATCAAAGGCATGCAGTATTGATCGAGTGGTCGAGCATTGAAGGAGTCACAATGCCAACCAAATGTTTAGTTCTAGTGTTGACCAAGTGACAACATAATGTAATTATTAGATATCTTATTAACTATGGCTGATTATTTGGATGTTTATTGATGTTTTGGAAGGGTATTCAAGTAAAATTTCCCTAGCTTATGATATATAAGAAAGATCAAGTAGTGTGGACAAATGTAAAAAGTGGAATATGAAAAAGATGGATATGTGAGCAAAGGAAAAATGTAGAATAGGAAAGTGTGGAAGATAAATTGTAAAGAACATCTGATTAAAAGGATCTAGAGGTGAAGCCAAGATAGAGATCTAAAACTAGAAAGAAAGCTTCTTCATAAATCAGGTCAAATTGTTGTTTCTTTCTAACCATTATAGCAGTTAACAAAGTTAACTTAATAGTCATTTCGTAAATCCTTTAACAAGGTGACATTTTAAGATTGAAGTATCTGAAGACCTCTAACCATGCCACTCCTAATAGGGTGATTCAAATCCTCTAATAGGGTCATACTTAAAATTATTTTTTGTAACCTTTAATAGGTTTGGCTCCTAACAGGGCTCACTTTAGAAGAGTGAAAATTATGTGACTAGTTACAAGGTGGTTTTTCCCAAATTGGGTTTCCATGTTAATTCTTGGTGTCATCTATGTTCATGTCATTTTCTTATGCTTTACATTTCTACAACTAAGTTACAAAAGAATAAAATAGTTTAATAACCTTATGATTTCTTTTTTAACCGAGTAACAATAATATTATAGTGTTAACCAAGCTATCCAATATTGCATGATAAGTAGAAGTTTGTATTGAAATCTAGGGGACTTATTCTTATTGTAATTGATTCACACCTCCCCTCTCAGTTACCCCTCTTACATTTCCAACAATTGGATTAGAAAATGGCTTACATAACATGTCATTTCCTCCAAATATAATGCCATCCACAAATATTTTAGAAATCAACATCATATCATGAGATTCACATTTCAAATACATATTTTTCTTTTCACTTGTTCTAGAAAATCCAATATTAATAAACTAATAATGTAGCTTTTCATACCATTCTCTTAGTGCTTGTTTTAGTCCATACAATGCCTTGTTCAATTTGGAAACCATGTTATTTTGATTAGATTCAATGAATCCTTTTAGTTGTTCTATATACATTTATTCCTCAAATATTCCATTCAAAAATACAAATTTGACATCCATTTGATAAACTTTGAATGTATTGTAAGTAACATACTCAAACAATGTTCTTACTCCTTCCAGTCTCATCATAGGTGAAAAATTCTAATCATAATCTATTCCTTCTTCTTGAGCTTTAACTTTGCAAACTAGTCTTACCTTATTTCTCACTACTCCATTTTTATTTAGCTTATTCTTGAAAATTCATTTTATTCCTATCACATTCTTGTCTATAAGTCTCAATACCAATGCCCATGTATTGTTCTTCTCTATCTGATGAATCTCTTCATTCATAGCATTTATCCAATTCTAAGTTTCCAATGCATCCTAATGTCCATGTGTTGTTCAAAATCAACTATCAAGAAGGTACTATCTCTTAACTTATTTCTTGTATGTATTCCATCACTTCTATCACTAATAATTTGTTCATGGGATTGATTCTTTCTCACATATTTTTCCAATACAAGTTCATCTCTCTAATTCGTATCATTTTCTCCACTTGATAGGGGTTCAACTTCTTGCTTGAGTTATATTGTCCAGTGCTTAGGTATAGGAGTTTATGACTCTGGTAATACAATCTGACATTTTGTAGCTCTCCTAGGGAACTCAAGTAGTTTGTTTGGTACATCTTCATACACATTCACAAACTTGTAATTTTTAGGTTCTTTCTTTCCACAGTGTTCTTATCTATAAACTCATCAATCCTCACATTTTAGCTTTCAATAATTTTGTTAGTAACTCTTTTCAAACATCTATAAGATTTTCTCTAAGATGAATAACCAAGGAATATACCTTTTCCTCCTTTTAAATAAAATGTACCATTCATTTCATCCTTGTTAATATAACACCTACTTCCAAAGATTTTGAAATAATTTACATTAGGTGTATGACCATACTAAAGTTTATAGGGTGTTTTGTTTGTTTCTTTCTTCAACTAAACTTGGTCAAGAGTATAAACAACAATAGCAAGTATTATTTCTATTGTTCACAGAGTCTCTCAATTACTGAGTAATCGATACCTTCCAACCAACAAATTCCCCATTAATGAAAGCTCTAGCTTTAGTTGTCCCACCTTTGATTGAGTGGATTGTTTTCCATGGGTTTGAATCAAGCTATTGCGATGAGAACCCTATTTCATTATGTAGAAAAGAGTGACAAGTTGACTGACCAACTAGAAAGGTCCCACTAAGTTAGATTTAGAGGGGTTAATATAGACAACAACAATACTAATAGCTTCTCTATAGAATATTTGTGCAACATCATTTTCAATCATCAATATCTTGCACAATCTACAATTGATCTATATCTTCTCTTAGAAATACCATTATATTATGGTATCCTCAATTCAGATAGTTGTCTCTTAATGTAATCACCCAAAAATGGCCATCTAGATTATGAGCCACTTTTTTAGCAATTTTACGTAATTCATACATTTCTTATTCTTGATCAAATCATCACTTTTTTATTTATTTGATTATAACATATGGTTTGACTTTTTTATCCTAAGTATTTTATTTAATTAAAATAATTTACTCCCTTTTAATTAAATAAAGTCCCCAAAACTTTTTTATCCTAAGTGTGCAGACATAAAGAATTATTCCTCTTTTTAAAAACAAGATGAAAAAGCATTTTTGTATTCACATGAATGCACACTGTTTTATGTGAGAGGAATCTTCTATGTTAACTTTAATTCTCGTCCACACATATTTTGCCTCTTAATTTCAACCATTTATCTTGATTAGGTAAGATACTTGTGCACATAGATCAATCAAGATGCATTCTCCACCATTTATTAAGTCCCTTTTCACTCTTAACCCCAATCGTCCATTTTTCTTTAAAATGTAGGGCTCTCTCCTCATTCTCTATCTCTTATTATTTTTTACTAACATTATGTTGCAAGATTTCTAGGTGACTTTGGACCTTTCTAGAATTCAGGGCATTCTTACATTTCCACCCTCATATTGGCTTTATCATTGCTTGCATTATGGCATTTTAGCTAAGTCTTTCTTTATGCTCATAGCTTAGATCACATAGTCTAATAGGAAGGCTTTGTAATACTCTCATCTTTCTAGTTTAGCTTGTATTTGAATCTTTCATTTATCTTGCATTGTATTTTCATGTTTATTCTTGGATAGTACCATTCTTGCTCATATCTTTGAGTCTCTTATTCTATGGTGCACCTTGCAAGGGTTGCATAGCTTAGTTCATTTGAGAGCCACCATGCTATCATTTTGCACCTTTGTAAGTCATAGAAAGAGAGCTAAAATTCATCACCTGAGAGACTCTCCTTCATGGCTATTATTGAGAAAAGGGATTTATAGAAGTGTGCCTACTTTTTGGTATACATTTTTGGTGCCCATCATGGGGAAAGAACCAGGTTTCTAGCTCCATTTCTTGCAATACTTTTTAGTTTGCTAGTTTAACTTGCTAGTATTTTAGTTGTATTTCTCATTTATAATTTTTCTAGCATCTTATTTTGTCTAATCAAGTTGTTTTGTAGTGTTGTTACTTTTATTTTAAAACCTAACCCTTGTGTAGATTAACATTAAAGCAAAAGACCTAGTTTTTCAAAGATTTGATCATATCTCCCAAATGACTTACTATTCAAAGCTGAAATTGTTTTTTCTAATTGACAATGGATTAGAGACGTGATTCATAATTTTTGGAGCTTATTTGTGTGACTTATATTTTTATCATTTTTTTCATGAAAAAACCTTTCTGGTTGCAAATTAGTCAATATTTTGGAAAATTTTAAATTTTTGGAAATTTCTAAAATTATAAAGGGGTTTTGTTCTTTGGGGTTCAAATTTGGATATCACATTAAGGCTCAATAACTCAATTTGATAAAAGTAGTCAGTTTTAGGAAAATGGGTCCCTAGGGCACAAATTAAAAGATATTTCCAAAATTCTTGCATATATTGTTGGAATATTCAAATCGAAAGAGTACTTCTTGGGGGCGGGGTGTGAATCAGAAGTACCAACACCCCTTTTCTTTTTTTTATCCTTATTAACACATAACTGAAAAACAAATTGCATGCATATAAAAGAACATAAAATCAATCACATGCAATAACACATAACACCATAATTGATAACCCAAAAACCCTCCATGAATAAGAAGGTAAAACTAGGGTGGGGATGATATCCACAAAAATAAGTACAGAAATCAATGTTCAACCACTTTTGATGGTCTGCCCTATGAAAGGCCTACCCTGTTAAAGGTTTACACTATGTCAATAGTGACCTAGTTAGAGGATTTATAAACACTTACATGAAGTTTCACCCTACTAAAGGATTTACAATAGGTTGTTAAACCCACCTAATACATAGGATTTTCAATTACCTTCTCCAAAGGTTCTCCTACCTAGCTATTAAGCTAACCTATCAAGATAGGATTTCAGCATCTAATAGAATTGTGAGAAAGTATTAGAACATTTGACTTGATTGAATGCAATCTCAAATTTCTAGGTTTAGGTACTAGATTTTCTCTTCTCATTTTGATCCTTGCTTGATCTGATCTCTGTATGTGGTCCTTGTCCCTTGTACTATTCTGATCAACTTGATATGAAATTGCTACTCTATTCCTCTAAGTCTTTCCTTCTTCACACTAAAATTGTGCTATAATCTTCCCATACACTATTCTCATCACACATGCAATGGGTTTTCAACCTCCTTTTAAAGAATACAAAGACTTAGGGTTAGATATGGATCTACAATCCATATTAAATCTCAAATTTCCACTCAAATCCTTTGTTTTCAGCTATTGGTTGCATGTTGTCTCCAATTTTTTGAGTGGCTACATGTTGATTTCATAGGTAATTGTAAGGATTTGATCTTATCTTCTTATCCCTTTGTGAGTCATGCAAAAACTATTTTACATCTTAGTTTGTGATGGCACAAACTCTTATGTTGATCCTAAGTTACTCGACACTCATTACATCATTGATGCTTGACATGAACTGATTCCTAGATTGCTTGACATCTATTACTTTCCTGGTTTGCCCAGCACCTGTTAAAAACTATATTGCTTGATACATGTATGTTTTGTATTTCTCAGCATCTAAATTTTTTTGGATTACTCGGTACATGAACTTTCCTGAGTCACTTGGCACATACCACGTTCTAACTTACTTGACACCAACTGTGGCTCGACACCTATTGAAATTATGGCTCAACATACATTATGTACTTGGCATATATAGTGAAAATGGTTAAGTGTGTTGACACTCAATTGTCAAGACTATTCTTTTGACCAACAATCTCCCCCTTTGACATGAGTGTCAAAAAATACTTAACTAAGCATTTATGAACTTAACCTTATTGAGCACATTCTTTTATTTTCTCAATGTACATGCAAAAATTCAAAAATATTGTAAGTAACAATGTACCTTATGACTCCCTCTGAGTTAATTCTCTCTGTCCTTTGTCCTCTTTCTACATTCTTAGCCTATGTGTTGTAGCTGATCTGTTTGAAGTTCAAAATTTTGCATCTCCCCCTTTCTCCTTTATTACTGGTCTACCCCTTTTTGGCTATTTACAAACTTTCCACTTTATTCTCAAAATGAATGGAAGAATGTAATAAAAAATGGTTCAAAATTTGGTATTCTCCCATAGTATCTACATATATACATATCTCCCCTTATACATATATCTCCCCCTTTTTTACACTGATGTCAAAGGGTTCTATGGAGTAATACCATGCTTAGCCAAAAAATGTGCTATTTACCTCCAGGAGTATTTTCAAAGCTGCATCCCAATTTTCTAGTGCAATGTCTAATGACTTATGCTAGATGGAAATCTCTACTACTAGATGTATAAGTCAATCTAAGGTAGAAAGATTTGAATCTTTCTTGAGGACTATTTCTGCATACATTTTCTCCTTATGGAGTACCTCTAAGTGAGGGGTTATAGAGGACTGATTTTGCATCAACTTATCTTTTGTATTTGCCTCCTCTGCTATTAATACAACTAATTCTCTTTGTGTGTGAAGTGTTTGAGAAAAATGCTTCTCAGTCTAAGCTAGATTAGTTGGGAATTTCATACTAGAAATCTCTAGATTTCTCTCCAAACTTAGTATCCTCTAGCTATTCTCCTTTGTGAAGTTGCAAAAATCACACAACTTGTTGTACAAGGAAAATATATTCCCAAGTACAATTTTTACTCTATCCAATTTCTTAGCCAGATCAACTTCAGATAGTGCTATATCACCAAATATTTTTTCATTTACCTTTCCTTGGAACTTCCTTTCTAACCATTCCATTAATTTTGCATTTGTATCATGGTCTTCATTTGTCACCTGGTCAACTATGTTAGATAGTTTCTCTACTATTAGCCTTGGCTCATCAGGTGTCTGCAAGTTGAATTCATCCATGAAGATGTCCTTTATCTCATTCAATGCTTGCCTATATTTATATTCTTTTCTCAATACCTCTTTTCTTCTTCTTCTATCCAGTGCACTCTATATTTCATTAATCTTCTCCTCAGTGAGAGTGCTAGATTCATAGTAAGGTATTGTGATTTCCTCATCAATCTCAGGAATTCTATACTGAAGTTTTCTAGCTACTTTTGTTGAGCTCGAGCTTGGTCTTCTAACTTGCAATACTAGCATTTTAGTGCTCAGCTTCTGAAGAGTTTGAGTGGGAGTAACTATTTTGGGTAGTTGAACCAAATTTTGTATGGCAATATACTCCTCATCTCTTGTCTCTTCCTTCTCTTCAACTTGTTTCTCCTTTTCACTATCAATGGCTAGAGATGTGCTTGCTAGTTGTTCTATTTTTCCTATGTCTACCCCTACTATTGCACTCGGCACTTGAAGTTTAGTTGCTATTGTTTTTGGTGGAGATAGAGGTGGAAGCAATTAGAGTCTAGTAGTTTGAGTGGTCAAAGGTGGTTCTTGTGTTTTCACCTTGATTTCTTTTGATTTTACTACTGCCTTTTGCAACTCATCAACACTGACTAGTATAGGACTTGTACATAGTCTGGCTACTTGGGTTGATTGGTCAAGGATCTTTGTGAGATCCTGTATAGTCAATGGATTGATGTTTTGACAAGTAGTGTCAATAACATCCTTAATCTTGATAATCTTTGCAGGTGTGATGGTGGCATGAGAAGGGCTAGCAGGTGATAGTTGTTTGTCTTACACACTTTGTTCTTGCTACTCATCTGTACCCTTTTCTTCCTCTTTTTCCTCTTTATTATCCTCTTCATGTTTCTTTTCTTCTTCCACTTTATTCTCTTCCTCAACCTTCTTCTCTGTCATTTTTATTTCCTTTATCTTGGCACTTGCTTTTGCCTTGTATTCCTTATCAAAAACATCATCAATTTTCTTATAAATTATTTTCCACAACTGTGTGGATTTTCTCACAACATTTTCAATCTTATTTTGAAAAATACTAAATGCCCTATGCTTTGGAGTAAATCTACTTTTGTGCCTCTTGACTGCATTAGTTATTTGACCCTTAGGCAAATCAGGCAACAATCTAGCTAAAGTAGACTCCCTTATTTCCTTTTCCACTTGTAAATAGAAATGCTATTTATCTTCAATGATTTTATAAAACTCCTTGGGCATTGAGCCATCTAGCTCTAGAGGTGTGTGCTTGTACTCGGCCATCATAGCATACATAGATTCCTCTATTTTATTTTGCTCTTCCTTAGTGAGCTTATTAAAATCTAAATTCTTTAAATCTTTCAAGTCATCATTTCTAATCTTTGTACACAATTTATCAATTGAAGACTTAGGTGGATGACTTACCACTTTGAACTAACTATTATAATCTGTCTCTATCTTTTCTTTGTCTGAGTCAGGTTGAGCTACACATTTTATTCTCTTCTTTGGCTCCTCATCAATCTTCTTGGTAGTTTTCTTCCTCTTCTTTACCTTTTCTTTGGCCTTTTGTGTTGTAGCTCTGGTGGTGGCTCTGGTAGTAGGCTTCTTTGGTGCAAGTTTTTCCACTTTCTATGCTTTGAGTTGAGGAGCAAGTGGAGTTTTAGCCTTCCTTTTAGTGATCTTGGTTCTGATAGATGCTTCCTCAACTTCTTCTTCCTCTACACCTTCTTCCTTGTCCTCTCCTAGGCCTTGTGTCAATTTTAGAGGCCCTTACTTTGGCTCTTCCTCTTTATCTTCACTATCATCTTCTTCTTCTCCTACTTCCTCTTCTTCAACAGTACCTGTTGCTCCAACTCCAAATCTTTTCTCGATCTTCTTGATCAATTTGTCCTTCTTTTTCACTGATGTGGCTATCTTAAGATTTGTCACCACCCTTGATTTGACAATGTCATAAGTTCCAAAATATTTTGCAGCCTTGTCAATTTCCTCTGCAAGTAGAGCTATTATTGCTACTAAGGCTTGATCAACATCAAGTTCATAGCCCAATGGCCTAAGCCATCTCACTCTAGGTATGATTGCTTGTATATAAGTGTAATCAATATCCACTATAAAACAAATATCCTTTACATGTTGCTCAACTAGTGAGATTGGTATCCTCATCCTTTGTTTCATGGACTTCTTAAAGTCCTCAAAATAGCTAGTCATTTGGGTGTCAAAATTCTTGCCCATCTTCTCAATGAATCCATTTATTTTCTCAACAGTGGTCTTATTTCGATCCCATTTCACCTTTCCTACTGAAGGGAATTCTTTCATAATATAGAAAAACATACAAACCAAAACCGAGCTAAATTTTCATTCAGCTCCCTTAGACTTCCTTATAGCTCCTAGATTCTCATTGATCTATTATAACATGAGCTTTGCAAGATCATATGTAGGATCTTTCTTCACCAATTTATAGGCTACATCTACTAAAATACATGGTACACTATTTAGTCTTCTTGACTAGTAGAATTTGTGTGATATGACTCTCGCAGTAATATCTAGTAGGGGTTCTGTAATGGTGTCTATTGTAATTCCCTTATTATTCCACTTTGCACCTGTATTCTTCTCTATGGCTTCCCTTTTATCACTTCTTAAGGTCTTTGGCCGATCTAGGATTGGAATACCGGTATCCTTATGAATAGTTTTCTTTGTAAACTTCACTGGCCTTGTCTCTAACCAAAAGGTTTCATCATGGATTCTGCTCAACACTATGCATATCCATTCCATTTTGAAAATAGTAGGGAAAACTAGGGCTTTGGTTAGACCCTTCTTCTCAACTATGGATAATTCATCTTTAAGTTTTCCATTATCACACAATTTATCAAATGCATTCAAAATTTCTAAATCTCCTATGGCTCCAACTTTACAGTTATAAAACTTTTGAATGTCTTGAACCATAACAACTTTATCAGGTATTATAGATAGGGCACTAGTGGGATCATTCTTATAGGCGACTTCAGGAATGGGCCTAAACTCTGGCTATTTGACTTCATTACTGACTAGTTGAATTTCATGACTTTCCTTCTCCTTAGTGGTTTTTGACCTAGATACCATAATTTACCAAACTAGGGTTTAAAATTAAATAAGCTTTCAAACTCTACGTAGCTAGGCACTTGAATGAAATACCTATGAATCGATGAAATTGAGTTATATCACTATTGGAATCGCTACAAATCATTGTTTGATCACTGTAGAATTGTCTCTTCACTCTGCTCAACCTTGCTTTATGTTTGAATGATTCAAAAATGAATGATTTTCAACTTTATTAGGTTCAAAAACCTAGAATTTATTGCATTTGTGATTACAATTGTACACTTGACATCCACTGTCACATCTTATTTGGCATCAACTGAAATTTTCAATTTCTCAACAACCACTAACATGTCTTACTCAACATCCACTAGATTGTTCAACTTGTCATATACTAGAGTTTCACTTGGCAACCAAATGTAGCTCAATATCATCTTCTAACTTTTAACTTGGCATATTTTCTCATGCATATTTCTTCTTTGCAGTACTTCTATGTTTTCTTGGCCTGATGTATGATACATCTTTATATGTATCATCCTGATGTATCTATCTTGTTCTTAATTGGATGAGGTGTGATCACTTTACCTCTTTGATGAAGTGATCTCTCCATTTGATTTGTTGTATTCACCTTTCTTCTTCCATGTCTTGTTCATTTGTCCTCTTATTTGCTCAACATCAATCTTCTCTTTTCCTTTGTTGATTGTAGTCTTTGGCACTTTTGACTTTATAGGATAGTTTTTGTTGATCACTAGTCTTCAAGAAACTAAAACATGCAGTTTGGTTTAGCCACTTGCTATAACTTCCCTTGAAATGTATCCTTATGCAATTTTTAGGGATGTGTCCATACTCTTGACAATAGTGATAGCTATACCCAGTATTGTAATCCCATTTATAGTGATGTGCATGATTGATTCCTCTTGTAGGCTGATTAGGTGTCCAAATAGGATTTGATCTACATTCAAATGTTCTATGTCCATACTTTTTGTAGTTGTAGTAGTGACCCTCAAATCTTGGTTTCTTCATGGTCTTGGTTCTATAGTCTTGTATTGAATGTCCTTTCTTTTTGCACTTGTGACAAAAATTTGCATTTGTAGGCTTATCATATTGATGACTATTCTTGCTTCTACACACATTAGAGGTATGTCCCTTTTTACCACAGAAATGAAAAGTTGTTTTAGTGTTCTTACCTTTGTTGCTTCTTTCTTCTACAATCTTGGATGATTCTCCTTGTTTAGTGCTAATGTAGCCAAGTCCTAAAGTATCATTACTAGCCCTTGGTGATTTCAGCAATTGCTCAAAGTACTTGATGGCCTCATTGGGTTTGTTGTAAGTTTCTACTATTTCCTTTTCTCTCTTCAGTTCATTCTGTAATTATTCATTCTGTATCTTCAAGGTGGAGATCTCAATGTCCTTCATGTCTAGCTCATGATGAACATTCAACATTTGGCTTAAGGTGTCCAACTACATGTTTGAAATCTTTTCAAATTCAATTGTCTTCTCTTCCAGCCTATTGGTGAGATTTCTCTTGTCATCTTCTATCATGGCCTTGTCTTCAATAGCTCTTTTCTTTTGTTTAGTCACTTCAGATAGCATTATGGCTTGTGATTCTTGTTCAAGCTTAAGTAATCTAATTTTTTTAGCCTGTGCTCTATTTTTCTCCATTAATTCTTCTATTGCTGCATCAAATTCCTTGGAATCTCCATTGGAAAATACTTGTGTGATGTCAATCTCCTTGTAGTGTATGTCATTTTCAGCTATGGCTATCTCTTTCCTTCTTTCCAAGGATTTTCTCAATTCCTCCCTGGCTTCCTCTACTTTGTGTAGAGCTAGTTGCACATCAATCACCTAATTGTCAATGATCTTTCCAAGTTTGAAGACCTCCATCTTCTGACATTTTTCTCCAAGTTGTTAGGCTTCTCCTTGTGAGAACTAGTGCTCTGATACCAATTTTTGGAATATTCAAATGGGAAGAGTACTTCTAAGAGGGGGGGTGGGGGTGAATCAAAAGTACCAACTTTTAACCCCTTTTCTTTGTTTTGTCCTTATTAACACATAACTAAAAACAAATTGCATGCATGTAAACATATAAAAGAACATAAAATCAATCACATGCAATAACACACAACACTAGAATTGATAACCTAGAAACCCTCCATGAATAAAAAAGTAAAACTAGGGTGGGGATGATACCCACAAAAATCACTGCAGCAATCAATGTTCAACCACTTCTGATGGTCTGTCCTGTGAAAGGCCTACCCTATTAAAGGCTTTACACTATGTCAATAGTGACCTAGTTAGACAATTTACAAACACTTACATGAAGTGTCACCCTGTTAAAGGATTTACAATAGGTTGTTAAACCCACCTAATACATAGGATTTTCAATTACCTTCTCCACAGGTTCTCCTACCTAACTGTTAAGGTAACCTATCAATATAGGATTTCAACATCTAATACAATTGTGAGAATGTATTAAAACATTTGACCTGATTGGATGTAATCTCAAATTGTTGGGTTCAAGTACTAGATCTACTCTTGTCATTCTAATCCTTGCTTGATTTGATCTCTGTATGTGCTCCTTGTGCCTTATACTATTCTAATCAACTTGATATGAAATTGTTGCTCTATTCCTCTAAGTCTTTCCTTCTTCACACTAAAATTTCACTATAATCTTCCCATACACTATTCTCATCCACACATGCAATTGGTTTACGACCTCCTTTTAAAGAATACAAAGACTTAGGGTTAGGTATGGATCTACGATCCATATTAAATCTCAAATTCCCACTCAAATCCTTTGTTTTCACCTATTAGTTGCATGTTGTCTCCAATTTTTTGATTGGTTGCATGTTGATTTCATAGGTAACTATAAGGATTCAATCTTATCTTCTTATGCCTTCATGAGTTATGAAAAAATTGTTTTACATCTTAGTTTTTGATGGCACAAACTCTTATGCTAATCGTCAATTACTCGACACTCATTACATTACTAATGCTCGACATGAACTAATTCTTGGATTGCTCAATATCTATTACTTTCCTAGTTTGCTTGGCACCTGTTAAACATTGTATTGCTCGGCACATGTATGTTTTGTATTTCTTGACATCTAAACATTTTTGGATTACTCGGCACATGAACTTTCTTGAGTCACTTGGCACATACTACATTCTAACTTGCTTGGCACCAATTGTGGCTTAGCACCTAGTGAAATTTTGGCTCAACATACATTGTGTACTTGGTATATATAGTGAAAATGGTTAAGTGTCTTGACACTCAATTATCAATACTATTCTTTTGACCAAAATTTATAAATCTTACTAATTTTAACTATATGTCTCTTCTTTACATTTTCATTTTTGGGGTTGAAATAATGGCATAAATATCTACTCTTGTTGACTAGATCAAAGAAAAAAACAAAAACAAAAAAGGTATTTTGGTTATTAGCTTGCACTTTATTTGCACATGGATCAATACATGATATAAGTTGTCATTTTGTATGGAATCAACTAGTTGAATGCATTTTATTTGAATTTTAATATTCCTTCATGATTTCATGTACTTGTTTGAAGATTGTGAAGGCAACTTGGAGGTCAAAGGAGTGGAAAATGGAAAATAATTGGAAAGTGTGAAATCAAGGTGCACACATCCAAAGCTTCTTCTTTGAATTGTAAAAATTGAACATTTTATTTATTTTCCATTGCAAAATCATTTCTTTCTTTTTTTTAAAACTTGTTTGGTGTGTCTTCCCAACATTGAAAAAAGATTTTAAAATCAATCATTCACATTTGGATTTGGGCTTAAAATAAACCCTTTTTTCTTTTAATCCCCAATGATTTCTTATTTATGTTTTCTTCTTACATCCTTGTTAAGGAGTCTGATGAGAACATAAATAAGGGATCTTCAATTTTTATTTTTAGGGTTCCTTCCTAGATAAGTGATCACTATATGGGATGACCTCAACTCTTTAGTTTTGATGGAGTATAAATAGTGGGGCTTGAATCTAAAGATAGGCCTCTTGGAAGTAACAATATTGTCAATTTGGTTGAGACCCAAAGAACTTTATACCTTTGGAAAGTGAAGGTGGAGATTTGGTTACTATTTCCTTCTAGTTGTTTGATAGTATTATCTTTCATCTATGGATTTGGGCCTCACATATCTTTCTTATATCGAGGACATCCCATAGTTGAGCTTGTGCATCCATGTAGAAAACCTAAATAGGTTGTTATGTTTTTTGTGCTTGAATGTTTAGAACCTTCCCCGCTTCGAACAAAAGGGGATACATCTATCAATTTTTTCCTTTTTTAATTCCTTCATTGAATGTTTTATTCAAACAAATTATAAAAATTCAAAAAAGAAAAAACCATAAAGCTCCAAAAATACAAAAAATAACCAAAAAAACTCAATAAAAAAAAAATTTAATTTTTTTTTTCCCTCCAAGTCTAAACATTTTTCGCATATTTTTTTTCTAGGGAGGGTTTCATCATTTGACTTAGCTTTTATATTTCTCCAGTGTTGGAGCTTTCTTAAAATGGATGTTTGGTCATATCACTCTTGGTCTTTTCCACCTTCTTGGTCTATGTCAACATACTAGGACCCTCTTTTGCTAAAAGGTTACCTTGATCTCTTGACTAAACTCTTTGATTGGTAAAGTTTCTTACTTGTCATCTTGCTTGATCTATAGATACTTGGTTATTTAAATTCTTACCTAGCTCTTGACTTTAGTTGTTGGTGTTGTAAATTTCTTGGACACTTTTCTTGACAAGTAAACACTCTACCTCTCTATTTTGAACATCAAGTTATCTCTTGTCACCTTATTAGCTTCTTCTAGTTTCCCTCATGTTTGAATTTCTATCTACCACTATGGGTTTTGAGTCTTTTTCTTCCAAACCTCAACTAAGTTTAGATGATCATGAGCTTCTCCATACTACTAAAGAGTTTGAAGACCTATATGCTCAAATAGAGAACTAGAAGATATATATTATCTTTTAAACATTTGTCTCACTAGGTGACTAATAGAAATAAAGTCTAAACTCGAGAAAAGGTTAGGGGAAATAATCACATCATTATATGAATCTTCCTTATGACCTTTGCATGCATGTGATTCCTCTTCTTTGAGGTCATTACCTTCTTCAAGGTTTTCATATTCTACTACAAGACATCAATCATCTTCATTTTCTAGATATAAAGACCTCTTTAGAGAACAAGCAAGTGATACCTCCTTCTAGCCTATGCCAATATTTCATGATAAACCTAGCTTTTATCAATATGATGAAGAAATGTATGGATTCTATTCACTTGACAAACAATGCAAAGAGCTTAGATATAATTTTGACTCATTCAAATAAATGAGATATGTCCCTAGAGCTCCTAGGACCCCTAGGGACATATGGTGTCATGGAATGGGTTGAAAGGGGTCATAGGATATACTATGAGCCATTTAAACCCATTCAATCACATTATATATGTCCCTAGGTGTCTTAGGATCCCTAAGAATGTTTATTATCATGGAATAGGTTGAATGTTAGAATTTAAAGTCCACCAAGATAACTAAGAGGGGGTGTGGGGGAGTGAATTAGTTATCCAACTATTAAAAAAAGTATGAACTTTATTAATCCTTAAACATGTGAACAATATAATCAACAACCATAAGGAGATATACATACACAATAATGCTACATATGTTGACTAGGGAAATCCTTGATTAGAGGGAAAACATCGGTGGGGATGGTACCCACAAAATGATGTACTAATATAAAGTTTCCTTGTAAGAGGATGGAATCTATTAGGAGCCAATGAAATATGTTCAGTACATATCAGTTCCTATTGGGAAACTTTGAATCCATGTTATGAGATTCCAACCCTGTTAGGAGTTGTAGAAGGCAGAATGACTCACTATCCAAAAAAATTCAAGGGCAAGATCACCGAACTCACTTTCTAACTAATTTATGTATTATTCCTTGCATAATAATAATAAAATGAATGATCTCTAAATCCTTTATCCTCTTGACTAGACCTGTCCTCTTTTGATATTAATATTAGATCACTAATTTTACATCCAAATAATCCCTTGGATCACTTACTCACATTTACCAAATACTTCACATATCATACACCTACGTACTTTCTCACATAAAATTTTAATTCACACTTCATCACAAGGAAAATAACTTTCCTTTATACCATATCCTCAAAATAATTCCTTGAATTTGCCTTGAGGATTTCCCAATTGATTATAATAGGGCCTCATTAAGATATTACAAAACATTACATCTTTTCATAATTACAAGTTATTATCAACTCACAATCTTTAAAAGTTATCACACATGTTATGGCTAGCCTTGCATACTTATTGACATCATCATCAGGATATCTACTATCATTATCTAACTATGCTCATCACGGTTCTATCTCATTTAAGAGATACAACACAATCATCAAAAACCATTTATCAGGTACTTTGTCTTCTTACTATCTTTTGTAATTCATGAATATCTTTTGCATGTCTTTGACTCTCTGTACATGCACTTTTTCACTTCATTAAGACACATTGAAGAATATATCCTTCATTGCGCTTGACTTGATTATCAATACACAATCCATATGACCTTTTTCTTTGTCTACTACTCTACTAGTCTTCATAGAAACAATACTATATTGACATCAATGAAAAACACACTCATGAATGCAACATGCCAATCACATACACAATCTCTCCATTGCTTAGGATACTCCCCAAATTAATACCATTAGCATTCATGCTAACAATCTCCCCCTTTGGCATTGATGGAAACATAGATGAAAAAAATCTATGTTCGAAGAATACCAAATTAAACTTTATTGTTGTTGATTTTTTTCTCTTCTTTGCAAATCCTCTTCATCAATCAAATCTAAAACTCATTGGAACATTGTTATGTTTTTACTTTCTCATTCTTAGGATTGACATCAATTGTTCACACTCTATCTCTCAGGAATAACTTACATGGATAGTCATTAGTTTTCACACTCCTCCCCCATTGATATAACTTAATGTTTCTCCCCATTGACATCAATAAATCCATGATCAATTCTTCCCCATACATACATCTCCCACATAATACCAAGAGATTTTTTTTATGTGATCATCTCCCCCATTGACATCAATGACAAAAGATTCATTATGTCAATAATCTTCTTAAAGTATTTAACCAAATCAAGTGTCCAAATATATTGTTCAATACTAACTACCAGGAGCCCTTGATGACTCTACTCATCTTAGATACTCCCCCATATGGGAAGCATCATCATTTAGTATAGATAAACAATAGTTCTTTGTACCACTAGATTGATGAATTCTATACATCATCTACTTAGAAGTTGGAAGGGGCATAACCCCAAGCATGCCTCACAAATACTCAAAGTATCTTTAGGAAAGGGTTTTATAAAAATATTTGCAATCTTCTCTTATGTACTCACATACTATAATTTGATCTCTTTCTTTGCAAAATTTTCTCTCAAAACATGATACTTAATAGATATATGCTTACTCTTAGAATGCAACACAAGATTCTTAGACATACTCATTGTACTTGTGTTATCACAATGTAAGAGACCAATATCCTTTAGCATCTACTTCATCTATTACATGATTTGATTACAATTGTTTTTTGTTGCTACATACTTTGCCTCTATTGTACTCTATGAAATACAGTCTTGTTTCTTTCTTAGCTAAGAAACCAATCTTCCTTCAAGGAAAAATAATCCACCACTAGTGCTCTTTCTTTCATCTATATTCTCTACCCAATCTACATCAGTATATGCACACAGAGTAAAATCACTTGATCTATCATACCACAATCCAAAATCATATGTACCCTTTAAATATTCAAATATTCTCTTTACTGCTACATAATGTGATTCATTACGATCAGCTTGAAATATTGTTACTATTCCAACTACATTTTCTATATTTGGTCTAGTGTAAGTTGGATATTGCAAACCTCCAATCACAGAAATATACTTCTTTTTCCCAACTGTGAGTGTCTCATCTTTTCTAGATAGCTTGTGACTATATATCATAGGTGTCCCAATAGGCTTACAACTTTCCAAGCCAAATCTTTTAACCATTTCTTTCAAATACTTAGCTTGTGCATAATTCCCCACCCAGAGATCCTTGGAACAAGTATAATAAAAAGCCAATACATTTTATTTTTAAATAACAATCATGGAATAAAAAAAATCAACATGTAATCGATCAAAAGATTGCAATAGAAGACTTAACCAAATGATCCATACATCTAATGATCTCCATAGTCACTACTTATCGATGTGATCAACCACCTATGAAATTTTAACAATTACAAAACCTATAACCTCTAATCTATCAAAGCCTAGGAAGGTGTGCAACCTTGAAGGTTACTAAAAACACCTAAATATGTTTCTCAAATATAAGTAGAAGTACCCCTTGGTTTTTGTGTGAGGAAATGCTAACCTACAGTCTGGCATGAAAGAATACCTCCTCACATGAGGAAGTGCCTAGTTGTATGCAAGTGAATGAAAAGAGAGGAAATATAAAGTTTGACTAGTAAGGTAGATTCTCACACAAGTATCTACCTGGCCGCACATGAGGAAATACCCTATCATACGAGCATTCAGCATGCTCCATGGGGGAAAAAAAATTTCTTGCATGAGAGAATGTATTTTGGCACAAGGAATCTCCTCTCTGGCACAAGGTTTGAAAAAAACACATGGATGAACAATATGTAGGGGGAAAATAGGATTATTTCCTCCACACTGGGGAGTACCAGATCTACAAATATTGAGGCTCAAATACTCAAAAGAATGTAAAACAACTAAGTATGCTAGAAAGGATGAACCAAACATCTAATCACCTAAGCCATATCATCTAGTATCAATCTGAAAAAGTAACATCACAATAACATACATGAGCATAAATCAACTATCTCTAAAACCATAATAACATAAATCACATGAAAATATACTCCAAAACAAACAAAGAACCATGTGAGCATCCAAATCCAAAATTGAACATGGAGAAAGGACAACTTTGTATTCTAGTCCCCCCAATAGTGGTAAAGGTAGCTATGCCTCCCAACCATGTGGAACATGTAGGCCCACTCCTTCTATGCTGATGGAGATAGTGATTTGACCTCAAACAAATGCAAGACAATTATCCATAGCTAACACTCACACCAAATATTATAGAGGACTAGAACCAAGATCATGAGATAATGCAATACAACAGGTCTTGGTCAGACACTCTATTGGTCTACTATGTAGGGACTTTGGTGGAGAGTAGTTTTCTTGGTACACCCAAGCTCATCATTGTTTCTAGACCATTCCCCTTGGTACACCCTCATAAAGCCAACATGTTGCATCCCTAGAGGAGTCATGTAGACAATGTATTTTCTTATTTTATTTAATTATCCATGAATTTATTTGGTTATCACTTATTAGAAAATTTTACACATACACCTTGTCAAGAATATGACCCAAGGTTACGAGAGAAGCCCCTCCACTAACCTTACCCTACATACCCATGCTTATTACATGATGAGTGCTCATAGACAATGCAGTTTCCCAGCTCAACTCTAATGAACATAACTCAACCAAAAATCAACTAAGAACTTAGGTCTTGCATGACCAAAAAATGCATGTTCACACACTTATGTGTAGTAAATCCAACTACATGATGATCATAGTAATAAGGGCTAGATGAGAAACAAATAAAATAGATCACTCAACCAGCCTATATCTAAGAGTACAAATATTTCATGAATTCCAATGCAAAAAAATAAAACATCAAGGGTTAGATAGATATCCCTATGGATAATCTAGATCTACAACCAACTCCCGTGCCAAGAAAACTTGAGAAATTAGGTCAGCATGCAAATTGAGGAAAAAACCCAAAATGTCAAAAAAATTGAAATTAAAACCCATTTTTTCTTTGGGTAAAAAAGCCATGAATATCAAATAAAATTTTGGTTTGGAGTATTTATGCAAAAATGACTAGCATAACAATGTAAAACCCCAAACCCCCATCCCAAAAAATAAGGAAATTCTCATACCTACCCAACTGGGTAGACCTAGAAACTAGAAACATAGGGAAATAATAGTTCTCAAACTCCTAATAAATAGCTACCAAAAATAGATTAAAAAATAGAGCTGAAATAGTAAAACAAGAGAGCCCTACCTGACAGGAAAAAGGGAAAATACAATAACCTAAATAGTAAAATAAAAACCCTACATAAACTATCGAAAGTTACAAAAATCCAAGGTCTCCCTAAGATGGATCTAATGATACTAACCTCATGACGATCCAATGCCCATAGCTCCTACAACTAACAAAATAGTATTTCCTATTGAAGAGGATTTAAAATTTTCTCTCAAATTCCTATTTCAAAAGTCAAAAAATGAGGAATAAAATTCCTTTTTGGATATATATTCACTTTTCAAGTGAATAAAAGGATTAGCGTAATTAACAAGATCACCTAGGTAAACCCTTAATCAACCCAAAAAAAAACAAATTATTCCAAGTAATTGGAATTTGACTACGAAAAAGCTCCTAGGAATTAAATCAAATAAGGTAAAGCCCAAAATTCCCTTTGACCAAAAAATCACTATAATCCAAAATAAATTTCACAACAATTGTGAACTTCTAAAAGCATAGACACACTCACTATTTTAATCACATAATGCAAACGAGTCCAGATTTATTAAATCACTAGAGGGTTTAATTAATCAATCAAACATGATGCATTGACCATACAAGGATGACATTGGCTAGGTAAGAATAACCGAATCACTAACTCCATCTGCCACTACCGAGGATATAAATCCTACACACTAAACAACATGATCAAGTGTAATTACATATAGTAATATAGCCAAAGAGATAAATGTATTAAATCACATTAAATAACCCTTTATTTAATCACATTAAATAATCTTTTTAAGTCACTCATTTCATCATAAATGTCTTGGAGAAAGAATGAAGTAATTAGCCATAGCAACAAATCAAAGTATCCAAAATCCAATAAGTTCATCATTCAATCATAAATAGAGTATGCATCTAGATATAAAATAACCATATATCATCATAAAGCTTCATGTCACATCAATAAGCATCATCATGCAAATATAATCAAACTAAACAACATAGCCTCTAACATTTATGATACTTGTAAATCAAAATAAAGTATATGACTATCAGGTCTTCTCAAATGTCCTCAAACATGAGTATCAAAGTATCTCTAGAAAAAAACATAAAAAGGTACAAAATGCAAACATGGGAGGGACTCCATTGTGATAAGAAAATACCATCACTATTTTATACAATCTGTAGACCCAAGAAATTTTTTATCTCACCAATCATACTCATCTCAAATTCATTCTTCATTTCATCAAATTTTTTTCACTTACTTCATCATTACCTCCAAAGATTATGTCATCCACAAATATTACAACAATCAACAATCCATTCTCAATTTATTTCAAATTTAAATTTTTATATGTCATTTAGCAAATCCCAACTTTTCTAAATATTTGTCCAATCTTGCATACCAGGTTCTAGGTACTTTCTTTAGACCATATAATTCTTTCTTCAATCTACATAACATGTCCTTTTCTTCTGCAAAAGGAAATCATTTAGTCTTCTTAGTGTAAACTTTTTCCATGTCTCATTCTTCACAATTTGATCTAGTTCTTCCATCATTGCTTGAATCTAATGATCATCCTTGCATGCCTCATATGCACTCTTTGGTACAACTTGAGAAATGAGACATAATCCTTCATGTACTCTGCTTCTTTTCATAACTCCTTTTTTTTTTCTTCCAATAATTTGATCAATAGGGTGATTCTTTACCAAATTCCTATTTAGTGTAGGTGTTGTTGTTATAAGTCTTACTTCTTCTCTTTGTTTAATAATTTGAACATCATTCTACAAATCAATGTTAGTCTCAAAAAAACTTAAATATTTTCTCTAATATGTTTAGAATTATCCTCTTCCTTGTCAAAGTTATAATCCAACATTTTTTCTTTAACTCCAAACTTTTCATCCACTTTCACATTTGTACACTCAACAATAGTATTAGTTCTTTGATTAAAATGTCTACAGGCTTTTCTTTTTAATGAATAACCAAGGAACATACATTCATCACTTCTTGCATCAAACTTACCAATATTAGCATCTCTCTTTATGTAACACTTACAAAAATTTTGAAATATTTTACTGACGGTGCATGCCAAAACCATAATTCATAGGGAGTCTTGTTTGTACCTTTTCTAATTTGAACTTTGTTCATTGTGTACATTGTTGTGTTGACTTCTTCTCTCCAAAATGTCTTGGATACATCATGGCTCTTGCTACTTGTGTTACATAGATATTTCTTCTTTCAAACATCTAATTTTTCTTAGGAGTCTTAGGTGTTGATAGTTGTCTCTTAATACCATTTTCTTCACAAAAGTTATTAAACTCTCTTGAGATAAAATCTCCACCTCTGTTTGATCTCAAATATTTTATCTTTAGTCCAAATTCATTCTCAACTCTATTCTTGAATAACTTAAAATTTTCAAATGCCTCAGAATTTTCTTTAAGAAATGCTACCCATGTCATTCTAGTGAAATCGTAAAGTACCTTTCACCATAAAATCCTCTTGTTCTAGTAGGAACACTCAAATATTTATGAATATTCTCCAATTTTTTTCTGGTAGTGAACTTCTTTCTAGGAAAAGAAACTTTTTTCTACTTATCCATAACACATTCTTTACAAACAATATTAGTAGGTTTCACAATTCTAGGTAGACCTCTAATAACAAATGTACTACTAGCCTTTACAATGTTATCAAAGCTTATGTGACAAAATCTTATATTCCATAACCAACTATTATCCAACTTCACAACCAAATGAGTTATTTCTATAGGGTTTAATTGAAACATATTACCTCTGGATCTTGTACCAGTGCCAATCAACCTACCATCTTTATCCTTGATAATGAATGTCTTCTCTATGAATTGTAATTGATAACCTTTATCAACCAATTCTCCTACACTCAATAGGTTATGCCTTAATCCATAAAAAAGTAGAAATCATTAGTGTTATTCTTTCCATCAAGAGTAATAGATCCTATTCCCTTAATATGACAAGCTCCATTTTTACCAACTCTGGCATTTCCTCCATCATGATCACTAAACTTTAAAAAACTATTCATGTAACTAGTCATATGATTCAAACACCCATTGTCTACATTCCAATCATATTTATTTTCAAATTGCAAAACTATGGAGTTTTCTTCTATAATTTCTTTTTCATGATTTTCTTCTCTTATAGCTACAAATCATAACTCATCATCACTTTCACTCTAAACTCTTTATTCAGATTCATCATCTTCATTTGCATACAAACTCTAGGGCTTCTAGAATTGAAATTATTTTTATAATTTTTCTATCTTTTAGGACACTTAGAAGAATAATGACCAAAATTCAATTTAATCCAACATTTAGAAATTATCTTACCATCTAGTTCTCTTCTTATAAGTAGGAAAATTCCTTCTTCAATTATTCTATCCTCCTCGGATCTAGATCTACTTTTTCTAGCATAGTCTCCATTAGTGTTTGCACTTCTTGATAAATAAGGATGAATGCTCAATGTGCACTAAAAGGTGTTTCCACCTTGGGAAATTCTCCAAATTTCTTTAAGATTACTTCTACTACTTCCAATCTTCCAAATAGAGTCACTTTGGTAAAATTCTTAGTACAAGGTATCACTTGCTTAATCATCTACATTGTCTATTTGAATGAAAGAGTCAAAGCTTTCAAGATATTCCATATAATCTCGTCTTCATCTTTATATCCACTATAAGACTTAATTCCAACAATTTTTTTTGATTTTCTAAAAATATAACTTCTTACAGATTCATCTTCCATCATTTTAGCAACTTGAAACAAACATATCCAATTCTATAGTCTGATTCTTTTAGCATGCTTATCACTCTCAAAAGTAGATTCTAAGGCTTCCAAAATTTCATGAGTGGCTATAAGGATTTTACCTGACTATATTCATTCTCAGGAAGAGCTAACAATAATGCTTCTCTCAAAATCATATTACACATAAATAGATCTCTTTTAGCTTCACTACAATCCCCGAGTTTTCTTTCTTCCACAATCTTCTTTCTATTTTTCATCATCAGCCAATACCATAGACACATAAATAGCATAAGAGTCTTCATCTTTTCCTTCTATTTGTCATAGTTAATTCCATAAAATTTAATACTTTCTTTTCAAAAGTGACTCACCATTTATCTCCTTAAGTTGTTAATCTTTTTCTTCAAGGACCTAATGCTTTGATACTAATTGTTAGAAAGTAAAGTCCACCAAGATAACTGAGAGTGGGGAGGGGGTGAATCATTTATCCAACTATTAAAAAATTTATCAAACTTATTAATCCTTAACCATGTGAGAAAAATAATATACACCCATAAGAATATATACATAAACAATAACACTAGATATGCTAACTAGGGAAACCCTTGACTAGAGAGAAAACACTAGTGGGGATGGTACCCACAATATGATTTACTTATATAAAAGTTACTTGTAATAGGATGGACTCTATTAGGATCTAATGAAATACATTTAGTACATATAAGTACCTATTAGGAGACTTTGAATCCCTATTAGGACATTCCAACCCTATTAGGACTTGTAAAAGGTAGAAGGACCCACTGTCCAAATAGTTTCAAGGGTAAGATCACTGAAATTGTTGTCCAACTAATCTCTATATTATTCCATGTAGAATAATAAAAAAATGAATTATCTCTAACTCCTCTTTCCTCTTGACCAGACCTAACATCTTTTTATCTTAATACCAAATCACCAACTTCACATCAAACTAATCCCTTGGATTATGTACTTGCATTTATCAAATACTTCACATATCACACACTTGCTTACTTTCTTACATAAAATTTTTATTCACACTTAATTACAAGGACAATAAATTATGTTTATACCATATTCACAAAATAATTCCTTGAGTTAGCCTTGAGGCTTTACCAATTAATTATAATAGGAGCTCATTAAGATATTACAAAAAGTTGCATCTTTATCATAATTACAAGTTAATGTTGCCTCATAGTATTTATAGCTTCTCACATGTGTGATGGATAACCTTGTTCACTTACTAACATCATTGTTAGGTTATCTACTATAATTATCTAATTGCACTCATCACGATTCTATCCTAGTTAAGAGATACTGATTAATCATCATAAACCACTTATCAAGTACTCTAACGACTTACTATCTTCTATAATTCATGAATATATTCTACAAATCTTTGACTATTTGTATGTGAACTTGTCCACTTCATTAGGACACAATGTAGAATAAATATTTCATTGTGCTTGACCTAATCATCAATACATAGTCAGTATGACCTTGTTCTCTATCTTCTACTCTACCAATCTTCATAGAAAACACTATGTTGACATCAATGAAAAACATAGTCATGAAGGAAACATGTCAATCATGTACACAATCTCTCCAATGCTTAGAATACTCCCCAAAGGATACCATCAATACTCATGATAACATTAAAAGGGGTCATGAGATATCCTTTGACACATTGTGATCCATTCAAACAGATAAGATATTTCTAAAACCCCTAGGAATGTTTTTTTTCATGGAAAGGGTTAAAAGGTAGCATAAGATACACTATGACTTCTTTCAACCCATTTATCCTAATGTGATATGAACCTAGGACTCCTTGGATCCCTAGGGATGTATGTTATTATCGAATGGGTTGAAAGGGGTCATAAGGTGACCTATGACACCTTTTTACCCATTCAAACAAATAAGATATGTCCCTTGGTGTCATCAAATAGCTTGAAAGGGATTATAGAATATTCTATGATCACTTTCAATCCATTTGAAAAAATGAGATATGTCATTAAATCTCCTAGGAACCCTAGGGATATATGTTGTCATGAGATGGATCAAAAGGGGTCATAGGACACTCTATAACTTCTTTTACCTCATTCAATTACATTAGATATGTCCCTAAGGGTTATAGCACCCCTAATAATGTGTCATGCAATGGGTCACAATGGGTCATAAGATACCCTATTACCTCCTTTGACTCATTCAAACAAATGAGGTACATTCCTAGGGGTAATAGGACCTCTAGGGATGTATGTTATCATGAAATGGGTTGAAAGGGGTCATAGGATACCTTATGACCCCTTTCAACCAATTCAAACAAATGAGATAGGTCCCGAGGTATCCTAAGACCCTTACAAATATATTTTTTCATGGAATAGGTCGAAAGGGGTCATATGATACCCTATGACCTTTTATGACCCATTACATGACAACATACATCCCTAGGGGTCTTAGGACCCCTAGGGACAAATGAGATATGTAAAACCACTAGGGACATATGTTGTCATAGAATGAATTGAAAGGGATTATAGACTAGATTATGTCCCTTTTTCACCCATACAAACAAATGAGATATGTCCCGAGGGGTCTTAGGACATTTGGGGGCTTATGTTGCCATGGAATGGGCCCTTTCGACCCATTCAAACAAATGAGATATTTCCCTAGGGGTCATAGGACCCCAAAGGACATATGTTATCATTGTATGGGTTAAAAAGGGTAATAAGATACCCTATGACCCCTTTTGATCCATTAAGGAAAATGAGATGTGTCCCGAGAGCTCGTAGGACCCCTAGGGATATGTGTTTTCATGAATTGGGTCGAAAGAGGTCATAGGATATTCTATGACCCCTTTCAACCCATTAAATCACATTATATATGTCCCTAGGGGTCCTAGGACCCCTAGAAATGAATGTTGTCATGGAATGGGTCGAAAAGGGGTCATAGGATACCCTATGACCCCTTTTGACCCATTTGAACAAATGAGATATGTCCCTCTATAACTATAAAAATATAAACTATATAGTAACTTGATATAGTATTTTAAATATATATATAGTATATAATATAATATACCCATATACTATATACTATATAATATAATATAACATTATCCTATTTAATATATGCTATAAACTCATAATATTAAATAAATGCAATAATTTGTAATTATGAAGAGAATTAAAAGACAAATTTATTGATTCGTCTCATTCTATAACAACCCAAAAGGCATAAAGTTGACCAATTAAATTTTAATCACATGGATCAAGGAGGAGACAATCTCAACCTCTCACTAAGTTTTAATCTAAACCCTCCAATATCCATGGGACTTCTCTCACTAAGTATGAGCAACAAAGGATTAGATGCTTGCTATAGCATATACCCAATATATTGGCTATTCAATTTTCTTAGGTAATTTTTTTTCTTTAGCATTAGGATTGGGGAGAAAAATTCAAAATGGTTTGTAAAGAAATTTTATGGATTTTTAAACTTTTTTTTTTTTTCATAGTGTTACTTTATTTCCCACCATGATCCTACACATACCCAGGTGATAGATAAGTTCACCATTGAGGAAGTAGATCTACATTCATCAACATTGTACAACTATTGCAACATTCAAAAGAATCTTTACATCCATGGATCTATGATTTGGAACTTTTAGATATATTGAATTTGTGGAGACATACTACATTATAACTAGATATCATTCATATATGTACATACAAAAATATATACATATTTTTGGATAACATATATGAATCAATCCACACAGGTTCAAAAAGTAAGGTGAATATTTACATTTGTTTTAGTTTTACATGACCTATCATTTAAATATTAGTTTCTCAATGGGGTCTTTATCAAGGTGATTGCCCCCTCAAAAAATGAAAGAAAGAAAGAAATTCCATTTTTCTTATGAGCAAGAGCATATTTATAGGTTTTTGGAGTGATAAAATTAGATCTTGATAGAAATAGAGTTTTTGGTTTATATGAGAGTCCAAATTTATAGGTTTTTAGTGTAGATATAATTACAAATGAAAACCTCATCCATGCCAAGTTATCTCTTATCTTACACCATCCCTCACCTTTAGGTTGTCCCTTACATAGAGCCTCCAAATTCTCAGAATCAACATATTTTAGTTTCCTAGGTTTGGATGTTATATAATTCATGTTTATGTTATAGTTTTACAATTGATTGTCAAAGTTAAAGTGGCATCCTCTACTATCCCTCAAGGAGAATTTGAATATTCATTTATGATTTCATAGAACACACTTTGATGTGTCAAATATGATCTTTTTTGTGCTTATCTATCATATGATCTTTTGCATTACTTATATTTCAATTAGTTATTCTATTTATATTAAGTTAATACATTAAACAAATATTCAAATCAAATTAGTACACAAAAATAAAAGGGGTAAAATAGAAAGAGAACCTTTGAGTATACACATTTTTTAGGGTGTGGATTCAACACCAGCACCCATTAGATCCACTTTAGGCTATGCTAATCTAATTTGGACCATTTTGAATGTTGTTCTTAAAGGTCCCTCTTTCTCTTTTTCTAATGTACACCTAAAATTAAGGATTCAATAGATGTATTAGCATTGTGTCACCAATTTTTATAGGTGTATGGTAAGGGGTAATAAGATGTCATAAGGGGTCCTAGGATTCTCTCTCTCTCTCTCTCTCTCTCTCTCTCTATATATATATATATATATATGTGTGTGTGTGTGTGTGTATATATATATCCCCTTTTCATGGCCTATCCCTACATCTCTCTCTCTTTCTTACCCTTATCTCTTTCCCCTTCTACCCACTCTCTCTACTTGTTTCTCATTTTACTTTTATTTCATAGGGTGTACTACCTATAGGGCATACACCCTATGTAAAATGCTAAAAATAAATAAAACTAGGAAAGTAAATTTTGTGCATTTTGACTTGTTTTTTCTTCTTCTAAATTTACTTTTATCATAAGATGTCTTCCCTATAGGATGTATGTCATACGGCTTTACTATCTAGATCCTAACACTCATACATACCAAGCTATTATGCACACATCTTATATAGCATGAACCTTATTAGTTTAGGGGGACTAGAAAAATAAGAGGCATCTTTTTGGTTGCATATCTTTGTACACTTACCCATAGAATGGGGTTCAAAATCTCAAGCCTTCTTAGGAAAAATATTTCTTAAGAAACTACTCATTGATAGAGAATGAGATGGGTTCTCCTATTGGAAATAATCTATTCCTAGAAATATTCTTAAAGGCTAAGTTACCTAGAGGGGAGGAGTGAATCAGTAACTTCTAAAAAAAATTAAAACTTTAATACAATTAACAATTAATCCAATATTGATCTAACTATATGCATGAGAAACTAAAAACTTGAAAGCATTCATAACACTTTGACAAAAAGACTTGGTGACCCAGAAACCTTCCAAATAGAAAGAAAAATTGGGGTGGGGATGATACCCACAAGATTTAGTATTGTAGTATAAATTTGGCCTATTAAGGGTTACATTGATCACTTCTAATGATCTGCCCTGTTAGGAGTAATAAGGACTACTAAGTCCACCTTGTTAGAAGATTTACAAACATATAATGAAGTATGCACTTGATAAAGAGATTTTCATAAGGCTATTAGGTCTTCCTTGTTAATGGATTTGACTGATCCACCTATTAGGATGAAATAGTAGCTGTTCTCTCATTTGCAACTTAGTTTGGTAAATTTGATTCCTTTCAGTGTATAACTTACCTTGTTCTAATAGATGAATCTTTGCTGCTCCTTATATTTTTGTATCCTTTTGTAATTTGCACTTTCTACTCTTCTTTGATGATCACATTGATAGTTCCATATATTCACACCTTCGATGTGATACAATACATTACATATATACCAATCCAATTATACAATTACAAAGTTAGCCACAATACAAGTTTACACAAATATTACAAAGTTAGCTCAAATGTAGACACTTGGGTTTTGAAGATGGACTCAGTGAGGTTCTGATACACAACATCCACTATCAATGCTCAACATCATCATTCACTTGGTAGATGTAGAAGCTCAGTCCATACTGATCACTTCCAAATAGTCTTGAACTTAGTCTGCACTAATGACTCAGTGAATATTATGAAACTCATCATATAAATTGAGTCTCTTGGTTTATATTGGATGGCTTGGTAAACACTATCACCTTGAGCTTGGTATAAACTAAGTCACTTAGTTAATACTGAGTAGCTTAGTTAACACTAGACTCGCATCACATTAATTACAAACTCGATAACTACTGCATGGCTTGGTTTGCACTGGTAAACTCAACATACACTGAGATCCTTAGTTTACACTACCGATCTTCACAATAGTTGTAATTATTTCATAAACATTGGAATTTTTCCAAAGGACTTAGTAGAAACTATAGAACTTGGTGACAACTAAAATGCTTGGTTAAAACTATTAACTATACAATAAGCTTGGTAGATACTTACAATTTGAATAAGTGTATGTCCCTAATAAAAAACTTGACTAATATGTCAACAATCTCCCCCTTTGGCATTAGTGACAAAAACACTTATTAGCCAAAACTAAATTCAAAAAGTTTCTAAATAACTTTATCCATCGCCATGTCATTCTTAGCTTGGTAGAGTATACTATTTTTGAGATTTTTCAAAATTGGTTTGTAAGATATATTTGTGTACATGGTAAGGCTTCTATATAGTATACCATACATCTAAATACATTCTTCTTTACATTATTTAAATATATCTTACATCTATCTCCCCATTTCTTTTTCAGCTTATGTACCAATTCTTACATTTTTCTCCCCCATAACTCATCATTTCCATATCTTCTCCTTCTATATCTTCTATGTCTTCTCTGTATCTTCTCCCCCTTTTGACAATAATGCCAAAACTTATTCTATATATTTACATATTAATACCAAAATAAGACAAAAATTCAAAATGTACCTTAAGTATGATAGCCAAGCTTTTGTCCCAATTGTCCTACAAGAACTTACATGTGTGTAGTGTAATCTACACTTCTACTGGCAACTAAATCATGTGGTTTGCTATGGAGAATTTTTTGTCATGGATAACAGTTTTGGAATGTAAAATATGCTTTTGTGTTGCATCCATGATGGGAAGAATCATGTTCTGAATATCTACTAGTGTAGATCTGATTCTAGCCTCTTTTCTAAGCAATTCTGCCTATAAATCTATCAATAGTTTAATCTTATTGAAATGAGCAGAGCTTGAATTGGGGTCAATCTGCAACTATTGAGCACTTGCCTTGAGATCTTAATTAATCTTAGACAATTTGTCCTTTATTTCCTTGGTAAAATTTGAAACATCTCATAGCTTACCAAAAAGTGATGATACATTTGTACATGAAATTTCTAGAGAACCCAAAATGGTAGAGAGTTCTACATGATAGATTACAATTTGTTGAGAAATGTGCTCCAACACCTTATTTTCAAACTTCTTCTATACCTTCTATAGTAACTTGTCCTGTCCATACATAACTTCATACTTCTTATCTACCTTCTATAGTAACTTTTCCTATCCATACATATCTTCATTGAACTTTTGGACTACCTCTACTAGCTAAAACAAAATTGGTTGAGATGAATCAACCTCTATACCTGTAGCCTCTACCAAAATATTCTTGGCATCCTCAATGATTTTTGAACTCTTTGTCCCTTTCCTCTCTTAGCCTCTATTACTTAGCTTTCTTTTGGAGAAGTTCAAAAAATGTTTGCATTTGATTTGGATTGAGTTTGGATATGTCCCAATTTAGGATTACTATATCCTCATCAAGGTCTATTTCCTCCTCCTTTTCTTTTCCATGATGCAAAAATTTTGTGCTCAATTGAGACTTGGTCTCAACTATCTTCACACTTATTTCTTTCTTACTAGGAATGGAAACAATAATAGACATAATAGGACTAGCCACAAAAACCAATATTGCACTTATTGTAGAAATATCTATAGAAGTACTCACAATAGCAAAAATTGATGTATCCAAAAAAGATATGTCCAAAATTGTTGCAGCCAACACGGTAGAAGAGGGAAGAGTCTGCAGCTCAGTAGATGAAGTGGAGGTCACTTCAATCAATGATGTACTAAGCTGAGTTAGTCCAAAGATTGATTGGATGTTTTTGTTATTAGTGGTAGTCACAACCAATCCTATTGAGGCTATCTCTATGCTAGATTTTGTTACTATTTTTCTTGGAGAGTGAGGGAGTGAGGAAATATGTCATGCCCAAATTATCTTGAACAAGACACAAACACACACATACAATAATAACATTTAATTTTATTTCTTGGAAACAATTTAAGAAATATTAAAAACAAAATATATATTCACAATATTGAAAATTTCTTTCAAATATTACAATCATAATTTGATCCTTACATCAATTTACAAATCACATGAAGATCTACTACTGATATTTTACATTACACAACTTTTACAAATGTGCATAAATGAATCATCTTCAAATCTTCAATAGAAAGTGAAAATATTCCAAGCTTTTCTTCAACACATCCATTTAGAAAACCTATACAAACAACCCTATATACCATGGAGAGCTCACCTCCTAGCCTAGGTCTCTAAGAGACTACTGACTGAGCTTGGAGAACCAAGACCAACCGAGTAACAATCAAGCACACACATATAAAATGACAATATATGATACAACATTTAACACCCTTTTGAGCTTACACAGTAGGTTAGTAGAGAATCAATAGAATGGATGAAGGTGTGCCTAAAACCCTGAGGAGAAGCCAATTATAGAAAACCAAATTTTCCTTCACAAGTCATACAAACTAAATACCAACTCTCACAAACTTTCTCCCCTTATCACCCCCAAAGTGCATAACAAAGTACTAGCACATGCAACCCATACTACATGCTTATCCCTCTTCCTTCCAAGGAAGAGACTCTACACTCAGAAGATAGGTCCAACTAATCCCTTCACCCTGAAGGCCACTTCTTCCCTCCCAAGGGTGAGTGATGTCCTTCCACACCCTTAACATTATACTCTCAAAATCAAATAAAATTAAGGCAATAGAAATTCATCCACACCCAACAATACAAAAAGGACAATGAACAACACATATATGCATCTATAGAAAAATTTACACATTTTATATTCAAAAAAATAATACAACACATAATTTCCAAAGCATGGCAAAAAATCCAACCTTTCTCCAAGCTATGGTAAATGACCCAATTTGAGAAGAGCCCTCTATCCTTCCTTCTTTCAAATCTCCAAAACCAAAATTCTCTAAAAGCTAGAGAGTGGGTGAATGCCCCCTCTATTTTTCCAAATTCGCTCTAAAAGAAAAACATTCCTAATTTTTCTCCATCATGAAAGAGAAAAAACACTTCAACTCAACCTAAGCTTCCCTATTTGGTTGGAATTATCAACTCACTAGAGATAAGGCGGGAATTTGGGTAAGTCTTCTTCCATTTTCGCAAAACTTAAGATATGGGATTTTAAGAGTGCTAGAAAAGAGATTTTAACTCCAGTAAAACCAAAATTAAAGCCCTACCATATAGTATTGACAAGTAGGTAACTTAATTTCACTAAAAGAACACTCTAAGACTCAAACAAAGCCCTCTAAAGTCACCCTAAACTTGAAATCCGAAATTTAATTTAATTAAAACCTTCATAAGATATTTTATACAAGGGGATGAAAACTTAAACATTTCTAACTAGTTAGGAATAAGGTTAGGTGTCTTTTGCCAATGACTCAACCTGACTTGCCACTAAACACATAACAACGCAAGTGTCAAGTGACACTATAAATATACATTTAACATTATGAGTGGCAAATAAATTTTCACAAAAAGGAATTTAATCTAAAACATCCATTCACATTGTGTTCACAACATAAAACACTTAACAATGAGGTTAAGATCTCTTAGATCTAATCTTGGAAATCTCAATTAATACAAAGCTATAGTCTTGATTCTCCATTTTATCATGGATATTTACTGCACACTCAAACCACACATTATTAGTCCAAGATAAATAAAATATATGCATATATAAATCTTCAATCAATTCTCTATTCATAATTGAATCAAAACATAAGGCATTCCTCAATTGAATAATAGTTTTCCATTTCTAACCATTGTGCATATATAGTACTACCATTATTGTGTTAGAGTAATTATTTGTTCTAACTTATTAATTAAATCACTTTGATTTAATTAATTAAGTTGTCTATTACTCTAGTTTGCTTAAGCTATCTTGTAGGTGCATATAATTAATATTTTATTAATTATATTGTGCAACCCTAGCTTTTTTAGGATTTAGTTTCCCTTTTCGGGTTTCGTGATTCCTTTATAAGGATTCACCTCTTTGTATTTTGATTATTCACTTATTGGATTATATGAGATATTGCTCTTTGCATGTCCATAAGATGGATCTAGCTTTTTGGCCTGCATAATTTTTTTCTTGCTTCTGTTCTTTGCTTCATCCATGTGATAGGGTTATGCATGCAGGTGTTTTTGGGAGATTAGTTTTTCACCTAATCTAACATGGTATCAGAGCAAGCTTGCTACTCGTTGTTCATGGTTTGTTGAAGCATTTTAGAAGCTGCATTTTTCAAGGGTTTCAAAAGCTTTTTATGTGGATTTAGGGGGGGACCTTTTTTCTGGTCACTTTGGGCTCAAACGGACATCACCGTTGCGCTCAGAACACCCAAAAACCCTAGAATCCATATAAAATTTGTCCATTTTGGACACCGTTGGTCTGGGACACAAAATTTTTTGCTATACAGGGCCGTATGGCCTCTACATGCATTACGAGGCATCAAAAATCCAAAAAAATTGCAAAAAATTTGATCTTGCAGCTATTTTAAGCCACTGCGATTAAGAAACTACAGCGGAGCCGCTAGCAGTCACCGCTAGCGGTCTGCCAGCGGCCCGCAGCAGCTCTGCCAGCGGTTCCCCCCACGGCCCCGCTCGTGGAAGCCTCCACCCTCCCACCACCTGGTCACCGCTCCGCCAACGGTGCGGTGGTGGTGGAGGTTTTTTATTTTTTAATTATTTTTTTTATTAAAAAAAAATATTTTTTTTTGCGTTTTCAGGGAGCCTAGAGGTTTTTCTTCCGTAACTTGAGAATACGGATGTATTTTTTCAATCTGAAAAATGCGTCAAAAAGCTGGTTCTGAGACAAAGATGTTGGTATAGGTGTTTCTTGGTTTTGATGTAGTTTGATTGCCTATTTTGGCAGTCAAATTCAGATGTTTTATTTTACACTCCAGGAGGCATATCTTGAGCTTGCGATCTCCGATTTTGGACTTCTTTATATCACTGGAAAGCTCTTTCTATGCTCTTTCTAGTGATGCTAGTTTTTGTTCTAGAATTTATTCCAAAAACATCCTATTCAATCTTTTGTGTTTTAGCATTCTGGTGGATATCCTGTTTGTTTCAAGTTCGAAGATCGATTTTGTTGCTTTAGTTGCTTCGTTTTGGGCTTTACCTTCTATTGTTTCAGCCTTATGTTTTTTCTAATCATTTTTTATATTCATTGTAAGCATCTTTATGCAACACACTAAGATAAAGTGCCATTCTTGCATTTCGGGATCCTTTTCATCATTGTGATTCATTGTACTCGCACTATTTTATAAAGTGTCATGGGGGGGGATAGTTGTTTGCTGCTTATAGGCCATCTTTCTCTATTTTCTCATGTAGTGTCGATGACATGTGCCTTTATTGGTGTTTGTACCTCACTCTCGATGTGTTTGGCTCCTGTGTTGTAGGAGATTTTAGGCCCATCTTTTTAGTTGCTTGTCACCTCACCTACCTTAAGGGGAGGTTATATTGTTGTTCTATGCTTCTTTGGTTGATGGTTCGTGCCTTCTATTTCCATGGAGGTTCCTTTGGTTGATGGTTCATGCCTTCTATTTTCATGGAGGTTCTACAGATCAGCATTTTGACAGAGTTTTGCGGTTCTTCATGCTTCAATGATTCTCTTCTGATCTCTTTGTTTTTTTTTTTTTGCAATTTGGTTGCCTGTTTTGGCATTCAAAGCCGGATGTTTTGTTTTGCACTCTGGGAGGCGTATCTTGAGCTTTTGATCTTTGATTTTGGACTTCTTTATATCACTGGAAAGCTCTTTCTGTGCTCTTTCCAGTGATGCTGTTCGTTGTTCTAGATTTTGTTCCAAGCACATCCTATTCAATCTTTTGCATTTTAGCATTTTGGTGGATATCATGTTTGTTTCAGGTCTGAAGATCAATTTTGTTGCTTCAGTTGCTTCATTTTGGGCTTTACCTTCTATTTTTTCAGCCTTATGTTTTTTTTTTATCATTTTTGATATTCATTGTAAGAATCTTTATGCAACGCACTGAGATAAAGTGCCACTCTTGCGTTTCGGGATCCTTTTCATCATTGTGATTCGTTGTACTTGCACTATTTTATAAAGTGCCATGGGGGGGATAGTTTTTTGCTGCTTATAGACCCTCTTTCTCTATTTTCTCATGCAGTGTCGATGACACGTGCCTTTATTGGTGTTTGTACCTCACTCTCGATGTGTTTGGCTCCTGTGTTGTAGGAGATTTTAGGCCCATCTTTTCAGCTGCTTGTCACCTCACCTGCCTTAAGGGGAGGTTATATTGTTATTCTATGCTTCTTTGGTTGATGGTTCATGCCTTCTATTTCCATGGAGGTTCCTTTGGTTGATGGTTCATGCCTTCTATTTCCATGGAGGTTCTACAGATCAGCATTTTGATAGAGTTTTGCGGTTCTTCATGCTTCAATGATTCTCTTCTGATCTCTTTGTTCCTTCTTTTGAAACATTATTTGCTATCTCTATTTGGAGTAGGGTTTTTCCCATGTGGTTTTCTCTATTTCTCCTCTTTATAGAGATTTTGTTGTGATTGGGTACCTGATCAGGCCTTGTTGCCGGGACCCAATTCTCTTTCATAGTTGTGCTAGGTTAGCTTACCTCCTGAGCTTCACTTAAGGGGGGGTGTTAGAGTAATTATTTGTTCTAACTTATTAATTAAATCACTTTTATTTAATTAATTAAGTTTCCTATTACTCTAGTTTGCTTAAGCTATCTTGTAGGTGCATATAATTAATATTTTATTAATTATATTTTGCAACCCTATCTTTTTTAGGATTTAGTTTCCCTTTTCGGGTTTCATGATTCCTTTATAAGGATTCACCTCTTTGTATTTTGATTATTCACTTATTGGATTATATGAGATATTTCTCTTTGCATGTCCATAAGATGGATCTGGCTTTTTGGCCTCCATAATTTTTTCTTGCTTCTGTTCTTTGCTTCATCCATGTGACAGGGTTATGCATGCAGGTGTTCTTGGGAGATTAGTTTTTCACCTAATCTAACATATTGAACTAACCATGACATGAATCTTTTGTACATTTCATAATTTTCATACATATATATAATCCATCTAACATTTATATTCAAATATAACTTCCTACTCATTAATAAAATAACCAACCAATTACATGAACATAACTAATCATCAAGCATCATAAATAACTTCTAACATCATAAATGATTACCATAAAATAAAGTGTCCGATAGTATCCAATAGCCTGAGTAACAGTCCAAAATAGTCCAACATATAAAAAAGTCTCAAAATATAAAGCATTTGCAATGCAAATAATTAAAGTATCTAAAATGAAAATAAACTACTATGGTATGTTATGATAAGGTATGTAAAATGCAAATGAACTGCTATGATATGCTATGATGGGCTAGGGTGAGGCCTCACACAATAACTATTGTAGCTATCTTAACAAGGCCAATTTCTTCATCATCCTACTTTTCTTCCTCTGTAGTCTCTTGCTCATGTTCCTCTTCATCATCAATGTTATCAAAATGTGTCATTTCTTCAACATTTTCCTCTTCATCTTTCTCCTCTTTATCATCATCATCATCATCATCATCTCTCACTTCCACTAGAAAATCACTTGGTTTATGAAGAAGATAGATATTCTTCTATGTATTAGTTTCATTCCTTACTACATACTTAATATCTTTTATCAAAATTGGACAAGTCAAATTTTAGAGTTAATTTCTCCTCATTTTTCTTTAGATATTCCTTAATCTCCTTGTCTGTTAAGCTTGGTATAAGCTACCTTAGGGTTTTCCCATTGATGTCTTTTATAGTTTGCATGGAAAATTCCCATCTTGGCTTTAATCTTATCCATCAAAACATTAGGAAGCTAAGAGGTAAGCTGGTATGGTGAGTATTTCCACTTACCCATTTTGTCCATCATGAAGTCTTCAATCTACTTTTGTTCTTCCTCAATTCTAATTTCATACTTTGATGGTTTGAAATTTGTTATACCTACTCCTTCCTATAGTTATTTTAGCCTATCTTGGAAGGTGGGTGGAGGTTTTATGAATATTATATCTCGTCCTTCCATGTCAGCTTTCTTCTTTGAGGAATAGTAGTGGATGGCTTGGCAGGATTGGTAATGATTACCTTACCCTTCTTCTTCAGTGGTTCCTCTTCCTCTAATTCTTCCTTATCCTCTGCTTCTTCATCCTCACCTTTTCCCTTGGTCAACAAAAGTGTAGAACTAGTTTTTAACTTAGCAATTCTTTTCTTGCCTTTGTTTACTGCATGAGGGAGCTTGATTTCCAATTTTATCTTAGATTTGGCTTCATCATATGTACCAAAATATGTAGCCTTGGGATCAACTAGTTCATTTACAAGTGCCTCAATGATATCCTTTGTTTCATCTCTATTAACCTCATATCCAAGAGGTTTCACCCATGAAATTCTAGGCTTGACTTCCTGAATGTATACCTTATCACTATCTACCATGAAACATACATCATCCTTGTAATCTTCAACTAATTTTCTTGGAATTCTAAATCTATTATTCATTTTCTCTTTAAATGCATCAAAATAGTTTTCCATGATACTATTATAGTTTTCTCCCATCTCAGCAATATATTCATTAATTTGGTAGAAACTTGGCACATCTTTTCTCCATACAACTGAACCTTTTGAAGGGAAGAATTTTTTAACATAAAAGAATAAAAAAGTCAGTAGAGAGCCAAACTTACATGAATTCTTTGATGTCCTAATGCTCTCCATATTTTTTTTGAATTATTTCAATAGTAGCATGGCAAGGTCAAGAGAAAGATTATTCTTCACTAGGATGTATGCAAGGTCAACTACTTCACACAGTACACTATTCAACTGGCTAGAGCTATAGCTCTTGTATGCAATGATATGTATGAAAAAATTTAATTCCATATCAGTGAAACTACTTATCTTCATGCCTCTACCATCCCATTCTACTGGGTTTTTCTTTTCTAGTTCATCCCAACCTAGGGTTTTGGTCATTTTAGTCTTAGCCAACATTGGGAGACCAGTAATTCTATGAATCATCTTCTTCATGATTAAAACTAGTTTCTCCAACCATAATTGTCCATTATGCACCTAAATGAGAATAAACATAATCCATTTTACTTGAAATTCATAGGGCACATCAGGAATATGAGTTAACTCTTTAGTCTCCAAGTGTTGATGTTCGAGTTTCATAATACCATTTACAAACTGTTCTAGGGCCTCATCCATTTCCTAAGTACAAATATCTTGAATCATGCATTTTAAATGAGAACAAATATTGTTCATCAACAATACCTTTGGAGGGATTTGTTACTATGCTCCACTCAGATCTAGGGTTTTAGAGATGGTAGGAGTGAGCTTGAAGTCTAGAGCTTTCCATTAGCCATGAACTAGTATGTCTCAACCTCACTTTGCCTTGTTGCTTTTGGATGCAATCTTCACTCAGTACGCTTTGAGAGAATTTAAAATCTTTTAGAAAAAATTCACTCAAATTTCTTGGATGCTCTTGAAGATCACACTACACAATAGCTCTTAAAATTTCATGGTGAAAATGACATTGATTTTATTCCTTTTATCAATTTTTTCCATAAATGCTTGGTACAAATGGTAGATCAAAGTGATAGACTATCATCCACTTCCTTGCATTGATTACTTGGTAGAGTCTTCCATCATTTGGTAACCATATGAAATTTAGTTACTCCTGACCTCGCTCAATAGAATCTACGACCCAACCTTACTCTGTAATGAAAGTGACTCAATAGTAATTGGTACCCTTTCAATCAGTGATCCCTTTGTATCTAGAATACAGATATGAATCTTTTTCTTTTCAACTAGAACTTGTCTGGATGTCTTCTTTGGTAACCTAGTCCTAGTTCTCCTTTCAGAGCTCAAGTAGAAATTATGGAGCCACCCAATTCTTGAGTGATTTGTTCATCATTGTTTGGACTTGCATTCTTGGTAGACTTTGTAACCCATTGATGTCTCATCTATTTTGGATGTTATCATCCTTTGCCTTTTTTTCATCTTCAATTCTATCAATATTCATGTAGTTCTTTGCAAGATGACCAAGTTCAATACAAATGAAACATCTTTTAGTAGTATCTCTTTTCCTCAAATGATGCTTTACACAATTCATTCCAATGTGTCCAAATTCTCCACAGTAATGACATCTACACCAGGTGTTGTAGTCCCAACCAAATATGGATTTTACAATTTTTTCTATTGGATTCAATATCTTGGTTTTGGATTTTGATGATTTGTGCCCATGCTTCTTACATTTGTGACATTTGCTTCAAATCTTGGTTTCTCTTTACATTCATTTTCTCTATGACCATGTTGCTTGCAATTGCAACATTTTCCATTGAATTTTTATTTTCCATTGCTCCAACATTTGTTTGAAGTATGACCTATCTCACCACAATGATTGCAAGTATTTTTTTGATCCTTTTGAGCTCCTTTCTTGGATGATTCTCCTTCTTATGTATATTCAATTCCTACTTTTCCCTTTTGTCTATAGAGATTTTTTTCATTCAACTAACTCATCTCTACTTGGAATTTCATCATTCTTTCATTGATTTTCCTTTTAGAGTTTAGGTCATTCCACAATATTTAATTTTCAAATCTTAGGCTCATGATTTCTTCATTTTCATTAGACAGATGATCAATGAAGTTTTCTTACTAAAGGGATAGGTGTTAGATTTCATTGTTCTTTCCTTCTATGTATTCTCTTATCTTGTTTTACTCTTCCATAACTTCACATAATCTTACTAACTAAATTTCTTGCTCTCTTATTAGTTTCCTTACTTCTTCTTGTAGTGAACCATTATTTTCTAGGATTTTTTTAATTTCTTCATTTGCTTCATCTGGATTGCTTGAATGAAGGTCTTCAATGTAGAGATGATCATTCATTTGAATTGCAAGATCTTTTCTTTTTTTAAGGATTGAGATAGTTGGTCCTTTGCTTTCTTGAGTTGGGCAATAGCCATTTCAAAATCTAGCTTCTTATTGTCAATAGTCTTGTCAAGTCTGAATATCTCCATGGCCTTTGATCTTTGCTCAAGCTGTTAAACTTTCTCCTGAGAACCACAATGCTCTGATACCAATTGTTAGAAATAATCTATTGCTAGAAATATTCTTAAAGGCTAAATTACCAAGAGGGGAGGGGTTAATTAGTAACTTCTAAAACTTTTTAAAATTTAATCCAATTAATAATTAATTCAATATTGATCTAACTATATGAATGAGAAACTAAAAACATGCAAGCATTCATAACACTTTGAGACAAAAATTTGGTGACCCAGAAACCTTCCAAATAGAAAGTTAAACTAGGGTGGGGATGATACCCTCAAGCTTTAGTACTGTAGTATAAATTTTTCCTATTAAGGCTCACATTGATCACTTCTAATGATCTACCCTATTAGGAGAAACAAGGACTACTAGGTCCACCTTGTTAAAGGATTTACAAACACACAATGAAGTATACACTTAGTAAAGAGATTTGCATAAGTCTGTTAGGTCTTCCTTGTTAAAGGACTTGACTAATCCATCTATTAGGATGAAATAGTAGTTGATCTTTGATCTGCAACTTGGTTTGCTAAATGAGATTCCTCTAAGTGTATAAATCACCTTGTTGTAATAGATGAATCGTTGTTGCTCCTTATACTATTGTAGCCTTTTGTAATTTGCACCTTCTACTCTTCTCTGATGATCACATTAATAGATCCATAGATTCACACCTTATATGCAATACAATACATTACATATATACCAATCCAATTAAACAATTAAAAAGTTGGTTGCAATACAAGTTTACAAAAATATTACAAAATCAGCTCAAATATAGACACTCGGGTTCTGAAGTTTGATTCAGTGAGGTTCTAATACATGGCATCCACTATCAATGCTCAAAATTGTCATGCACTCAGTAGATATAGAAGTTCAGTCCATACTAATCACTTCCAAGTACTCTTGAACTCGGTCTGCACTGATGACTCTGTGAATAATATGAAACTTGTCATATAAATTGAGTCACTTGGTTAATACTGAGTAGCTTGATTAACACTAGACTCGCATCACATTAACTATGAACTCAGTAACCACTACATAGCTTGGTTTTCATTGGTAAATTTGGTATACACTGAGATGCTCTATTTGCACTGCTAATCTTCACAATAGTTGTAACTACTCGGTAAACACTAGAATTTGTCCAAAGGACTTGGTAGCAACTATAGAACTTGATGACAACTAAAATTCTTGGTTAACATTGTTAATTGTACAATAAGCTTGATAGATGCTTACAATCTGAATAAGTGTATGTCACTAATAAAAAACTTGACTAATATGTCAACATCTCCATCCATGGAGCATACTTGGAAGGTACTGGCTCCAAGGATCATAATGATTTAGTAAGGTCTTAACCAATGTTGATCAAACTTACATTTTTCACATTCTTTGCCTCATAGAGGAAGACATATGAGATCTTTAAGGACTTGAATTGAGCCTTCTTTTGAAACTAGTATTTGAAAATAGTTGATACTTGGAAAAGTATTGCAAGGCATTTTCCCTCATCTCGTTGATTTTGTTTAAGGATGTGGACCTCCAAATTATATTATTGAATGCCCAACTCTTTCATGAAACACATGAAATAGATTTGAAGGTTCATTGAGAAAATTGAGTTCTTCCAATACACTATTTAGTAAGGTGTGGTCCTTATAGATTCTTTGACATGGGTGTGATATGACCACAAGGCATATTTTAACTTCATGTACAAATCTTGCAGGATATTTTCCAATAATTACTTAATTATTTCTAATTGGTTATTTTTCAAAGATTTAACCACTTTTTTTTTTATATAAAAGAAGCCAAAACAAGGGGGTTGACCCTTTACAACATGGAAAAACTACAAGCAAACAACCAAACAGACGCCTTAATGATTTACATCAAAAATAGAAGTAACATCATAATAATAAATAAAAGTACTAAAGTTCATGCACTTAACACTAATAGAGTTTAGTATATTAACAAAAGGTATGTGGGTGGTCAACGCATCATACCACCCACAACCCATACCCAAGTTTAACGAAAAAGGAAAAACCATCAAAATAGGATAGAAAGAAATAACCAGCAAACAACCCAAAAAAAAAAACTAGGCACATGAACAAAGGACCATCAGGGGGAAGGCCACTAATTGGAAACCTTCCTCTTGCCTTTTCTAGCCAAAAGAACTTTGGCCTAGTCCTCTACAAGGAAATTATAGAGTAGCTTCAAATCTTCATTCCTAAGGCCATCTTCCTCCTTCTCATAAGCTAGAAGTTAGAGGGTGGTTGTAGTCACATGGATCACATTCAAAGTAAATGTGGAGAAGAAGATAAAGCCCTCCTCTAGTGTATTACACCAATCCTTCAATTCCTAGAACTCTTTAAGAGTAACAATGACCTCCTCCATCTTACTTAAATTTATTGCCTTGTTGCAATTCACTATTGAATTCCTCTTATCCTACACATCTAGAGTGTTAGTTGGAGCCCTTAATATTTCCATACCATCACTCCTTATGGGGCAAGAAATAGTGTTAGGGGAAGCTTTATAAGATTTGGGGTCTTCCTGGTTAGTAGTAGATAACAAGGTGAAAGTGGCAAAAATCAGAGTGGGGTCTTGGGATGGATCCTTGGTAGGGTTCTCTATCTCAAAATCCTAGGTGCCATTAATAGTTTCATCCCACTTCTCTTCTTATATTTTATCAGTATCATCCTTCAAATTCTCCTTACCATCTCCTAAAATCTTAGCACTCTCCTCTAAATTAGTATCTTCCTCCTCATCCTCCTATAAGTGTCTAGTGATTTGTTTGAATCTACCCTTGGTCTTGGCAAGCCTACTCAATATTATTCTGTTCCTATGGATCTCTTTATATGAATCCCAAATCTCCAACTCCACTCTCTTTTTTGTTTTAATTTTCTTATTGGAAACTATCTCTAGAACCTCGAGTTTGTTCTTCCTTCTCTTGACCAAGGTTTGGTTGGGTGAGGGTTGTGCTAGAGTAGGGACATAACTACCACCCACAAACTCTAGATGTGAGGTGTCAATAGTGGGGAGGAAATTATTAATGGAAAACACTCTAGAAGGGAATAAGTCTAGGTGGAATTGGAATAAATGAAACATGAGACCTTGACACAAAATAGTAAAGTTAACCCTTATTCTTTTTTCCCCCTAACATCCATAACCATCTCTTCTAGGGAGTGCATCAGAAAAAAAGGAATGCAAACTAACTCCCTATTATGAAAGTGATTAAGAAAAAGGAAATGGTAGAAATAGTACACACCATGTCTACCTTCTAGGGTGAGATACTTCATTATGACCAAGAACACATTGTTTAAGGGCCTTGGTAACTTATCCCTCCAAAAATTGCCATGATATTAGTTTGGGGCTTTGTTTCCTTTGAAAAAACTAGGCAGGCTAGCTTCACCTATCACCTTCTTGGTCTTCTGCCACTTCCTGCCAAATATATCAAGCTCATTCACCATAGCTATGGTCTCCTTGTTCACCTAGAAAGTGATACCATTGATAGTGACCCTCATATCTTTCTACCTACTAATTAATTGTTAAGAACAATTCTCGCCATAACCAGCTATGGCCTGCATATAAGGAAAAAAATCCACCTTCCATCAACATTATCTAGGTTGCCTTCCTCTTGGAGAAATCCTCCATATTTGTGGGCTCTAGTCTATTAAGGTCCCCACCCATGGAATCCTGCTCCTCAACAATATCACTTTCAAAAAGCTCAGTAATTTTCATTTACAAGAAAAATGCCACTAAATTTTTTGTAGAGCCAGGGCTAAAACTAATGTGTCAGGTAGTTAAAGTAGCTTCTTACTTATACTTCATAGGGATGCAATATCTACAATTTTTAGGCAATATTAAAATATTAGTATGAGAAGTGAAAAGGATCTGAGCATAATCCCTTGATGATTTGACACTAATAATAATGATAAAAAAAATTGTAATTAGCCAATACCACAAATAAATGATGGCTTTTTTTTAAAATCCAAGGTTATCAATGGATTTCCTTTTTATGTGCCAGTACATGATGAAATCTACATAATTGATCCTCACAAAATGTACTATCAGATTTAATGCAGTCTTAACCATCATAGTAATAAAACTAGAAAGGCCACAAAAATTACTAGTTCTCCAAATTTTGATATTCATTAAACATAGTTTGGAGGGGTTCTTTCCCTGCAAATGAGGTAATTAATATAGTTTGGTATCATTTCACTACTCATCTAGCTTTTTAGGCTACCTGAATCAAATCTCAAACCTTCCATAGTGTCTGCCACTATATTGCCTTCCCTGTATGTGTATTGTAACTCATAGTGATCAAGGGCCATCAAGAATTGCCAAGTATCCCCCAATATGCTATGTATAGCCCAACCTGATTGTGCTTGCACTTGTACAAAGTCAATGATGAGTTTAGAATCACCTTCTATGCTTAACTTCCTAAACCTCATCTCTATAGAAAATTTTAGACCACAAAGTAAGGCAGTGACCTCAACCACACTATTGGTTCCCTATCCCAAATTTCTCAAGCAGGCTAATAACACTTCTCCCCTAGCATTTCACACCACACCTAGCTTCTGCCAAACTATCTCTTGATGCAACATCAAAGTTGATCTTGATAGCAGACATGGTCAGAGGGATCCAACTAGTTCTTTTTCTTGCTAAAATTTTTGAGTTGTCAAAGTGTTGGAAGTTTGGGAGAATGTTTCAATTTATAGCAATCTCCACATCCTTCATGTTTAGAGGTTCCTTTGGTGCTCTAAACTTAGCCACCCTAATATTATCCTTAATGAGCTTCCTCAATATCTCACCCACAACCTCCCCTGCTTTCTTCCTCCCTAAAAATCCTATTATTCCTCTCCTTCTAGAATTTTGAGTCTAGGGTGGTAGAAGGGGCAATTCTAGTTCTCCAAAAATTGTTCCATTCCTTTGTTCATGACCCAAACCAATGAGAATTTATTCTAAATGTAGGACCATATCTTTGAAGTATAGGGGCATTCAACAAAGAGGTGCACAATGCTTTCCTCTTCCTTCTTGTAGAGATAGCATCTGTTAGTAATCAGTATGCCTCTCCTCATTAGGTTTTCAATAGTTAAGATCTTGTCATTCATGATCGTCCACTAGAAGAAGTTAACTTTCAGTAGAAAATAACTATTCTATATCTTTCTCTTGCTGATGGGAGTCTAATCCTTATCAAATATAAGGAGGTAGGAAGATTTAATTGAGAACTAATCATTAGTCCTCTTATCCCAAACCACCTTATTGGGCTAACCATGCAAGGGAAGTTTGTGGTAACTAAACATTTCCTCCAACTCTTTAACTAGAGGGTCATCCCTGTTAGGAATATTAGTAGTGGATAAATGCTTCCATTTCCTTTGGGCATCGATATAGTTAGCCACCTTCTCCCCAACCCTTCTTTTTAAAGGTTCCTAAAGACCATTGAACTTGTTGTAGATTAGTGGGTTCCCCCCAGCTAGTTGTCCTCCCATAATCTTATTTTTTTACCATTTCCCACCAACCATCTCACCCCTTTCCTCAGAAGGCACTAGTAGATTTGCACTTGATTTTCTACCAAATTTTTTTATCAAAGCTATAATTCCTTCTTCTTTTTTCTTTTCATTCCCGTGTTGGTCAAAAATAAAAATTGTGTGGTCGATTTGGTCAAAATTTTGACCAACCTATGTATTCTTAAGTTGAATATAGACCAACTCAATGTTATAACAAAAATAAATAAAAGTTTAATTCATTCATGGGTTAAAAAGAAAAAATTTCATTCATCACGGGTAATGCATTTCCTCACACACCGATTTATGCTGACTGATAGGATTCCTTGAGCTTTGCCACTGGCAAGGGCTTGCCAAAGACTTGCTTACTGCATGAGTGAGCACCTAGGTGAAGTGTAAGTTGGTTTGTAGCCAGGTAGCAAGCCACAATTCATTGCTTTCTATTTTGTTTGATTGAGTCATGCATCACAATGCCCTTTCTGATAATGCTTGCATTGTTGGCTACAAATGACACAAAAAGCAGACAATGACAGATTGGAGAAGAGGTCTAAATTTATGAAATTGCTCGGCTTGTGCCAAATTGGTATTTCTCCATTCTCCTTTTACTAGGGTTTCAACTTATGTGTAGTTGCCTACATTTTCAGACACTCTCCAAATGTAGTTGTTTTGGGAATTACCATATATTCTAATACAACTCATTTATAAAATGCTTGTTTAAGCCATGAATACGGGATGAATTTATTGTATCCTAAGAATTTGATTTGTAATGGCTATATGGCACCTCAAATTTTCTTGTGGCTCATCAAAAAATATTTTTCCAAGGAAACATTTTGGTAGAATAAGTGATAGGAAAAAGCTATGATTAAAAATGCATTTGCACATCTAATTTACTCTAACCAAAAACATTTTTAAGTAGAAAAAAAGGATGAAGGATCAAGAACCTCTTCATGAGCCAAAAAGGTCTCTATTCAAATCAGTATGCATATTCGTGCTCATTTCTTCACTAGTCTATAAATGATTTTTAATTTTTAATCTCCAAGATAACCATGAACTAAATGAAATCACCAACATCCAAATCCTTTAGGTTAATTTATGTGTGTGGAATCCTTCATGCTCAATTGAAGTGTGTGGTTTCCCTTATAGATCTATCTCTCTATATTAAAAGGAGAGAAAGTTGTTTGTATTAGATATCCATATCACAAAACTACCATATTTTTCTTAGTGTATATAGTCCCTTTTGGATAGTTCTGCCTCATTTCGAGGCAACTATACTCAAATGTTAATTTATTTCTTGGATCGATTTTGTGACAGTTTTTAGTATCAATGTTTTGGATCATCCTACATGATCTATCAATGTTACTCTCCCATATGCTGATGATGGATCATTTAGTATGATGCAAAACGTTGATGCTAAAAATTGTCACATAATTTATCCCAAAAACAAAACAGCATTTAACATGGATTATGAAGATCTGGTAGACTTACCTATTTTTAAGTCATTTAAATTATTCATGATACATTCTTGGACATTTATTATCATGGAATCTGCTTCTACATAAACAAGATAGGAAAACATGGATTCATGCCAAGTAGATCTTAATGCTAAATCTTATAGTTTAAATCTCATTGTGATGATAAAATAGAAAATGTCAGTGTACTTCAATCATGAACTTTACATTGGTTAGCATGGAGAATAAACAGAAAGCAAGCACAAATTAGTAATATATGCATACATTTGATTTGTATATTTAGCAAATAAGAAAAGAACATAGATTAAATATGAGGGGTTCCAAGCAGGCTAGTTAATACCAGTCTCTTTCTAATTTATTCCTTTGATACAAAACTTTAGGAATACTCAAAAAATTATTCATTCCTAGTATCCAATTAAACATCTTCACATTAGTTCAAAAACCATAGGTCTAAAACTGAATACATGCATTCTAAAGAAGTTATAAAAAAAATCAGATAGAACTCAACATATCTTAGGAAATTAAAATATACATCAATCTGGTATATTTGAGATAGGATTGAAGCATTTCAAAAACATTTGTAATTGCTCCTCTAAAACCTCACACTTGGTAATGGCATCTTTGCATTGTATGCACTCCTCCTAAAGCTCTAGCTCCAAAGCATCCACTTTTTCAGACAACCCTTTCATCTCAGTTTCTATTGCCTTGAATTGAGATTTAATATCTAATTTATGTGAAATCATGGCTACTAGTTCATTCTCTAATAACTGCTTTGATTCCTTAGCAGATTCAAGCTGCATTTGCAAGTTTGCTAGCATTTGTTATGATTTAGTAAGTTGACTTTCTGTGTGTTCAAGTTTCTCTTTAGTTGCAGCTAGGACTACCTTTTAGATTAGCATTGTCACTCTTCAAATGCGTAAGTTTTTCCTCCAACTCTATAACTTGATGTTGGGTGTGATCAAGCTTCTCTTTTGTTACAGTGAAGACTCCTTCCAGATTAGCATCCTTACTCATGAGACATATGAGCTCCTCTTTTAACTCAATAATCTGATACTGTGTGTCCAAGATCCTCTTTGGTTGCAGCCAAGACTATTTCTAGATTTGCATTTTCACTCTTGAAGCACATAAGCTCCTCTTCTAACTCTCCAATTCTACTTACCTGGGCCTTCAACTCAAATTCCAAAGATTTTTTTTCTACTTGAATGTTGTTAAGCTTCCTAATTATGTATAAATTGCCACCAGCTAGTTGAAAGCATAGGCTATTAGCCTTTTTTTCTCCTGAAAGATCTTGAAAAATTTCTTGTCTTGTGAAATTATCTGTACTAATCAAATTATGAAGAAAACTAGATTGCATTAGGTTGGGCAATTGGTTGCCAAAATCTGTGGCTTCATTTTGGAAGATTTCACTGAAACCAAGAGTAAAAATTTTCCTAAATTGAGATAACAAAGATATCAATTCAATAATTAACTCTGTAATGTTTTCTTTGCACTACAAAAAGTAATCCACTAACTGAGAAAACTCCTGAATTCTAAAAAGTAGTTTATCAATATCTGATGATTTAAGTTTTTGAGTCTTTTCAGGGTCTTGGGCTTTACATTGTAAGAAATTAATGACGCTAACAATAGCAGTTGCAAACTCTACATTAATAGAACTAATTATAATCCCAGTATCAGAATGAGAAGTGAAATTAAGCTTTCATAGAAGACAAGATATGTGTCTAAGAATCTCTAGTACTTTCAGCATCTATTACCATGGCATATTTGACCTCATCTAGTATTTTGTGTAGGTCTAAACCCTCAACATCAATAGCAAGGATCATATCATGCTTTTATTTAAGACTAACTAGGGAAAATTCATTCCAAGTTTTTCTAGATTGCAGAATAATTAGATTTTCTTGTAAATGGTTCATTTTTTTAAACAACTCAGAGCATTCCTGATTGACAATTTGAAGCTTTGATTCTTTTTGGGCAAGAGCTTCTTATAAGAAAGCTCTATCTTCTTGATTAGATGAAATATCAAAACTTCCTAAAACATTCTTGTCAATTATTTCATCTAAATTTCCTACTTCTACCTGATCCAATCCAATTGAATTCATGGAAGCCAATCTCTCCATCTCAAGGAAATCATCCATCAAACCTACCTTGGACACATCACTAAGCTTCTTAGCTTTGCCAATGACCTTTTCTATTTTGATATGATCCAGCTCTGTAATTAGTGCTGAAGCCCATGACTCTACACTAGGGTCACCATCATTCCTATCCTCAGAAATGGAAGACAAGCTTGGTGGATTGTTTGTGCTTTCATTTCTTGATCCTTCCAAATGCAACTCAAGTGCAGGTTTTCCTTGCCTTTGCCTCAAAGATTCCAACTATTGTTTAACAGTGGAGAGTTTGGCAGTTGTTCTAGTACACATGACTCTAGAAGCCTTAAGCTCGCCATTTTTCTTTAAGAGAGCATCTTTTAGCATCTTGTTCTCTTCTCCTCTTGCTGAAACTTTCCCTGTATGGTATTCAGTTGCTTTCTAAGAATGTTCTTCGTGTCTATCATTTAATGTATCTAGTAAAGAACAAAGTGAACCAACACCCTTACTAAGTAACTTCCTCAATTTGATATCCCTAGACTCCCTTTCAGCAGTATCTACTTCAAGTTTCATTTGAGCTAGTGTAGTAGGCCATGGTAATCATTTTTTAAGTAGACCTCTTAGCCTTTGACACTCAACCTCTAACTTGGTAACTTTCTTAACTATTTCTATTTGTTGCTTGCTAGTAGCTTAGGTAGATTTCTTACTAATATCCATTTCTTCAATTATTATAACCAGGTCTTTGTTAAGTGCATGAAGTTTATAGTTGAGGCCAACATTCTCACTTTCTAACATCTAAAGTTTAGTTTGAAGAACTTTAGCCTCAGACTCAACTTAGTTTATGGCTTCTTGCAAATTAGATAATGCTTTTGAATTTTCTTGAAGAGATGTGGATGTTGCATTACTTCTTGCTTTTGCCTCAATTAGTAGCTGCTCTAGTTCTACTATTCTAGAATCAAGCTCACATTTTGATTTGTCCCATTCTCTAGTCTTTTTCACCATAGCCTCATGAAAATTCTATTCTTGTTCCTCTCTTGAACTCCTAAGCTCCCGTGAAATTACCTAATTGAGTGTCTATATTTTTTTAAATCAAATCATATTTGAGAGTTCATGATGAAGAAACTCTAAAATTAGTGATCAATATTTTGATTCTATCACAACTTTTTGTTTAGCATGTTTAACAAGAGAAAATCCAAACATTATTGCATTAGGAGAGAAAGTATTTGATTTTTTAAAAGTTTGTTTACACTGTATTTATTAATCAGAGAAAATATGGGAATTTCCTCTGTATAGATTCATTAGTACTAATTTAGAGGATTTCACAACTAAAGTCTGCCCCAAGAAATTCTCAAGTGCCATAGTCAAGCTTTGAGACTATCAAAAGAGGTAAAGGGAAACCTAAACAAAAATCTTCTAATTGTGGGAAAGATTAGTCCAGCATGGTGGATTGTTATGGAAAGGATAACCTCAAAGTGTTGAAGGAAAATTCATTGGGACCAAAGTTAAGGCGTGAGCATTTGTCTCCTGTAAGATCTTTCCCAAGTAAGAAAACCTATTAATTGTGTCTTTGTCTCCACCACAAGAAAATCTGAACTCCAAAACCCATTAAACATAAGAGGCCCAGACTTACATTAAATGAGACTGCCACTTTATGTTTCCTAGAGTCTCCAATTGGTACCATACCTGTAAAATAGTTATTTACCTAAGGAAATAAAATAAAGATTGAAAAGATTGAACAAGCAGAAATAACCTCACCTTCTCATGAATTCACTATAAAAGCCATGGGTGCTGGAGACTCCCCAAGACAATTTTGCATAGTACCTACAAATAGTAGAGGATTTCCTTTGATACCAGCAAATTCCAAACACCCAAACCCCAGAATCAACACTTCAATCTAAATATCAGTTATATTTTAATGCAAAAATGCATTCACATGTGAAACATAATTCCCACATAGCGTAAGAGGGAATATTGTTCGTACATGATAGTTCAAGCATGAGTCATGGGTACCAACCCAGTCAGATTGTTGTGGGACAAATCTCTAAAAATGGGGCATATGAGTTAAATACTAAAACAAAACCTAGCATAAGATGAACCCAAATGGAAAATAAAATATGGATAAAGAGTAGAGCCTTACAGAAATTCTTCAGGAAGTGGACTTGATATTTCATTGTTTTGCAATAGCCTACACATGTCACAAAAATTAGCGCATTTGTCTCATATTGTAATGCTCATACCTTAATGCTTAGGCATTCATTTCAGAAAGCGATGTCATGTTATTTTCCTTAGAAATCAGTCAAAATGGATACAAAAATTTTCTTGTCACAAAATTCCCCAAAAAGACCTCAATAGAGACAAATAGATTAAAGTTTGAAGCCATTGCAACACACTTGCCTATTGACACAAATGGATATTTTCAGGATATATTCACAATTGGCAATGCAATGAGTCCAATTCTTTTAGATGAATGTAGCTTACAGCCATGAAAATCAATTTCACTTGGGTTAAATTTCATTTTTCATATGTTGGTTTCAAGTATACATTTGACATCTTTGCTAGAAATGGGTTTATTAAGTAATACGATAACATAGAGGAGTAACACAAATTGTCAATGTTTAGTTTCATCTAGATTACCATGGTCAATAGGTAGATATGAAAAAGATGGTTTCATAAAGAAAACATTACAAAGTACTATAATTTTTTCCTTAAGAAATGTTAGCGTTAGGTCAAGAATCATGGATGCGATTGCAAAGAAGTTACATATTCTCAGCGATTGCATATAAAAAATGGTGGTAGAATGTAGGTGTAAAGGCCAATTTACACACTCACTCAACATCTTTTTAACCGAGGAAATTTGAATGATTCACACTCATATATAAACCATTTCAAGCAAAGAAATAAACATTCTCTAAATAGGAAAATAAAAACCAAAATGGTTGAGCACAGCCATTGTCATAGATTCTGAGATTTCTCCAACCCACTACTGTCTGCCTCTACTACTGTATACCTAGTTGTTGTAGGCAGCAATACAAAAGAATATCAAAAGTGTATACCTAGTTTTTATAGGTAGAAATACAAAAGAATATCAGAAGGGTTATCGAGAAGTAGGAAGCATATTTAATCTATAGCAATGCTGGAAATTTACCTACCCTTGTTTTGATTTGCAAGCTACATACACAAACTCATGTGCTAATGGTTGTCTTAGGCTTTTTCTTCATCCTTTTTTGAGAATCTGGGTTTGCTAGGTTTTGGCATGGGACTAACAATTTGTTTGTTGTTTGAAGACGAGCTTCCCTCTTTCTGTGATGTTCTAACTAGATTTGAATTTTGCATTACTCTAAAGCTACAATATTATTTTAAATAGTTTGATCATTTTATGTTGGCTCCTTGGTATTTTAATCAGCTTCTAAAAAAGATCCACCTTATTTTGTTTTGTTAGATGTCTTAAACTTTTCTGAATTATTCACTAGTTGACGGGATCACAACTCTGATACCACTGTGAATGCCTTAACTAATAACTTGCAAACTATCACTTAGAGGATAATTTTATGTCAATTTACATTGTAAAATTTTACGTACATATGTAGAGGATAATTTATTTTAATTTAATAAGGTCATATTTTTGTTTGCATTAATCAATGGAATGCTCTAATTCCAAAGATACCCTTCCTTGTGTTTCTTTCAAAATTTAATTTGTATCTTTCTTACTGGATGCACTTGCCTTAAATGGACAAATACACAGAAACATTGTGTCAACTATAAATTTGGATTGCAAATTGGATCTCAAGGCTATAGCTCTTCAAGCTAGGAATGTTGAGTACAATCCCAAGGTAAGTGGCTTGGATATTATTTTTATTTTATGTAAAAATGTTATCATTTTACTGTTCATGGTCACTCAGAATTAAATCTCTCTCCATAGAGAAACACACAAGCAAGAGATGCATAACTATAGTAGTATATTGTATGGAGGATTTGAAAATTTAAAAATTACTAGAAACTGCTTGTGGAAGGAAATTGTAATAAAAGCATTTCTATCAACTCTATGTTCTCCAATAAGGATAAGATTGAAAACCAAGAAAAGATGACAACTAAAAGAATAAAGAATATTCTTGAAGTCTATCGTAATAGCTTAGTTGACCATTATAAATTTATAACTAAAATTGTAATATTATTTTTCTAATGGGGATGAGAATGAAAATTCCCCTTCCCATTGTGCCTATCTTGTAAAATGATTAAGACATCCCCAACCTGATGCCCTCATATAGTAATATCTGTAAAATCAAAGTTACACATTTCATATATGTAAAAATTGACAGCTACCACCATATTTTGAAAAAAGCTTAGTATTGAAACATAATTATTGTGGGCTTATAAAATATGCAAGGCCCCTCTTAGACACCAATCCTTAATAAAGAAAGCTATGTGTGGCCCCATTGTCTATAAGAACAGTGATGCCCTGTCCCAGCAAGACTTTGCAAACTTTGAGAGAGTATAGAACTTGTCCCTTGGGTGGTCTTCAAAGTATAGCCAAGATGTTGTAGTCAGTTCCTCCTCTCACTATTTCAGGTTCCTATTCTTCTTTATGAGCTTTAGCTCTTCTGTCTCAGCCTCATCATCATAGGCAGCCTCAATATAATATGGATTTAATAACTGGGTTCCCATAACTCCTAGAAATCGAAGCACAATAGACTTACTTCTCAATTCAATAGTGAAATTCACATACCCTTTTATTATAGCATTAGATTCTACACTTCTTTTTAAAATTAACATTGTATTGATTCAAATGAGGTGCTCCAGAAATGAATTTGTTCCTTGGCTCTAAAGATTGCAGATCTAGGGACTTTTTGACTACATCTAAAATTACACAGTTAAATCCTGATATTCATATGAACTATAGATAAGTTGAAAAGCTGAGTCTTAAATTTATCAAGTTAGTTTTAATCAGTAGGATTTTAATTGTGGCTATTTTTAAATTCAGAGAGTTGTATGTATCTTTAGAAGGAAGCTGAATGATTTTGATGTTACCAAACAACATTAACGACAACTATAATGCAAAATTTATATTTGATTGGGATTATGTCAGTTACTTTAGAGCTCTTACAATTACATTTTATTGACAAATCCATACTATAGATTGGCTTTCTCACACAAGGAAAAGCTTGAATGTAAAATATAGTCAATGGTGTGTATTCATGATAGTGATAGCATATGCATTGATGATTATCCTTAGCTATAATTTGAATCCTACAATTTGAAATCCATCAAGCATCTAGAGCCCATTTTGCATGTTGATAGCAATTTTACTTTCCTGCGTATTGTAATTATTCAAGGAACATCCTTCAAAATCTAATTTATGAATGTCTAATCTACTTCACTTAAGCTTTTCCTAAAACTTACATGTAAATCATTGATGCAAAAAACTAATGTTGTTACCTCTCTCTTGATCAGTAGGTTTTCCTATCATCCTAGTTTTTAAATTTAGCTTACTTTTTGGATCTTTATGTTTGATGAGTATTGGGTCAGTGGTTGTCCAACTACTTCCATGATCCATTCTAGGTATTTTCTCACACATAAAAAATCAGTGCTTAATTTGTCTATATTGTATTTGGCCTTATTAGTGTCTTAACATCATTTGGTAGAATTAGAACGTATGGATGAACTTCAAGTTATGAGCTTTGAGTTAGGAATGGGTAACTATTTATAATGGGTCAGGAGCTTTGAGTTTTAGCAATCTAGATAGGTAAGTCAAAAATAAAGATAATAGTTTGGAATGGATGTCTCCACAACTAAAATCTGCATGTTCATGCTCTACAAGACAATTTAAGCACCCTTACTTTCATACCCCACCCCTTTTTCAGAAAGCCCAAAAGCAACAATATTTTTTTGTTATTTACGACTTAGCACTATAGTAAAAGTTACCCGACCATAGCCTATAGTTCTAATCTTCATTTAGTGTTTTGAATATGCGTTTTGGAGTTGTAAGCTGATAGTTCAAATTTAAGCCAAGTGGATTTTCATATTTTATTTTTAGTTTTATATTTCACAAGACTATCTCTATTCTATAATGTGTACACCAAGTGTGATCATTCATTTCATCCTTGATCAAAAATCTCCTTGAAGCAATCTAATCAGACATGGTGTTGCATGTTATATTTTGTAATTGAATTGTGATGGAAGTATGATATTTGGGACTTTTTAAAATGAATTGGTATCCTTTCTTATCCTTTCATAGAGACCCATTGACACCAATGTCATGAATGCCTTCAATCAAACAATTCATGTTCTTTGTACATGTTTTGACCATCTAGATTAAAACATTTCATAGCAAGCTGATTGTGTAGAGAAGTTGTAGGTGTATCTCATGCACTGAGCTAATATAGTCAAAGCCATTTTTGACATAAAACATTACATATCATGCTTTCCCATATGCATGTCCATCAATCAGCATTCCAAGCTCTATTTTGGGCATTCTATCAAAAAAATTGATATCTTACTAATCCCATTGCACTATGCATTTCAAGTGCCAAGCTTTGTCTTTACTAAGGCCATTGAACGGTTAACAATCTCTTTGATGTTTCTTGCATTTTTTTTGTACATCTGTGCACTATCTCCATGATTGCATGTTTGGTCCTTAGCCTGTTTGCAATAACCACATGATCAATGATTGCCAAATAGTGCCAACATACTATGTGGAAAGGCCCTTTCTAGAGCATATTTCAATGCAACAATTTATCAAACAGTGGCACTTTGAGGGGACAATGATCATCTTCAACCGTGTGACTTTGGCTCATTGCCTCAAATTTCTTAGAGGATATAGAAGCTTACTGACTGTAAATAGCAGGTATGTTCTTTAAAAAAAACCCATAGTCACTATAAATAGCAGGTATGGACTTAATGCATATTTCATGAGTTTTGGTTCATAAAAACCCATACTCATCAGCTTGAATTTTTTGTTTAATACCCAATGCATTGAGGTGATGCTTACAATTTGAATTCATAACAACCATTTCTCATCAACTTGAATTGTTTTTTTAGTACCCATTGCATTGAGGTGACACTTACAAGGTTGAAGTATTGCAACTTCCTAGAAGGTCTACCTACTCAATTCCATGATGATCCAACTTTCCTTGACCATAAATGTTTCCCCAAGATTAAGCCTTCTTATCTTGCCATGCCATTTGCAAAACCTTCAACAAGTTATGTGCCTTATTGCAGAATTGTAGGGTTATTCTGTGGGTGATGATAGTGTAGACCATGGGCATATCATGATAATAGTTGAAGGATGGAACACATCGTATAAATCTATTTGTAGGTACATGAGGACAAAGAGCAGAGGGTACAATCTAGTTGCAGGGTCTACTGATGGAGTACTTAAAGACTAGAAGAAAAGGAAGAAGACTACCAATCCAAAGGGACTTGGATTTCTTTGATCCTTGGGAGAATGATGCAAGAGCATCAAGGTCAAGGTTGAAGGCATGAGAAGACATTAAGGTCTCAAGATAACCAACATGAACATGTTAGAACATTTGATGTAATAAGACCCTGTGAAGTTCCTTTTTGATATGTTTGTAATCATTAAAGTTCAAGTTGTAAGCCATTATTGGCATCAAGATGAAAGGACAAGGGTCATTAATGTAATGTAGTAAAATTTCATGGGCAAAAGGAGTCCTAGAATGTACTAGGTTGATAAATGGAGTCCTAGAATGTACTAGGTTAGATTGATTTGTAATTAAGTGAAATCTAAATTTTTCTTTTGACCCTTAGGCTAACCCACTTAGGCCTATTTTTGAACAAATTTCAATTGCAATTATTTCATGGCTGAAATTGTAATGATCTTAGGCTCACGAGTTTTTGAGATTTACCAATCTTTTGAGCTCAGATGTTCTTGATTGAAGATTGCATTAATATGTTTCAATATTTTACTCATCTTCATTAGTTGATGCATTAATCAGATTAGTCATTGCTATCAGGATTAGTCATGGCATGCTATTGTTAGCACCTAAGTAACTTTTAGCTTGTGACATCTCTTTGAGGCATTTTGCAAATAACTAAGATACATTGTCTATAAATCCACATTTTGAAAACATCTAGGCCTTATAGAAATTATAGGATCATTTTAGTTACATTTGAAAACATTAATCAACAATTTCCATATGTGCAGATATAAACATTAACTACAACATGTCCAATTTATTTGCAAGTATATTTTCCTATGAAAAAAGACCACACTTGACAATATAAACCCAGAACAAAATAAGGAGACAATGGTTGGATTGTGGGCTCAGTTTCAAAGAAAACCTGATAAATGTTATTTTCCTTGCAAAAAGTGTAAGGGCTTAAAGAATCGAAGAATTCTAATCAAAATAGCCCAGAGTCATTGTAGGCAATATGGTCATGTTGAAGGGGGCCATGATTTTTGTCCATTGCTGAATGTGGACTTCCTACTGGAGGAACATGGAGGTGTGAATATCCAAGATGAGGATAATACTCCCATGGAAGAAGATGATAATGTGCCAGAGGACATGATTGAAGAAGATGGTATTGGGGCAGGTGATGAAGAGGCTCACAATGATGGTACTAGTGAATCTAATAATAATGATGAAGATGGTCTTGATATACCTTTACTTGAGAAGGCACACAAGCCCTTATACGAAGGCTCCCAAACAACTCTATTGTTAGCTATAGTGTTCTTAATGAACTTAAAGGTTATGAATAGTATATCCAATGTAGCAATGTCATGTATGCTAAGGTATGTCATTTTTTTCATCTTCAATGTTAGCATACAATTACTATTCATTATATTAACAATGTATATTTCTTGTTGTAGGTTGATTAGTGAGTTTTTGTTACCACCATCAAACATTTTGCCTCATTCGTACTGAGAATTACCTAACATTATGGATCAGATTGAAATGAAGTATCAAACAATACATGCATGTCCCAATGATCACATTCTATATCATAAACAATATGAATTTGCAACAAAATTCCCTGATTGTCATGTTAGTAGATATCAGTCAAATCAAATAACAAAAAAGTACCTCACAAGGTTCTTCGGTACATTCTCATTATTTCACGTCTTGAATGGTTATTTAGGTGCTCTAGCTTGGCACAATTTATAGATTACCATACACACAATAGAAGTAAGGATGACATTATGTGAATGCTTGCCGATGGTTCTACATTTAAAGAGATAGAAGAAACATGGTCACATTTTAAAGAAGAACCTTGTATCTGAAACTTTCATTGGCGGGACAATGTCAATCCATATGGAGATATGCAATCTGTTTACTCAGTATGGCCTATTTTTTTTATTAACAATAACATTCCTCCTTGGATGTCCATAAAGAGGGAGCACATAATGTTGTCAATGATTGTGCTAGATATTTTTTTATTTTATAGTTATCTAAATTAATTTATAAATAGTGCATGAAAATAGTTATAATAATTATGTAATGTTTATGTTCATTCAATTGCTAGGTAAATACCAAGTTAAAGATATGAACATGTATATTGAGCCCCTAATTGAGGAGTTGTTGAAGTTATTGAATGGCATCACTATGTATGACATCTCTAGATCGATAAGACATCGATACTTTTAATTCTATGCAATGCTTGTATGGACAATACATGATGCCCCTGGGCTAACTCATATTTGTGGTATGTTATATTGTTAAGATCACATATTTTTTGTCTGTTATAGTGCTTACACATTACTATCAAATGCTTAATTTGTGCATGATAATTGTATATGATCCAATTATACATGATCTTGTAGGTCTTCAAAGAAAGGGAAAATTTGCATGTCCAGTTTTTGGTCTGAAGATGAAATGTCATCATTCAAGAAGTTTAGAAAAACAAGTGTTTGATGAGTTTAGAAACTTTCTCCACAATAATCATAGGTATCGAATCACTGAAAAACATCTTGTCAATGGGAAAGAAGAGACAGCATCAAGGCCATGAAGAATGACACCTCATTTATGGAAGTTGGAATATGATAGACTAAATCATCAAGGTAATGTCCAATTTGTCATCTGAAGTTTACAATTGTATTTTGATATTGTCTTATATTTACTAATGCTATAATTGATGCTCATGAAGGTCATCAAGGCATTAATGACCAACTTCCTAGAGGAATGAAAAGTTATCCTACTCAATTTAGTAGGTTACCATACTACAAGTATCTCCCAATCACGTATTTGTTTGATGCTATGCATATTAGAAATAATGTAACAGAGACACTATGGAAAATTTTGGATGGAAGGCATGATAGAAAAACAAATTGCTAAAAGTTGTACTGACATTCATGAATCCAATCATGCACTAAAAGTTTTCATTGAATCAAATAGGAATGGAGACCGCATAAATACAAGTGCCCTTCCTTGGTTATTAACGGAGCAACAAAGTGATGCATTAAAAGAAGTCATAAAAATAAATAAATAAAATTCAACAGGATTTGCTGCAAATATAAGCACTCTTCTATCAAAGAAAGGTGATTTTGGGCCAGGGTTGAAAACACATGATTGGCATACCTTCCTCAAGGTAAGTTATGTTTTCTATTTACAGTATATTTGTAATATTGAATGTAGTACCAATTGCATTATTTAATAATATATTGAAATGATCATTTTTTAATGATTGTAGTTCGTCCTACCTCTATCCCTTCCACAATAGTTTGACAACAGTATTAAACAAGTTATATATGATCTTGAAAAATATATGAGGTTAAAAGAGTGTTTTTTCTTAAATTTGTAGCTTTTTATCTAAAATCTATTGTATAATTTTATTTGAAATCTCCTTTATGTGTTTTTACATGTTGAATCTCTTTTAAGTGGTTATCATCTAAAGAAATTGATAAAAAAGATATAAAATATTGGAAGAGAAAAATTCCATGGCTTATGCATGAAATACAAAAGTGTTTACCTCCAACATTTTTAAATGCTCAAGAACACTACCTCATACATCAAGTTGAGGAGATTGAATTGTGTGGACCTGTACAAGCTAGATCAATGTGGATGGTTGAGAGGCACTTGAAATTTATGAAGGGCTTGTTTCAACAAAGAACACATCCTGAGGGTTCTATGATAGAGGGATATATGATATACCAGACCATGGTGTATATCCGTGAATATCTTCCAAAGTTTGCAGTAGGTATCCATGTAGATCACATTTGGGATCCCAACTGTAATGACAAATTCAAAGGGGAGTACTTGACAGGGAAAGGTAGATTGAGGAGGGCGAGAGGTAATTATAAGTTTTTTTTTGTAATTTAACAATTCTTATCCATCATCAATATATATAAGTTTTTTCTAACTGGTGTAATTATCTTATTTATAGTTGGTCGTGAGTGGGATGCACTACACTTGTATATTGCAAACAATCTTGATTGGATGACAGTATGGATTGAACAGTCTCAAGAAAATGGTTGCTCATTAACATGGGATGGTGTTGCATCATTGGTTAAAGAAGCTCATCGTAATGGAGATCCCAATGTTATGCCAATGGTACTTGATCTAATATATGGCTTAAGAGATACAAAGGTATAAGATTACTAATCATGAGAGATAAGTTTAATATCAACTCATAGATCAATGAGAAGATTCTTGACATGTTTGAATAATTCTAGGTCAAACACCACAAATCTATGTACTACCATGGCTATAAATTTTGCACAAAAAAGTTAGATGAAACAAAGAAAATGTGTGATTTTGGGATAAGTGTTGTCTTCACGGTCACTAATATTTCATCTAGAACTGACATACATCCTCAACAATCTAAAAATTGATACTATGGCATTTTGGATGATATACTTGAGTGTGACTTTAATTCATTCAAAATAGTTCTATTTGTCATCAAATGGTTTAGGTTATGACTAAATCGAAATGATCCCGATAGGACTGTTATTGAACACGATAGTGGATTTACTATGATTAATACAAGGTCATTTGAGCCAGTCGGAGAATGGCCCTATGTTCTTCTAAGCCAATGCAAGCAAGTTTTTTACTTTGGTGTTCCACACAAACTAGGTTGGTCATTTGTTGTTAGACATGACACAAGAGGAAGGCCGGTAAAGTATAATGTGATCGAAGAAGAAGATATTGAAGAAGCACAAGAGGAAGTAAATGATTATCAAGAATGATAGTTATCCAATGATGAAGAAGAAGAAGATGGTGATGATTTTGGTCATGTTAACAATAATGGTGATAATAATGATGATGATGCTAATGATGATCATGATCATGGTGATGAAGATGGTGATGATTATGGTGATGATGGTCATGATGATGATAGTGATCAAGAGGATGATGATGGTGATGAAGATGGTGGTGGTGACAACGATGATCAAAGTGACAAGTATGATGATGGTGATGATGATGATGATGACATGGATGAAGATCATGATGATCAATGAAATGTCCAGGTAGGATCAATGTCAACTATGATGGGGTCTTGTATGACCAAATATTTCTTTCTAAACCATATGTGCACATATAAACATTAAGTAGATTTTATATGTGCAAATATTTTTTTAGATATAAACATTAGTTATGCTAAATTTTTAACTTAAGACAAATGATTTACATATAAAATCTACTTTATTATTAATATTTTTTTCGGTAAGTCTATTACTTTAATTTCACTGCTGATTTCTAAGACTTACTAATTTTTTTCATAGGGTGATATGGATGCACCATCTCAGACACCTTCAATAGAGGTAAACATTAATTATTGTAAATTTTAATGTTAATATAGAAACAAATTTCATATTATTATGTTCTTTTCTTTATGACTTTGGAGTTATTTTGATGAAAGTATACAAATATTTGATGTTACAAATGATAGGAAAAAGCTACAATGATCGCTGATCAAATGCAATCTAAAATATGGGCATCATATCTACATAAGATTAGCCTTAGTACTGACCCTGTATTCATCACCCAAAAAATTACGCAAAGATACATTGGTGAACTTGTTAACATTATCATCAACGGTGATAGAAGTGAGGAGAAAGAGGCACTGAGAATAGAATTGGACTGTAGAATCCAATCTTTAAAGGTAAGCAGTAATTCGACTAAAGAAATAATAGAAGTTTAATAGATATTAATATTTTATAGTATCTTATGGATCACGATCTCTAATTTTATGTGTTCTTGTATAGACATATGTGCTAGTTGTGACATCACATGGTGAACATGGTCAGGGTTGTTGCACAGTACCTTCATGTAAGTAACACTTTGTTTGTTTTGATCAACATTATAACACTTACCTTTTTTTTTTAGACATTTCTCGCTAGTATCCCATTTGATTTTTATCCATTGCAAATTTATTTGTGAACAATATTCTATTCTTTAGCTCATGATGAAGTGCAGACTCCTCCTTCGGTTGGCAGTCCACTATTGTCTGCTGCATTGTCGACAACAAGGACCATGCAAACATCATTATCTATGCCCACTAAAATTGGTAAAACCTTGTTTTGTTATATTTTGTAATGTTTTTCTACAAGTTGATGAACAAAAAAGTAGCATATCAGTGCTTAAATGATGTCTATAGAAGCCTACATACACACAAACACATACATACACACACCACACATACATACACACATACATATATACCCACATATAGAGAAACATGGACATAGGTAGGGAGATAGACCAACAGAGAGCAGTACTAAAATTGTCATTTAATTGTTGTGATGTTTCAGTTGATAGACCAACAAAGAGTAGTACTACTGAAGCTAATCCATTTCTTGGAGCAGTTCGTGTGATTAGTACTAGTTTTGTATGAAGGGACATTGTTGTTGAATAAGAAAACTATGTTTCCATTAAAAGAACAAAAGCTTTTAGGTGCTTTATAATTGATATTATTTAAAGTGTAAATTTAGTTTACTTTTACATTACTCATTTTGGACTGATAAATCCTTTATGTTTTTGTAGGTAATAATGCTTTCTTTGAACATCTTTTTCATATGACATTGAGACTATTTGGACCCACCATACGTAAAAGGTACTTAGTTTCGTATCATTGCTACATAATTTTTCTTTTTTATTTATTTATTGTAATATATTAAAGTTATTGATCTAACAATCTATTTGTTTTTAAAAAGGTGGAATTTACAAGCTGTGGAATTAAAAAATTAGTTGATTGCATCTATTGAGGAGAAATTTGGGAAAAGAATTTTTGGCACTAGCCTACTTTTGAAAAGAACAAAAAAGCATATAAAGACTATGAGGGATCAATATAGAAGGAATCTTAAGGATAACCCAAAGTATGACCATCCTCCTATGATTCCACCAATGGAGTGGAATGAAATAATAGAAGATGCAAAGGAGAGAAGGCTATGTGAAGATAGAGATAATGAAGCAGCACAGGGCAAAAAGAGGTATGTCATTATAGTATTAAGTACATTGTAATCATGCACTAATTATTGATATCTATAAATATATAATCTAAGATGTTTGAAATTGTTCATAGATTGTAGGACACATCCATGGCTACAAAAGTGAGAGTAGAAAAGGTTGGCCAACACAAACTTGGCTCTGGTGGCTATATGAATCTGCAGTCTCAACTTCTAAGTAGAGCAATAAATTTTTATTTTTATTTTAATATAATGTTGAAAATAGTTTTGTTTAATGAAACCATACATGGAAAAAACATAGGGCACAAATTTCAATGTGGAGGTCACAGATGAAGATGGAAAAATTGTGTTGAAGGAAGGCTATAAAGTTGTGGTTGCACACCTACGTGAAGAATCTATAAGCCTTGCCTAAGAATCCAGTGCACCAAATGATATCTCACAGGTAAATTGGTTAGATGAAAAGTAAATGAAATTAAATAGTTGATAAGATTCTTTTTTGGTATTAGTTTTAAACGTAAATTGACTACATAACAATGTGCATTACATTTTACTGTAGCCTTCATATCCTACCACATAACCTACTCGTGACAAAGGCCATGATGTGCATTATAGTGGTGGAGGTATTAATTTTCTATTGGAAATTAATTATGCAATTATGAATACAATTTAACATCTTCAATTGGAATTTGACGTGTATCTTTTTTTCAAATATTTTGGAGCATGTTGAACATCATGCTGAATGAGTGGACCATGTTCCAAGTGTTCAACATTTTGACGCGGTGGAAGATCAAAATGTTAATGTACATGTTGTGGCATTTTCAGGTAAGAAAAATTCATTTTATGTTGTACTCATACTTAATTACAAACTTGTAACAGTTAGAAAAAGGAAAAGAGTATGCCAATTTATCCCATTCACTTGTTCTTGCAATAGAGCCCCCTTTAGTGCAGTAACCTCCTGCTCCTCCAAAGAGAAGGAGCCATCATAATTTGACATTACATGTGCCAGAAGAGGAGGAGAATGAAGTAGATATGGATGCTCCTATGAGTGCTTTTCTTAAGAGAGCTCAGAAAAACAAAAAAAAGAAATGATGTTTTAAAAATCTTCTTTGATAAACCTTGTTGGATAATGAAAGAACTTTTTTTAAAGTAATTATGTATGAATGATGCGTATTAATACAGATTTTTATTTTATGTTAATGAATATTGTTATGTGTTAATGAAGTTTTGATTAGTATTGTGTATTGATGAATTTTATATCATATTAATGAATGTTATGTGATTGTATTGATTGAATATTATAGTTCATAAATGGATGAATGAATGAATGAAGTATGTAATTAGATGATAATGGGTACTTTAGATTGATGATAGGGGGAGAAGGGTGAGGCCAGATGAGCTTCCACCTTCACGTGGTTGGCCTTGTTAAGTAGAGAATATTATAGTATTCTTAAAACCAAGTGAAGTTCAAACTAACATAAAATAGACACTTTGCATGTCGTAGGTCTAAAATGATCCACAAATACTACTGCCCATAACATACAATGCAAATGTGATATGGTATTTATGTGTGGCTACCTACAATGTTTGATATCTAATCATTTTGTTCCCTTTATATATTTACCCAATTTTTTTTGCCCTCAGCAATAGTTGTCAATAATGATATTCTGAACTATGCATTAGGTGACTTAAATAACCATTATGGGTAAATACTAAAATATCATTCTAATAGAAATGGTTGATCAAAGATTCATCTCCATCTTTGGGGAAGAATGTTGATAGGATTGTTGATGAGGGCACATGCTTGCTTGTGAGTGAGCTAGGTTATATAGCTATATGTCTCTTGTTTTTCCTCTCGATGTTAGCTCAGTTGTTGAGGTGAATTGTGTTTATAGGCCAGGCCTATTTAAAATCTTTGATTGGAATTGTCCTACTTGTGAGATTGTTTCCCTTGGTTATATTTTGGATAACTAGTTGAAAATGTTAAACTATTGTGGATGCAATGTAGAGAGTTTGTTTTAACTCATTTCTTAAATGTGTTGATCATGAACTTCTTGTGTTTGAACTACCCTTGACATCAACAATAGTATTTATTTAGAATATGATAATAGCTTTATCAAAGTTTTATAATTTATGGTAATATTTAGCTCAATAAGTTATAGCATAATACAAAGTAGATCAAATTGTGAATTTTCTATGAATATTCTGCAAATTTGCTGAATTAGAGGGCTTCATTAATACCAAAGACCCTGTCCCCAGTATGTCAAGTGTAGGCCCTAATATGAAATGACTAAGGACCCTAAGTGTATATTATATATATGCCATATATTTGGTCAATATATCCAGCTCAAAGCTTCAAGCTAAACTCTTCATTCTACCATCTGCATTCAACCTTAGGATTCATTGCACTAAATTTTGTTTTAAGGTTACATTATCATTTTAATATGAATAATGACATAATATTTTATTAATATAGTTTTAAAAGATTAATATGGTTCTAGCTTTTTATGGATATAGAAGTTTTAGGCTTCATATATATATATATATATATAATCTGTCTTGCATTGACATACCCAAATTGTAGCCTGACTTATGCTACTCAACTAGAAATGTAGGCTCATATCTACTCAAATCTATTCAAATCTATAGTTCTTTCCTAGTTTTAGATTCTCTCTTTTATTTATTTTGAACTATGATTGTTTAATGCTATCATGAACCCAATCAAAAAAAATTCATCATAATGTTCACTTTGGTAGAACAACAACTTGTAGGCCAGTTGTTCAGTGTAGGGGCAATTCAAGTGTGCATTGCAAGCAGTTCAATGAGTTGGGGATTGTCTTTCTCAGCTCATTTGGTTGTTGTCATGGGTATACTGTATTATGATGGACAAGAAAATGCTCACACAGACTATCCTATAACTGATCTTCTCCAAATGATGGGGCATTCTAGTAGACCTCTGCTTGATAATGCTAGAAAGTGTGTAATTTTATGCCATGCACCTCATAAAGAATATTATAAAAAATTCTTATAAGCTATTTCCCATTGAGAGTCATCTAGATCACTTTCTCCATGATCATATCAATGCTGAAGTTGTCGTGGGTACTATTGAAAGTAAGAAGGATGTTGTAGACTATCTTACTTGGACATTTTTCTATCAAAGACTCACACAAAATCCAAATTACTATAATCTTCAAGGTGTCAGCCATAGGCATTTGACAGACCACCTTTTTGAGCTTATAGAGAGTACGCTGAGTGATTTGGAATCAAGCGAATGTGTTTCCATAGAAGATGATATGTATCTTTCTCCTTTGAACTTGGGGATGATAGGATCTTACTACTATATTAGCTATAGCAGTATTGAACTCTTCAGCTCATCCTTGTCTGCAAAGAAAAAGCTAAAAGAGCTTCTTGAAATTCTTGCTTCTACCTCAGAGTATTCACAGCTTCCCATACGGCCAGGTGAAGAAGAAACAATAAGAAAATTGATAAATCGACAAAAAAATTCTATTGAAAAACCAAAATATATCGATCCACATGTAAAGGCAAATGCATTGTTGTAAGCTCAATTTTCAAGGCATGTCATAGTTGGCAACCTAACACTAGATCAGCAAGCTTCTTTTTGCTAACCAGCTTCTTCAAGCTATGGTGGATGTTATTTTTGGTAATGGTTGGTTCAATCCAACTCTTGCAGCAATGAAATTGAGCCAAATGGTTACACAAGGTCTTTGGGACCATGAATTTGTCCTATTACAGATTCCACATTTTACCAAGGAACTTGCTAAGAAGTGCCATGAAAATCCAAGGACAAACATGGAAACTATTTTTAATTTAGTTGAGATGTAGGATGATGAAAGGCATGAATTGTTACAAATGACAGATTCACAGCTATTGGACATTGCTCATTTTTGTAATCACTTCCCAAACATTGATTTGGCATATGACATAGTGCAAGTCACTCTAGAAAGAGATCTTGAAGTTAGAAATGAGTTGCGTCCAGTTGATGCACCAAGGTATCCCAAAGAAAAGGAAGAAGTATGGTGGCTAGTAATTGGGGATTTAAAAAGCAATCAGCTACTGGCCATTAAGAGGGTATTTCTCCAAAGGAAGACTAAAGTCAATCTTGGGTTTACTACATCTTCAAAGCTTGGAGAGAAGACATATACACTATAATTCATGTGTAATTGATAGCTTGGGTGTGATCAAGAGTACACTTTCACAGTCAATGTGAATGAAGTAGAAGATGAAGAAAATGCAAAGGAATGAATGTTATTTATTGAGTACCATAGTTGTATAAATTTTGCATGAAGTTGATATGGTCAATATATGATAATGGAGAAAGATTGTGTGGCAAAACTCTACAACTCAAATATACAAGCTCACAAAATAAGTTTCATCTAGTAACTTGAATGCTTTTACCATGGGTTTTAGTGATACATGATTTCAATTAAAAATTTCTTAATAAACAGCTCTTGCCATTGGCTTCACCAATCTATGATTTCAATACAACAAATCATTACTAACACTAATATTAAGATCAATTGTGGCATGCTTGCATTTAATGCAACCCATTAATTGGGAATCAAGACTTTAGAAAACTAGCTAAGTGTACTTGTGGTTACTATGTTGAGCTTGTAATAACTTAAATAGTTAATACTATTTTCACAGTGTAGAAGTATCTGGAACCCCCCCTCAATGACCAAATTTTTCTCATGTTCCTCTTTGTGAAAATACTTGAACCTAGAAAGGACCTTGCCCAAATTTACTAAGTCCCTTATAGAAGGATAGAAATTGAAAATTGAAAGAAAACCTTTAAATTCTATTGGAAAATTCTCCTGATAATCATCATATGGGACAGATGGAATGAAAGAAACTCAGTAATGGAATGAAAGAATATTAGTAATATCAAGACAATTTGATATTTAATTAGTTAGTTTAATTAATTTCTTAGGCAAAATATATGAGGAACAAAGACATTGCATTAGTGTAGACTATAGTAAATGACTTGGACACTTAGATATCGAGAAATTTGTACTTGTTTCAAATTGAAACATTTAAGTCCCATTGAATTCTCAAGCATTACTGGAAGAAGTAAAGTAGAAAAAGATTAAGATATTTGAAGCTTGATAAGTAGGAGATATTTTACACAAGAAGTCAAATTGTGATCTTACTATTAGGATTTAGTTGTGTGTTTTTGAGGCAAACAAGCATATTATGATTTAGCAGGTAGGTTTATATTAGAATTATAGTTTATAAAATATCTTAACATCATATCTTTGTACTCCAAAGTTGAGTCCCAAACATCTTTGTTGGTATTTGTACTTTTGAAGTTTTCTTTTGTGTACATTTTGCATTGTATTAGTTGGTTTTCTAAATAAAAATTGGTTCCTATATTTAACTTTATTCTCACCTGAGAACTCACTAGAGTTATTCCAAGGAGTTGTAGGTAGGAATTGTAACAAAGCAAGCATGTGTTGAATCAATTTTATCAATTTCTATGGAGTTTTATACTGATCTGAATTATAACGTTCATGAGAATCCAAAATGTTTGTAGTTTTTTTAACTGAATTTTTGTAAAATATGCTCCAACAAAGTACTTTTGAGGATGAAAGTGATGATGATATAGATCTGGATAAACAATTTGGTACTTCAAGCACTACACCAAAAGTGCCAAAAGAAAATGTCAGTGATGATGAGATTGTTGAATCAAACATTGAACTTGACAATGAAGGAGTTGTTGAACCAAAGAATGACCCCCCATAGAAAGTAAGGCTTCGATTGATAATATTTTCTATTGAAAACTAAAATATGTATGTCATAGTACATTTTGAGTCTAAGTTAGTATTGCTTTTGGAGCTTCTACATGATTGATGTTGTTAACATCAACTCCTTAATTAATATGTAGTTACTGATAGATGGGAAATCCCTCTGTTCAAGTGATTGAAGAGCAATGAGATTCTACCCAAACAGCCAAGGGCAAAGCAATGGAGGCAATGTCAAATGGTATAACTCTTTGCTAATAGAATCCGTAGAGTGGCTGTCATATATTATTTTTGGAAGGGTATCACATAGATTGCCTTTTGCATTTGTTCTAATCTTAGAGTTTCTCAGGTGATTTGGAAGAGGCTATAAACTATCTTACAGATCACTGGTGATTGTGTCACTTCTTATAGGATCATTGATTGCCAAGGAGGTCTCCCCAACACAAAATCCTCAACTGGCTTTGCACTTGGCCCTGACTACAACATTCTTCACTGGGATTTTTCAAGCAAGCATGGGCATTTTCAGGTTGATGATTTACATGTCTAATAATGCAATGATGTCACTATGCAAGCCTCTCAATGTCTGTCCTTCATAAGATTCTTCTTTTATAGAGAAGATACATGTGACTATACATAATTGAGTGGGAGGCTTACACTAAAAACTTGTGTAATTCAATGGTTTTAACAAGCCCCATATTTCTATTTTTAGTTATGTAATTCTACTTATTTGGGATGGCATGAGAAAGTCATACTGATTTATATAACTATTTAAAGTTCATGGACAACACTAGAATATTTTTTAGTGGAGCCAAATAGTTGTTTTTGGTCACTAATAGTATGTGTCACATCATTTATGATTCTACTATAGGTTGGGATTCATTATAGACTTTCTATCACATGCAACTATCATGGGTTTCATGGCTGGAGTAGCCACTGTTGTTTCTCTCCAATAGCTAAAAGGCATTCTTGGTCTTCAACATTTTACTATAGAGACAAACATAGCATCTACCATGAGATCAGTATGGGGACAAACTCACAAGGTCTGTTTATATGCAATGAATTAGCAACCTCATGATTTGAATACATCTAGAGTAAAGAATTCATTCTTGAATAAAGTATATTGCCAACTTATTGTTGTTGTCTTCTTGTAATTGTATCGATGTGCAGTGCAGGTGGGAGACCATAGTGATTGGAATATTCTTTCTCTCTTTTCTACTCATCACTCATCAAATTGTCAGTATTATAACATAACTTTGTGATTCTCTTTCATTTTTCTATCCATATAATACCTAGCCTTCATAGCGAAAAGAAGAAACAAAATGGAATGACTGATGTTTGATATGGTGTTGATCTATTTTTTCATTCTTGTGGGTTGATCTAACGGAGTAAGAAAAATCCTAAGCTCTTTTGGATATCAGCAGCTGCTCCTCTGACATCTGTAATTCTTAGTAGCGTGCTGGTGTTCACTACACATGCTGATAAACATGATGTTGAGATTGTATGAATTTCTATCACCAACTATTCTATACTATCTTGTATTCATTTCTACACAATGTGTTCAATTCACTCACGTCTAAGTATGGTAGAATGAATCACTTATCAAATCACTTATTATTATGATCTGTACATGTTCAATATCACTACCCAAAAGATACTAGTTATTTAGCAAGTTTGAAACATGATGGGTATGGAACAATTTGTTTAATATTATGTCTAATTGCTGTTCTAAACATAATTTTCTGGTCCTAAAATGCATGTTTCTTTTGCTAATGTTTTTGTGTGTGGCTTGAAACAAGTTGGTCACTTAAAAAGTGGTTTGATCCCATTGACCGCTGAATTCTTTATTTTTTAGACCAAATATTTAAAGACCCTTGTGAAGGTAGGACTGATAATTGGCATCATTAGACTCGCTGTAAGAGTTAATCCCTTGAATTATGTTCATTGGCTAGTAATTTATTACCTTTGGCTGATTTAAATGAGTCCCATGCAGGAAGGAATAGTAGTTGGCAGAAATTTTGCACTATTCTAGAACTATAATATTGATGGTAGTAAAGAGATTATTGCCATTGGTATGATGAACATTGTAGGTTCATGCACATTTTGCTACATCACAACTAGTAATTACTACAATGCATTTAATCTATTGAGTTACAAAACATTATATGACTACTCTGAGTCTTTATTGCATTCAAAGCATGAAATTTAGTACTGGTCCTAAGTTTTCATAGGAATCAAACCATGGATTTTGTATTGATTCTAAGACATTATATTATTCAAACCATGGATTCTAATGTTAATTCTAGATTTTTATGGCATTCAAAACATGAATTGTAAGAGAATTTATATGGTCTGAAGGGATGTCGCCCCACACTTCTCATCACCACCCTTGTAGTCAAATGTTGTTCTTGGACTCCTAGGATATTATTATTGGGTAAAGCTTAAACGGTCTTGAATTTATTTGTTTTCTTTTGCTATTTGGGGTTTTGGGTTTCTAAAATATCTCAACAATGAAAAAGAATGTGCTAACCAACTCTCTAGTAGGCTCCTCTTAATTGGGTACTTCACGTGGGTTGCTAGACTACAAGGTTCTTCCTTTATTCATCAAGTGGTGAGTGCTTAACCTTGAGAACCTTGTGGTCTCATTGTTCTTGTCTTCACGCTTCTCAATCTCATAATCAAGCACCAAAATCTCTAATGTAGGGCCAATGCTTAACCAATGGATGAGGAAAAAAGGTGATTGAGGATGTGGATAAAGATAGACGTTATGCAACTGATGCTTCAATTGTAAGAATTATGAAGAGTAGAAAAGTTTTAGCACACCAACAACTTGTTAAGGAGTGCATTGAGAAACTTGGATGGATTTTCAAGGTGAATTGCCTGATTGGATGCTAGATACTTTTGTTTGCATCACTAGTACTTTATATTTGCTTTCTACTTTCACACAATGAATGGGTTTATACCTATGTGAATTTGTAAAAAGTGGTATTTTCCTTTTTCAATAGATTTTCCTTTATCCGTAAGAAAATGATATACCTAGATAAGTAGGCATATTGATTTATCTTTATAGGCATATTGGTGACTATTTGATGTACTTGTTCCTCTTTGTAGTGTGTAGTTTATGTTTGTGGTCCTGATGCGATCATATTTGGCATGGTGGTTCTTTGGAAAGGGAGGAGATCTTGGTAGCGGCGAGCCCAAACTTTAGATTGTTGTTCCTTCTATGACTTTTGGTGGAGCATTAATAATTTTTGTACTATGCCCAGCAAAATTGATAAAGGTAACAAGAACTAGACTTTGTATCTATTGTATGTATATAAATTGAACTCTAGAATCCATATCATTGACTATTTGCTATTTTGTAATGTAGATTGCAAGTTTAGGAGATTGACAACAAGCAACTGAAAAAGCATTAGCAGATATATGTTGGGCCTCTAGACTGTGCACTGCAAACTCTTAGAAATGAAAGGGTAAGGTGTTGAATTGTTGTTACTATTTGGTATGTAGTTGTAGACATGCAATATAAATGCTTCACATGGTATCCTTCATTATGCAAGATACTATTTAATTATTTCATTGGTGCCTAATTTTCTAGGTACAAGGTTTATTTCTTGGTGGCCTAACTACATTTTTAAGGAAGTCTATTGGAAATGCAGTTTTCTTCAGTACTTATGAATTGAATCATTATCATATGCTTTCAGTTATTAGTACGCATGATAAGGTGAATCCCCAAATGAATTCCCAGTCTTCTCAATTTGTCAACTATTCTTCTAAAGTTTTTATAGAAGCAGGTGTTGGAGTTGTCTCTGGTGGGCTTGCAGGAATTGAGGTATGTAACCTTAATGTTGAAATTTCAATTTAAGTATTTAAACTCAATTTTTGCAGATCAAATGTGTGCAACGAAACTTGTAATTTGCTTTGCAATTTTGGTCAGTTGTTTTGCCTCTCGATGTTGCAAAAATCCATATTCAAATAGTTTCAAATATTAATGCCAGCAGAAATCCTATACACACAATCAGGATGGTAGGACATAAAATTTCATTTTTACATGGACTCTACTCTAGAAAAAATGTTTTTAAATTAATTTTTAATAAAGATTTTGACTAGGATTTTACAAATCTGTTGGATTCTTATGACAAAAATTAGGATATCTGTTAGGATTGATGGTTGGATTATTGAATTGGGTTAATTCATTTATTTGCATATTTTCTTGTGTTCTGGATAAAAAAAGTATCATTCACGATACTAACACTAATTGTTTGCATGCTTATTTTATAGTGGGTATATAGAATGTTCTAATTAAAAGATTAAAATTTAAATATTCTAATACCATGGGACTTAGCTTTTGTCTTTTTGTCTAGGATCTATTCTACTAAGTAGTCTTAGATAACCAATAGATGAATTTAAAAGCAATAACTACTCATATTAATGAACATAAAAGCATTTCCCAATTCTATGTTTGGCAGATTTATAGAGAACTCAGTTTTAGAGGATTATATACTAGCTTGGGGCCTACATTGGTGAGTGCTTTCCCTGCTAATACTACAGCTATTGTCACTTGGGAACTTACAAAAAATTTACTGGGAGTGAAATGATAGTAAGAGCATTACCTTCAGAGATGAATAGGTTTATACCTTTTTGAATTTGTAAAAAGTGGTCTTTTCTTTTTTCAGTAAATTGTCCTTTATCCGTAAGAAAATGATATACCTAGATAAGTAGGCATATTGATGTACCTAGGAACTGGCATTATGTCATGGGACTTAGCCAACAATATATTTGTACCAAGTATAGTGCACTGTAATGGTATTGTTCATACAATGTTGATATTTACTCAAGAGGAATATTTTTATTTAGTTTTATTCACCAAGTTTAGTTTTTAGTTTGATTTTGTGCTGGTGACACTTCAGATTCAAATGCCTACAAATGCTTCATGCAGTGTCTAGTCTCGAGCCCTAATCACTAGGCAAGCTCCTAGCTCTTATTACAGTTTTCTTACTACAATGTCACATCTAGTTTGCATGTGATTCTACTAACCTAAAGGATCCTTAACCAAAACAATAGTAGTCTCCTCTGCCCAAGATAATATAACTTTTTTTGGATTTAAACAAGAAAACTGTAGCAGCATTATTATTGAGGATTTGTGTCTGCTCAAAAACTTCTTATCTAAGAAAGACTTCCTGAGGGTTATGCGCTTGTCTATTTCTCCTTTACGTCAAAGGTTCAATACAAGAATGTTTCTAAGAGCCTGCCCAAGGTTACAAATGCAAAGTGAACTATTTTTTTATTGCCTCTTTTATTAGAGTATATTTACCTGTGGGGTGTAGAGCACATGGAGAGCTTGCCTTCTTATTTAGAGTTTTGTTTCTCATCCTTTTCCTGAATATCATATCAAAGAAAATACAAAGAGCTTGCACAAATTTGTATGATTCTCTTTCTAATTTTGGTAGATAGAAAACTATTATGGCTTGAGACTATCTTCAACATAATTTACAACCTCAACAAGAGTTGGAATCCCATTTTTATACATATGTTGCATTGGTTGCAGTAACAAGAATGTCACTACATCATCTGGATATATTTAACAAATCAATATGCATATCCTACAATATTGGCTTTCCATTAGATGAAATTTCATGGAGGAAATCAATAAAATAGTTCAAATGCCTTACCTATGATTCCACATTTTGCATGCATGTCTACCAGGGTAGTTCCAACTTAAACAAATATATTCTCTCAATATATCTATTTTGCGCATATCCAAAAACCATGGCTTTTGATGACCACATTACGTTCAGGCATCCTATCAAATAGTTCACATGACTTATCTATGCTCCCTTTTTGCAAGCAAGTCTCCCAAGGAAAATGCTACTACTTCATCTACACCGTCTGACAAAATCCTTTATGCTTTGATGGATGCCTATAGCTTATCCCAAAGCTCTTATTCAGTAATTATGAGATGATCAATCAAGAGGAAACAATTGAGAACTTAGAGTGACACAATTTTTAGATGATCATATGAAATGAAATGGGTGTGCAAGTAGAAAGAAACTAGAAAGACATTGTGTATAGTTGAAGGCATGAAATGGATGGTTTTGGAGCATTCAGCACAAATACTCAGCATTTAGTACATATCATCATTTGAGATCAAATGGATGTGTGGGATTATACACATAGTGAATAATAAAGGAGGGAATTGAACCCTCCCTAAGGCTCACACTTGTTGAGTTCCACTTTAACAAGGGCCCTTCTTATGAAATTTTTGTCTAAAACCTTTATAATGAGATAATGTGTTATGAGCTCTTCATTAGTGGGATGGAATGTGAATCCAGGAGGCAGTTTTGCATCACCCATATCATGATGATAACTAAAGTTAAGAGCCTCTATTATTGAATTCTCTTCCCTATTACCCATATTCATTTCCTTTGCTATGGGAAATTGGGAAGAGAATTCAATAATAGAGGCTCTTAACTTTAGCTATAGTCATGATATGGGTGATGCACAACTGCCTCTTGGATTCATGTTCCATCCCACTAATGAAGAGCTCATAACACATTATCTCATTAGAAAGGTTTTAGACAACAATTTCACAAGAAGGGCCATTGTTGAAGTGGACCTCAACAACCGTGGGCCTAAAAAAATATTTGATCAAACATTGGTTAAAATTTTGACCAATGCTTGGCAATTTTCTACCAAGCATTGGTCAAAATTTTGACCAATGCTTGGCTATTTTTGACCAATCATTGGTCAAAATTTTGACCAATACATGGTAGTTTTATACCAAGAATTGGTCAAAATTTTGACCAATGCTTGGCTTTTTTTGACCAATACTTGGAAGTTTTCTACCAACCATTGGTCAAAATTTTGACCAATGCTTGGCTATTTTTGACCAATACTTGGTAGTTTTGACCAATGCTTGGCAGAACTCGTGCCAACATGTTTGAAAGGTTTCGACCAATGTATTGGTCAAAATTTTGACCAAAAAATTATTGACCAACGGGTTGGTCAAACTTCGTCAAGATTTGGTCAAAATTTGGTTCAAAATTTTGACCAATAATGGTCAAAAAATGACCTCAAATGTACTAGTGAGGGATCTAGTTTTAAGGATGCTATTCCAAACCTTAGAGTCACTCTAGAGGTCATTATTAAGGAAGTTATACCTAAATTGGGTTTCAGCAAGATATTTAGCCCTCATGATTCTTTCCCACCTAGTCTTGGTTTCCAACAATCTCCACCCCATTTTAGTGTCCAAAGCTTTATTCAAGTCAATAATTCTTCTTACTCCCAAGCCCCCTTATCTTTGGGTTTAAAAATAGTCTTCCAATTAATAAGGTTAATTTTGTATCTCTCCTCCATGCATGACCATAGGAAGTTCCTTTGTAGTTTTTCTTACATACTCTAATTAATCTTGAAAATGGAAAGAAAGTAGATAGGTATGCCTTGTAGAGCCGCCATTAGTAGTTGGAGTTTCCTCAAATTGCTAAGGATTTTATCTTTCCATCCAAAAAGCTTCTTTTGCATCCTTTCTAGAATAGTGTTTGAGAAGGTGATGGAGACATCCTTGATTGTTAGGGGGAGACCAAGGTAGGTGTCTAGGACATTTTCTGAGTGCATCCTAGAATATTTTTAACTTTAACCTACAAGACCTCTGGAGTGTTAAAAAGCCAGGCCTTACTTTTGACTATATTTATTTGTTGACATGAACAATCCTCATAGTTGGTGACAAGATTCCTCCAAGCTCTAGCCTTCTAGATAGAGGACTCATTGAATAGGAAAATTTCATCCAAAAATTATTGTATTACCTTAGGAGATAGTACAATAGTAGGTTAGATGCCTTTTAAGTTGCCCAATATAGCCAACCAGCTAACCGACTTTCCCAACACTTCTACCACCATAATGAAGAGGTAAGGAGATAAAAGGTCACCTTGTCTCAGGCCTCTACTGACTTCAAAACTTCCCCAGGGGATCCTATTGAGAATTACCTCATATTGTTCTCTTTCCACCATATTTCTTATGATATTTACTATGTCCTTTCTAGACCCCACTTGTTTGAACACATCATATAGGAAGATCTAGTTGACTCTATCATAAGCCTTTGAAATATATAATTTAAAGGCCATAACTGGTCTTCTACTTTTTTCCATAGAGTGAATGATTTCATGGGTGGAAGTCATAGCATCCAAGATTTTTTGACCCAAGACAAACCCTTCTATGAGCCCCCAATAACCTTTTCTAAAAAAGGTCTTATCCTATTGACCATCACCTTGGAGAAGAATTTATATATGGTGTTACAAAGGCTGATCATTCTTAAATCCCTAATGTATCTAGGTCTCTAGATCTTAGGCATGAGAACAATAAAGGTTGTATTGATCCTTCTTAGCATTTTCCCAGTTTTGATCATGTCCCTAGTGGCCCAAACTAGATCATTTTTAGTCACTTCCTAGAAGTGCTGAAAGAAGGCCGAAGGGAAGCCATCAAGATCCAAACACAACTTTTGCCACCTCCTCCTTAGCGACTTTCTCCCTTAGTATGTCATTTTTCTCATTCTCCAACATATTTGGGATGTTATTAATCATAATTTTCCTAATCATATCATTGTTCCTCTTGTCTTCCTTTTTGTAGGCATTCATAAATAACTCAAACACATGTTTTCCCATATCTTCTTGTTCTTTCTGGGCCCTTCATCCATCCTCTTCAAGGGAGGTAATGGTGTTTCATTTTTTGTGTTCTAAAGCTTATCTATGGAAGAAAGAGGGATTCCTATAACCTTTAGATAGCCATGAAATTTGGGATGTTTGCTTCCAAAAGGCCTGCTCATTTTTAATAGTTTCCTTCCACTTCCCTCTACAATGCTCTTCCTAATGGGCAGTAGCCTCCTTTTCATCCCAAGCTGCCATGGCTTCTTGTATCCTTTTAAGTTCCTCTTCAAATTCCCTTTTTATTTTAAACACATCCCCAAATGATCTCTTTGCCCATTCCTTAACATTCCTCCTAGCATTATCTAGTTTCTAGGTAAGCCTGAACATTGCGGTCCAATCCACTCTGATGTTCCACCATTCTTTCACGTTATTTCTAAAGTCCAAATGAGAATTCCACATAGACCATTCACCCAATTGAGCATAATTCGAGAATGGTTAGAAATAGTTCTTGAGAGGTTAACTAGGGAGGAGGGGATGAGGTGTGGATAGTCCCCTGAGACTAGGAGTCTATCTAATCTGACTTGGATCAAATCCTTTCCCTTCCTATTATTGGTACAAGTAAAAGGGTTACCCTATAATTCAATATCAATTAGATCATAGGTATTAATAAAATCTAAGAGATCCTGCATGCTTTCTAAGAAGTTATTGTTCCCCCCCAAAATTTTCAAGGGTTGTAGGGGGTGTTAATGTCCCCCATGCACATAATATTTTAATCCTTCATATTTCCCAAAACTCCTCCTACACTCTCTGAAGCTTCACATCTGCTAACCTTGACATTTAGAGCATAAATTTTCATTAGGTTATATAACATTTTGCCATTATTGAGCTCCATAATAATGAAGTTATTTTCCTTATTGACCTCCCTACCTATTAAGACATTGGAATTTCACATAGTTTCTATACCCCCCAAGGTCCCATCTACTTTTGAATGGAAGTAGGTAGCCCCAAGCCATAACTTATCAGCAAGCTTAATGAAATTTTTTTCAATCATCTTACTTTCTTTTATGAGAATACAATCTACCTTTTCAACTAGAATACATTTCCTAAGAGAAACTATTTATGGGAGTTATTCAACCCCCTAATATCTCAAGAAAGCAATTTCATTTCTTACCTTTCATGATTGTCTCTAGTGTAAGTTTTCTTCCACTGGCCACCTCCCTTGCTACTTTCTTTTTTCATGTTGTTTAATTGTTAGGGCATCCCACAATATTTGTCACCCCCACATCTAATTTCTTTCAAACCCTCATTTACCTCTTAAGGAATTCTCAATCTCTTGTAACACTTGTTTGAGGGAAGGAAGGGGCTAAGTGAGCCATCATATTATGTACCACCTCAATACTTCTCATGAATTTGGCAACAACTTCCTATAGGGTCACCAGTTTGAGCCTTTTCACAGTTAGATTCCCTCAGTGGGGGTTGTCAACAATATTTTCTAGTTTTCTTTTGTTTTAATCTCCTCTAACCTTCTTTATAAGTGAGGAGTTCTTGATAGGATTCACCAACACTATGGTCTATTTTTGGGCCAAAATGATTAACTAGGACACCAAAGGAGTCTTGGCTAAGTTCACCTAGCACTCAACAACCAAATTGCATGTAGCTTCTTCCATTGGATCTCCCTGGGTGGTCCCACTCTTACCTTCTTCCAAAGTCTAGTGTGCACTACCCCCTCTAGCAACTAGGGATTTTAGGAGGTCATCAATCTCCTTCCTAAATTAGTGTTCCTCTATGTTGGTCCCATTTTTTGCCACAACACTTGATGACATAGCTAGAGGGTCGACTGTCACTTCCCTGTCTTTCTGAATTCTTTCCTCTATGGTTGGGCCTTGTAGGTTATCCTCCTTCCTCTCAACCTCTACCCCTACAAGAGTAGTCAAAGATTCCCCTAGCACAATGGTAGACTTAACTATACCTAACGAGCCCACCTTTTTCTTATCCTTCTATGTTGGGGCATTACAATCCATCATCACATGGCCAAAGTAACCACATTTTTGGTAGTAGAGGCCAACGTTCTCATATTTTATAGTATGGAATTTTTTACCCCACTTAGTAGACAATGTGACCATAGTTGAGAGTGCCTTATTAATGCTAACATTCGCACAAATATAGAAAAAACTAATCTATACTTTTGTAGAGTTACCTAGTCCAGAGTGACAAAATGTCTAAAAATCTTTTCTATTTATCTCAAGATCTTTTATCCCAAAATTCTAGTGGTACGCCTGAAAAGTGAACCCACACTAGCACCAAGCTTTGGATTTCTTAGCTAGCATCAAAACTAGGATGATAGTTAGCTAGGACTAAATAGTGTTTTTCATAGTGCCAAGTCCTCGAAAGGATGCTCACAAGATTCTCAATAGTTGTGAAGTAAAAGAAGAAAAGACCATTGGGTGTGGTCAAGATGCTTACACTACCCTTCACAAACCACTTCTATGCCACCCACTTCTGTTGGAAATTTGATTGAAAAGCTCATTGTTGTTGAAGATCAAAGAGGGATATTTTTGTAAAAGAATGTTTTCAATCATTTTTTTTCCATTGATGTCAAACCTATTATTTGTAGGGATGATATTTTCTTATAAGATCCAAGCACTATCACTTAATTGATTGATGAAGAGGATTTGATCAACAAGATGTAACAAGAGCACCTAAAGGAAAGGTTGAGTTATGATGTTGTAATGACGTTTAAGGATCAGTTAAGACAATGGTTAAGTAATGTATTGATGACATACTCAAAGATACAGAAGTTGGTCACACTTAGATACATTGGAAGAAGAAGTTGTAACAAGGTTGACTGCAAAGCTTTAACTAAGATCATCAGTAGGTGTTGAGCAAGTTAGTTAAATCTGAGCAAATTCTTAGTAGAAGCCAAGCAACAGACATTTCTAGTATGTGCCAAGTGATCTTCAAGTGTCGAGTGAAGATTAGCTGCTGATCATCAAAAAAAAATTAGTTGGTGCCAAGTGATCTTCAAGTGCTAAGCATCAGGAAAAACATAGTTGATGTCAAGTAACACAGTATGTGTCGAGCACTAGTATTTCAATAGTGCCGAGTTGCTGCATTATTTCAAATGATGAAGATTCACCAAATCTAAGCTGACATAGTGGTTGCATTGAATTTTGTGAATGAGTTGGAAGATAAGGATGATGAGTTGTTGGCATAGAATCTTATGTAAATCATTTTTGGGAAAATTCTAAAGGATTATTCAAGAAGTTTCTCGAGAAAATAGAATATGGGTTAGATACAATGAATCCTACCTAATCCATGTGAATTGAAATTGAAAATGGAAGAATCAAGCAAGAAAAGGAACTCCATGACTTCTATTTAAGAAATCATAAACCAAGAAGTAGAGAGCTACTGATATTGTTGTTGCTGAAGTGCCAAATCTATGAAGTGGTTGAAAGAGTGTCAAGAAGGAGACATCTAGGAGAAGGAAGAGCACAAAGGCTCTGCTTCTACAAGTGGTAATGAAGAGATGATTGCATTGGTACATTGAGTATGAAGACTCAAGGAGACAAAGCTTGAAAGGGAAAGCAAGCTATCAAGAGTTGCAGAGATTGAAGGTCGCGCAAGGGTATCAGTTGAGAAGTGATCTAAGATCTACAAGATAAGTTGTATGTCATATTCAGGTAGAGACTTTTTAATACTCTCTAGCAATTGTATTAGATTTGAAAATCCTATGGACTTAGGTTGGCCTAATAGCCATTTGTAAATCCTTTAATAGGGTGGCATTTGAAGTGAATGTTCTAAAGCCCTCTAACTAAGCCCACTTATAACAAGGTGGTTAAATTCTCTAAAAAGGTCACATTTAGTAGTGTGTTGTAAGCATTTAATAGGGCAGGCCTTTCACATGGCATCACTTCAGAAGGGTGAACATTGAGTAGCATGTTATTGGTGGTTTTTCCCAAATTGGGTTTCCACATAAATCACTATGTCATGTGTTGATTGTTTTTTATTTTACTTGCATGTTGATTTATAGTAACTTGTTGATTAGATAGGTTAAAGCTTGGCTGGATGAATGGTTGAATGATTTCACATTACTTAGTGAAAAGTTTAAATACAACATTTGGACCTTGAATAATTGATTCACACCCCCCCCCCCACACCAATTATTCTAAAAGCAATTCTAACAACTTCTAGGTCATCTCAATAGTGGGTCAAAAGGAGATAAATATACCCACTATAGGTAAAAGCACAAACTTGTGTCACCTTTTATAAAGAAACAAGATATCAAAATGTGATAGTTCAACATTAATGATAAAAAAATGGTATTTGTGTTTAGAATATGAAGATGATGTAAATTGATGAAATGTGTAGAATTGGATGAATTTAATACCTATAATTTTCATATTTTTTTGAATAAGAATTTATTCATTTTATTTTATTTTGAAGTCTCTTTTTTAACTATAAAAAATATAGGGTGTAGTTCCTGTCAAACAAGTATATGAAAGTAATCATTTTTGTTCTAATTTGAAAATATCTTATATATGACATGTATAGCTCAGGAACAAAAAAAGAAATAATTATTTTTTATGTATATTTTTTTGTTATAAGTAATCAAGTTTGACCTTATCAAAATCCAATAGTTTTTTCCTCTTGTCAAAACCTCCCTATCAAATCTATACCTTCTTGAAAAAAAATCACATATTCATGAAGGGGATTCTCTCCTCTAGAGATAAATATAATTTTTAAATTTTTTGAGATGATTTACTATTTTTTTTCTTTTTTGAGGGAGCATCTTCTGAAATGTTAAAATATCAACCTATAATATTTTGAGATTATAACATATTATAACTAGTCAAGACACTCAAAAATTTATATAATGATGGTATTGAATCTGAGATCTATAAAAGGGTATTTTTGATTTTTGAAAAAAAATGAGTTTTGATAGAGAAATAAGATTTGACCAAAATAGGTTTTGGTATCATAAATGGTGACACAGATCTATGCTTTTACCCCTACACAATGTATCATGGAGGCAGTGGCAATTTCCACAACATTATCCAAGAAGGAGATTTCTAGTCCAATAGTGTCGTGGGTAACCTTGGGATCCACCAGCTTAGGATTCCCATCCTTTCCCCCATTTAGACTATTTTTCCACACCTTGTTGGAGATGGGGGAAGAAAAAACATTCCCATCCTCCTTTTGAGCAGAGTCAACTCCATATTTCAAGTAAAGGAGCACAAGTATGCTGACCAGACTAGAAGCATTATCCAACAAAGCAAGTGAATATTCTCTTTGGAGTAGCAATACCATGTGCAGGTTTAGGCACACTAGAATCTTCTATAGGTCTAGGCCCTCTAGGGCCATGTCAATTCAAAATTCAAACAGTCTGTGAATGAGATCTTATATAAAGTCTAGCCCTTATTTTTAAACACTTTGTTACCTTGGACATAATTATAACATAATATTTGTATATTAAAATTGAATTTCTAAGCCCATTGAATTAATTATGTGGAAATAAAAGTAGACTCATTCTCACAAAGAAAATAAAATGGTTTTTCAAACATAGTAACACTATATTCTTTAAGCAATTAGATGAATACATCTGTAATGTACTTCTTACAAGCCATCACCTCAATCCATCTAATATAGTAATCCACCATGGTAAGGATAAACTAGTGACTTCTAGATGAGTTGGGGATAATGACATATGTAGTTCCACATAGTCCTTTAGGGATAGCTCTACTTTAAATCTAGCTTCAAACCAATCATATCTTAAGTGGTTTTGCATCTAGAAGAAAGTAAGATCTCATTAGCCACACTATTTATTCCTTTGAGGAAAGGTAGCCATCGGTGGGCATGTATTGGAACATTTTAAAAATGGTCTCCTATTGACAAGTGTCATTTTCATGCCCATTTATGGTCTTTTTATTATATACATTAATGTTGGTCTAGACTGTATTTTGTTGTTTCAAGTATATGAACTTTGTGTTTAAATGTCATTTTGCTAAAATGTGATGTGAAGTATCCTAATATATCTCTAGTTTATTTTTTGGAAAAATGCATGAATACCAATTGATGTAGTATAAATATATTTTGATGAATAATTATGGTTTACATGTTCTATTTTAAATATTGATGAATGTGCAAGGATCTACATGGACACTATTTTCTATTGATGTAACTATTTAAATAACTATTAAGGTGATTTGTCTACTTGGTGAATAGATGTTGTCTTAGTAAGAAGGACTTTGAAGATAGGAACCACCTTTTTAAAAATTTTTGTTTTATCTAAAATGTTTGGAACTATCTTCTCAAATTCTTGAATTTAAATTGGGTTCAACACAATGACATTGATCTTTGTTTTCAAGGCTGGACTTGTCCTACCAAGAATGATGATATTGGTTTTCTTTGGAAGATTTACCTACCTTATCTCTAGTGGGGAATTTGGAAGCAGAGGAATGATAGAATTTTTAGAAATAAGGAGACTCTTAATTAGGTTCTACGTCATAAAATTATCAAAGCTATAAAAGAGAATTTCAAAGCTTAGAGGAAAATGTCTGATGAGATTCAAATAAGTAATCATATGAATGTCATAGGAACTACTACTAAACAAAAGGATCAAAGATAGAATGTTAAGTGGAGATATCTACCTATGGGTCCAATTAATGGAAATTTTGATGGCTCTACCGAAGGGAACGCATGAAAAGTTGGATGTGGTGGTGTTTTGAGAAACCATTACAGTACGGTTGTGGATGTTGTTGCAATCCCTATTAGGAATTCTACTAGTCATAAATTTGAGGTAACAACTATTCTTTTCATTATAAGGATTGATGTGGATTCTATTTTTTAGAATCTTTGGTTTGGAGGAGATTCTCTTAAAATCATTAACATGATGAAAAAGAAGAGTCCAATTAGTTGTAGTATAGAGGGAAGTATATTGGTAATAAAAGAGCTTATGAATAAATTTGATAATGTCTATATTTCCCATTTTTTTGGGAGGGAAACAAGGTTGCTAATTGGATTGCTAATAAAATGGTCTATAGGGAAACTAGGTTGAGCTAGTAAGATGACCTAAGCAAGGAAGTCGAGCTGATGGCAACTGTTAATTATGATATGACACATGCTAATGAAGGAAAGAGCATGCAAGATCAAGGAATTTATTAAGGGAAGTAATGGGTTTGTGGTAGATTTTTTGAGTATCCCTAGATGGTACTTTTACATAATTATGGATTGTACTTGGCACACATGTATGGTTAAAGGTTTCTTTAAAATAATTAAAATATTACTCCAATTTTTGGTGATTATTTTTCAGTCTAGTTGTAGGTGTAGAGCTGAAGACAAGATGGGAGGGGAACCAAGAAAGAAAAAGCTGGACAACTGTAAAGAATGGAAAGTGAATTTGGATGTTTGGGAAATTTTTAAAAAGGGAAGGTCACAACTTATATGGAGAAAATTCAAGGGTATAAGCCATACATTACTGAGGCCTTCTTCAAATATTAGATTGAGGATAGGGTAACATTGCATGGGGTTACTATGAGTTTGTTGGAGGAGTTCATCACTGAGGGTATAGGTCTTCCAATGGAGGGTCTTAAATTCAGCAAGGAAATCAATATCTTGAATGTGGCCTTCAAAAAATTTCCTAAAATTGAGGATGGGGAGAAAACACTGGATAAGAATGGAAATTGTTATGATCTAAACTAGATTAAGATTTCTGGAGGGATGTTCTTTTATGTATCTGTGAGTATTTTATCCTTGATGGTAGAGTTGAGAGAGTCCACAAGTTTCTTTTTGTGTTCCCAAATAATTTTAGGTATAAAGATAGAATTTATGTCCCATTCTACCTTAAGTTCTATTTGATACAAAGCCTCCAAGCACATAGGAAGAAGGATTCTTATCGTGTGCTTCATGAGGCTATTAAATCCTCTCCAACTTTGGAGAAAAAAAGGAAAGTGATTGGTAATGAACCCTCTAAGAAAAAGGTTAAAAGTGAGGAAGACACCAGTAATATCAAGAGCACTAAAAAGGGTCATGAGGGAGAAATGAAAATGAAGAATGTTGAGGAAGTTACAGGTTCTAAGAATTCCATCAAGGAGGACAAGAAGACAAAAATGGGAGACCTTAGCTTGAATCTTGAATGTTACTTGGAAAGTAAGTGTATATCTACTAGTAAGGACCAAGTGGAGGAGAGCAAAGATAGAAAAACTGATTCAAATGATGGGTGTGAAGATTTAAAGGATGATGGGGAAAACATCAAATTCCTCCTTCTCCTCCAACTAAATCTAGCGAGGACAAAATGGACATTGACATAGAAAAAAGCAATGAGGGAAATGTCCTTGTTATGAAAAAGAAAAGCTTGAGAAAGGAGAAGGAAGAGGAGTCTAATGAGAAGTAGGATGCTAACATTGACATCCAAGTCAATAATACTACTATTAACACTACGATAAGAACTAAAGAAGATACCAAGGATGAGACCCACTATGCAAAAATCTCCTTTCTTAATAATGAAAAACTTAAAGAAAAAGATTCTGTACAAGTGGATTCATGGCTATACAATGAAATCATCATGCTCAAGAAAAAGGTTGCAGTAATTTAGAAAGAGTTGGACCATGAATGTGTTATGAGAGCCCAACTGGAGAAACTCGTCGACAACATACTTGAAAAACTTAAGGATTATGAATTGGAACTCTATCAACTTATTGTTGTGGTTTCACAATGCATGCCCCATTTCACCTAGAAATGGGGACCCCTAGTATACATTTTTATCTTTCTAGATCCCTAGTCTGGGTTCTATGTCTTTTTAGGGTTTTTTATAAGTGCTTTGGCTTAATCTAGTTTTCTATCTAAAAATTTGGTTGCTAGAAATTGGATGTTCTAAGGAGGAATATTCAATTTTTTGTTTGTAGATGGGGGTGCACTTGGCACACCTAGTGCACCTCAAAAGGTGCACTAGTGTGCCAAATACTTTAGTAGGAGCACTTCCCTCTGGAAGTGTGCAACCTATGTACCTCCAAAGGCATGCACCATCCTAGGTTGCACCCCTTCCAAAACTTCTTTCTCCTAAGCACACTATAAGGGTACACAACTATCATACCCCACAAGATGCACTAGGTGTGCACCCTTAGTGTTAAGGGATTTTTGTGTAGGAGGAGGCACACCTAGTGTACCTCTGAGGTGCACAAGGTGCACCTTTTTGTCTTCTAGAGGTGTTTTAGTGTTTTTAGGGTTTTTTTAGAAAATTTTTAGGTTTTATGGGTTTTGTTTTGTGTTTTGTCTTGTCTAAGGTTTGTTTAAATTTTTTTTTAACTTTCCAGACTAATGTTTTTTTCTTTGTGCAGATAAAAAGGCATCCTTAAGTTTTTAGCATCATAACTTTTGACCTAGAGCTCAGAATTCAAAACTATTTAAACCACCAGAAAGAAGAAATAAAAATATAATTTTAGTCCCTAAAACAATGAGCCTTTGGCTACCTAGTTTTAAGGACCAACAAAAGTTTTAACTTGAAATTTTGAGCAGAAGACCTCTGAAAAAGCCAGTTAAAAGTACCTAGAAAAACTTGTAAAAAAAGTACAAAAAAGTTTCAAACATTTGATCGTTTTGGATAATCTGGATCACTTAATCTCTAACTGGGAAGGATCAGACAATTAAAGAGAAGAATGAATCAAGAAATTTATACTGAAGATCAAAGATACAAAGGTTGGATACATCAACTATAATAGGTTCTACATCTTATGCAACTATTAGTGACAAGATTCAACACAGGTGCCTTGGGATTTTAGAAGCAAAAGGAGTTTAGCTCTATGAAATTCTTTGGCTATAAAGAGGGTATAAATCATCAAAAGGATAAAACTAAATACTCAAAAGTGATCTAAAACCCTATTTGAGAAAAACCTAGAAATCATTTTCAAAATTGAGAACTTTGATTTTTTGGTGAATTCAGCACCTTGCACAAATTTCTCCTAGGTGCTTGGTGCATTGGTGCGTAGGTGTGCTAGTGCACGGGTGCACTAGTGTGCAAGGTGGGCTTCTCCCAAGGTGTGCTTCTTCTAAGGTGCACCAACAGTTAACTACTAGTTCTAAAATTAGAGATTTCCATGCATCAAAAACTCGTTCTAATGGTAGTTTAACTCCTACAAACATCCAAAGAAGGTTGAGTTTCTATTTTTGGCATCTCTAGAGACTCCTACATTGTCTAATAGCTTTCTTCTTCTTATTTACTCATTTTTTCTTTGTTTTAAGACATATAAAGACTCATACACATTGAATGATATAAACAAGGGTGGAGTCTTACTTAGCACCAGTTAGAGAGTTAGTTTCTACATAAATAGATTTTTTTTATTAGTTTTAAGCATATATTTTCATGAAGGAATCTCTCACTCTCAACACAAATTGAGGAGAGAATTTCTTATAAATTTAAGAATGTAATATGTATTCTAGGCCACCATTATTTTGATGCAATAATATATGCTATTGGTGCTCTCATTCAAAGTGTAGTTATTCTTGCCTAAGTGTGTTATATTTTGTGAATGTATGTTCATGGAGTGTAATTGAGCCAATAGTTTTATTGTATTTTTTTGGTTGTGCAATCTTTTAGTTCTAGTGTTTGCCACATGTTTACAAATTTTACTTACATACTTAGTTGGAGAAGAGATCACACTATTGTTTCTACATAGCTTTTTGTCTCGCACGAGTGCACTTTCCATGGCCTTTCAATCGAATGAAAAGTAAAATATCTTATTGTTACTAAATTCTCATTGACGATTGCATCAATGGATTTGAGGAAGTGATGCTCCTATTTCATTGGTTTCCCACCCGATCTTTTTGATGATTTAACTCACAGACATTTTCCTACTATGGTTTATGTCTATTAGGAATTTCTATTTCATGTTATTTACTTTCATCTCTCATTACCTTATCTTTCTTATTTTCTTTGCTAACCCCTAGTTAAATTAGGAATTCATATAGTTGCATTTTTAGATTGTAGAAAATACCAAGAAACATACATTTTTTATGGTTAGTTTTGAAATAGCAAGCAGATTGGTCATCTTATCCAAAATTGGTTCAAACTAGCAAAGGCCTCTTTATGAGAAAACACATTTATCTTCAACTGGGAAAACTCTTGTAGGTCACAATATTGCCCAAAACCTTGGAGTTAATTCTCAAATTAGCTTTTCAAGAGAGGAGTTCGAAAGGATTCATGTCATTAAGCATCATGAAAAATGATAGCTCAACACTTATTAAGTAAAGTAGACAAAAAATAGAGCAAGTCACTTCCAATTTGTGCACTATTGCAACTAGTCTGGGCAAGAAAAGAAACAAAGAGATCATGTCCCCAAATACTACTATGGTGAGGAGTCTAGGAGAGCCTAGGAAGAAAATGAGGAAAAGTATGCGAAAAAAGGTTGTTGATGCTACTAAGGTTCTTATTTCTACCATGATTGATATTATCTAGGCTACTATTGAAGCTAATAAGGAGGTGGAGAAGACAAACAAGTAGCTAGTGTAGGTGTTGGTTGTGGTTGCTAGTGTGTTGGGTGCGGATTTAGGTGTTTTTGATGGTTCTATTTTTTTCCATCTTTCTATTTAAAACCTTTAGATTCTAGGTCCTTGTAAAACCTAGGGGTGTTTGGTAAAAAATTGTGGTTTCAAGTCCTTGAAAAACCTAGTTTTTTTGTGTTTTTCTTTACTCTAGGTTTCAGGTCCTTGTAAAACTTGGTTGGTTCTTAATGCTTATCTTTTGCTCTTGTTTTGATTAAGTAAAAGCAAGTTTTAAAGGACCCAAAACCTATACAATAGCAGAGCTCTAGAAATAAGCAAGAGAAAAGAACTACAGAGAAAAGAAACCAAGACCAAGCATGAAACAAACCTCAAACAACAAAAAAGAGGTCACAGAGGATAGTGCTGGAAAAAATAGCAAAAGTCTAGCAAAGGAATAGCAACCGACTAGCTAAGGAGTTTTGATCAGATTCACTATCTGGTCCACCAAAGAATGCATGGTTCTAGTAGTAGCTTTGACCTCATATTTCTTACTAATTTCCTCAATCTTCTTTGAATGGGCTTGGGTACACATACTTGGTCCTTGAGAATCAACCCCCAAGGAAGAATCTTGGTCTTTACCTACCTCATTCTTCTTCAGGAAGGTAGAAACATTTTCCACCATCTGCTTGAGCTATTTGTCCATGTTGCCCAGTCTGGATTCAAGTTTTGACACCTTCCCCTGGACACTACTAATATCCTTGTCCATAACCCTCTGTTTAGCTTCCAACATAGGAATCTTATGCATCAAATTTTTAACTTCGTCAGCATTTCCTATGATCTCTAAGAACTTGTCAATATGTTGTCCTAGAGTTCTTTCCCCTCTCACCATTTTGGAAAATTGTTCCATTTCCTTGTTTAGTAGAAATATTTTATGCTTTAATATGTCTATGTCCTTTTGAATAGAGCCCAGGTTGCCAAACATGCCTTTAGAAAACCCTAACCCACTATCACCCCCTTTAGATATAGATCCCTGCTCATCAATATCAGCATCAGAATCATCTTTAACTTTCTTAGCATTTTTATTGAACTGATCTGATGCAAGCTTCCTTTTCCTCTCCAAGCAATGAGCCAAAGGCTCATCATTAGAATGCATGGACACTCTCTCAAAACCTATTTCTCTTGTTAAAGGGTTTTGGGTCCCTTCAAAACCTATTTTTACCTTAATCTAAAACTATTAAGTTGATGTGACTCAATAAATTCATCATGAGACGTGGTAGACATTTTGGATAAATTGAGAGATGTCAAAGGAAGGAGAAGTCAAAATGGTTATGAGAAGAAGACCATTTGTTGCATCTACAAGGGATTCCTTCAATTGGTTTGAATGACATTTATCTCCCTAGCTACTTACCATTCCTAATAGAAAATAAAATTAGGGGAAGATATAATGCAAAGATATATTTGGGATAGAGTTCATCCCATTCACTTCTTTTGCACATAGCTTTATCATTTTAAAAGCCAAGTATCCCTAAATGTAAGAGATTGAGGGAAAGTGCATTTATTAAATCTAGTTTCTATTATCTACAAATTCTTCCAACTTTCTTTAAGAACTATTGGTCCATTAGTAACTTATTTATGCACTTGTTGTATTTTCTCACTAAAAAGAAAGTTTTATTATTTTCTTATTATCAACATGAATAAATAATTCTTGGATATCTATTATGTAAAAATATAATTATAGATAGGAAAACTCATCCAAAGCTTTCTACTTGATAAAGATTCCTTTTATTTTCTTCGTATGGATAAATTTTAGATAATTTGTACTCTACTTTTATTAATCTAATAGTTAACTATACTTGAAACCATAGAAGTAAAATTTCTCTAATTGTTCCAACATCCAAAACAAAACAAAATAGATCCTTAATTAGATGTGGATTTAGCATTAATCTAGATTGAATTCATTCATGGAAGATTATAGTTAAAATTATTACTATATTTCATTTATGATATTGAGTTCAACATTTCCTTTATCTCAGAATGTTCGTTTGCAACTGGCTTTACAACTTCTCCCACTCTTTTACATTTTTTATTTTGAATTGACATGGCCCTAGAGGGCCCAAGCATGCTAGATGCCCTAGTGTACTCGGACTTGCATATAGTGTTGAATTTTCATAGAGATGATTCTCCCACTTTTTTGCGTATGGAGTTGGGTTTGTGTAGCACTTTTGTGCCCCCTTTGTCAGGTTCCAATGTTGACTATGCTTGTGAGATTGGCTCCACTACTCGCCCCCCCTTGCACCCCACCCCCCGCCCTCCCCAAGGGTGGGTGGAAAGATGTTATCATTGGTGACAAGGTGGGAAAAAAAAAATCTTGAGGATCCCAATGTCAACCATTGTATGATAGGACCAAAAATATCTTTCCCTAATAGTTTTGTGGACAACACTGTTGCCTCCCTCAAACATTGTGTTGTAGGTCATTACATTTCCTTCAGGCCATCAATTGAGTTGGCTAGGAAGTGGGTGGCACAAAATTGGTTCATGAAGGGAAATGTTAGTGTCTCAGCCATGCCCAGTGGCCTCTTCTACTTCTGCTTCATAGTTGTTAAGGATTTGGTGGCTATCCTCTCAAGGACCTAGTACTATGGCAAACACTATCTGGCCTTGCTAAAATGACACCCTAGTTTTGATGCCAGTATGGAACTCCAAAGCCTAGCCCTAGTGTGGGTTTTCTTGCCAGGACTACCACTAGAATCTTGGGATGAGAAGATATTGAGATGCATTAGAAACACCTTTGGTCATTTTGTTGTGGCGGACTAGGTAACCCTGTTTAAATCTAGACTTGTCTTTACTAGATTCTATATGAATATTACCATTAATAGGACTATCCTGCCCATGGTTACGTTGTCCTCTAAGTGCGGTAAGAGGGCCCAGCCAATTGAATATGAGAATGGTGGCCTATGCTACCAAAAATGTGGGTGTTTTGGCCATGTGCTGATGACTTACAATGCTCTAAAGGACAAAAAAAAGGTGGACTCACCTAGTATTGTTAAAGAATCTATGTTAGGAGAACCTTTGACTACTCCTTTAGGAGTATTTACTAAAGGTAACAAGGAAAACTTAGGTGGGAAGTCTCCAATGGCATGCCTCATGCATGGAAAGGATGAGGTAGCTGATAAGATGATTAAGGCTTTGAGTGAGGAAGTGAAGAAAGTGATAGATATGGATGAATACTGATTTAGGAAGGAGATAAGTGATTTACTAAACTCCCCTATTGTGAGTGTGGGTATTATCGAGCACGCCTTGGAAGAAGGTGAAATTAGAACCCCTAGTGGTGACCATATGGTGTTGGTTGTGGACCATAAAGAGACATTGGCAGAGCTTCTATTGGGGTTCAAGTGAGCTCAGTTAGAGAGCCTTTGGTGACCCCAAATTCCCTAGCTATGGTTTAGACCATAGTGTTGGTGACTCCTACCAAGAATCCCCTACCACTTATGGTGGTGGGGGTCCTAAAAATGGGAATCTTGATACGATGGGCCACTAGGGGATCTTTTCCCCCAAAATGACTCAAATTGGTGTCTCCTAAGGAAGTGGCAGCAAAATTCATGAGAAGTATTAAGGTGGATGAGGGAAAGATGGCTCTCTTGACCTTATCATCTCCCCAAACAAGTGTTACAAGTGAGTGGGAATTCCCAGAAAGGAAAACTAGGGGTGACAAGAATCTAGATGTGGGGGTTGCTACCTCAGTGGGTCATCCTAATAGCAAAATGACTCATATGAAGAACGCAACAAGGGAGGTGGCCAATGGAATCAAACTTACACTAGAGATAATTAAGAAATGTAAGATATGAAATTCCTCTCATCAAATATTAGGGGAATAATTCCCAGAAATAATATTCTCTTAGACAATGTATCCCTTTGGAAAGGATTGATTGTATCCTCATTCAGGAAACTAAGATGACCAATAAATTTTTTACTAAATTGGCTAATAATATATGGCCTAGGGCTATTTTCTTTCATTTGGAAGTAGAAGGGGCTTCAGAGGGCTTAGCTACTATGTAGAACCCCAATATCTTAAAGGGTAGTGAGATACATAAAGAAAAGAACTACATGATTACTGAGTTTAGTAATGATAGAATGGTGTGGAATTTGGTAAACATTTATGCCCCAAATACTAGGATTGGTAGAAGGGAAGATAGGGAAAAGGTTGGAAAAAAGGTGCAAAAATTGAAGGGAAAAAGCTTGATGTGTATGGGGAACTTCAACTCCCCACTTTATACTTTGGAAAAGCTTAGGGGAATCAATGACTTCTTTGAGAGTATGTAAGATCTATTGGATTTCATTAGCTCCTATGACCTTGTGGATGTGGACCTATAGGGTAACCCCTTTACTTGGTCCAACAATAGGAAAGGCCAAGACTTGATCCAAGTAAGGTTGGACCAACTTCTAGTCTCTAGAGACTGGCCTCACATCATCCCCTTGTCCCTGGTCAACCTCTCAAGAACTATTTTTGACCACTCGCCGATTTTGTTCAAATGGGAGGATGTGATTATGAGTGGGCCTAAACCCTTTAGATATGAAATCATGTGTCATTCCCATATTGATTTCAAGAATAAAGTGGAAGAGTGGTGGAACATCAAATTGTATGGGAGTACTATGTTCTGATTGAGTTAGAAAATTGATAATGTCAGGAGGAATATTTGGTATTGGGCCAAAAGATCCTTTGGGGATGTTATAAAATAAAAAAGGAGTTTGAGGAGGAGATCACAAGGCTGCAATTATCCATGGTAGTAGGAGATGTCACAAAGGCTACCACTCTTAAGGAGGGGAACTGTAGGAAGAAGTGGAAGGATGCTATTAGCAGGGAGGAGATCTTTTGGAAGCAAAGGTCGTGCATTTCCTAGTTGATCAAAGGAGACAAGAATACTTCCTTCTTCCATAGATCTACTTTGATTCATAACAAAAGGAATACCATTACCTCTCTAGAGGAGAAAGAAGGGAGAACTCTGAAGGAACAAAAAGATATGGGAAGACATGTGGTATACTTCTTCATGAATTATTATTTAGGGAAGATGAGAGGAGCAAAAATTTAATCGAGAGAAGTATGCTCAACAATATCCCAACTGTCTAAGGGGGTGAGGAAAATGAAAAGCTTAAGGAGAAAGTCTTAGAAGAGGAGGTTAGGAACAATGTGTTCTCTATGAAAGCCTATAAGGCTCTAGGCTTGGATGGCTTCCTACTAGCCTTCTTCCAACACTTCTAGGAAGTAATTAAAAAAGAACTTATTTCGGCCACTAGGGATATGATCAAAACTGGGAGAATGCTAAGGAGGATCAATAAAACCTTTATTGTTCATGTTCTTAAAATCTAGACACTAAGAACCATAAGGGTTTTTAGGCTAATCAGCCTTTTCCAATACCATCTATAAGGTCTTCTCTAAGGTGTTAGTTAACAAGATTAAGCCTTTCCTAGACATGGTTATTGGGAATCCCAAAAGGGGTTTGTCCTTGGTTGTCAAATCCTAGATGTTGTAATTACTACACATGAAATAATCCACTCTATGGACAAAAGTGGAAGACTAGGTATGGCTCTCAAACTTGACATCTCCAAGGCCTATGATAAAGTCAATTGGTCTTTCCTCTATGATGTCTTGGAACAAGTGAGGTTTAGTAAGAACATTATGAATATCATAAAAACTATGGTGGAAACCACCCCATTTGAGCTGTTTCATAATGTGAATCCCTAGGGTAACCTTGAAGCTAGAAGAGGTATGAGACAAGATGATCCTCTTTCCCCTTACCTTTTGATTATGGTGGTTGAAGTGTTGGGAAGGTCGATTACCAAGTTGGCTAGTTTAGGTAGCTTGAAAGGGATCAAGCTAGTTGTTACTCTAACACTTGAGGTCATCCAGGAATTTGTGGATGACACTTTTCCTTTCAGAGAATCCTCTATCTAGGAAGCCAATGCTTGGAGGACTCTCCTCACCAATTATGAGAATTTCTTAGGTCAGCAAATTAACCTCGTTAAAAGTTTTAAAAAAATTAATACACTTGAGGTTTTGTAGGTGAAAGTTAAAAATATACTCAAATTCCAGTCGGACAACCTCCTAGATACCTACCTTGGCCTTCCTCTTAATATTAAGGAAGTCCCTACCACCTTTTGGAACTCTATTCTAGAGATAATATAAAAAACGATTGCTGGGTGGAAGGGAAAATTATTAAGTAATGCGGGTAAACTTCAACTCCTAGTGGTGGCTCTTCAAGAAATACCAATATACTTCCTCTCAATTTTCAAGATTAACCAGAATATGGCAGATAAACTTGAAAAATTGCAAAGGAACTTACTTTGGTCTCACACAAAGGAAAGAAGCAAATGGAGCCTTGTCAATTGGGAGACTACGTGCAAACCTAAAGATAAGGGGCCTAGGAATTAGAAGAATTGTTGATATGAATAAGGCTCTACTCACCAAGTTCAAATGGAGAATGGTTGAAAATAAGACCGGTTGGGGAAGGATCATGAGGGCTAAATACCTAGCCAACACTCACTTTAGATATAACCTCTTTAATAATGATCTCCCTAATGGCTCAAAGATTTGGAACAACATGCTCAAATGTAGGCCCCTCCTATGGAAGGGTGTGAAATGGATGGTTAGGAATAGTAAAAGAATAAGATTTTGGGAAGACAATTGGATAGGGGAGAAACCACTCATCTATAGCAAGTTCAGTGGGCTATGGGAACCCTTAAAAAGTAACGTGGGAATGAAGGTGGAATATTATATTGATAATCAAAGGAAATGGAAGCATTTATCCACCTTGGATATCCCTAATAGAGAGGATCCCCTTGTTAAAGAATTGGAGAAAATGATGTGCCACCACACTCTCCCTATACATTCCTAGTGGGATGAGGTGATTTGGGATAGGAAGACTAATGATTGGTTCTTGGTTGGCTCTGGTTACCAACTTACTTTTTAGAATACTCAAACCTCAACTAGCTGGAGAAAGTTTTGGAATAGATAACTAATGCCAAAAATCAATTTTTTTCTTGTGGATAGTCATGCATGGTAAGATACTCACTACTGAAAACCTCTGAAGGAGATGTATTTAGATAACCAACCGATGCTACCTCTGCAAGGAGGAAGAGGAAAGTATTGTTCACCTCTTTTTGGAGTGCCCCTATTCTTAAAAAGTCTGGTCCTACATTTGGAATAAATTTATGATGGCTTGGGGAATCAATAGAGGTTTGGAACTAGGGTATTTTTTAGTGGTGAGTATTTATAATTTTGCGAATCCTAGAAAAAGTTTGCTAGTAATTGGGCTGGTAATTTAAGATTTAATGCAACCTAAATCACCACATTTTTATTAAATTTAATTCTAAAATATTTAAAATCACTCAATAATTTTTATTTTTTTAAAAATTAAACTCAAAGATTTGCCACAATATTCAATACATGATTAGATTTTATTCACCTAAATATTATATATTATCAAAGAACTTAAAATTAATTTAGCAATAATTATCATAATTATTAGTTATTTTAGGGATATATTACCAATATTTAGTTTTCATTATTGATTTAAAATATAATGTAATTATCCTCATAATTTCCATAAGATAAAACATGTTCAATTTTGATTTATAGTATTCCATTACGATTACTGAACTTCCTATTATTACTGAGTTTCACCAATATTTTCTACTCAAAAAATTATGATTCCAAAATAATTGCCATTGTAAATAATATTTAAAATTAAAAAATTGAGAGATTTGCCAATAAAAATAATTTAGTTTTTCAAAATAATGAAAGATTTGCCAATAATTTGCATCTTTTTCTAGAGGGGGATTTCTTAATTTTTACACTACTTGGAACAATTTGTGGTGAACTGGGACTACCCTTCATCCACCTATGTCTTAGAATCCTCTAGAATCTCCTCCCCCCACACATTTGTTGGGGTATTTGGAAGGAGAGAAATAATAGGTTGTTTTGGGAGGAGGAAAGGGGTGAGGAAGTGGTGGGAGAGATTTTGAGTAAGCTCATCATGAGAATGTTATGGTGGTAAAATTTAAAGTTCCATAGGAACCTCTTGTTGGAAATATAGGAGTAACTAAGAGGGGGGCTGAATCAATTACCACTAAAATAAATCCTAGATCCCTTAGATGTCAACAATAAAATTTAGACTGAGAAAATTGATTGTTGTTGTCACTCAATAAGCACACAAAGAATGTTGTAACTCGGTATATGTAGAGTGTGAATTACTTTTAGCAGATCTTAAAACATTAATAGTAATTAATCTACAAGCATAAGAGAAATAACATGAACATATGAGACAACTTCAGATCAATTAAATGGCTTTTCCATGAGCTTGAGGATGTCAGAGATAGGGTTTCCCAAATGGAAAAAATCAAGAGCAAGATAGGTGCTGAAAGACAAGGCGACCGGAATAGCTGGGAGACTCTGATGGAGAGGAGAGTAAAAAATATTGAGAACTACAATCACAACCTGGCTAGTCAAATGATCTCCCTCCTCGCTTCGATCAACGACAACATCCTCTCTCTCTTGGATAATCTCAAAGACAGGAACCAGATGGAGGAAGATGATAAACAGAACAGAGACAAAGATAGGCTGGATGTGGATAAAGCCAAGGACAACACTATGGAGCAGGATTTGATGAACGACCAGGATCATAAGGTAGAAGAGCAACAAGAGTGCGCCGAAGCTGCCCAGACCATGCTTTAGATGGAGAAGTAGTCTGCTAGGTTTGGTCTCTGTCCTTTGGTTTTTGTTTCTCCTGGCTTTGGCTTTTTGTCTGGTCTTCGTTCTTTCTGGTTGGTTCTCTGGCCTTTGTAGTGGGTAGCTGTTTCGGTTTGGGCCTTTGGGCTTATTTTCAGCCGTAAGGATTATGTTTTTGCTCAGCGATTTTTTGCTTATTTTAAGCCTTTCTTGTTGTTAAACTTATGGGTTTCAGGACCCCTTAAAACCTGTTTACCTTATCAAAAACATGAACATATGAGACACTAGGATTTAATGTGGAAACCCAATTTGGAAAAAACCACCAATTTAACTAGTTACTATTTTTTACTCTTTTGAAGTGAGCCCTATTAGGAGCCAACTTGTTTAAAGGTTATAAAACACACTATTAGGTGTGACCTTGTTAGAGGATTTAATCACCCTATTAGGAGTGGCCTTGCAAGAGGTCTTAAAATAATTCAATAGAATTGACACCTTATTAGAGGATTTACAACTGGTTGTTAAACCAACTTTGATAAAAGATTTTAGATCACTACTACAATAGTTAGAAAGTAACAATGAAATGACCTAATTGTGATGCAACTGAATTGTTGAATTTAGATCTCTATTCTACTTATACTTAGATCCTTCTTGATCGAATATTACTTTTTTGCCCCTTAAGGGTACTTGCCTATCCTTCAAGTTTGCTCCCTCTTTCCTTTTTCAATTCAATCAACACACTTGCACACACACTTGAAAATCTCAACCTAACTTTTATTTATACCTCCTAGATTGTCAAGTTAGCCCAAATTCAAATAAAAATCACCAATAATCATTACCATAGTCAGCTAGAACCAATACTTGAAATAGTTAAGCTTCATATGACAAAATAACAAAATCATTCATTAGTCAACTTTGCTCGATAAACACTAATTCTAAGACGATTTCCTGTGTTAACCAACAGAAGCTCGGTTAACTGTGTGACCTTGCAAAAATTCTTTGGTAACTGAGTGAACTTAGTTAGCACTAACTCTATCCAACTTTCCTTTATGTGAACTAAATTAACACTATTTTTTTCCATAATTTCCTTCGATGCCTAAGTGAGCTCGGTAGATAGTCTTCGCAGAGTAAACTTTAGGAATGCTCGGTGGACAAGGAAAACTATCTTGCTAACAAGGTGAGCTTGGTAAGCATTAATTAACAACTAATATGACATTTGTGTGACATCAAAGACAACACACAATTAGACAATTGTATCCAACAATCTCTCTCTTTGGCATTGATGGCAACACAACATGTCATAGCACAATGAAATTTGAGAATAAGATTCTTTTGACAGAATATTTCTCCCTCTTTGCTTTTACATAAGAACTTCTTCTTTCATGCAGTAATCTCGCTCTATGAAGGAATTACATAACTTCTCCCTCTTGAAATGACAAAAACAAATTTTAGAAAGATATGACAGTAATCTTCTCCCTCCTTGACAACACATGCCAAAGACAACACATACCAAATTAGTATCAATGTACCTTGAGTACTGATTCATATGTAATATTTTCTTGACTATGTTGCATCAACTAATTGATCCTTAACTTGGCTTCTGTTGATGCATCACTAAGACTTCATTTAGTGAGCTTCAAATTACCTCTTAGATGCAAGAATGCATCCTTAGGTAATGGCTTGGTGAATATGTCTACAATTTGTTCTTTTGCATGGACATATTCCAATCTAATTTCTTTGTCTTGCATCAATTCTCTGACAAAATAATATTTTATAGCAATGTGCTTAGTTTTGAAGTGCATCATTGAGTTCTTTGATATATGTTAATTGCATTAGTGTTATCACAATACATGACTACTAGTTCTTTGATTTCAACCTTCATTCCTTCCAACAATTGTTTGAACCAAACAATGTTAAAACAATTAATTATTGCTGGTACATACTCTACTTTTGTTGTTGATTGGGATGTGTAGTTTTGGTTCTTTCTTGTCCAAGATACCAACCTTCTACCAAGAAAGAAAGCTCCGCCACTTGTGTTTTTTCTATCATCAAGATTTCCTACCCAATCAGTAGTAGTGAATACCTTTAGGTCTAGGTTTTCTCCAAGTTTGTACCATAAGCCATATCTTAAGATTCTTTTGATTGCCATCATATGATTTTCTCTAGGTTTAGCTAAGAATCTTTCCACTAACCCAACTACTAAGACTATATCAAGCCTTGTGTAAACTACATACTATAATTTTCAAATCATTGATCTATATAAGGTCTAATCTACTTCTTTGGAATCATCATCTTTGATAAGCTTGAGTCCAGTACACATGGGGGGTACCAACTAGTTTAGAATCTTCCATACCAAACTTTTTGAGTATCTCTTTTGCATATTTGGATTGGGTGATATAGATACCATTATTGTTCTACTAAATCTATTATCCAACAAAAAATTTTATTTCACCAAACATGGACATCTCAAACACTTTTTTCATTTGTTCTAATTTTTTTTTGCATAGATCATCATTTCCTATAAATAGAGTATCATCCACAAATATCTCTACCAACACAATTTTGTTATCTAGTCCTTCCTTGATGTACAGACTATTGTTATCATTTGTTCTCTGAAAATGAATCTGTATTAAGTAGTTATGTAGTCTTTCATACCATGCTCTAGGAGCTTGTTTGAGACCATATAGTGCTTTTTGTAATTTACAAACCATGTCCCTTTTGTCAGGATCAACAAAACCTTCTAGTTGTTCAATGTAGACTTCTTCATCAAGAATTCCATTTAGAAATGTAGATTTAACATCCATTTGATATACTTTGAATCCTCTTTCAATGCAAAAATTATTGAATTCATTGGAGATGAATTCACCACCTCTGTCTAACCTTAAAAAATTTAATCTTTTTCTTGTTTCTTTTTCTACTCTTACTAGATACCATTTGAGTTTCTCAAATGCTTCTAACTTTTCTCTAAGATACATTATAGTCATCATTCTAGAGTAGTCATCAACAAAAAGAATACATAAATTTTCTCCACTATAACTTTCTATTCCAATGGGTCTACATCTCTTTTATTGAATAGTAGATACTCTAATTGCATAGATAGGAATCAATATTCCGAGAACTTTACTTACAATAGTTTCTTCCTTGATTTCTTCTCTAGAAGCTTTGATTGCACTGACACTAGCTTTTATTCTTTCCACATATTTGGCAATATTTTCATCTTCTCTCATTCTTATCTAATCAAACTATCCTCTAAGGATTTCTTCTTTGGCTCTCCTTACATTTTCATCACCACCATAGATGTCCTTTAGCTTGTTCCACCTATCAAAAGTAGTTTTGCAATCTTTGATCTCATCAAATTCATCATAGCTGAGAGCAGATGCAATATCAATCATCATGATGTTATGGTTCTTTTTCTCAACAAGATCTCCAATAGATAATGTACCAATAGGATTTTTTTATTCTTCATTATGGTATTTGCAACCTAAATCACTAATGTTGGCTAGATGAAGTCTCACCCTACCATGCTAAAAGGTTGTCTTTGTTTAGCTTTGGAATTTCTCTCTTGTAAGACATCATGATCTTTAGCTTAGGTCTTTGAAACCTTCTTGTAAGCACCAAAAGTTCTGATACCAATTGTTGGAAATATAAAAGGAGTAACTAAGAAGGGGGGTGAATTAATTACCACTAAAATAAATCCCATATCCCTTAGATGTCAACAATAAAATTTAGACTAAGAAAATTGATTACTATAGTCACTCTATAAACACACAAAGAATATTGTAACTCGATATATGTAGAGTGTGAATTACTTTTAGCATATCTTAAAGCATTAATAGTAATTAATTTGCAAGCATAAGAGAAATAACATGAACACATGAGACACCAGGATTTAACATGGAAACCTAATTTGCTAAAAACCACCAATATAACTAGTTACTATTTTTTACTCTTTTGAAGTGAGCCCTAGTAGAAGCCAACCTAGTTAAAGGTTACAAAACAAATTGTTACGTGTGACCTTGTTAGAGGATTTAATCACCCAATTAGGAGTGGCCTTGTAAGAGGTCTTAAAACAATTCTATGGAATTGCCACCTTGTTAGAGGATTCACAACTAGTTGTTAAACCAACTCTATTAAGAGATTTTAGATCACTGCTACAATCGTTAGAAAGTAACAATAAAATAACCTGATTATGATGCAACTAAAATGTTGAATCTAGATTTCTATTTTTCTTATACTTAGATACTTCCTTATCGAATATTACTTTTCTACTCCACAAGGATACTTTCTTATTCTTCAAGTTTTCTCCCTCTCCTTTTTCAATTCAATCAACACACTTGCACACACACACACTTGAAAATCTCAACTTGACCTTTTATTTATACCTTCTAGATTGTCATGGCGACCCAAATTCAAATTACAATCACCAATAATCATTACCATAGTCAGCTAGAACCAATACTTGAAATAGTTAAGCTTCATATGCCAAAATAAAAAAATTCCTTCATTAGCTGACCTTGCTCGGTAAACACTAGTTTTGAGACAATTTCTTGTGTTAACCAACATAAGCTCGGTTAACACTACAAACTTACAAAAATCCTTTGGTAACTAAGTGAACTTGGTTAGCACTAACTTTGTCCAACTTTCCTTTGTTAACCATGTGAATTCGGTTAACACTATTTTCTGCCATAATTTCCTTTGACATTCAAGTGAGATCGGTAGACACTTTCTTCATAGAGGAAACTTCAAGAATGCTTGGTAGACAAGAAAAATTGTCTTGCTAAACAAGTGAGCTTGGTAAGCATTAACTAACAATTGATATGACATTTGTGTGACATCAAAGACAACACACAATTAGACAATTATATCCAACACCTCTATGTAGGAAGGAGGTGGATATTGCTGGGAAGTGGAATATTCTCCTCGACTTCTAGAATTTTGACAATTCAAAATTGGTTGCTAGAAAAAAATACACATTGGTTCCCCCCATTGGGTCCACCGTCAAACTAAATTTTGATGGTGTTTTATAGAGGGGGTAAGTGATAGCTAGAGGTATACATTGGGATGAAAAGGGTGATGTGTTGATTTCCTACTCAAGACATTTGAGTCAGGGAACCAATAATGTGGTAGAGGCTACTACCTTACTTTGGGAGCTATAATTTTTTATGGAATTAAAGGTGAAAAGGCTAACCATAGAGGAGGACTCTAAACTTGTCATGGACTCTTTTCAAGGGAGTACTCAACCTAGTTGGGCCTTATGTCACATATTGGTGACATATGGTAGTACCTCACAACCCTAGTTTATTATGACTTATAGCACACCTAGAGGGAAGGCAATGCGGTGGTAGACACCTTGGCTGGTTTCGGGTTTGATTTGGAGAACATAAAAAGCTAGAAGAGTGTTGAATCATTGCCTAACTCTATAAATTCCCTCATTAATAGGGAAAGTACTCCTCTATATTAGGTTAGATGACCTTCCAATTTTGAAGAAGGGGCCAAGTCGGAAAAATTTCTATCATTATAATAGTTAGAATCATCTTGAGATTTACAGACATTTCGCAAGGTTTAATTATGTGGATTAATTCATGAAAGGGCATAGAGAAGGGGATACAATTAATAATACTAGCTTTAAAATTAGCGCCATCATTTTTTGACGTTATGGCATGATTACAAAAAGAAATTACATTACGAATAAGGCTAGATCTTTAAGGTATTATGTGTGGATTTCCTACACTCCTTGTAATGATACTTAAATTGGTTAGTACATTCTGGAATTTACAGTCTCATGAAGCATACAAAAGATATTTTATTTACCACTAGAAACTGCATTTCTAGGCCCACCTTCGCAATTTTCTTAGTGCAAATGAGAATTATTGAGATTGAGGAAGGGGATATCATTGAGGAAGTTGTTCATATGGGTGGGAACCTAAATAGGTTGGAGCACACTAAAATGGAGGACTTCTCCAAAAGATAGGCCACTTGGATTATGCTAAAGGAAGGAGCATTTGTCCCCTACATGTAGGCTATGGTAGGCTACGATGAGAACTGTTCACAAAATTTTTTTGCTAGCTAGAAGGATAGGCGTGTGTCTATAAATGGCACTACATTTTAGGTGAATGAGGATTCAATTACCATGGCAATGGGACTAGACATTACTAGTAGGAAATGGTAGAAGGTTACAAAGGTGGTAGATGAGGCAAGCACGACTAGTTTCTTGAGAGGCAATGAGGCCCCAAACCATTACCAATGTGATTTTAGAAGGGATAAAACATCGAAACCCTAGGATGATGTTTTTCTAATGATCATGAAATACCTAATGCTAGAAAAAAGACATAGTGTGTATTACTTTTATCACTTCCTACTTCTTAACCATTTTCATAATAGGGAGCTTATTTGCATTCCTTTCTTTTTAATGCATGCACTTGAAAAGACTATTATGATTAACCTCAGATAGAAATAATAGTTACATGAAAATATAATCAATACTAGAAAAAGTAGATTGCATAAAAGAGAACACAAGAAACTAAGATTTAATGTGGTTCACCCAATTCTTATGCTACGTCCACCAACAACAAGTCCAATATTATTATTATCCAGTGATTACAACTTGATTACAATCTATAATCCCCTACAACTCAATACTGCCACAAGAAGCTACAAAATTACCATTACATCATGAAATCCCTAACCTTAAGCCTTTTTATATAATATTTTGTGTCTTAAAAAATTAGGGCAAGAATAATTTGTCCAATAAGAAAAATACTAGTTGATGCCTTTTACAATATAAGGGCGATTTTGGATTCAGGGATGTTGCCCATGAAAACTCTTGCAAGGGCCTTGCCTGTAATATCCTCCCCTGATTTGAACTTTGACTTGCAAAAATTTAACTTAAGGAATATTGTCAAACACTTTGTATGCAAACTCATAAAGCTGATTTCCTCAGTAAATTGCTTTCCAATGAGTAGATTTACGAACAACTATGAAGTGACATTAAAATGCATAATACACATCATAACATTTTCACAAACACTTGGCACACATTCAATAGTATATGAAAAATCTGAAAACTCTTTCAATCTGCTAATAAAGGGTGATTTTTAAATGTAGATGTGCACTTACAGCTGCCTTAAAGGCTGCAACAACTATTCAGACTTGTATTCAACAATTATTATGCAAAATATCAAAATTTGACAGAAGAAACCTGGAATTAGTTGCCGTAGTATTTTGCAGATGTAGTCGGCCAGCCCTCCAAACTTCTAATCAGCCTGAAAAACAAGTAAACTTGATACCAACATTGTTCACACCATACTGTAGCAAAATACTCTTCATGCTGACTGTAGCAAAATACTGTTCATGCGGCACTATAGCAATAACTAACTTCAGATCTGCACCTCAAACCCTTGTAAATTTCTTTATGCAAATGCCCCAAATGAAACTCAGTGTGTTTCCTGAAGTGAAAACACCCTTGATCCTCCTGACTATGTCTTCCAACAGTGAAGAGAATGCTAGCAAAGAGGGATTCCATCCTCCAAGCACAATAATCAAATATCCAGCAACATAACATTAATCTTCATCCAAGCATACAAAAAAAAGGCTCTTCCATTTCTTTTATAGTGTTCTCACAAGAGCTCAATCCTTCGTTTTCTCAATGTGGGATAAAACATAACTCCCTTTATGTACCTTATGTCTCCAATGTGTTATAAAAATAAAGGGAACTCTTTTAATTTAAATATTTCCCACAAACTATAGTCTATGCATTAATAAAGTTAAATATTTAAATTTAACTTTATAAAATGGCTTTATCAATGCATAAAAAATCTTATCAATGATAAATAAGTCTTCCTATTGATTTTAAACAATTACCATCGACATAACACTGTGACTAAATGTTCGGCCATGTCCAAGATGACTTACTATAAATAGTAAGTATGCCCAAAGTTGCCTCAAAACCCCTCAAAAAGACCTAAAACTAAAATTGTCTAGGCCAAATGGCCTCTAAGCCCCTTTAATGTCCTAGTTAGCCTACGGGACTATGGGGAAATAGGCTAACGACAACATCATGCGATGAATGCTAGAAAGGGGACATTACAGTCTGCCCTTCCCAAAATTGCTTGTCCTCAAGCAATTTCAACTCTGGATGCTGCAATATCTGCTCATTTTCCCAAGTAGCATCCTCGACAGGTAGGTTCCTCCACTTCACTAGATACTCCCTGATAGTCCTCCTGCGAAGCATCCTCTCCCTGGAGTCAAGTATGGCCTCGGGAACTAAGATAATCTTTCCCTCATCATCAAGAGGTGGAAATACTATTGAAGGCACCACATTGTGACCCAATGCCTTCTTAAGGCGTGACACATGGAACACATTATGCACTTTACTGTCTGTAGGCAACTCCAACTCATAAGCTACTTCACCCACTCTCCTGATTACTTTGAACGGTCCATAGTAGTGTGGTTTCAATTTCTCTGCTCCACTCTTCTTGAGAGAGGACTGTCTATATGGCTGTAACATGAGGTACACCATATCTCCCACCTCAAAAGACCTCTCAACCCTGTGCTGATCAGCATATTGCTTCTGCTGATTTTGTGCCTTTTGCAAATTTTCCTTCAAGGATCGCATAATGTCCTGACTCTCCTGCAAAGTATCCTTGGCCTTAGGCACCCTGTTATCCCCAAATAACAAATCCAAAAAATTAGGAGCATCATACCTGTACAGTGCCATAAAAGGGGACATTTGAATAGACATATGGAAAGAGGTATTATAGCAGTACTCCCCTAGATGTAGCCACTTCACCCAAGCCTTCTGCTCTCCTGCAATGTAGTTTCGAAGGTACCCCTCAACCCCTTTGTTCACTATCTTTGTCTGCCCATCAGTTTGGGGGTGGTAGCTGGTACTCGGAGTGAGCTCTGTTCCACATAACCTGAACAACTCCTGCCAAAAGTGGCTCATAAATCTATTGTCTCTGTCACTGACTTTGCTCCATGGTAACCCATGTAGTTTGAATACCTCTCAAAAAAATAGTTCTGTTGTTTGTGCTATTGAATATGTAGACAAAATTGCAAAGAAATGTGCAAATTTCGTCAATCTGTCTACCACAAAAAAGATACAATCTCGACCCTGTGCCTTGTGGAGGCCTGTGATAAAATCCATGGAAATGCTATCCCACTTCTTCTCTAGTATGGGTAGGGGCTGTAGTAAATCACCCGAAAAAGAATGTTCCTATTTGTTCTGCTGACACACAGGGCATTCCCTAACAAACTGAAGCACCTCTGATTTGAGTCCTTTCCAAGTGAAGCACTCTCTCACCTGTCGATATGTCTTAAAGAATTCAGGATGTCCTACCATTGGTGAATCATGAAATGCCCTCAAAATATTCTACTTCATAGCAGATTTGGGTACTAAATAAATCCTTTCCTTGTAGATGATCAGATCATTTACGACAGTGTATCGACTATCTTGAATAGCTCCCTCAATAATGCTAGATGCCCAACTATCCTTAGCATATTCTGCCAAGATCATCTCTCTCCAATCATCCATGACTATCCCAACAGCAAGCAAATGAGGCCTTCTAGATAAAGCATCTGCAACAATATTTTTCTTCCCTTTGACATAGGCTATGTCGAAATCATAGGCCTGTAATTTACTCACTCATTTCTGTTGCCTGTCATTAAGGTCCTTCTGTCCAAGGAAATGTTTCAAACTATTATGATCTATTTTTACTATGAATCGGCTTCCCACTAAGTATTGCCTGAACTTAGCTAGCACGTGCATGATTGCTAGCATCTCTTTGTCGTAGATTCTGTAGGTTCTCTCCACACCTCGTAATTTTCTACTCTCATATGCGATGGGATGTTTTTCTTGCATGAGAACAGCTCCTATGCCCTCTCCCGAGGCATCACACTGTAGCTCAAAAGGCCTGGTGAAATCTGGAATGGCTAAAACAGGGCATGTACTCATCAGCTCCTTGAACCTATCAAAACAATCCTGAGCCTTCTCTGACCACTTGAAACTGTCTCTCCGTGTCAAATCTGTAAGTGGTGTTGTTATCTGTGAAAATCCCTTCACAAATCTGCTGTAGAACCTGCAAAGCCCAAGAAATCCCTTGAGTTGTGAAGTGTTCCTTGGTGGTGGCCAATCCAGAATGGCCCTGATCTTTTCTGGGTCAACCCGAACACTTCCTGCACTAATAATATGCCCTAGATAGAGAAACTCTGTCATCCCAAACTCACATTTACTCATCTTGGCATATAATGACTCCCTCTCTAGAATACTGAGCACTGTATCAATATGCTTCAAATGTTCCTCCCAAGTATGACTGTATATCAGTATATCATCAAAAAATATCAACACAAACTTCCTCAACTGATCTCTGAACACTCTATTCATACAGGACTGGAAAGTGGCAGGGGCATTTGTCAACCCAAAGGGCATGACTAAGAACTCAAAATGTCCATAGTGGCATCTAAAAGTTGTCTTCTCCATATCCACCTCTCTAACCCATATCTGATGGTAGCCAGATCTCAAATCAATCTTGGAGAAGCAGCATGCACCATGCAATTCATCAATAAGCTCATCGATGCATGGGATAGGGTATCGGTTCTTGATTGTCTTCTTGTTTAGCTCCCTATAATCAATGCACATCCTCATTGTACCATCCTTCTTCTTCACCAATACTACTGAAGAAGCGAAAGGACTTTTTCTTGGCTGTATGTGCCCCATGTCAATCAACTCCTTAATTGCCTTTTCTATTTCATCCTTACATCTCTTCGGATGGCGGTAAGGTGTGATGGTAACTAGCTTAGCCCCTTTCTCTAATTCAATAACATGCTCGATTCCCCTATCTGGGGGTCTCCCTGGAGGTATCTCACCAAACACCTTAGTATGTTTGGTTATTATTTTTTGTACATCAGGTGGATACTCTTGTTTATGTTGCTCTGTCATCTTAGGCATTACTCTAAAATCTGTTGCCCACTGCACTTGATCATGTCTAAAGAAACTCTGCATCCACTTGAGTGACAACACTCAAAGTCTCCCATTTGACAAACCTCTAAGCACTATCTTCTTACCATTTTCCTCAAACCTCATTTCCATTTTCTCAAGGTTAAATGTAAACTCTACCAGAGACTTCATCCATTTCATCCCAAGCACCATATCTTGATCACCAATGTTGACCACAAAGAAATCTCCTATCATGTCATAATCTCCCAAATGAAGCTGCAAGTTGGAGATTTTCTTGGTACATTCAATTTTGAAGCCATCGGCAACCATCACCTTAAATCCCCTATGCTCCTCTGTATGTAGCCCTCTGCGTGTCACAAACTTCTCATCAATGAAGTTATGTGTCACCCCTGTATCAATGAGTGCCACAACTCTCTGTCCATCCAAGGTTCCCCTAACTCTGAAAGTGATGGCCTCCTGTATACTTGACAACTGAGCTATCGTGCTATCACCGCGTGCTTCCTCCTATGAAGAACTATCATCATCTCCATCTGATTCAAATGACTGCTCTGAATCTCCATCTACTGACTCTTCGGCTGAAAAGTACTCCATCTGCTTAGCTTTTGCTTTCAATGGACACTTATGTGACAAATCCCAAGGCTCCCTGCAATGAAAAAAAAGCTTCTTCTTCCTGAGATCATTAAGTGTCTCATTGTCCAACCTCTTACTTTCCTCCTTAGCTGGCTGAACCTCTTTATGAAAAGGTTTCCTGTCCTTATCTTTCCTTGAAGGGAAACTCTTTGCTTGGAATTTATTTTTTGAAGATGAAGAGGAATCCATGTCACGAGCTTTCTTAATGGCTTCCTGCAAAGTGGGAGAGTTGAGAGCTTTAATCCACCCTCTCAACAGATCAGCTAACCCATCCATAAATAGAACTAGTATCCTCCGTTCAGATACATCTGTTACTAACACTGCAAGTTTCTGAAACTTTGAAATGGAGTTTTGGATCCTTCCTATCAAAACATTCAATCAACCTCTCTGTAAACTCCACATATGAGGTAATGTGTGCATGCCCCATAGCGACCATACCATGATGCCACCACTCATGTGCTAACCCATCCAAATGAATTGCTGCATACTTAATAGCTTCTTCCTCTGGTATAGGGTTCAATTGAAAGTATGTGTCAAGCTTTTGAACCCAAGCTCTTGTTGTAGAATTTCCTGAGCCATCATAATATGGTAACTCAAGTCTCCCTACTTTCTTCCGTAGCTCATAGCTCTAGTTCATGTGATGTTCGCGTGGCATATGTTTCATCCGCACATCCATATACTCCCTAAAGGTAATTGCAGTAGTAAAATCTAGCCCTCCGACTTCCCAATCTCTCCTCAACTGGTCCTGTATATCAGTAATCTGGGGCTCTCGTATGAGCTGCTCTGCAGCTCTAGGAGGAAATGTAGGAATCATGGGCCTTGAACTCACTGTCCTAGCTCGTTGGGGTGCATGAACGAAATTGTTCCCAACTTGTTCATCTCCATTATGTGTCCCATCCTGATCATTTCCATTCTAATTGTTACCATTCTGATTATTTCCTCCACCCATGTTAGCATTCAACGCCATTTGATGAGCCATCATCTGCATCATAAGATCCAATCTCTGATTCTGTTCCTGTGCCCTTTGTTCTGCTACTCGCTGACCCTATACCAAGGTCTCTAATAACTATAAGAATCTTTCCTCTCTAGGCTCTAGACCGGCATTCTCGCCTCCACCTAATCTTGTATTCTTGTCATCTCGATCACCCATATTGTTGTCTTGATCAAAGAATACCTCCGCTGTGTTTGTATGACTGGATTCTATACCCCCTGTACGGATGAACTAGACTATTTTCTTTGCAGGTCTGAACTCCTACTTTGTCTTGCTCTGGTATTGCGGAAATTATAAGGCCCCTGTCGCATGTTCAAACATAAATGCTTTGATTTTAGTGTTTTGACATTTCATCAAACACTTTCCCCTCTATCCGCTAGTTCCAAATTTCCTATAAGACCTCCACAAGATGGCAGGACTTATAGCTCTGATACCACTGTAATATCCTCCCCTGATTTGAACTTTGACTTGCAAAAATTTAACTTAAGGAATATTGTCAAACACTTTGTATGCAAACTCATAAAGTTGATTTCCTCAATAAATTGCTTTCCAATGAGTAGATTTACGAACAACTATGAAGTGACATTAAAATGCATAATACACATCATAACATTTTCACAAACACTTGGCACACATTCAATAGTATATGAAAAATCTGGAAACTCTTTCAATTTGCTAATAAAGGGTGATTTTTAAATGCAGATGTGCACTTACAGCTGCCTTAAAGGCTACAACAACTATTCAGACTTGTATTCAACAATTATTATGCAAAATATCAAAATTTGACAGAAGAAACTTGGAATTAGTTGCCGTAGTATTTTGCAGATGTAGTCGGCCAGCCCTCCAAACTTCTAATCAGCCAGAAAAACAAGTAAACTTGATACCAACACTGTTCACACCGTACTATAGCAAAATACTGTTCATGCGGCACTGTAGCAATAACTAACTTCAGATCTGCACCTCAAACCCTTGTAAATTTCTTTATGCAAACGCCCCAAATGAAACCCAGTGTGTTTCCTGAAGTGAAAACACCCTTGATCCTCCTGACTGCGTCTTCCAACAGTGAAGAGAATGCTAGCAAAGAGGGATTCTATCCTCCAAGCCCGATAATCAAATATCCAGCAACATAACATTAATCTTCATCCAAGCATACAAAAAAAAAGCTCTTCCATTTCTTTTATAGTGTTCTCACAAGAACTCAATCCTTCATTTTCTCAATGTGGGATAAATCATAACTCCCTTTAGGTGCCTTATGTCTCCAATGTGTTATAAAAATAAAGGGAACTCTTTTAATTTAAATATTTCCCACAAACTATAGTCTATGCATTAATAAAGTTAAATATTTAAATTTAACTTTATAAAATGGCTTTATCAATGCATAATAAATCTTATCAATGATAAATAAGTCTTCCTATCAATTTTAAACAATTACCGTCGACATACCACTGTGACTGAATGTTCGGCCATGTCCAAGATGACTTACTATAAATAGTAAGTATGCCCAAAGTTGCCTCAGAACCCCTCAGAAAGATCTGCAACTGAAACTGTCTAGGCCAAATGGCCTCTAATCCCCTTTAATGTCCTAGTTAGCCTACGGGACTGTGGGGAAATAGGCTAACGACAACATCATTCTATGAATGCTAGAAAGGGGACATTACATTGCCCCTCAACCCCACCCTATACTGTGATAAGGGGCACACTTAGGGTGCTACCCCAAGACCCCACAGGGGTGCTGCCCCTTGACCCCATCTTGGGAGCACTGCCCCCAAACCCCCATAGAAATAATATGGAGAAAAAACTATTCCGAATAAACCTTTGAGTCTAATTAGGCTCCACATCACAAAAATCTCCCACCTAGAGAGTAATTAGGCTCCACAACAATAACCTCCCACTTGGATATTGATCACAACACTACTAAACATATAGCTCCCATTGGAATAGCAAACCACTCTAGACTCTGCTATTCTTTTATTCTATTTAGTCAAGAAGACTGACTAAAGCTGAAGAGGAATTCAGCTTCTCCCTTGTTACTACCTTTGTAAACATATCCACTAGATTTCCATCTATATGTATCTTATCTAGTTTTAACTATCCATCATCCAAAACTGACCAAATGAAATGGTACCACAACTATATGTGTTTTGTCTTTGAATGCAGAGCTGAATTCTTTGCAGATGAATGACACTCTGACTATCTATGAACAAATAATTATCCTTTTGAGGGTATCCTAATTCTTCCAAGAAGAACTAAAGCTATTTCATCTCCTTGGCTACCTCTGTAGTAGCAACATACTCTGCCTCTATAGTGGATAAAGCATTAAACTTTTGTAATCGAAAAACCCAACTCATAGCTACCCTACCAATAGTAAATACATAATCTATAGTACTTCACCTTGTATCAATATCCCCTACCAAATCTAAGTCAACATAGCCCTATAAATATGTAGTTGAGCCCCCAAAGTGTAAAAACTTACTAGATGTTCCTCTCAAATATCTAAGAATCCATTTAACTACATTCCAATGCTCGATTCCTAGATGACTCATATAGCTACTACCAACTCTCACTACATGTGCAATATCTAGCCTTGTACATACCATAGCATACATCAAACTTCCTACAACTAAAGCATAAGGTACCTTGGACATGTCATCCTCCTCTTCTTGTGTCTTAGGGAACATCTCCTTAGTGAACTTCAAATGACTAGGTAAAGGTGTGCTGACAATTTTAGCATTCTCCATAGAGAAACATTGCAACACCTTCACAATATAATCAGCTTGAGATAATCTCAACTTCCTATTCTTCCTATCTCTGTAAATCTTCATACGAAGGATTTATTTTTCTCGCCCCAAATCCTTCATAGCAAATGAATGTGCTAATTGTTCCTTTAACCCCTTAATGTGATCCATGTTAGACCCAGCTACAAGCATATCATCAACATGTAAACATAAAATAATGTAGCTATCATCATCCAACCTCTTAAAATAAACATAATGATCTAAATGACACCTACTATATCCATGCTCATACATAAAACTTTCAAATTTTAGATACCATTTCTGAAGTGCTTGCTTCAAGCCATATAAACTAATCTTCAATCTGTACACTAATTTCTCTTTACCTTTGACCTCAAATCCCTATGGCTGAGTCATTTATATCTCTTCATCCAAATCACCATGAAAGAAGATTGTTTTAACATCAAGCTACTTTGAATGCAAATCTTCAATTACCACAATACTTAAAATAGTGTGAATAGAAGTCATTTTAACAACAGGAGAAAATATCTCATCAAAATCAATACCCTTTTTTGTGAAAATCCTTTTACAACTAACCCAGCTTTAAATCTTTTCTCACCTCCATCCTCTTCTTTTAACCTATAAAACCATTTATTATGTAAAGTATTTACCTATGGGCAACTTGCATAAATCTCATATTTCATTTTTCAGCAAAGAATCCATTTCTTCTTTCATTGCAGACTCCCACTAAATCTTTCTATCCACTTACAAAGCTTTATCATAACATTCAGGTTCACCAGCATTAGTAAGTAAAATAGAATACAAGGAAGGAGAAAATATTTCTAGAGGTCTATTTATCCTTGTTGATCATCTAACATTCACTAGGGTGTGTGGTATTTGTTGTTGCGATTATTGCAAATCCTGAGGAATTGTTGAAACATCAGCTTTTGGAGTATCATCCAACATTGCATAATCATCTTCTTTCTTCTCATGTTGTTGCAATAGATCTTTGTACAAAAATTTCTCATTGAATGTGACATCCCTACTTCTTACAATTTTATGATTTTCAAAATCCCAAAGCCTATAACCAAATCCATTAAATCCATATCCAAAAAATACACATTTCTTTGACTTAGCTTCTAGCTTGGTTCTATCATCAAAATCTATATGAGAAAATGTTTCATAATTGAAGGTTTTGAGAAAAGAATAACTCACCTTCTTACCAGTCCATGCTTCCTCTGGAATATCACAACCCAAAGGAGTAGAGGGATCTCTATTAATCAAATATATATGCAATATTAATAGCCTCCACACACATGTTTAAGGGAAACCTTGCATGCAACCTCATGCTTCTTGCACACTCCATTATAGTCTTGTTCATATGTTCAGCCACTATATTTTCTTGTGGAGTTCTTGGAATAGTTCTCTGTCTACAAATACCATTAGTGGAGCAATAATCTTCAAATTCATGATTGCAATATTCACCACCATTATCAAATCTGAGACTTTTTAATTTCTTACCAGTCTCATTTTCAACCAAGCATTTCCATTTCTTAAAAGTTTGAAATACATCAAATTTCTATCTAAGGAAATAAACCCATACTTTTCTTGTTACAACATCAATAAACGTAACATAATAATGAGAGCCACTAAGGGAAGATATATGAGCTAGTCCCATACATCTGTATGCACAAGCTCTAATATCTCACTTTTATTTTCCTTCCCAGTCTTCACAAAACTTTCTCTTTTATTTTCAATACACACAACTTTCATAAAAATCCATATTGAACATTTTAGACCTAGTATAACTTTATATGAATGAAGTACTTTTATACCTTTCTCACTCATGTGCCCAAATCTAGCTAAAAAAAGAATAAAATGATGACAGTCTAGCTAAGAAAAATGATGACTTTCTGGCTCTAATACGACTTGTTAAGATTAACCTTGGACATAAATAAAAATTACATGCAAATATAACCAACACTAGAAAAAGTAGATCGCATAAAAGAGAACATAAAACACCAAGATTTAATGTGGTTCACCTAGTCCTTGGGCTATGTCCACCAACAACAAGTTCAATATTATTATTATCCAGTGATTACAACTTGATTACAATCTGTAATCCTTTATAGCTCAATATTGCTACAAGAAGCTACAGTATCACCATTACACCATGAAATCCCTGAGCTTTTGCCACCTACAAAATAAAGGCTAGAATAAGTTGTCTAATAGGAAAAATAGCAGCTTGGCAAGGGCACTACCTCTGAAGCTCTGTAAAAATAATTTGGGGGAAAAAATACCCTAAATAAATCTCCAAGTCTGATTAGGCTCCACATCACAACAAAGATTGTGATGGATGTTAGAGAAAAAAGGAAGAAAAGGGCCAACTTCCCTATCCTTCACCAAGGGCTCATGTTTTTTCTTTTCCAATTTCACTTTTCCCTTTGCTTGCCCCATGTGATTGTAATTACCAATGTCCTCCCCTTTGGGGGGGCCTGCACTTGGAATGTGTGGATGGAAATTATGCCCCCACCCCTCAACCTTCCCCTATCCAAACCCCTACTAAGGGTAGGAAGAACAAGATGACCCTAGAACTAATTGCTAATAAGAGAATTAAAATGGAAAAGAGGGTGGAGGTGAAAATTGGGGATTTGAATGAGGAAATTGGTGGGGGTAGAAGAAGGTTGAGAAGAGTTTCTAAGACTCATGGAAAATTTAAGAAACTAGCTTGTCACTCTCAGGAGGAGGAGGAGGATCACACTAACTCTGAGGAGAGTGTGAAGAACTTAGAGGATGGCCAAGAGAAGGGGAAAGATGAAATGGACAAAAATTTGAAAAATGGGATGATTCCCTAGATGGTACTTGGGATTTTGTGATGGACAGTCCCATCAAGGACCCCTCACTCAACCCCACCCATGTCTCTGCCACCATCACCTAACCTCTAACTAACAACCAAGAGAACTCCAAAAATATGTTTGACTCCCCTAACACCATCTCGTCCTTGGTCCAAAAATATGGTCTAGTAAACCCAAAGGCCTCCACTAATAATCTTTTGATGTAAGATACCAAAAAAACTCTAGCGAACAACAAGGCTTTAAAGTTGGGAATGGAGGATAAAGAGGAGGTTACCTGCAAGGATCTCCAAGAACTCAAAGGTAGGTGCAATGTTATGGAGGAGGGATTCTCCCTATTCTCTAAGTTCAACCTTAAGGTGATTCATGTGGCTACCACTACTCTTCAGCTAGTAGCTAATGAGTTGAAGGAGGATAGCCTAGGGAAGGAGGACTCAAAGCTTCTCTATGGCTTCCTTGTTGAAGATTAGGCCAAGGTGCTCCTGGTTAGAAAAGGAAAGAAAAAATATGTCACTTAGTGGCCTTTTGTTTTTTGTTGTGTTTGGTACTCTGCTAGTTTTCACTCTCCATCCTTTCATGATGGTTCTATTTTTTTGGCTAAACTTGGTTCTATGCTATAGGTAGTATGATGCAATGACCACCTATATGCTTTTTGTTAAATTGTTAAAGTTTTCTCATCCTAAGGGTTGGATCCCTAGTACTTTAAATTACAATTATTCTACTACTTTTATTTTTGATGTAAATCATTAAGGTTATTGTGTGTGCTTGTCTATTGGTTGCTAGCTCACTTTTTGCTAATTGTGCCACCATTGTTGTAATGGGCTAGCCCCCTAGTTTTGGCTTCTTTTATATCAAAAACATTTCCTTTATCTGAAGTTAAAATAGTATGGATTTATAATGTTGTCAATGCACATTATGAAACTATTGTTCTAAGAGTATCTATGAAGAGAATGATTTCCATATTTTGTCAATCAAGGGTAAAAGCACAAACCTGTGTCACCTTTTATAAATGAAAAAGCTACCAAAAGTATAACTATTCACCTTCAACAACATAAAATTGGTATTATTATTTTGAATTTTAAAATGAAGTAAACTAATGAAATGTGTAGAAATGGATGGAGTTTAGGATTATAATTCTTAATAATTATTTGGAATAAGAATTAATATATTTTCCTAATTTTTATAAATAAATTGTTAGCTGTTGAAAAATAATGAAAATTAGGGGTCTACTTCCCACCGTAAAAATATATGGAAAAAAACTCGTTTCTGGTTGATCTCAAACTATTTTATAGATAACATATATAGCAAGAACAATCAAAAATAAAAATCACCTTTAGACCTATATTTTCTCTTTAATAATGATTAAAATTTTGACTCGCAATTGATAGTTTTTCATCTCCCACCATAGTTTTGAAAACAAATATATTCTAACCAAGAGAAAATTTATACATTCTAGAAGAGAACTCTCTCCTCTAGAATGTGATATAATTTTTATATATATTTTTATATGATTTAATATTTTTTCCTTCTCAAAACCAACATCTTTTCGAGTGTTAAAATATGTGCTTGTAGAATTTTTTAATTACAATATACTATATCTAATTAAACACTATAAAACTTATATGAGAATATTCTTGACTCTAAGCTCTATAAAATGGTGTTTATATGTTATTAAAAAAATATCATAAAAAATAGTAAGAGTTATTGAAATGCCACTTTTTTGAAATAATTTAATTTCTTTAGTAATTGGATAAAAACTAGTATAAAACATGCATTTAGTAGACATTTCTAATTGGAAAAGTGTGAGACCATATATAGCTTAGCTAGAATGAATTTATCTATAAATCATATGTTAAAAAAAAATCAATTTTAGATAGAAATACTCAAATTTAATCATTCTGATAAGTCAACCTATAAGGTGACAAAACTTTGTACTTTTACCCATCAATCTCTAATTATAATTTGCACTAAGCTTTGTCATATTGACGATCCCACCAAGACTAAGGATCTATGATTTTACAAAGGTTTTTTTATCATAATATTTGGAGGAATCTTATTATGATGTCAACCAATAATTTTCTAGTTCGATTAAACTTGATTAGCAAAGGATGTTGTTGCTTTAATGTTTGAAGTATGTCTTTCATGGTAATAGTTGCTGCCATTGAATGAAAAGTAGGATGCAGAACATGAATCCTTTGTGGTGATTAATAATAAACTGAATTGTATCCATATTGTATGTGCTAAGTCCAGATCTCTAATATGATCCCACTACAATTCAAAAACCATTTCATGTATATGTTCTTTATTACTAGGTGGCTTAAACATCACACAAAGGCTTAATTTCTAGACTAAAAATGTTAAATAGTCAAAGCTGACTTTTTTTTTCAAGCTTAAGTTTTACCTTAGCGTGTGATGTTTAAGGTTGGCCCCTTATGAATGCCCTATGATGTTTAATGATAATTCTTGGCTATGGTATGTTCTATTTATTAAAATTCTCCAAGGGTGTGCAAATGATGTTGAGAATCAATAATTAAGCTGGCCCAAAGAATCTTTAAAATTGCAAAGTTTCACTTCAGTTGATTTATCTTGAAAAAGATTGTTCTTGATAGGTAAGTAATTAAAGATGAGTAATCTTCATTGGTGGAACTAGTTGGTAAAGATGTTGATCTACAACTACAATAAAGCTTCCAATTAGTCTAACAAGGTCATGGAGCAAATTTACTTTATTTGAGAAACCAATAGATTAGGGAGGATATCTCACTTCTAATTTTATTTTTCAAGATTGAATTCTCAATTGGAATTTTAAAAAAAAATGAAAAATAGATGACTTTCAAAATGATGCCTGTGAACAACCAAATAGCTTGCTTAAATAGCAAATTTTTGATCCTAAATCTCAACTAGACCATTGAAAGCAGGCATTCAAATTAAAATTCTAAATTAAAGTGATGCACAAGTGCATCCCTTTAATTTGGCTCACTTGATGAGTCAATTAACTCCTTAGAGAACATGAGAGTTAATTGCATAAATACAAGTCCATCTTAAAGAGAAAACATTACAAAGGATAAATTTTATTAGTGCCTTCTTTGTTTTGATAAATTACTTTGGTTAAAGAATTGATAATACATGTTAGAGAAAAAATCATTATGTTTGCACCACAACTCCACTCAAATTGTGTTTCTTAAGAAGATTTGAGTCAATACACCTTGATAATAGTAATTTAAACTCTAAAAGGAGGGTATGTGTAGTATCATGGTGTGCCAAAAAGTGGCGATCTGAAAAATCTATAGTTCTAAAATATCTCAAACCATTTCAAAATCTATACCAACTTTTTTTCCACCCATCCTGATACTAAATGAAAACAATTAATATCTTTATAAGGTCTACTATGTCTTTTGATACTGAACCTATATGGTCAACTTTAAAAACATCCTTACAATGTGCTTTTGGCCTATTTTTATGTGATTTTTATTTTAAACATGTAGCTGGTGACTTTTTTGTCACCAAAATTTGATGAAATGAAAAGGTTTTCTTAAGAATGTTCTTAAGAAGGTTTTTATTTTCTTTTATCACCCCATGTTCCTTGATAGCCTCTTCCAAATATGTTGAAGTGAAAACCCTGGCATCTTTTAAGATTATTTCTCCAGGAAAACCTAGCTCTGAAGCTTTATATAAATTCAACATACTTGTTAATTTGGTATATTCTTGACTACATCCAAACCCAAAGAATTGTCCATTCTTGCCTTTGAATTTTTCAAATACATCTACTCACAAATGAAATATATTTTAGAAATTTGAAAGACTTAGATCTAGAAAGGTAATCCAAAAATTGTTCAAATTTTATCACCTGAAGAAATGTCATATCGATTCAATCGTAGCATCTGAAAACCTAAAGCTATCATGTTGAGATCTCAAAATACACTTTGATTCCAACACCTATTAATGGTTCCATTATTTGATCAAAGGCATTCTAAAATTTAATTTTACATAGTATTACATACACCTCTATAGATAGAATATCTAAGGAAAAAGCTCAAATATTTATAGCTAACATGTTTTGAGAAAATATATACATACTTGAAAGTATACTCAAGTATTGATCTAATTTGATTTTGGAAATATCGATCTATTCCCAAACATTGTACAACATCAAAAAACCAAAGCCTTTGAAGTAGACCAAATAATTCTCCTTTGTCAAAAGCTATTTTGTGAACCTCATCAATTAGCATATCCTTGCGTTTGTGGTATAGTGAATCTTGGTTTTAAAGTTTTTATTCTTTTGTATTAGCTTTCATAACATGAAATATAAAACAAATATATTTATGTAAACTTGAATGTGGTAGTATTTCATACCCCATATTGAGAACTAAGAGACTGTATGAAGTCATCACTCCACAAGTTAGAATGATGATTTCCATCTTGACGAGTGTTGGCATTAGGCATAGAACTATCTTCCACTCCTAAGTTGGATGATGTTATAAACTTATTTTGTACTTCAGCCATGATATATACCTATCACAAGTCAACACAAAAAAAGGCACATTACAATATTCAATAACCAATTCAACTAGGACACTTAAGAAATTAACTCTATAATTCATTATAAATTTATATTACTAATTGTAGAAATACTCAAGAAAATTCACTATTTTGTATAGTATGTATTATGTTGAAAGGTATTATTTCTCAATTTTGGAACTTTTTCTTGAAAATAATCAAGATTTATAATCAGTTCTCTATTTAAGGGTGGGTTTTAAATAATCAATAAATTATAATTTGATTTGAATCAAAATAAATTTATACTTCCAAGTTGAAATAGTTTGCATGCATGTTTATAGGAAAGAAGATTAAACTATTTATCTTAGTAAGCTATTTGTTGTGGGTTAGAATTATGATAAAAAAAACATTATTTGAAAGAAAAATAATACATCATTGTTAATGTGTGGTCTCACTTTTGGAGAGGAACTTCTCTCGTTTAGATTACATAATCCACTCTATAAAACCTTAAATCTAGTTTTAAAAATTCTAGTCTAAATTTTAAGTGTGTGTCCCCAACATAACAAACATAGTAAATCTAAAAAGATAACTTCAAGCGAGCATGAAATAAAAAACTTAGTAAATCTAACATGAAATTAGATTATACAAACCTTATCTTCATATAAGAGTGTGCTAGTCAATAAAAAAGAACTTATATCTTAAATATGATCTACAAGGTTATGATCATTTTATCTAAGCAACACAATAATACATTATAGTTCATGTGAGATGTCAAGCATGGAGACAAATTCGTTTTCTTATATTACATAATATACTCTATAAAACCTTAACTCTAGAAATAAAATTAATCACATTTTAGTTTAATTTTCATTTATTTTTGTAACATTATACATTATCTACTCCAAAAATTCCTTTATGACATTGAGAAGTGTTTGAAATAACTAAACATGAAATAATATTAGTATTGATTAAAATAATTATATCTTGATTCCTAACAATATATGATAAAAATAAGACTAATAATAGATTCTATCCTACAACTATAATAACTTTTAATATTATTATTTTTTCTTTTACATTGTAATTTAATTCAAATTAAATTTAGATAATAATTATAATTTAAATTACTTATTTCTTAACAACTTAAATGTATAAAAATAAAATATAATCTAACCTTAAAACATAATACTAGAATACTAGACAAATTATTAAAAGAGGAAAAAACACACACATAATAAAAACCAGAAACAACAAATGATCAAAGACTAACTAAAAAATGACAAATGTAAAACGTCTAGCACAGCAAGATTCCCATTGATGTAAAGATATAAAGATTGCTTTTTCGTTTTCATTATATTGGGGTGACCCATTTTAAATAAACAACAAGATATCTCAATCAAATTAAAGTTTACCTTACCTATTTTATGGAGAGGACGTGACGCTTAAGCAGAAATTTTGCTAATAAAAGCAAAAAACATTTGTTATTATTATTAAATTTAATTATTTTTATTTTAAAAGATAATATTCGAAGTTTTTATTTGCTTCAATAAAAGATTGGTTTAAAAATATACATTCGCAATAGTTGTTTTAATGACATGTTGTGTAGCAATATATTTAAATTAGTATTACTATCAAATAGATTATACTATGATGAATAAGCATAGCTTTAGAACTATAAATCATAAAAAAAATTATTCATAGAGTTAAAACAAAGAAACTTAAATCTTGGTAAAGGAATTATTAAAAATATATCATTATCAATCTTATAATGATCCAAATGTTTCAACCAAGATAATCATTATTTTGCTATAAAAAAGAATACTATGTAATCTAATCAATAGTATAGACTAACAATAATAAGAATTTATGAGAATGTGGATACCTGAGGGAAAGCCAAAGAGTGTAGTTCAGAGAGAGCGAGACACTATAGTTGAGGCTCAATCGAGCTTTCTATTTATAAGAACAACTAGTTAAAGGTTATTTTTCTTTTTACATAAGGAAACAAAAACTATGCTTGAAGAGAGATGCTTTTTTGTTTGGTGAAAAATATAATATCAAACAGCCAGATTAAGTAAATAATAAATTAGATGAATAGAAAACTCCTTATAAAAATGAACTAACCTCTTCTAATGCCCACCAAATCTCTTTCCCAAGATTTATTCCACATTCATAAGGAAACAAAAACTATGCTTGATGAGAGATGCTTTTCAGTTTGGTGAAAAATATAAATTTTCAACCTAACGGCGAGATTAAGTACATGATAAATTAGATGAAGAGTATAGATCCTTGTGAAAATGAACTAACCTCTTCTAATCCAAACTATTATCTCTCAAATGCATCCAAGATTTATTCCCCAACCTTTGAAAATGGAGTACAAATGACACATGTGATAGAAAATGACATTTATCAAATCTCTAGTCTAAATGCTAAGTTTTAAAGAAATAATTTGTTGTTTTGAATGATAAGTGACATTGAAGGAATGCCACTTATTTTCATTGTACTACTAATGTGACTAAAATGACAATAGAACATTCTTTTGTTGGTTGATGAGTGACTTGACTCAACACTCTAAGAAAGTAGATAACAATTATAGGGTTGGAATTTGATGGTCACCCTTGGTTATTGGTTTGTCATGTCTTTTATTTTCTTTTTAAATAAATATTGATTGTTATTTTTGTTGGTAAACAGATTTGTCACAATAGAATTTGCCCAATGGAATGTGTGGCAAACCGTTCACAACAGTTGGATAGGCCCTTGATATCTGGCCTTCCTCTGCATTTAGAGGGGCAGCTCCCTCGTAAGATAAAATTTTGGATTTTTCAATATAGATGAGAAGAACTTAGGAAATAAAAAGGAAAACCATTGATAGCGAATGCTCTACATGCCTTCAACGTTTTCATAAAAATGATGTAAACAATTAATGATAGCTATCAAGGAGTACGCTTGAGAACTTCCACCAATACAATGCTAATTCAACCATCCACAAATACTCACATCATACCATGAAAGTAATCATAGATGAATCAACACTTTAACAATCCAGATTCCTTGGAGAGAGAATGCTAAATGTACTTCCTTTTATTTCTTGCACCAAGAAAGAAAGAAATAACTGATTACACAAAAACAACCATTGTACACACTTTCCAAAAATTGTTTTATGATCAAAGCATAAGTGTTCCCCTGTATCCATGTCCAAAAAGTCCCTTATTACATTAAGATTTAGAAATTTATAGTCCTTCTAGCTTAACTAACTTTTCGGGTTCGTAACCACTCAAAAAGTTAGAGTTTGGACCACCGCGAAGATGGTTCATAACTAACTCTAACATTTGCAAAGTGAAAGATAAATTTTAACCTATGAGTGACAATGTTACTTTCACAAAACCAAAAACCAAAAATGCAATTTATTGATAAGCATGTGATCGGTCTTGCTAACTTAGCCTTCTATCTTCATCTGCCTCTTCTTCATTTGTCATCACTTCACTACTTGAATAGTTAAATACCTATTACATCCAGAAGAGGTGCTTAAAACTTTATCAATACTATTCTGCTTATCATTTCACTACTTGAGGATTTGAAAGCTCCATTAGAGTTGTGTCATGAGTTTCCTTTTCCAGCATACTAGTGCAAAATGGTGTGGCCTTTGAAAGCCACATGTTGACTAGGTTTATTCCATCATCTTTCATGTCATATCACTGTATCAATCCTAGAGTCACTTCTCATTGAGATGTTTGACAAATAGTTTATGTGCGGTCTATACAAAGAGACGTCAGATAACTAGCTACAAACAAAGGCTCATCCTCCTTTCTCATGGTGTCGCAGCTAAGAGTGTGAGATATCTCTCATCTTCTCAAGCATTTGGAGTTTGTGTGTAATCCACACTTGGGTTATATGTATTGACTACCTAATGCTTGAGGTGGCTCATTTCTTCATACAATTCTCGTTTGTTTTGAAGAAATTCTGTCAAATAGTTCACGCGCTTTGTCTTTAAATCTTTTTAAATATTGAATCAATTTTCATAGTTGCGAGTTAGAATGAGGAGAACTCCATCGAATGGTCTTTGTGCTTTGTCTATGGCTATATTTCTCAATACAAAGATTGTAGATTCTCCAATAATCAACCCCTTTAGAAATGTACTCTTTAATGGTATCATTACCATTATCCATTTTAATAGTAGATTGCATAACCCTTTCATAAGGATCCTTTGGTCAACTTGGGTAACTTTTTACAATCTCTAATATAATTCTGCATTGTCACCAAGCAAAGATCCTCAAACAGCAAAGGTTGGAAGAGAGAGAGTGAAAAACCAAACCCAAAACTCAAACCCCGTACTTCTCTCTAAAAGTTTTAGTACATGGAGAGAGAAAAGTACGGGGAGAGAGAAAATTTTATTTTTGTTGAGGATTAATCTCTCTCTCTCTCTTTCTAATTAATTAACATAATTAAACCCTCTGTAAAATGTTTGGGTAACAATTTTCTAGGAGTATAATAATTCTTTTAAATTTTAATATTCAATCGATATAAATATTTATTTTTAAAAATATTTTACATACTAATATTTTAAATTGTTTAAATAATATTTGTTATAACAAAAGAACTACTTTATCAATCTTTTAAAATGGTTCTTTTTATTAGTATTTGTTGAAGGCTATTAGTATTTGTCGAAGGGTAAATACTATTGCAATCCCTTTTAACTTTAAGGAGTGATTAAATTTTCTTATTTCAACCAATAATAACTCAAGATTTTTCTTTTCTAATTTCTAAATTTATGTTTATATAGTATACCACTACACATGATTTTGACTTTTTAGGATGCATATAAATTTTAACTTAAGCATTCTTTTTAGCATTCTTACTATATTCAATTATACTTAATATTATTATTCAACTAAATTTATTTTCTTATAATAATTAAATTTATTTTTAAATTCTTAGCGATTAATTATTTATATTTACCTTTTATTAAAAATGTTTCTACTATACCTAATTATATTTAAAATTATAATATAATTAAATTTAGTTTACTATATTTCTCAAATTTATTTAATATTATAATTGAACTAAACTTTTCTTATCAACAAATACTAGCCATTATGTGGCACTTACTTTTACTAGAATTTGAAAATATAAAAAGCAATGAAAATAATCTTAAATGCAAGGATAGATAGAACATTAAAATCAATATCAAAGATATGTTCTTCTCTCTCAAAGTTTGTAGAGAATCATCCCTACTCTTATCAACACTATGGTGGGAGAAAGACATCGTACAGAGCCAGAGGATGAAATGGTGAAATTGAAAAGGAGGTAAAAGGTTTGGGAGAAGTTGAGGGAAGGTGACATTTCAAATTACATTGAGAAATTGCATGGCTAGAACCCTAATGTGACTAAACTTAGGGTCACGTCTTGGAGAGAAGAGAAAGTTAAGATTGATGGAATTGATTTCCAGGTTAATGAAAGTGTTATTGTGGAGGTCACTGACTCCCCTTCTAAGGGCATCAAATTCTTTAGGGATAAGAAGGTTTCCCTCAATGTTGTAAAAGACTTTGCCAAGAATGCTAAGAAGATGAAGGATTTAGTGAAGATGGGAGCATACTATGAACTAGCTTCAATAGAAAAACTATAGAGGTTCATTCTTAGGGAAATCAGCTCTTACATTATGTTGGACATAAGGTATGATAGAGTCTATCCCCATAACTTTGTCATCCTAAACCACTTCAAGTATGACATTAAGATATTCATCCCCTACTACCTCTTCTTCTCTGTAAATAAGAATATCATGTAATATAAAAAGAAATATTATGCTAACCCAATTTTCCATGAGGGCTTGCTTTTATTGATTTATGAGCACTTTAAGGCTCAAAATCATGGCAGATCCATAGCCCATAAAGTGCAGTCCTCAAAGGACAAAGAAAGATCCTATCTCTTGTCTGACATTAAGGATAGTGCTAGGCTTCATTCAGATGATGAAGAGGAGGTAGCCAAGATTATAAAGGATCTGGGAAAAAACAAGAAGAAAAGTGAACCCAAAAAGAATATAATCGAGGTTGGGAAAGGGTTGGCAAGTAAAATTAGTAATTCTAAGGTTAATTCTATTGAGGAATATAATGAGGAGGATGAGGGAATGGACATAGAGGAGGAGAATAATGTGAAAGAGGAGGTTATTAGCAAGGTTCCTATTTGTAGGAAGGTGGAAAGCTCAGCGAGGAGAAGGCACAATGAAATGGATGCAAATCAAGGTTTTAGTAAGGGAAAAATAAGGATTATGGCATAGAGAAAACCACCTGTACTTTCGACTCTAAGGGTAGCAAAATAGTCTAGAGAAACTTTGAAACTCAGACTGCGAAAATAGGCATTCTGAGAGAAACTATCCAGCCCAAGGTCTTGGAGGGCAATGATGGTAGAATTCATCTCAAGGAAGTTATTGATTCGGCCATGGTGATTCTCAATGATAATGCTAGGAAGGTGGAGATGAATCTCCCCAATAATGCCTGAAACAAAATAGTGGACAACTTTCAATCTATCAAGTGGATTTTTCATGAAACTAAGGAGATAAAGAACAAGTTGCAGGATCTGGAAAGGAAGGAAGGGGAAGAAGGGATTGATAGAATCAACAAAATGGATAACAAGGTTACTGAGATGGAAAAAAGAATGGAAAGAATGGAGAGCTCTCTCTATAGCACTGCAAAACAAAGCTTCAATATTATCAAAGCCTTAAATGATAATATTAAAAAATTGCATACTATGATGGAGGTTAGTACAAGGGTCAATGATGACATAGAAAATGAGGACAACAGGGTAACAAAAGATGATGCCAACCCCATTGTTGAGAGCCTAAGAAATAGAATGAGATCAAACAAGAAAAAGAGGGATAGGGATGACTATCCTGATGACATATAGTTGATGAGTGAAGTGGTTAAGAAAATGGAAATGATGGAGCTCAAGGCTATTGAGCTAGTCAAAAATACAGTGCCCTGATTGGTTCCCTTGGCTTTTCTATTTTTCCTTTGGTTTTTCATTTGCTAGGCTTGCCTACTCTTTCAAAGGTTGTGTTTTATATTGTCAAGATCTCCTAGCCTTCTATGGCATGTTGTTTCATGTTAATTTTCTTCATGCTCCAGACTTAATGTCGATTTCTTTTATTTACTATTGGGTTTTAGGCACCCATTAAAACATGTATTACTTAATCAAAAACATTAAATTAATACTTGTGTCAATAAATAGACATCTAAATTTACTCAAGACACGACATCAAGAAAAGGCCATTATGAGACACATATCTAGAATTATAGAATGACATAATTCCTATGCAAATGTTGTGTGCTTGAATATTAAATTGGTCTTAAATTTAACTAATGAAAGATGCAACTACCACAAAAAGTGTAAAATGTGTAAGATAATGTTCATCAAAGTTATTCTTGTTGTATTACTCCATGTATAATCCATTTATACTAAATTCAATGTGATATTCACCACTTAAAATAGTGCAATTAGAAGAGGAAACACAACTATTTAATAGATTATGAATTTCTTATAAGACCAAGGAAAATTTTACAAAATAGTTCCCTTATTGCATCAATGAATTTTTCCTTATAATGGTGTTTTGAAATATTAACATCGTTAATGGGCCCTTGCTCTGCAGGGTTCACCATCCATCAAAAAATAAACAAAAGAACATCAAAAATATGCCTCTAAAATCAATGTTCAAAAATTATGAAATAGGAAAACAAATATATAAATTAATTAATTGAATTTCCTAAATAATTTCAAGAGTTCTTGTATCACCATTATTCTTTACCATTATTCAAAAAGTTATATTGTTATACGTTGACCTTTACATAAACTAATGCCCTCTTCAATCACTGGACAAAATTTAGAATTTGGGTCATTAATTCAAATTTTTATTTATTGATCTATTATTCATTATTTAAAATCTAAAGTGAGAAGATAGGACAATAAAATTAAATCATTACTTCCTCTTTTACTAGTTAAATGGTTACAATGAATATAAATAATACTTTTTAAAAAAAATTGAATATATCTTTATGATTGTAATAATATTATTAATAAGATTAAACAATAATTTAAGAACATTTTTAGAAAATAATATGTTTTCAAAACTAAAACTAATGAACTTTTATAAAAAGATTTTATTAAATACATTATGCATGTGAAATACTTTTAAGATTAGAAATAATTTTAAAGAAGTACTATGTATAAATAAAAAAATAATAATAATATGTATTCATTGAATAATAATTTATTTAATACTATTTATGAATTGAGTGATATGTAATTATCTCTTTATGAGATATTTATAAAATTCGAAATAATTTCAAAGAATTACCAACATATGAATGAGCAATAACTAGTGAAGTTTCTACATTGGGTGATATGTACTTCACCTTCAAATTTGCTTGGTTGGTTGAGTTAACTCCTAAACTTAATATCCTTATTATTGAGATATATTGTTTTCGAATTAAAAAGCAACCAAACAAGGGAGCTAGCCCTTACAATAGACAAAAAAGGAAACTATCAGCAAAGCACCAGCTATAAAAAAAATCCCAATGCTTATAAACCCAAAAACATCACTAAAAAGATCAAGAAAAGAGTTTTAGCAGGAATCAAACTACTATTGCCTATACTATAACAACATAAACTATAAAAGTCTTTAAAAAAAGGCACACCACCTTAAAAGTATCAGAGTTCTTGAACTAGCAAACTAAAAGCATAGAAAATAAAGAGGAAACAACCCTAATTGGGCTTCTTCTCATCCTTCTCTTTGAGGAGGACATTAGCCCAATCGTCACCCAGGAAGTTGAATGCATTTTAGCATCTTGGTTGGTCATGTCTCCTTCCTAGTTATCTTTTAGTAGGTGCAAGGTAGTAGCTACAACATGTGTCACCTTAATTGTGAATTTGGCCAAAAGTCTCATTCTTTCCTCTAGGGCATACACTCTTTCCCTCGGGTCTTTGCCAGCCCATTTATGAGCCTCCTCGAGGTCCTCCAATTTACCATGTTGATTACCATCCACCAGATCCTTAGTGACTTCCCACAAAACAACGGGGTTAGAGATAGCTTTGTCTATGGTTAAAACCTTAGCAGGTGAGGACACTATCATGGGGAAGCATTCTATTTCCACTATGTTAGGGAACTAGTCCTGCATGAGGTCCACACATCCCACTATAATGGAAGCCAAAACATGAGTTGTCTCTTTCCCACCTTTAGTCACACCTCCCGAGCTAGACATTGAGGAGTCTAAAACCTCCACCTCTTCTTCTTCCACATTCCCCCCTCCATAATTTGAAGTCTTCTATTTTAACCTTTGTTTAAAGTGGGCCATCTCCTTTGAATCAAAATCATCCTCCTACGAGGCCCCAAACCTCAACTTCCTTTTAGCATTGGACTTAGCAATTCTCCTAGACCTCCTCCTACCACCCCTCCCCTCATCCTTCAAATCCTCTAGCTCTTTATCCTTACCTTTCTTCTTCCTCTCCACAGAGGACCCACTAGGAGAAGTTGGGGGGTAGGGGCCCATATCAACCAAATCATGTAATAGAAAAAATGAAATAGAAATGTGATCTTGGTGTTGAAAATGGTTTAGAAGAGGGAAATAATAATAGTAGCAAACACCATACCTCCCTTCTAGTGTTAAATACTTCATCAACACCAAGAAAACCTCATTACATGGCTCTAGAAGCTTCTCCTCATAAACCCTCCCCTATGACGAATGAGTTCTTCGTCATCCAAGAAAAATTGATTTATGCTTGCCTCATCAGCTACCTTCATCACCTTCTACCACTTCCTCCCCTTCATAGCAAGCTCCATAGCCAAAGAGATAATTTCCTCATAAATATGGAATGAAATCCCATTAATAGTAACCATTCTATCCTCCCAAGAGTTAACAAATTGCATAGAACAAATTTCCTCATATCCATGCAATGCCTCCATGAACATGATAAACCTCCCTCTTTAAGCATATACCAAACCAGCGGTTTGCAGGAACTATCCTCAACCATCGAAGGGTCAATGCGTAGAAGATCACCACCAATCTCATCAACTTTCACTAGGAAACTCTCCTTTATAAAAAAAACCATAGACAATTACTAACAATGCAGTTACACTTAGGTGAAAAAAATTCTGGCGTTAAGTATTCATAAAGGCCTTTATTGTTATGAATAATTGTATCACATATTTACTGAGTCGTCATGTGTCGACTACCTTTGCCCCAACTCCAATCTTTTCCATCATTCCCAATAAACCCAAACCTATTAAAATTTAAAATTTTTCTCAACACCAAGTATGAGGACATGTATAATAAAATTATTAAAAATACCCCCATATCATACTTTGATATCCTTTCCCTTTCGAACCATGCAAAGTAATTATCGCACGTACACCTTTCTTCATACCCTACCATCTGTCCATAATGACCCCTCCACTTCAGCCCACTCAACAATGAGTTGTCATTACTAATCGATAAAAATCCCCAACTAAACTTAGTCATGATTTAATATCTTTGTTCACTAAAACTCTTACCAAGTTCGTAGGACTCTAAATTCTCTCCAACACTGTAGGCCATGCATGCTTAGTCCTATCACTGCCATCCCATCTCCCATCCCATTTCCCTCCCAAAAAATATGGCACAAGTCAAATATTTTCAAAATGATCAATAAATGTCTGATATCTTCTATGACTCTTTTGATTTCCCAACCTTCATTCATGATATCTTTCATAGTATCAATTATAACTTTTGAGTCACATTCAATCTCCACTCTCTCATCCAATGTTGATAACCATTTTTAGACCCCATAACAAAGTCATAGCTTTTGTGACATTATTCAAGACATTTCCCAAGTAACCAACATAGGCTAGAAGTATTCTTCCCTTACTATCTTTGTCTATACCTCCTCTAGTCAATCCCTCCTTCCTCGCAGCTCCATCAAAATTAAGTTTAACCTAGTTCTCCCTAGGGGGTCTCCATCTTGTCCTTTTCCTAGCAAGTTGCTTGGAATTATCTGTCTCAAAGAACCGTTCTTCAAGGTTCTAGTTTCTAGCAATCTTTTGTTCCATCTAACTCGAGGGGGATGATCACCAGTTTCTTCCACTTGCAACTCATCATATTTTCCACCAGAAGCTTGCATGCAATAACTATAACAATCTCCTCACTTATCTCTTCATTTCTAAAATATCTATTGTTTCTCTCCTTCTAAATACCCTAACAAACATGAGGGGGAGGGACAACTTTCCACATTTGGATAAGGAGGGGTTGGGTAAACAAGCATTGCTAGCTCTTAGCAAATTGGTCAATCCTAATATTAAACACCCAAACCATATCCAACTCCTATAACAACCTTCCCCATATGTTAGCATAGCTACATTCTAGGAATAGGTGTGAAATATTCTCTTATGCTCTCTTACAAAGGTAGCATCTATTGGGTAATTAGAATCCCCTTTTCCTTAGATTATCAATGGTGAGGATCTTCCCATGTATGGATGTCCACCAAAAATATTGACCTTCGAGATCAAATGGCTAAATCAAATTTTCCCTTAGAATTTAGGTGCTAATTCCTTATCAAAAATTAATTTATAGGCAGAACTTACAAAGAAGATTATCAATGGTGAGGATCTTCCCATGTATGGATGTCCACCAAAAATATTGACCTTCGAGATCAAATGGCTAAATCAAATTTTCCCTTAGAATTTAGGTGCTAATTCCTTATCAAAAATTAATTTATAGGCAGAACTTACAAAGAAATCCCCCGTCGTGGTCACCTTCCAAATAAAGGTATCATTTTCAATTGCTCCTAGGATTCTGCAACCTTTGAGGAGATCATTTAGCTCCTCCGCTAGTTGCTTTCCATTTAAGAAGTTCTTTTGTAATTCTAATATTTTCCACTTCCTCCTTGGACTGATATAGTTGAACACCTTATTGCCCGCTTGCTCCTGAAGGTGGTCTCGGAGGAACCCATACTTCATTTTGGCCAAAGGTTTATCAATTAGCCAAGTATCCTCCCAAAAATGAATCTGAAAACTATCACGCACTAGCCATCTCACTCCTTCTCTAAGTAAACTTCTATTTTTAAGAATGTTACCCAAAATCCTTGAGCCCAATGGGAGGTCATTTCTCCAAATGTAATGAATAAAGTTCAAATTTATGAGGTACTTAGCTTTAACAATCTTACACCAATTAGCCTCACCCTTCAATAGTTTCCACCCCACCTTAGTAAGAAGGACCTTATTCAAATCAAAAATCCTTCTAATTCCTAACACTTCTCTACTTTTGGGTCTACAAACTATTTTCCAACTCACTAGGTTTAATCTATTCTTCTCTCTGCCCCTCAACCAAAGGAAATTTCCTTGGATTTTCTCCAGTTTCTCCACCATACTTTGGGAGATTTTTAATAAGGATAGGAAGTAAACTGGGATACCTTGAAGGGATGAAGCCAAAAGCTATAGCTTACCAGCACTACTCAAGGTTTTACCTTTCCACCCAATCAACTTATTTTACATCTTTTCCAGAATGGTATTCCAAAAATTATTACTTACTTCTTTCACCATCAGTGGAAGCCCTAGGTATGTATTAGGGAGTGAGATAGTATTGCAACCTAGGATATTTATGATCCTTTGCTAGATATCTGGCATGGTGTTGAAGAAAAAGACCTTACTTTTATCCAAATTATTTTTTTGTCCTGCATTAATAGCATATACCTCCAAGAAAAATTTCCAAGCTTTAGCTTCAGCCATCAAGTATTCCGCACTTGGGAAAGTGTCATCCACAAACTGTTGGATCACCTCCCCCAATAGCAAGGAAGTAGGTTTAATATATTGTATCTCCTCCCCATTTATCTTTGTCAAGAATGCTCTTCCCAACACTTAAGCGACCATAATGAATAGATAAAGGGAAATAGGGTCCCCCTATCTTAGGCCTCTCTCCCCACTAAAGTTACCCCAAGGTGATCCATTCACCAACACCAAATATTTGATAATCTCTATGATTGATTTAACCAACTTTATAACTTCCTGACTAAAACCAATTTTCTCCATTATTTCATACAAAAAAGTCCAACTGATTATGTCATAGGCTTTTGATATATCCAACTTCAATGTCATGTCGTGATTACCACTCTTTTCCATTAAGTGAAGAACCTCTTGAATAGTTATAGCTGCATTAAGGATCTATCAACTTGGGACAAACCCATTATGGGTTTTCCCAATAAATTTGTGCAACAACAGCTATAATAAATTATTGGATGTTTACTTCATGTATGCATGATTATACACTGATGATGATTATTAAAGTGATTTCATTAATTTGATGATGCTATTTAGATGGATTATCATACGTGTTTTCTTATGGATACTTACCCCATATTGCATGTGTATGGTGTGCGTGTATATTTTCTTTATGTATGATGTTTCTGATGTGGTTAAGGCAGTCGTAGTCACCTGCCAGTTGGGATCTACATGATGCACCACTTCCTATCACTATCTATTTAGTTTAGAATATATGAATTTGTAGATGCATGGATTTTATGCACATTGCAAGTATCGAGTATCGACTTCTTTGAATTGCTAGGATGGGCGTACCATATCACAATATCTCAAAGGTAAGAGAGGGGAGATAAATTCTTGAGTCCAAATCTTAACCTTTAAACTGATTGTCCTAGAAAATTAGGGCAAGCATCTATGATGATTACCCTTCTAAATTTGTCATATGACGTAAATTCGTGATTAGAACCCTTGAGTTTGATCTTTCATGTGACATTTTGCGGTGGTTTTCATATTTCATCTTGTAAGTCTTTTGTATTTTTTTGTTAATTAAGTTAAATTAAAAGATTAATTAATGATGTAATTTAATAGAAATTATTATGATATTTTAAATATTTAATTAATTGGAAAAATAATGAAATAAAAAGTATTAAATTTAAAGAGAAAATTATAGTCTAATTTGAGAGCGTAATAATATTTATTTAATTTAATAATAAAATATTTAGGAGATCTTTTTTAAATAAATGCTAACTATTATTATTACATAAATTAATAAATATTTTATCAAAAACACTTCAAAAATTAAATAAAAAGTGAAAGAGATTTTAATTTATTTAAAGATATTTAAAATTGCATGAACTTTTGAAAAAATTAAAAAAAAGTTAAAAAGTTGTTATCAAGGAGTTCCCTCAAGTGATCGCACAATTAGTGCCCCAAATTCAGGAGAGAAATCCTTATTAGCATTTGAGGGTCCATTTTCTAGGGACCAAAAATTTTGGAGAGGGGAATTTTCAGAGAGAAGAGATTTCTCTCACAATCTTTGGGTGTGTGCGAATTAGCATCAGAACCAGGTAGATCCTTGTGTTTTGTTCACCTAGTTAATTATGTAATTTAATATTCATGTCTTCATCGTGACTATGAATTGTTTATTCGAATTGTACTGTGACAAATCTTTCAATATTTTATTTTGAAATTACTAGTATACATGTGGATTCCTTCTATATACGTGAGGATTAAAAATATTAATAAAACCCTTGTTTAGTAGATTCAAAGTTGTAAATTAAATTGGGAAGGGTTTAAAAAGAAATGGAAATTGAAAATTAAAAATTTGATTAGTTCATCGTATTTTTCCTACCACAGTATTGATAGAACTTTTGAAATATATATATAACAAATTAGAATTGGGAGGGAGATTGTTCTATTTATTATAAAACAATTATATATATATATATATATATATATATATATATATATATATATATATATATATATATATATATATATATATATATATATATATATATATATATATATATATATATATATATATATATATATATATATATATATATAATTTTTAAAAATATATTAAATGAAAAAGGAGGAGAGACGAGTTTTACCCCACCTCCTCCCTTTCTCCTACCTCCAGCGGCATAACTGTTGCTGCTCGCAGGATACTGCAACAGCAATAGTACTCTGTACTATTGCGACTGTAGGCCCCTACAACAATAGTCATCAAGGCGGTTGCATAGCTTTTAAAGGCCGATAGGCCCTAAACATAATGTTTCATGAATTTCAAATTTTATTTTTAATATCGTTTTCTTTAATTTTATTAAATTTAAATTGTATAATGTAAATTATTATTTATTAATAATTTGTATTAATATTTAATAATTAAAAAGTAATTAATGAATATTAATATAGTTATTTATTTTATAATTATTAATTAATTTAATTAAATTTAGTTTAATTAGGTTTGATTAATAATGAATATCATCAATGAAGTTTTAAATTTATTTTATTATTGTTAATGATATTTATTTTAATAAAATTGTAATTATTTTATTTAAAAATCAATAATTATTATTTTAATAATTAATTACCTTTGAATTATTTTAGAATATTTAACTTATATCAAATAAGGGTAATTGTGCATTTTGTTCAAGTACAAGAAATGGGTTAAATAGTAAGGGTTAAAGTGTAAATCTTATGTACTCGAAAACTTGCATTGAAAAAAAACTTAAACCTTATTGTTACATCAAACTATGTATTTTCAAAATCAAACCAAACTATGAAACTACATTGTTATATGTATGTTGTCTATGTTTTGGGTTTGGGTTGACTAGAGCGTTGACCAGTCTTAGGACATCTACCAAAGGCTTGGGTGTTTTGTGTTTGTGGTATTATGATGATTTGATCTTTGATCTTTTAAACTTGACCATAGTAATGTGTTTGTCGTGCTCTATGATGAGTTCTCTTATATTGTACGTTATTGCTTTCAATGTTTTTGTGTGATTACAGGATGAATGTTATGACATAATTGTCTTGACCTTTGAGTCTTCGATCAATTATTTTTGGGATACTTTCTAGTTGCTTGTAACGAATGGAGGGGTTATTGTGAATTATCTTTTGATGCTTTCTAGTCACTTGTATAGGATTGAGGTGAAATACTATGATTCTTTGATTTTTGTTTTTATGAGCTTAAGGTAGGTTATCTATATGTAATGTCGGGAAGTGGCTTGCAATGGAGTTCGGGGCCCAAAGTGGTTGCCAAGATAACCCATAATAAGTTGTTTAATAAGTGAAAACACTACACTAAATGAGAGTAAAATGAACCTAATAAGAGTCTTTGTATGCCCTCACCCATGCCTTGAGTGCTAGTATAGACTAGGATGGGAGTATAGAGGACGCTTGGTTATGACCATGCATCGTTAGTATGCCTTGTCAATACGAAAGGATACTAGTGCTACATAAAGTCACTAGGGGCCTGGGGTCAAGTTAGACTACCAGGGTAACTCAATTATTGATTCGTGTGATCACACTTGCCCGCTTACATAGTAGATTCGCTACATGTCTTTGTTTGCCTTCGTGTCTAAATGTTGATTTATCTTGGAACCTTTGAGTTATATTACTTTTAGGGTTTCCTTGACATAGATATTACTTTGATTTTGGGATTGATATCCTATTTGGGACTTGAGACTATCTCCTCGGTGCAGTGGGAGTGGACCTTTTTGGGTTACCACAAGGTTGGGTGGTACTTCTTTTTACTCTTACCATTGAGATTCGTTCGTTGATGTCATGGCTAGAGTTCCTTGTCTACATTACCTTTGTTCTATCTTTGTGTATTATGATGGATAATCATATCTTTTTGATGGATGATTTCATTTATTGTATTGTACTTTGTTTCATGGATCCGAAAGGGATGATGTAATCTATTTTTATAAATGTATTTTTTTAAGCCTTTCATATTGTGTGACATGTACAGTGGATGATTGTGCATTCCGAATTTTATTGTTAAGTGGAATTCAGAACAAATGTATATTATTTAAGTGGAATGGACTTCTGGTTGTACTTCATGTGGATGTGTTATTTATTAGACTTAGTATTATTTAAATTTAAATGTGATTCAACATCTTGGGATCCTTAAGGAATGTATTATGTTATGTTTGCTTATGTATGATTGTATGTTATTTCTTTCACTACTTTATGATTGATGTGTATGTTATTCTTTTTATAAAAAAATGTTTGGAAAACTTAGTGGAACTTTAGGTTAATTCTTTTGGATCCCTTGGCAGGGCGTTACATCTTCCAAGAAGAGGAATAAAATATCTCAAATACAATGTTTTACATGTCATCAATATGGACACTATGCAATCAAGTGTCATGATAGAATGAAACAAACTTCATTTTCTAATGATGGAAAAGATAATATAGAACATGATTCTGAGAAATTTACTTTTTACTCAGCCTTGTCAATCCAAGTGTCAAAAAAACTGAACACTTGGCTAATTGATAGTGAATTCTCAAGACACATTACAAGATTCAGAGAACACTTTGGTAGAAGAATTTTATGAAGAATTATTTATTGGGGATGATTCAAATTATCCAATAAAGGGGATTGGAAATTGCACCTTAAATTTGAAATTCAAACATCTCCCTTTAGCTCACTAGAGTATTATATGTACTAGGGATAAAAGGAAACCTAGTCTCCATTTCTACTCTTGAAGACAAAGGGTATAGAGTTAGCATTATGGATATAAAAGTTTTGGCATGGAAAAATAACTCCACTATAAAGAAAGCACAAAGTATAGGAATAAGACAAGGATGTATTTACAAACTTTCCATATATTCAAATCAATCCCTAATGCATGATACTTTTGAATCCAATGGAATTTGGAACTAAAGACTAGGACTTCATTTTTGTGCTCTACCTTCAATAGAAAAATGGTGATTGGATTTTCCAAACTAAATTAATCCCATGAAGGAGCATTGTGAATGGTGTTCCCCAAGAAATAATACAAAGGGGACTTTCCTAAATAGTGTTAGTAAAACTAAAAATATATTAGAATTATTTCATTTGAACTTATGTGGACCCATGTTTGCACTCTCCATGGGAAATTTTCTTATATTATGTAATCTTTGTAGATGATTTCTCTAAAAAGACTTGGATATAATTTCTCAAATGTAATGAGTATAAGGAAATCCTTAAAAGGTTCTAGAAATTCAAAGCTCTTATAGAAAACTTGTCCAGGAAGAAAATCAAAGTACTAAGAATAGATAATGGGAAGGAATACATTTCAAAAAATTTTAAATAATTTTGTGTAAATATTGGGATTAAGAGGGATTTTATCGTACCTTACAATCCACAACAAAATGGAGTTACTAAGAGAAAGAATGTGTCTATTGAAGAAGTTGCTAGAGCCATGTTGTAAAACCAAAACATATTAATTTCATTTTGAGTTAAATCCTCTAGGAAAGTTATCTACATTCAAAATAGATGTCCTCACTCACACCTAGATAATAAAACTTCTAAAAAAGAATTCACCAATGTAAAACCCGAAAAAAGTTTTTTGTCATCATGTCTACATTCGTGTGCCTAAAGAAAAGAGGTCTCATTTAGAATCTAGTAGCAAGAAAGGGATTTTTTTGGCTATATTGTAACATCAAAAGCCTATAGAATATATATACTTGATATAAATTGATTGAACTTAGTAGAGATGCCATCTTTGAGGAAGACATTGCATTCAAGAGATCCAAGAGCTATTGTGAGATAGAAACTCGAGATCATCCTAAACATATGGAGGGGGATCATGCTCCCAAGGTTAAGAGGGAACTCCCAAAGAAACCATAAATGAAAATCAGACTACTCTAGTGGAACAACCCAACAATAACAAAAAGTGACCACTTTGGGTCGAAAAGATGATTGAGGAAGTGAAAAATTATACAACACCAAAAGGAACTTTTAGAGAAAGAAAGAGAACCCACAAATGCTCAAGCTATGTTGCCTTGATGAGTGATATTATCAAATCAAAGTCAACTTGTGTCACAAAAGCCTTAAAACATCAAGTTTGAAAAGAGACTATGACAGAAAAGCATCAGCCCATTATAAAGAACAATGTGTGAGACATAGTTCCAAGACCAAAAGGGAAATTTGTTGTTTCTTCAAAATGGCTCTTCAAGATCAAACATCATGTTCATGGATGTATAGAAAAACACAAATCTCATTTTTTTGCAAGAGGTTTTTCACAAGAAGAAGGCATTAATTATGAAGAGAAATTTGCACTAGTTTTCCATTCCATCTTGGTCAAAGAAGTATTAGCTATTGTAGCATCTAAAGGATGGAAGATCTATCAAATGGATGTGAAGACTACATTTATGAATGTGACTATTGAAGAAGTCTACTTAGAGAAACCTAAAGGCTTTGTAATACATAATTGAATCAAATGTATGAAAATTAAGGAAATATTTATATGGACTTAAACAAGCTCCTAGAGCCTGGTATGAAAGGATTGATCACTATCTTGTGGGACTAAAGTTTTCCAAGAACGTTGTAGATCCAAGCCTCTATTTTAAGGTAATTAATAGTGATATGTAAATACTTATATTATATGTTGATGACCTTCTAATCATAGGAGAAGATCACCTAATCTCTCAACATAAGATGGACCTAGATTCAGAATTTGATATGAAGGAATTGGGCATTTAACATTACTTCTTTAGATTGGAAGTTTGATAGAAAATAGATGGTGTCATTCTTAATCAAGGAAATTATACCATTGACATTTTGAAAAGGTTTGGAATGTTAGATTGTAGACCCATGTCTACACCTATGAAAACCAATTTGCACAAATTGAAGGAAGCAGCAATAGAAATGGAATTTGCAGATCCCACTCTCTATACATAGTAATTGGATCATTGATAATTGGTCAACACAAGACCATGTATGTTATGTAGTGAATGCTTTAACCCAATTTATGTGTGCACCTAAGGATATACAACTTGTTTTTGGAAAGCATATTCTATGATACCTTCAAGGTACAATTGGATATGGTCTTAAACACAAAAATGTAGACCTATATCTACATGGATACTCTGGTAGAGATTGGGCTAGAAGCGTAACTTATTCCTAAAGCACATTAGGATATTGCTTCAATTTAGGGTCGGCAATGATCTAATGGATCAACAGGAAGTAGTCATTAGTTGCACAAAGCTTTTTAGAAGTTGAATAAATTGTAACCTCTATGAGAGCAAGAGAAGCAATGTAGCTCTAGATATTGCTTGTGAGATTATTTGGTGAGCCCCTAAATCCTACTATTATCAACTTTGATAATTAGAGTTGTATTAAGATTTTAGTTAATCTAGTGTTCCATGATAGATCAAAACACATAGAGATTCCTTATCACTATGTGAGAGATATTTTAGAAAAGAATGTGATTCAATTAAAGTATATTAGTACATGTGATCACAAAGAAGACATTCTCACCATGAATCTATCTAAGGTAAAAGTTGGACACTTTTGGAACAAACTTGGTATGTTTGAAAATGTAAGTCAAACTTGAGATTGAGTCTCAAAATTATTATTAATTTGTACTAATATATAACTAAGATGTTTAATGTGTAAAATCTTGTGTCATGTGTACAACTCCCTAAATTTATGGGTCCCTTGTGTACATTATTGAAAGGTGACGATCTTTCAATTAATAAACACTTTTATTTGACATTGTAAGGTAATGACTTTACATTGATTTTTTTTTACTATCATGATGGATATCATGTAACTTGATATCTGTGGACATGCCACGATAGTTAGTATCTCTTGGACATTCTAATAGATACCATGAGACTTGTTATCAACAAGAGATCATTATGATCCCTAACAAGATAATCATGGTGGATAGTATATCGTAGATATACAATCATTCATTTTGGTAGACATTATGAGACATGATGTGAGTGCACATACCATAATGTGGATAGTTGTGTTATGAAGAATATCATGTGACTTTATATTCTTAAACATATCATATCTTTTGATATCATGAGTAAGGTGATATGGTTGTATACTTGGTTAGAATTTTTATCTTTCCTATCTAAAAGGAAGTGTTGAAAATGATAGCTCCAATCATATATATGAATGATGGTATATATAGTAGTATTTATTACATATATATAAACATTGTATATATATTAGTATACATTGTATGTATATGTATGTATATATACATATATACATATATACATATATATACACATACACATACACATACACATACACATACACACACACACACACACACACACACACACACACACACACACACACACACACATATATATATATATGTATGTATGTATGTATGTATGTATGTGTATGTGTATGTGTATGTGTATGTGTATGTGTGTGTGTGTGTGGGTGTGTGTAATATATGCAAGTATTATATAAATAATATGCTTGAAATAGTATCATTATTTTGATCTAATATTTGAAGACTGATTATCATCCATGTACCGAATCAAAATAACATATATAATAAGTTTCAAGTATAATGGTGATATGCAGTTATATTGTAAATCATTATTATTTCATGTCCTTCATATATAATCTCAATTAGGACATGATCGATGGTGCGGAAATTACAATTAGCTCAAGTCTAATATTATCACCTACAAAGATCGTTGATTGTGTTATACACGTGCAAATTAATGTGTAAACCCTGATTAGTGATTGTGTGTTGTTTGGTAATGATATGGCACTAACAAAGTGGCCTGGTAATGAGTGGACATGTCCACTCGTTAACATGCCTCCTCAAATCTATATATATAGCATATCTAATCGGACCAAGGGGAACACCAAAATCAATTAGTAAAAGCCTCTTGGGGATTAAGCATTAAGTTAGATTCATATTTGTGTATGCAGTAACGAGTGTTTCTTAATATTGTTTATACATCATTATTATATTTGATAAGTATAAAAGTATGCATATTCTCATTGCAATATTCAAGAAGAAAATATAAAACAATTAGCATACCATTCAAGAGTCGAGAAATTAAAAGCAATGAAGAATTCAAATCCTCAATAAATCTAATCATCGTTAACACTATAGCTTATAATGATTTATTTTCCATGTGAAAAAATACCTTTAATAAGAACTTCCTAGAAACTAACCACCAATTAAATTATTTTATTAACATAAAAAATAGAACTAACCTATATAAATGTAAAACTCCAACATTTCCCTCTAATTACATTAATCCAAACAAGAGTGGAACATGGCAAGGTTTTTTAACATAACCCTTTTAGAGACTTTGATGAAGTGCCTCCACCAATCCTCTCCAATCCAACAAACATTAAACTAATTACACCAATGGATCTCTTAGCAGTACAACCTAAAACCATTTACACAACATGAGAAAACATTAAAAAATGTTCCTACCCTCCACATACAATGAGACACGTTACCTTTAGTATTTCATGTCTCTTATGAGTGTTATAGATGCCTCCTCTAGTTCTACATATGAGAAGTCTTTCCTCCAAAAGTTGACATCTCCTTTGAATGTATATAATGACTCCTCAAATGTTTTGGACACAATCCCTCTTCTTCTATACAAACCTCCTACCAAATGTTTCCACATGAGGTACCTTCTCTATAAAATTTCACACTTAATCAAAGTGTGTATAATGTCTCCTCGAGTACTCGACAATTCATTAACCAAATGTGAACACAACAAAGTGCACCCACAGGAAACCTTACCCACCATTTTCGCTTGACGTGACACAAATATGCCAAGCACCATTTTTTCTCCAAGGAAAAAAATAGAGGGCTTCCCATGCAAGGAATAGCACATGAGTGAGAAATTAGCTCGAGATTATATACATCCTCCTACCACCATTTTTGTTAACCTCTTGTGCAATTCTTTGTTGAGATTATCAATTATAGGTGTTATTGGAATATGAAGTCGTCTTAGATCACAACTAGTTGTCATTTAATCATAATAGATGTCATTAAGGCACTTGTTGAAAGGAGAACATGCTATGGACATCCTGCTAGAGGTGAAAAAAATTGAGACTTACTATAATTAGAATTTTTGAATGAGTTGATTTACTATAAATAGTAATTTACTTTGGTGTAAACCAAAAACAGTAATTTCAACAACTATTTTACGTGCAGTTGTATGAGTCACACTAAATTTATTAAGTGGTTTGTAATTTAGACTCTACAACTTGGTTGTTATATGTAACTCAAAGTCATGATTGTTCATACACTTTGAAGAATGTTATAATTGTAAAAATTATCAAAAATAAAGTTGTGAGGCATTTGCTTGTGATTTTTTATTGGATATTTTTACATGGTTTTTCCATGTAAGTTTTGTGTTATATATGTGTCTTTTCTCTTCTCTACAATTCTCTACACTTGTTAATTTCATCATAGATATTACCCATATCTTTGAGATTTTTTCGAAGTGTAGCATGAATCGTCCTAATACACAAAGAATTTGATAAGTTGTACATATATTTAAGGATGTCATGTTCAATGGATAATGCATCCATTACAATAGAAATTTTTAATGTACTTTAGATAACCATTTTCTTTGTCTTTTACATAAGCGAAGAATTCCTACATAAACCTTAAACAATAATTCACTTAATCAACCTTTCATATCTCTTCAACACCAAGATGTGCCTGTCGGTTTGAATATGTTATATGTTTTGATAATCAATCTTTCCTTTCACGTGATTGAATATTCTTAACATGTTTTTACAAATCAAATTTGAGCTATGCAATGCAACTTTGCAAATTATTCTTTGCTTGGATGTGGTTTGTAATGGCAAATCATGCTAAGCTTGTTTTTGCTAGCAACCATTGTTTAGCAGTAATATATGGAACTGGTGATTCCATGAATAGCAGAATTTCTGCTTACTTTTTAATAAACATTTGCTCCTTATTTCCAGTTCCATCACTACATTTTTAAAAACACTTATTTTTATATTTTTAAACAAGTATTGCTTTGTTAAAAAAAATCAATCTAACATTTTCCTTTACTACTGCGAAGTAAGCACAATGTTGCAAATAAACAACAGCATAACGACGTGAAGTAAGTAATAATAACACAAACCAGAAGCAACAAGAAAACCTTATCCTAATCAATGATATATTGGCGCTCAAAGATACGCACGCCGCTCTGTAAAATCAATCCCTCAACAACAACAACTTTGATTTCAACAAAAAAAATGATCCCAAAATAATTTACTTTCATCTCTTTCTTTATGTAGAAAATCCATTTACAAGAAATTTAAATTGCGGAAATCGCCACCGGAATGTCATTGAAAAGATAGACGAGGACAACCCTTGCTTTTTGCAGGAATCTGTCAGTATCGAGAACACCCTTCCTCATTAATTCCGACAGCCTTCAAAAAGGTTACATCATTTCACAGACACAGAATTCAAAGGCGCTCTGGTATCAAATGAAAACAGAAAACAGATATTTCACTAATTCAAAATAGGATACCACTTGCTTAGCGTAATTATGGCTTAACAAAATTTGTCCATTTCAAATTCTCTAGCATCATCATGTTATTGACTAACATCTTGTCCAAACAGCACTTGGCCAAGTATCCCTTATTAGGGGTATTTAAGTTCTTAACATTCTATGTGACAATCTTCATTATTCAATGGATCTTAGCCGCAAATTGGCTAGTGTACTTCATGTCCACTAGCCCAACATCATCTTGATCTATCAACTGTTTGTCTAATTATGTATAATCAACCGACATAGAACTCAAAGAAGGGGGTGTCTTTAAACTCCAAAAAGAACCTATTCATCATTATGATAACCTTTGGTGGAGAAAAACGAGGAGTAACCTCCTTAATCAAAATAGATTGTCTTTAACTAGTATAGAGTCGAAAGACAGCCACACATCCAGCTCCATCATTCTCAAGCCTAATTATTGTAAGATAAGATAATGATATTAATGTCCAACAAGAGAACAACTAGGGTCTATGGGACTGAAAGATACAACAGTGCAAAAAAGAATAACACTACGGGAGCACCAAAAGGCGTCCAAGGAAAAAACAAGAAAAAGGGAAAACAACAAGAAGAGAGAAGGATCAACAATCCTTTCTAGGTATAAAGAAATCTCGCACAGAAGGATAAGACCTAGGACAAGCAAGGGTCAAGGCTCGGCTTTTTCGTTGTCTCTGTGTAGCAGTGGGGATAGGGTGCCGCCATCTGAGAAACCCAAGGCGAGCTCTGACCGATCTGTTGTTTTCAGAGATGGGTGCATGTGGTCGTTTCATCCCTGTAGAAGTGGTGGACAAGGAAGGAAAAAATTTAGTGATGAGCTGATCCAAGGTCTAGCTCTGAGGAAACAAGATCTACAAAGTATGGTCTCTGAGCTAGGAGGCCTCCCTGAGGTAGAGCGCTACGCACCCCTGGTTAGACTAACCAAAAAAGCCCAAGAGAGATTTGCAATCTCTGAATAGGTAGTGGAACCTACCTCTAATCTGATAATAGATGGGGCACCTGAAGATGAAGTGAGTCTCTATCTTTGTCTCTAATATGGTGCAAAGGTGGCACACACATTACTCTCTAGTCAAGTGGTGGTCTATCTGGCAACAAAGTCAGTAAGATCCAACTCTGAAAGACCCCAAGGCGATGCGAAGGGTGTGGCTCCAATGTCAACTCAAGTAAGAGGGACGAACAATAATACCATCGTGGATCACTAGAAAGTGTTGCAAGTAGATGGCCATCTGAGGCCATAAACCACCAAGAGGGCTGATTCAAGTCATGCAGATGTACTACCTGTAAATGTCGAGTCTAACATGTCCATTCAACCCCTGTTGAGAAGGCAGGAGATAGGCAGGTGCATCCAAGGAGAACTAGTATGGCAGAAGATGATCGATGTCAATCCTGATCGACCTCAGTAAGATAGTGGCCTAAGTATACCAGGAATGAGCCTTAGTCATCCCCACCAAGTTGGCAATATCCATAGAAGAACACTAAGCAAGGTATGAGTATCTATGTTGGTCATCGACCAAGTCAGCGAAGCCTCTAAGGTAGTGAATGAATAGTGACCTAAGTATACCAAGAACAAGCCTTAGTCATCCCCACCAAGTTGGCAATATCCACAGATGAACAATAAGCAAGGTATGAGTATCTATGTCGATCATCAACCAAGTCTGTGAAGCCTCTGAGGTAGTGAATGAACCAAATCAAGTCAAAAATGGTGCTAGGTCAGAAAGAGTGGGCCGCAAACTCAGCCAAAACAATACTCTACAGAGTGTAACAGTGGCAACAGATAATCCTACAAAGAAGAAGGGTCTGCACCCGCTCGATCAAGACCCAATCAAAATCAAGAAGAGATGGTCCCCAAACAACTACACCATAAAGAATTGTGGCTCTAAGCACAGAGTCCAAGAGAGATAACTTGTACACAGTGTCCTAGAAGTGGTGTTGGAAGCATGCCCTTGGCCATTCTAGGAAGGTGGGTCAGTCTCATGCTAAACTAAGGTCCAAAAAACTTGAAACCAAGATAAGTGTATGAGGAGACAATCTCAATCTGCTAACCCTAAAGCTGAAGTGAAGATGTGACATCTTTAGACAATCAAAGACCATGACTCGAGTTGTACCCAGGTTCATCACCAGTTGGCATTGGTCACAAAATGAGGCAAGACCATCAAGAAGCCTCTGGAGCCCCTCGGGAGAAGAGGCCAGAAGGGCCACATCATCTACAAATAGGAGAGTGGAGATCAAAACTTGGTACAAGTAACAACCATTATCAAGGACCGAAGCCTCATAGAGAAAGGCTTCGAGTTCATCAATATAGAAACTAAATAACATAGCGGAGAGTGGGAAGCCCTGCTTCACCCCGATGGTACTCTGAATTGGAGTTGAAAGTCCCTCTAGAGTCCTCACTCTGCCAACCACTATCTCATAGAGTCTCATAATCGCTGTCACAAGAATATATGGAGTACCAATATCTATGAGTCTTTGAAAGAGAACCTCTTGAGGTACTGAATCAAAAGGCCCTGCAAAATCTACTATACGAAACAATAGTAGACTTTTGCAATATGGTGTTGGGCCTCCTCAATGATAGCCCGCAAGGTGAAGATGTGATCCATAGTCTAATAATCTATACGAAACCCCACCTAACCTCTAACACGACACTGTCACCTATCAAGTTGTCTGGTAAGAATAATGTTCAAAAATATGGCATAAAGCTTGGCAAAGGTGTGCCCAAACATGATAGTTATGTAGTTAATGCGGTCTAAAGTCAGCTTAGATTTGTGAATCAAGTAAATCACATGCCTCGACCATGAAGGAGGGAAACCAGTACACACCACCATATTGAAGAGCACTGGGAGAATAGGGCACAAAATTAGAATACCGAGCTTAAAAAGCTCTACTTGGAAGTCATCCTTGTCGGCGGCTCTGCAACATCTCATGAGTTTAATAGCCTCTCCAACTAAGGATGGAGTGAAAAGATGGCAGTGGGTGGGGGAGTCAGGGTGTGTGGGTCACTAGCCTAGGATGTCATAGAGAGTGGAGACAAGGGAACCCAGGGAGTGTCAGTCTAGGGTGGAAGGTGGGGGAGGATGGCGGGGGAGCAAAGTACGCTAGAAGGATTTAGGGTCGCGAGTGAGTGTGTCGCAAATGAATTTGGTAAAGAAATTTATCTTTTTTCATATCCAAATCTAAAATATTACCAAAGTTATCCACCAATTTGATAAAGCTATTTTTTAGAGTAGAGTTCAAAGTATTGGGGTTATAAAGTAGAATCCAGAAGGGATTACTCAACAACTTTAAATCCTTTGGGTTGAAAGTAGTACACCATTTAAACATGTCAATGAGATCATTTTGAATTTTCAAAGAGGTCTCTCTAAAAATTTATAGCAATTAGGTTTGCTCAACAAATTGAACAAAATGTTTAAGGTGACTTATCATATAGGACAAAATAAACTTGAGAAAGCTTTTGGCAAAAGCATGTCATACCACTGATCAAGACCCATATGATTGCATTGTAAATACTTATGTTCACTTTGTTATAAATATGGAATATTGAGGAGGGGGATGAATCAATGTTCCCCAAAAATTTTCCCAACTATGGAATCTCCTTAACAAACTTTGAACTTGCACATATGATCAAACTGAAAATTAAACATAACCATAATACAATACAACTCATAACACCATTTTTTGTTAACTAGGGAAACTCTCACCAAGGGAAAACCGTAGTGGGGATGGTACCCACAAAATGTTCCATTGATCAAAAGTATCCTATGAAAGATATTGATCCTATTAGGACTCTATTACATTCGTATGGTGTATATGTCCTTCTTAGAGGACTAGGCCTTGTTAGAAGTCTCAACCTTGGTAGGAGTTAGTACTACAATGCAAAATATGCTAGAAGAGCCCACTGCTCAAACAAGCAATTATATCTTTATAATTCTATAATGCTATCAAAAGATGTAGATATGAAAAACCTTTTACTCAGTGTTGATATCTTCAATATCTGATATGTCCTCGTAGATTGTCTTCAAAACTGATTATGCAACCATACTACTACGTACTAGCATAAAATTTGCATCATTATTGGTCATAGATAGTATGCTTTCAAGTATTATAGCATTACATTACAATGTCACACTTTGTTAAACAAAAAGTTCTTCATTTATACCAAATTTTTCATCTTCTTGTCATTTTTGCTTGATACTTTGCCAACTCTTTTGTAAACCACATTGCTAAATCTTCATATACTTTGCTAAGGTGTTGTTAACCACATGTTCTTTAGTACCCTTACTATCTACATCTAAGAGTGCACATGCCCAAGTGCCTTCAATGATCTGCACTGATCAAAATAAGATGATTGTTCATAGTTTCCCTTCATGATGCTTAAACAATTTTCTAAGTCTTAGTTTACAAAGTTCCATAATATGTGTTCTTTCTTTCTCCAACTCAAGAATTCTCATTTCATTATTTATCTTATTGATTTTCTACTCAATCTAGAATATTTATCTTAGGGTATTTGAGCTCATCAACAACTTTCTCCAATGAACACCAGTTTTGTCTTTATTGTTCTTTGAGATTTCTTTTGACTACTTGTGTGCAAGGCCACACTTTACATAAAGGTCCTTTCCTTTTGATAGTGCACTTCTTAGTTCCTCGATAACTTCAGATCCTTGAGATGATTCTCCTTCACCATATCCAATCCTTGTTTTGTCTCCAATAGGTCTTGTGCTATAATCTGCTCATTAAGTTTCTCAATGCTTGAATATGAATTCTCAAGATGTTTTGTTTGTGTAAGTTCTCATTTTACAATAGTGTTGTGCTTATCAAGTTTTCTATATTGTAACTTTGCAGTCTAAAGTTCCAATGTCACCTTGGTAAGTTTGGACTTCAGATCAACTTTCTCATATCTCAAATCGAATTGACTTTTCTTTTCATCTTCCATCATGCTCATCTTCAAGTGTGTTATCACAAGCTCATGCTTCAAAATTTCATTCCCCTTAAGCTTTGAAACCACTTCATCATCCTTGATTTGATTATGCGACTTTCTTCTTGGATTTAGATGGTTCAATCTACTCTTTAATTTTCTCAATGAAATCTTATGCATCTCTAAGTTTGATCTTTGATTTATTTCTATCCTCAGTAATTGTATTGAGTTCCTCTAAGTCTTCCTTAAGATTATTTTGCAACTGATCCATGTCCATAGAAATCTTACTCAACCTGTCAGACCTCCTCTAAGTAATTATGCTCTGATACCAATTGTTAAAAATAGGGAATACTAAGAGGGGGGCATGAATCAGTGTTCCAAAAACTTTTGCCCAATGATGGATATTATTAACAAACTTTAAACTTGCATATATAATCAAACTGAAAAGTAAACATAACCATAACACAATGCAATTCATAACACCATTATTTGTTAACTAGGAAAAACCTAGCCAAGGGGAAACCCTAATGGTGATGGTACCCACAAAATGATCTACTAATCAAAAGCATCTTACATCTATATAGTGTATTTGTCCTTGTCAAAACCTCAACCCTATTAGGAGTTGGTATTACAATACAAATATGCTAGAAGAGTCCATCGCTCAAACATCTTTCTAATGCTATCAAAAGAGATAGATACAGAAAATAATATACTTAGTGATGATTTCTCCAATATCTTATCTATTGTTGTAGCTTTGTCTTCAAAATTGATCATGCAATTGTCCTACTTTGTACTAGCATCAAATTTGCATCATTACAAATATGGATAGTGTGCTTTCAAACATTACAATGCCACACTTTGCAAACAAATAGTTCTTCCTTTATGCCAAAATATTCATCGTGTCAGTTGTCCTGCTTGATGCTTTGCTAAATCTTTTGAATTAATTTTTGTCATATGTGCATTAGCATCTAGAATCTCGTCCCAACATTGTGTCATCATTTTGGTAAACCAAAACAATCCCTTAACCAAAATGCCTTTATTTTGCCTTTACTTTCTTCATCCTATAACTATAAAATGCTTAACACTTTATTTGTACATATCCAAAACTTGAGCGTTGTTACCCATGTATTCTTTAGTATCCTTACTATCCTCATCTACGAGCACACATGCCCAAGTGCCTCCAATGATCTGCATTGATCAAAATAAGATGATTGTTCACAATCTCCCTTCACAACATTTAGAGAATTGACTCTGTCTTTGTTTGCAAAACTTTATACTATGTTATGTTTTGCCTTGTTCATACAAGGTATATGTTATCATAAATGACAACCCTAACATATCTCCTTGGCCAAATCGACAACACATTTATATGCCATGTGACAACCCTAACATATCTCCTTGACCAAATTACCAACACATTTATATGCCATGTTTTTGTTTAGAGAACTTTTTTTTGATATATTTCCTATTTTTGAAATAGTACATCCCTTTGCCAATTGTCATTGTTTATAACTAAAATTACAACACCTTCATTCTCAAGGTAATATAAGTATTATTCACCCTTTGTTAAAACTTACACATAAAACTACAACTCATATGCAATGAACATTGCAACATGCTCACTTCAACTAGTAAAAATATGAAGTACATTTATTTTTGTTTTCAACCATTTTTATTTCATTAAATGAAAAAATTTGAACATCTATATTGTTTTTATTATTATTTTGTTGCATACAAGAAATATGCAAGATTTGTTCCACATGGAAACTACTATATCCACCTTTCATGGCTCCCACGCCATTTTGAATAAAGAATTTATGAAAACAAAATATGAAGAAATCATGTCAAACATGAACTTTTCCAAGTTCATAATGAAAAAAATCATGTAGAAATCTAAAATTGTTCTTAGATATTTCTATTCACAAAATCTCTTTCATTTCGACATTTATTAAATTAACTGAATAAGTCATGTTTGTATTAAGTTAGTTGTTTTGATATTCCTATGGTCGATCAAACATTCAATTTATGATAATCAATTGTTTATTCTTAAAATCTCACGAGTATTCTAGGACTCTTATCATCCGTCATTTTTCAAAAATCTCTCTCTTCCATCTAAAGCCCTTGAATAATGAAATTTATTTTATGTTACAATTGTAAGGCCGCACCTAAAAAATCATAAAACCTCTCTAAATAATCTCTTTCATTGATCATCCATCCGTCAAATCTATAAATAGCTCAACATGTGCAATAAGTTCGGTCTTTGAATGCAATTTCATGTCGTGCTACTAGTTTAAACAACATCCAATTTTATATCACACTTTTTTGTTGGAGGTTTCAGCGTGGCTTTCGGCACTACTTTTTACATCTGTGGCAACCTAGTTTAGCTTTTTAGGTACGGCTAATCCTTCCTTCACCCTATATTTGAATCCTTAAGAGGATGGTGTCATGTGAAAGATTATTTACAGAAGACAGGTCTTCCCAAGTAATTCACAGAGGAAGAGAGATCTTCCAAAGTATGCTTTTGCTTCCCACACCCAGGTCAGAGGCACTTGAAATGCTCAGACAAAGCCTCACGATGTATAGGTTGCTGGATGTCCAAGTCTCTTTTGTCTGGCAGCTATGCTGCAACCTCAATGCACAAGGAATATGATGTGAAGATTGATGGACATTCAAAACATGCTCATCTACGAGTCAACTGAGCTTTCGCTAATAGTTGACCTGCTGCTTTTAGTTTCCAAGGTCACTTGCATTACAATGATTTTGATTTTGATACAGATTTTGAATCCAAAATTTATTCAACAGCTATGATAAGCATACTGATACTGATCTTCAATTTCTGAATCACCATTTTGCCAACAGCTTGAAAAAACAAAAGCATTCCCCACTTTGACAATAGAGGCAATTAAAATTATTATGTTATATCTATGTCCACAAATGTAGCATCCTACAGCATAAGAGTAGGCTGCTAAACTCCTCCAAGTGTGTATGGATTTTATTCACATGGTCTAAAATTTGAATGCTAATAAATTAATTGTGCATATGTTGTTTTTGAAGCTGTCATAAATAAGATAAAATCTCAGGATACATATATCATAAACTGCTTCACAGTACATCAACATGTGGTAGTGTTTCTAGCATTTGCACATCTCGGCCAAATAAACGAGTTCATTGTAAACAAAGTTTATCTATAGAAAGGAGTACAATCCTGCACTCCTTATCATTATGACTTTTTAGCTTTTATTAGCCAGTTCTTCATTCATTTCAATTCATTCAAATATCACCTACAGATTGCTTGAACATCATAATTTACTCATAAACATTTGCTCTAGAACAAAATTGCAACAAAAATAAAAGTAGAGAAGCATTCAACATTTGGTAAAATATCTTGGCCTGTGAACATGAACAAGTGTAAAGGAACCAGGGACAACCTTGGACATGGGACATCTCTATGGAGGCAAGACAAATTTCGGTATGTCCTAACAGTATTTCAACAGTTGAATACAAGGATTGTAACGTAAAATTGCTGACAAGCAGCCAGCATGAATGTTCTTATTTATAAATTAGATCTTGCGTAATCTATGCACACTCAAAATGCTTTCACACTCAAAAGAGTCATAAGATCACAAAACATAATTAGTATTTTTCTGTTTAATTCTTCAAACATTATCACCTTTCTTCCGTTTTCTCATATCTGTAGGAATTTTCGAGTTGTAACAGAGTAATTCGACACATTGTGGCATGCATCTAGCACATCGAATATGATAAAAGCAAATTTTGGACACCAACCAATTCCATCTAATGTTAACAGGACAAATTGACAAGCCCCATAGATTCTGCATTGTTACATTCTATAGGTATACAGTCCTGTAAGTGAATCAAACATCATCCTGTTGCCAAGTTACACTACTGCCTGAATACCCTGGTCATAAAATAAACTTGAAATTCATGAGAGTCGTTGACACCAAAATGTCAATCAACAAAAATGTCAAACTGCCTAGTTATTTTGAAGTAGCAGCAAGAAATTCTTTACCGAAACAAATACTTGTATCCTCACTGTTCCTGTGCCTCCCTATCTGCAATAGGTCAAAAAAATATAGAATCTAGATATGATGTGAGCTGTCAAAATATCCAAATATATGCCAATTTTTACACATTAATCACTGCTACAATGGTTAGAAAGTAACAATGAAATAACCTGATTATGATGCAACTGAAATGTTGAATCTAGATTTCTACTTTTCTTATACTTAGATACTTCCTAATCGAATATTACTTTTCTACTCCACAAGGATACTTTCTTATCCTTCAAGTTTTCTCCCTCTTCTTTTTCAATTCAATCAACACACTTGCACACACACACTTGAAAATCTCAATTTGACCTTTTATTTATACCTTCTAGATTGTCACGTTGACCCAAATTCAAATTACAATCACCAATAATCATTACCATAGTCAGCTAGAACCAATACTTGAAATAGTTAAGCTTCATATGCCAAAATAAAAAAAATCTTTCATTAGCCGACCCTGCTCTGTAAACACTAGTTTTGCAACAATTTCTTGTGTTAACCAACATAAGCTCAGTTAACACTACAAACTTACAAAAATCCTTTGGTAACTGAGTGAACTTGGTTAGCACTAACTCTGTCCAACTTTCCTTTGTTAACCATGTGGATTCGGTTAACACTATTTTCTGCCATAATTTCCTTTGACATTCGAGTGAGATCGGTAGACACTGTCTTCATAGAGGAAACTTCAGGAATGCTTGGTAGACAAGAAAAATTGTCTTGCTAACCAAGTGAGCTTGGTAAGCATTAACTAAAAATTGATATGACATTTGTGTGACATCAAAAACAACACACAATTAGACAATTATATCCAACACCTCTATGTAGGAAGGAGGGGGATATTACTGAGAAGTGGAATATTCTCCTCGACTTCTAGAATTTTGACAATTCAAAATTGGTTGCTAGAAAAAAATACCCATTGGTTCCACTGTCAAACTAAAATTTGATGGTGTTGTATAGCTAGAGGTATACATTGGGATGAAAAGGGTGATGTGTTGATTGTCTACTTAGGATATTTGAGTCAAGGAACCAATAATGTGGTAGAGGCTACTGCCTTACTTTGGGAGCTATAATTTTCTATGGAATTAAAGGTGAAAAGGCTAACCATAGACGGGGACTCTAAACTCATCATAGACTCTTTTCAAGGGAGTGCTCAACCTAGTTGGGCCTTACGTCACATATTGGTGACATATGGTAGTACCTCACAACCCTAGTTTATTATGACTTATAACACACCTAGAGGGAAGGCAATGCAGTGGTAGATACCTTGGCTAGTTTAGGGTTTGATTTGGAGAACATGAAAAGCTGGAAGAGCGTTGAATCATTGCCTAACTCTATAAATTCCCTCATTAATAGGGAAGAGACTCCTCTAAATTAGGGTAGATGACCTTCCAGTTTTGAAGAAGGGGCCAAGTCGGCAAAATTTCTATTATTATAATAGTTAGAATCATCTTGAGTTTTACAAAAATTTCACAAGGCTTAATTATGTGGATTAATTCATGAAAGGGCATAGAGAAGGGGATACAATTAATAATACTAGCTTTAAAATTAGCGCCATCATTTTTCGGCATTATGGCAAGATTACAAAAAGAAATTATATTAAGAATAAGCCTAGATCTTTAAGGTATTATGTGTGGATTTCCTACACTCCTTGTAATGATACTTAAATTGGTTAGTACATTCTGGGATTTACAGTCTCATGAAGCATACAAAAGATATTTTATTTACCACTAGAAACTGCATTTCTAGGCCCTCCTTCACAATTTTATTGTTGTAAATGAGAATTACTGAGATTAAGGAGGGGGATATCATTGAGGAAGTTGTTCATATGGGTGGGGACCTAAATAGGTTGGAGCCCACTAAAATGGAGGACTTCTCCAAAAGATAGGCCACTTGGATAATGCTAAAGGAAGGAGCATTTGTCCCATACATGTAGGCTATGGCAGGCTACGATGAGAACTGTTCACAAAAATTATTTGCTAGCTAGAAGGATAGGCATGTGTTTATAAATGGCACTAAATTTTAGGTGAATAAGGAGTCAATTACCATGGCAATGGGACTAGACAGAACTAGTAGGAAATGGTAGAAGGTTACAAAGGTGGTAGATGAGGCAAGCACGACTAGTTTCTTTAGAGGCAATGAGGCCCCAAACCATTACCAATGTGATTTTAGGAGGGATAAAACATCAAAACCCTAGGATGATGTTTTTCTAATGATCATGAAATACCTAATGCAGGAAGGAAGACACGGTGTGTATTACTTTTATCACTTCCTACTTCTTAACCATTTTTATAAGAGGGAGCTTATTTGCATTCCTTTCTTTTTAATGTATGCACTTGAAGAGACTATTATGATTAACCTCAGATAGAAATAATAGTTACATGCAAATATAATCAATGCTAGGAAAAGTAGATTGCATAAAAGAGAACACAAGACACTAAGATTTAATGTGGTTCACCCAATTCTTAGGCTACGTCCACCAAAGACAAGTCCAATATTATTATTATTCAGTGATTACAACTTGATTACAATCTATAATCCCTTACAACTCAATACTGCCACAAGAAGCTACAATATTACAATTATATCATGAAATCCCTAACCTTAAGCCTTTTTATACAATCTTTTGTGTCTTACAAAATTAGGGCTAGAATAATTCGTCCAATAGAAAAAATACCAGTTGATGCCTTTTACAATATAAGGGCATTTTTGGATTCAGGGATGTTGCACATGAAAACCCCTGCAAGGGCTTTGCCCCTCAACCCCACCCTATACTGTGATAAGGGGCACACCTAGGGTGCTACCCCAAGACCCGGTAGGGGTGTTGCCCCTTGACCCCATCTTGTTAGCACTACCCCCAAACCCCCATAGAAATAATATGGAGAAAAAACTATGCCGAATAAACCTTTAAGTCTAATTAGGCTCCACATCACAAAAATCTCCCACCTAGAGAGTAATTAGGCCCCACAACAATAACCTCCCACTTGGAGATTGATCACAACACTACTAAACCTATAGCTCCCATTGGAATAGCAAACCACCCTGGACTCTACTATTCTTTTATTCTCTTTAGTCAAGAAGACTGACTAAAGCTGAAGATGAATTCAGCTTCTCCCTTGTTACTACCTTTGTAAACATATCCACTAGATTTTCATCTATATGTATCTTATCTAGCTTTAACTATCCATCATCCAAAACTAACCAAATGAAATGGTACCACAACTATATGTGTTTTTTCTTTGAATGCAGAGCTAAATTCTTTGCAGATGAATGACACTCTAACTATCTATGAAAAAATAATTATCCTTCTGAGGGTGTCCTAATTCTTCCAAGAAGAACTAAAGCCATATCATCTCCTTGGTTGCCTCTGTAGTAGCAACATAGTCTACCTCTATAGTGGATAAAGCATTAAAATTTTGTAATCGAAAAACCTAACTCACAGCTACCCTACCAATAGTAAATACATAATCTATAGTACTTCACCTTGTATCAATATCCCCTACCAAATCCGAGTCAACATAGCCCTATAAATATGTAGTAGAGCCCCCAAAGTGTAAAAACTTACTAGATGTTCCTCTCAAATATCTAAGAATCCATTTAACTGCATTCCAATGCTCAATTCCTAGATGACTCGTATATCTACTAACAACTCCCACCGCATGTGCAATATCCAGCCTTGTACATACCATAGCATACACCAAACTTCCTACAACTGAAGCATAAGGTGCCTTGGACATCTCATCCTCCTTTTCTTGTGTCTTAGGGAACATCTCCTTAGTGAACTTCAAATGACTAGGTAAAGGTGTGCTGACAATTTTAGCATTCTCCATAGAGATACATTGCAACACCTTCACAATATAATCAGCTTGAGATAATGTCAACTTCCTATTCTTCCTATCTCTGAAAATCTTCATACCAAGGATTTGTTTTGCTCACCCCAAATCCTTCAAGCAAATGAATGTGCTAACTGTTCCTTTTACCCCTTAATGTAATCCATGTTAGACCTAGCTACAAGCATATCATCAACATATAAACATAAAATAATGTAGCTATCATCATCCAACCTCTTAAAATAAACATAATGATCTAAATGACACCTACTATATCCATGCTCATACATAAAACTGTCAAATTTCAGATACCATTTCTGAGGAGCTTGCTTCAAGCCGTATAAATTTTTCTTCAATCTATACACTAAGTTCTCTTTACCTTTGACCTCAAATCCCTATGGCTGAGTCATTTATATCTCTTCATCCAAATCACCATGAAGGAAGATTGTTTTAACATCAAGCTACTCTAAATGCAAATCTTCAATAGCCACAATACTTAAAATAGTGTGAATAGAAGTCATTTTAACAACAAGAGAAAATATTTCATCAAAATCAATGCCCTTTTCTGTGAAAATCCTTTTACAACTAACCTAGCTTTAAATCTTTTCTCACCTCCATCCTCTTCTTTTAACCTATAAACCCATTTATTATGTAAAGTCTTTTTACTATGGGCAACTTGCATAAATCTCATATTTCATTTTTCAACAAAGAATCCATTTCTTCTTTCATTGCAGACTCCCACTGAATCTTTCTATCCACTTACAAAGCTTTATCATAACATTCAGGTTCACCAACATTAGTAAGTAAAATAGAATATAAGGAAGGAGAAAATATTTCTAGAGGTCTACTTATCCTTGTTGATCATCTAACATTCACTAGAGTGTGTGGTATTTTTTGTTGCGATTGTTGCAGATCCTGAGGAATTGTTGAAACATCAGCTTTTGGAGTATCATCCAACATTACATAATCATCTTCTTTCTTCTCATGTTGTTGCAATAGATCTTTGTACAACAATTTCTCATTGAATGTGACATCCCTACTTCTTGCAATTTTATGATTTTCAAAATCCCAAAGCCTATAACCAAATCCATTAAATCCATATTCGACAAATACATATTTCTTTGACTTAGCTTCTAGCTTGGTTCTATCATCAAAATCTATATGAGAAAATGTTTCATAATTGAAGGTTTTGAGAAAAGAATAACTCCCCTTCTTACCAGTCCATGATTCCTTTGGAATATCACAACACAAGGGAGTAGATGGATCTTTATTAATCAAATATATAGTAGTATTAATAGCCTCCACACACATGTTTAAGGAAAACCCTGCATGCAACCTCATGCTTCTTGCACGCTCCATTATAGTCTTGTTCATGCGTTTAGCCATTGCATTTTCTTGTGGAGTCCTTGGAATAGTTCTTTGTCTACAAATACCATTAGTGGAGCAATAATCTTCAAATTCATGACTACAATATTCACCACCATTATCAAATTTGAGACTTTTTAATTTCTTACTAGTCTCATTTTCAACCAAGCATTTCCATTTCTTAAAATTTTGAAATACATCATATTTCTATCTAAGGAAATAAACCCATACTTTTCTTATTGCAGCATCAATAAATGTAACATAATAATGAGAGCCACCAAGGGAAGATACATGAGCTAGTCCCATACATCTGTATGCACAAGCTCTAATTTCAGACTTTTATTTTCCTTCCTAGTCTTCATTCCTAGTCTTCACAAAACTCACTCTCTTTTATTTTCTATATACACAACTTTCATAGAAATCCATATTGACACATTTTAGACCTGGTATAACTTTCTTTGAATGAAGTACTTTCATACCTTTCTCATTCATGTGCCCAAGTCTGTTGTGCCATAGTGTTGTATTAGAATCTACAACAACTATATGTTCTCCCTACTCAATTGCAGTAACTGTTCCTGAGCATTCATTTTTCTTTGAAACAATCAAAGTAGAAGGAACAATATGACCTATACAAAGATATAAGGTGCCTACTTTCACACCTTTTCCTACTACAAGGGAACCTTTTGAAACATTTCAATTTTTATCATTAAAAGTAACTACACAACTCTCATCATTGAGTTGCCATACTGAAATTAAATTTCTACTCGGCTTTGGAACATGTCTTACCTCATGTAGTAGCCAATGATTCCCATTCTACAACTTAATCTTAACTTTTTTCTTTTGAATAACCTGATATTATCTCCCAAATAAACAAGCCCAAATTCCCATTGGACATAATCAATGAAATAACTTCTATCAGGTGTAGCATGAAATGAAGCACCAGAATCTAAAAGGTCCATGAATCATCAACACTTTTCTAAAGATAGAAGCAAAGCATTCTCTTCAGATTTGTTACTTACCACATTTGCTTCCTTATTCCCTTCTAGTTTATCTCCTTCATTGTTCTTTCAAGTCCAACAATCTTTCTTCTTATGCCTTTATTAGAAAAATACCAAAAATCTATTGGTCCTTTGGATTAAGATCTCTTCCCCTTTGACTTTTCTCTTGATTTCCCACAATTTTTGAAATTATTTCCTCTCTTAGTTATTTTGCCTCTACTTTGTGCATTCAAAGCACTTCCTGATGTAGATCCACCTGAGATTTTCATATGAGTTTTCTCACTCAAAATAACATCGATCACATCATCATATTTTAGGGTATTAGATCTAGAAACAAAATTACTCACAGCCATTCTAGCTTTTAGGAAAAGACCACAAAAGAGAGCTTTAATTTCTTCATCAAAATTAATACCCATAGAAGATAACTGACTAGTAATAGTATTAAACTCATTTAAATGATCTACAACAAATCCACCTTTTGTCATCTTAATATTAAATAAATGCTTCATGAGAAATACCTTGTTTGAAGTGGAGGGCTTTTCATACAGTTTCACTAGGGTTTCTATCAATTCTTTTGTCATCTTTTCTTTTGTAATGTTAAATGTCACTGATGGTGCCAAGCATAATCAAATGTTTCCAAGTGCCTTTCTATCTAAAATCTCTCAGTCCTCATCTGACATAGTTCCTTGTTTCTTGATTTTTCCTTCCAATGGCTTCTGTAAATCTTTCTGATAAAGATAGTCCTCCATTTACATCTTCCATAATTGAAATTTCTACCTATTAAACTTAGCTACCTTTAGCTTACCCCATTTTTCATTGCTCCCACTCAACTGTGAGACCTTCTTGCAGAGGATAGCTAAAAAAAGAATAAAATGATGCCGGTCTGGCTAAAAAAAATATGACTTTCTGGCTCTGATACGACTTGTTAAGATTAACCTCAGACATAAATAACAATTACATGCAAATATAACCAACACTAGAAAAAGTTGATCGCATAAAAGAGAACATAAGACACCAAGATTTAATGTGGTTCACCCAGTCCTTGGGCTACATCCACCAACAACAAGTTCAATATTATTATTATCTAGTGATTACAACTTGATTACAATCTGTAATGCCTTATAGCTCAATATTGCTGCAAGAAGCTACAATATCACCATTACATCACAAAATCCCTGAGCTTTTGCCACTTACAAAATAAGGGCTAGAATAAGTCTTCTAATGGAAAAATAGTAGCTCGGCACCTCTAAAGTGTCGTAGAAATAATTTGAAAAAAAAATGCCCTGAATAAATCTCCAAGTCTGATTAGGCTCCACACCACAACAAAGAATGTGATGGATGTTAGAGAGAAAAGGAAGAAAGGGGCCAACTTCACTATCCTTCACCAAGGGTTCATGTTTTTCCTTTTCCAATTTCACTTTTCCCTTTGCTTGCCCCATGTGATTGTAATTTCCAATGTCCTCCCCTTTGAGGGGGCCTACACTTGGAATTTGTGGATGACAATTATGCCCCCACCCCTCAACCTTCCCCTAGCCAAACCCCTGCTAAGGGTAGGAAGAACAAGATGGCCCTAGAACTAATTGCTAATAAGAGAATTAACTAGAAAAGAGGGTGGAGGTGGAAATTGGGGATTTGAATGAGGAAATTGGTGCGGGTAGAAGAAGGTTGAGAAGAGTTGCTAAGACTCATGGAAGATTTAAGAAACTGGCTTGTCACTCTCAGGAGGAGGAGGATGACACTAACTCTAAGGAGAGTGACAAGAACTTAGAGGATGGCCAAGAGAAGGGGAAAGATGAAATGGACAAAGAGTTGAAAAATGGGATGATTCCCTAGATGGTACTTGGGATTTTGTGATGGACAGTCCCATCAAGGACCCCTCACTTAACCCCACCCATGTCTCTGCCACCATCACCCAACCTCCAACTGACAACGCAGAGAACTCCAAAAATATGTTTGACTCCCCTGACACCAACTCCTCCTTGGTCCAAAAATATGGTCTGGTAAACCCAAAGGCCCCCACTAATAATCTTGTGATGTAGGATAGCAAAAAAACTCTAGCGAACAACAAGGCTTTAAAGTTGGGAATGGAGGATAAAAAGGAGGTTACTTGCAAGGATCTCCAAGAACTCAAAGGTAGGTGCAATGCTATGGAGGAAGGATTCTCCCTATTCTCTAAGTTCACCCTTTAGGTGACTCATGTGGCTACCACTACTCTTCAGCTACTAGCTAATGAGTTGGAGGAGGATAGCCTAGGGAAGGAGGACTCAAAGCTTCTCTATGGCTTCCTTGTTTAAGATTAGGCCAAGGTGCTCCTGGCTGGAAAAGGAAAGAAAAAATTTGTTACTTACTAGCCTTTTGTTTTTTGTTGTGTTTGGTAGTTTGCTAGTTTTCACTCTCCATCCTTTCATGATGGTTTTGTTTTTTTGGTTAAACTTGGTTCTAGGCTATAGGTAGTATGATGCAATGACCACCTATATGCTTTTTGTTAAATTGTCAAAGTTTTCTTATCCTAAGGGTTGGATCCCTAGTACTTTTAATTACCATTATTCTACTACTTTTGTTTTTGATGTAAATCATTAAGGGTATTGTGTGTGGTTGTCTATTGGTTGCTAGCTCACTTTTTTCTAATTGTGCCACCATTGTTGTAATGGGCTAGCCCCCTAGTTTTGGCTTCTTTTATATCAAAAACATTTCCTTTATTTGAAGTTAAAATAGTATGGATTTATAATGTTTTCAATGCACATTATGAAACTATTGTTCTAAGAGTATCTATGAAGAGAATGATTTTCGTAGTTTTTCAATCAAGGGTAAAAGCACAAACCTGTGTCACCTTTTGTAAAGGAAAAAGCTACCAAAATTATAACTATTCACCTTCAACGACATAAAATTGGTATTATTATTTTCAATTTTAAAATGAAGTAAACTAATGAAATGTGTAGAAATGGATGGAGTTTAGGATTATAATTCTTAATAATTATTTGGAATAAGAATTAATATATTTTCCTAATTTTTATAAATAAATTGTTAGCTATTGAAAAATGTTGAAAATTAGGGGTCTACTTCCCACCATAAAAATATATGGAAAAAAACTTATTTCCCCTTGATCTCAAACTATTTTATAGATAAAATATATAGCTAGAACAATCAAAAATAAAAATCACCTTTAGACCTATATTTTCTCTTTAATAATGATTGAAATTTTGACTCACAATTGATAGTTTTCATCTCCCACCATAGTTTTCAAAACAAATATATTCTAACAAAGAGAAAATTTATACATTCTAGAAGAGAATCCTCTCCTCTAGAATGTGATATAATTTTTATATTTTTTTTTATATGATTTAATATTTTTTCTTTCTCAAAACCGACATCTTTTTGAGTGTTAAAATATGTGCTTGTAGAATTTTTTAATTACAATATACTATATCTAATTAAACACTATAAAATCTATATGAGAATATTCTTGACTCTAAGCTCTATAAAATGGTGTTCATAAGTTATTAAAAAAATATCATAAAAAATAGTAAGAGTTATTGAAATGCCACTTTTTTGAAATAATTTAATTTCTTTAGTAATTGGATAAAAACTAGTATAAAACATGCATTTAGTAGACATTTCTAATTGGAAAAGTGTGAGACCATATATAGCTTAGCTAGAATGAATTTATCTATAAATCGTATGTTTAAAAAAAATCACTTTTAGATAGAAATACTCAAATTTAGTCATTCTGATAAGTCAACCTATAAGGTGACAAAACTTTGTAATTTTACCCATCAATCTCCAATTATAATTTGCACCCAAGCTTCATCATATTGACGATCCCACCAAGACTAAGGATCTGTGATTTTACAAAGGTTTTTTATCATAATATTTGGAGGAATCTTATTATGATGTCAACCAATAATTTTCTAGTTGGATTAAACTTGATTAGAAAATGATGTTGTTGTGTTAATGTTTGAAGTATGTCTTTCATGGTAATAGTTGCTGCCATTGAATGGAAAGTATGATGCAGAACATGAATCCTTTGTGGTGATTAATAGTAAACTGAATTGTATCCATATTGTATGTGCTAAGTCTAGATCTCTAATATGATCCCACTACAATTCAAAACCCATCTCATGTATATGTGCTTTATTACTAGTGGCTTAAACATCACACAAAGGCTTAATTTCTAGAATAAAAATGTTAAATAGTCAAAGCTGACTTTTTTTTTCAAGCTTAAGTTTTGCCTTAGCATGTGATGTTTAAGGTTGGCCCCTTATGAATTCCTCATGATTTTTAATGATAATTCTTGGCTATGGCATGTTCTATTTATTAAAATTCTCCAAGGGTGTGCAAATGATGTTGAGAATCAATAATTAAGGTGGCCCCAAGAATCTTTAAAATTGCAGAGTTTCACCTGGGTTGATTTATGTTGAAAAAGATTGTTCTTGATAGGTAAGTAATTAAAGATGAGTAATCTACATTGGTGGAACTAGTTGGTAAAGATGATCTACAACTACAATAAAGCTTCCAATTAGTCTAACAAGGTCATGGAGCGAATTTACTTTATTTGAGAAACCAATAGATTAGGGAGGATATCTCACTTCTAATTTTATTTTTCAAGATTGAATTCTCAATTGGAATTTTTTTTTAAAATGAAAAATAGATGACTTTCAAAATGATTCCTATGAACAACCAAATAGCTTGCTGAAGTAGTAAATGTTTGATCCTAAATCTCAACTAGACCATTGAAAGTAGGCATTCAAATTAAAATTCTAAATTAAAGTGATGCACAAGTGCATCCCTTTAATTTGGCTCACTTGATGAGTCAATTAACTCCTTGGAGAACATGAGAGTTAATTGCATAAATACAAGTCCATCTTAAAGAGACAACATTACAAAGGATAAATTTTATTGGTTCCTTCTTTGTTTTGATAAATTACTTTGGTTAAAGAATTGATAATACATGTTAGAGAAAACTTCATTATGTTTGCACCACAACTCCACTCAACCTGTGTTTCTTAAGAAGATATGAGTCAATACACCTTGATAATAGTAATTTAAACTCTAAAAGGAGGGTATGTACAAGATCATGGCTTGCCAAAAAGTGGTGATCTGAAAAATCTATAGTTTTGAAATATCTCAAACCATTTCAAAATCTATACCAACTTTTTTTCCACCCATCCTAATACTAAATGAAAACAATTAATATCTTTATAAGGTTTACTATGTCTTTTGATACCGAACCTATATGGTCAACTTTAAAAACAACCTTAAAATGTGCTTTTGGCCTATTTTTATGTGATTTTTGTTTTAAACATGTAGCTGGTGACTTTTTCGTCACCAAAATTTGATGAAATGAAAAGGTTTTCTTAAGAATGTTCTTATCTTCCCATAAATGTAAGGTTTGTCAAATTATGAGTTTAGTAAGTAGTTATTACTTATTTTCTAATGGAGTTATGTATAAGGTGTTTACTGACACACTACTTGAAAAACAACTATAACTTTCAAATAGTATAACATTTTTTAAATCCAAAAGATGCATCACATTCTATGTTTCTTCTACTATAAGGAAAAAAATTGAAAATTTGAATTTTGTAGAGTTTTGAATTAGTTAAGGTGGTCAAACACGAGAGTTTTCTTATTCCAAAATACTAAAGTCAAAAATTAATTAATTATTATTTATTTAGAATAAAAATACCCAAAAATATGTGTCACATCCAAGCATGAGTTTACTACTTATATATAGAATATTATTAAAAAATATAATCATTTGATTTTTATTAAGGTGGCTAGACATACATCTACTTCTTATTTTTGTTCTAAAAAAATTTTCATATTGCATTAAAATTCAAAATTTTGACCAATCAATTTTTATTTTTTTGAGATAAGTCCTAGTAGTTTAGAAACTAGACTCAATTTGCTAGATATTCTTTTCTCTAATATAAATTTAATAGCAAGTAGAAAATTGTGCGTCAAGAGCATAGTTTGGATGACCATGATCCTGCACATACCCAAGAGAAATACATCTCCTCATATTCTCCCTACTCATATACGATAATAAATTTTGCAATGTAATTTGCATACCTTTTTGCTTTATGGGTTTAATTTATACATGAAGGAGAATTATAACTATGTATTCATGTGGTCTTAAGAAAATAGAAAATGGTATCCTAAATATGCTATCAAACAATAACAAATTTGACCACACGATAGCAAACCATATATGAGTAGATGATGGTGGAATATGTCAACAATTATATCTAAGGCCATATCAAATAATTATTTAATGATCAATTTAGAACACATTCAAAATAGATAGTAGAGACCACCACATTGTATTTATCTAATTAAAATAACTCAATTTGTTTAATATCATGAAAAATGGGGGGGTGAGGTAGTGAGTCATGATGTTTTTTAGTAAAACCTGAGTATTTATATAACATGCACACATTATGCAAAATACTATGAACCATTATATATACACATTACAAAATACACACATCTTTATGTGAATTAGAGAAAAGTCATAATTTGTGAGCATGATGTTTTTGATAAGAAAAATAGGTTTTACAGGGATCCTGAAACCCAAAAGTTAAAACAAAAACCATGGTTGATAATAAGCATATAAAGCCCAATCAAACATGGTCAAGTCACATGGCTAATAATAAGCATGAAAGCCCAGCCAAACACAAACACCAAAGAAAAGGCCAGTTCAACTTACATTGAGGAAACCAGAACAAGAAAAAGCCTACTTGACAAAAAAAAATAGTAAACTAATAGCTAAAGACATGAATAAATAAAACATGATTACTCTTCTATCTTTTTCTCAAGCTCCTACATCATCTAAGCTATTTCATAGACTTTGTGAGTCTCCTCATCAATTTTCTCTTGACTCTTCTAAGCTTCCCGGTCCAGGCTGCTAAAAGTAATTTTGATTGCCGCATCCTCTTCCCTCTAACTCTTTCCCTATCCTTGTCCTCACTCTCATCCAGTAGGCCTCTAGCTTTTAACATTCTAGTAAGGGACAAAATGTTATCATCAATAGAGTTGAGGATGGAGATCATCTGGTTCGCCAAATTGTGATTATAGAGATTGTGAGCATGATGTTGTACAAAAATCAATAAAAATATGACACATGCATGCTATATCATAATATGCACAATATTTTTATTGGTTGAATTTAATATTTAATGATAGTCCTCATCTAGGCTTTAATTTTCAAGTCTAAGGGTTCAACATCTTTTTGGGTTTCAATATGATTTGAATTTGGTATTCTACCTTGTTAGCTTTATATCTATTTTACAATAAAATTTCATGAAAACATCACCAAAATAACGAGACACTTCTTACTTTCCTAGTTATAAAATTATTTTTTAAAATTTTTAATAGATTCAGATTTTTATTATTTTCTTTGATTGTTGTCTTCATATTCCCCTAGTGCACATGTATCAAATTTTATTTATAACATCTGACTCCCTTAATTAAATTTAACATACTCATATATGGTTCTCTATGCTTCATTCTATACACGTCCAAATGGAATACATTTTGGATTAGTTGTGTGTAGATTATGTGGCATGCACACTCACTCAATATAATCTTTAAAATGCATTTAGTTGAAAAAGAAATCCCTTGAAGTACTCATTCTTCCCTATATTTCTACAAAATACTTTATTTTCTAAAGCAGCCAAAACAACAAGAAATAGGGAGGTACACTCAACACTAACACTAACACTAATATTTTATTTATAAAAATATGGATACATGTGTGTGTTGAAAATGTTGCCACTATAACCCTAACCACATAAGATCTAGATTTAGAATACTCATTGTTGATCTTATTAATTGTTTAAATTTTGAGTGTACAAATTTCAAAAATTACTCACCGAAGTCAAGGTTTATCTTATTTTAAGAAAAAAGTATGCACACTTCACAAGCACCTATTTAGTTAAAATAAATAATTAAGTATAATTACAAATGATCTTAGGTCTTCAATTAAATAATTATTTTAAGCACTAATCAATTCAAACACATAATCATACATGGTATAATGCAATCATAAAACACATTACCACAATCAAGTTAGTTCTTGATTTCCATATTCCACAATCATATAGGACATTTTAAGTATGTCAACCAAAACTCTTCTTATTCAAGTAAATACCATTCTTCTACTTTGTTTCCTTTCCTCTTATGTACATAGAAATAAATTAATACTTGCAAGAAAGACAAAAACCATCACAAAATAACATAATAAAAATTGTGCATAAACTTTATTTATATCCTACCTAGCACCATCACCAAACAAGACATATAGACAAAACCATATCACACTATTATTACTATTATGTGAAACAACATCAAAATCAACATTAACTAGGAATCTCTTGACACCAAACCAAGACATCATTAAAAAAATTCTAATAATAATTTTTCATATTTAATATTAGTTAAGATGTGCTAAATAATATTAAAAGTAGCACAATTAATAATGTAATAAGAAAAATGTCAATGTCCACATCTGTAGTACATTGAGATGTGATCCAATTTGTTTTAATTATTTTATGTAGAAATTTATTGGATATGAAACTATTGTTACTTCACTACCTAAATTAAATTATGTTATAGTATTGGCTCCATTAGAACTTTCATTACTGCATCACGTATCGCCTTTTGATTAGAATGTGTTATGCCATCAAAATCCTTGAAGAAGAAAAATGTGCCTCTCATGCCAGCATCAAAATATAACCTCCTACAATAATCTGGCATGTTTGAAGGCTTAATGAACTCATGATTCAACTCTTGAACACAACTCTCAATACGGCTTGTGATATAATTTAAAGCATCCTCCTTTGTAGATCCTTTTTTATCTTTCATGTAACACTCTATGCTTGAAGCCATTTCTCCACGAGCTTTCTCATCCTTCAAAATGATCAAATAGATATAAGTACTTCATTTTTCATAATTTCTAAAAAATTCAAATTGTCAAATTTCATTTCTTCCCTTATATCTAACTTTATTATCATTTACCTCATAATCTTTGATATCATCAACAAGTCGAGTAATCAAAGACACAAGACCTTGGAACTTTGATGATGGAATATCAAGTTGCTCCAAAATCTTATCTGATAAAGGGGTGTTCATCAATATTAATGAATGCATCATTAAAACTCGCATTCCACTACTTGTTGTTCCATTCAATATGTATTCATCAAAATTTGGCGTACAATTGGAAGCTATTCATTTTGCTTCTTGATAATAAGATAATATGAAACTCTCCCACTGAAAAATGACAAATCAATATTAGTTTACAATATAAAAAGGTGTAAGGCTCACAACATATGTATGGATTTTACACAATAAATTCACTTTAATTTCAATGTGATTATTAAATGAATATAAAACAATTATTAATTTAATGAAAATAAGTGTTTCTTAGAATTAATTTTATAGAGATTTTCAAATATATTATGTAATAAAATGATTCAATACTAATTATTTTCCTTCAAAGAATATTAATAAAATTACATATGTATTATTTCCAAGTAAACTGTTATTTAAAATTATAACATATTCATATCATCAATATTGTTAGACTATAATAATAATAGTAAATTAATAATGAATGTCTATACCATTTTCTAAGTAATTTGTTTGGTGTTATTCATAGCTGTGAATCCTTCTAAAATATAATAATATATTTTGATGGTAAAACATTATTACAAAAAGCTTAAAATTTATTGAAAAAAATATTAACTTATGTAAATAATTAATTTTTAAACCATAGAATGATGAAAGTTATTAGTATTTAAAATTTAAATTGTATAGAAAATTATAAAAGAAATTTTAAAAAACTTTCATATACATTTTTAATAATAATTTAAAAATGATTATCATTAGTTATATATTTTAATATACTTAATAGAGAAAATTAGTCAATTATACTTGGTACAAAATAAAATTAAATAAACTAGATGCATGTGATATAAATATTTTAAGAATTAATATTCAAGTATATATAATGTGGTTTAACCATATTTTAGTCAAATCATCAATAAAATTGAACTTACGCAATTTTGAATGTATTTCTCAATGAAGGGGCCATGTTTTGTTTTTGCTTCACTTGCAATTTCCTTATGTATTTCATAGGCAAATTTAAAAGCAATTTTCATGTAGTCTAGCAGATTCTCAATGATCGAAATATCCCATCTACGATTGTAATGAATGCACAAATTTAGAATAATAATAAAGAAATATTATATAGTATTACCAAATAATGCATTACCTTATCAATGATGTGGTGAAGGGTTTTAGTTCATCAATGGTTCCATAGGTATCATAAATATCATCTAGAAGTGAAAGACTAGTAGCCAATTTTGTAAAACCAACTCTACTAGCACTGAACTCAGGCTCAAATAATGAGCAAGCCCACCAGAAATAAAACTCCACATGTCGATGCCTAAAGAATTCAAGACTGATTACACTTAAATGCTTCCACCACCTACCATGAAAAAACATTGTGTTATGATTGAAAAAATCTTTTTTAGTTTAGAATATTTTATTCTCATAAGAATTAATCAATTTTATAATTTATTACTATTTTTTTTCCTTAAACTAATTTATTATTAACATTTTCTTGCTAAAAATGTGTTACATTAAATACATAAGCATTAAAATTACCCTTTCAAGCATAATCGCATGCTGACAATACCTAATGTTTAAGGGGACATTGATTTCTATATGCTCTTCAACTTATACTTACGTGGAGACTAATTTCAATTCACATTGATGTTGAGCCTGTAAAATATTGAAGTCCAATATTGCTACTTCCAGTAACTTTTGCCTGTGTGTATTTGGCGTCCTGAAAGACATCATGGACATGGATTATATCAAACTATGTCATTTTTAGTTGTTGGTTTAAAAAATTATAATGCATTAAAATATTAAATTTTTTTTAAGCTTCTTTTGGAAGGGGTAAATTGAAATATGAAATATCATAAATAAAATTTAAATCTTACTCATAAATGTCATTGGCAAGCCATTCATTTTGACTTTGTTGTTTGAATATTTGAATAAAGTTCCATGTTTCCCATCTTGGAATCCTACATCTCCATGGATATCCCAAATTGTACTCAATCTCAAAAAAAAAATATCTTATTGTTAGAAATATTGCATGTACAACTAAAAAACGTAGTACTTATAATATAACTCAACCATTACAACCACTTCTTATGATTAAATTTTATTTTATTAAGAAAAAGAGGGTGGTAGATGGATTGTTGTACAAATAGAAGTAATTTTTAGATAGAAAATAATAATGAATATTTTATACAATGAACTCTTGTCTAAATTTTAAAAAACAACATTTTTTTCTTGAATGTTAAGTCCTTCCATAGAGGATTACTTGCCTCCATTAGAATTGGGTTTTTATTTTCTTGTATCACCCCATGTTCCTTGATAGCCTCTTCCAAATATGTTGACGTGAAAACCTTGGCTTCTTTTAAGATTATTTCTCCAGGAAAATCTAGCTCTGAAGCTTTATATAAATTCAACATACTTGTTAATTTGGTATATTCTTGACTACATCCAAACCCAAAGAATTGTCCATTCTCGCCTTTGAATTTTTCAAATACATCTGCTCACAAATGAAATATATTTTGGAAATTTGAAAGACTTAGATCTAGAAAGGTAATCCAAAAATTGTTCAAATTTTATCACCTGAAGAAATGTCATATCGATTCAATCGTAGCATCCGAAAACCTAAAGCTATCATGTTGAGATGTCCAAATACACTTTGATTCCAACATCTATTAATGGTTCCATTATTTGATCAAAGGCATTCTAAAATTTAATTTTACATAATTTTACATAGTATTGCATACACCTCTATAGATAGAATATCTAAGGAAAATGCTCAAGTATTTATAGCTAACATGTTTTGAGAAAATATATACGTACTTGAAAGTATACTCAAGTATTGATCTAATTTGATTTTGGAAATATCGATCTATTCCCAAACATTGTACAACATCAACAAACCAAAGCCTTTGAAGTAGACCAAATTCTTCTCCTTTGTTCAAAAGATATTTTGTGAACCTCATCAATTAGCATATCCTTGTGTTTGTGGTATAGTGAATCCTGGTTTTAAAGTTTTTATTCTTTTGTATTAGATTTCATAACATGAAATATAAAACAAATATATTCATGTAAACTTGAATGTGGTAGTATTTCATACCCCATATTGAGAACTAAGAGACTGTATGAAGTCATCACTCCACAAGTTAGAATGATGATTTCCATGTCGACGAGTGTTGGCATTAGGCATAGAACTATCTTCCACTCCTAAGTTGGATGATGTTATAAACTTATTTTGTACTTCAGCCATGATATATACCTATCACAAGTCAACACAAAAAAAGGCACACATAGTATGGTCAACCTTCGATTACAATATTCAATAACTAATTCAACTAGGACAATTAAGAAACTAACTCTATAATTCATGATAAATTTATATTACTAATTGTAGAAATACTCAAGAAAATTCACTATTTTGTATTGTATGTATTGTGTTGAAAGATATTATTTCTCAATTTTGGAACTTTTTCTTGAAAATAATCAAGATTTATAATCAGTTCTCTATTTAAAGGTGGGTTTTAAATAATCAATAAATTATAATTTGATTTGAATCAAAATTAACTTATACTTCCAAGTTAAAATAGTTCACATGCATGTTTATAGGAAAGAAGATTAAACTATTTATCTTAGCAAGATATTTGTTGTGGGTTAGAATGATGATAAAGAAAACATTATTTGAAAGAAAAATAATACATCATTGTTAATGTGTGGTCTCACTTTTGGAGGGGAACTTCTCTCGTTTAGATTACATAATGCACTCTATAAAACCTTAAATCTAGTTTTAAAAATTTTAGTCTAAATTTTAAGAGTGTCCCCAACATAAAAAACATAGTAAATCTAAAAAGATAACTTCAAGCGAGCATGAAATAAAAAACTTAGTAAATCTAACATGAAATTAGATTATACAAACCTTATCTTCATATAAGAGTGTGCTAGTCAATTAATAAAAACTTATATCTTAGATATGATCTAAAAGGTTATGATCATTTTATCTAAGCGACACAATAATATATTATAGTTCATGTGAGGTGTCAAGCATGGAGACAAATTCATTTTCTTATATTACATAATATACTCTATAAAACCTTAACTCTAGAAATAAAATCAATCACATTTTAGTTTAATTTTCAATTATTTTTGTAACATTATACATTATCTACTACAAAAATTCCTTTATGACATTGAGAAGTGTTTGAAATAACTAAACATGAAATAATATTAGTGTTGATTAAAATAATTATAACTTGATTCCTAACAATATATGATAAAAATAAGACTAATAATAGATTCTATCCTACAACTATAATAACTTTTAATATTATTATTTTTTCTTTTACATTATAATTTAATTCAAATTAAATTTAGATAATAATTATAATTTAAATTACTTATTTCTTAACAACTTAAATGTATAAAAATAAAATATAATCTAACCTTAAAACATAATACTAGAATACTAGACAAATTATTAAAAGAAGAAAAAACTCTCACATAATAAAAACCAGAAACAACAAATGATCAAAGACTAACTAAAAAAATGACAAATGTAAAACGTCATAACACAGCAAGATTCACATTGATTTAAAGATATAAAGATTTCTTTTTCATTTTCATTATATTACGGTGACACATTTTAAATAAACAAGAAGAAATCTCAATCAAATTAAAATTTACCTTATCTGTTTTATGCAGAGGACGTGACGCTTAAGCAAAAAATTTGCTAATAAAAGTAAAAAACATTTGTTATTATTTATTAAATTTAATTATTTTTATTTTAAAAGATAATATTCAAAGTTTTTATTTACTTCAATAAAAGATTAGTTTAAAAATATACATACGCAATAGTTGTTTTAATGACATGTTGTGTAGAAATAGATTTAAATTAGTATTACTATCAAATAGATTATACTATGATGAATAAGCATAGCTTTAGAATTATAAATCATAAAAAAAAATTATTCATAGAGTTAAAACAAAGAAACTTAAATTTTGGTAAAGGAATTATTAAAAATATATCATTATCAATCTTATAATGATCCAAATGTTTCAACCAAGATAATCATTATTTTGCTATAAAAAAGAATACTATGTAATCTAATCAATAGTATAGACTAACAATAATAAAAATTTATGAGAATGTGGATACCTGAGAGAAAGCCAATGAGTGTAGTTAAGAGAGCGAGACACTGTAGTTGAGGCTCAATCGAGCTTTCTATTTATAAGAATAGCTAGTTAAAGGTTATTTTTCTTTCCACATAAGGAAACGAAAACTATGCTTGAAGAGAGATGCTTTTTTGTTTGGTGAAAAATATAATATCAAATAGCCAGATTAAGTACATAATAAATTAGATGAATAGTAAACTCCTTATGAAAATGAACTAACCTCTTCTAATACCCACCAAATCTCTTTCCCAAGATTTATTCCACATTCATAAGGAAACAAAAACTATGCTTGATGAGAGATGCTTTTCAGTTTGGTGAAAAATATAAATTTTCAACCTAACGACGAGATTAAGTACATGATAAATTAGATGAAGAGTACAAATCCTTGTGAAAATGAACTAACCTCTTCTAATACAAACTATTATCTCTCAAATCCACCCAAGATTTATTCCCCAACCTTTGAAAATGGAGTACAAATGACACATGTGATAGAAAATGACATTTATCAAATCTCTAGTCTAAATGCTAAGTTTTAAAGAAATAATTTGTTGTTTTGAATGATAAGTGACATTGAAGGAATGCCACTTATATTCATTCTACTACTAATGTGACTAAAATGACAAAAGAACATTCTTTTGCTAGTTGATGAGTGACTTGACTCAACACTCTGAGAAAGTAGATAACAATTATAGGGTTGGAATTAAATGGTCACCCTTGGTTATTGGTTTTTCATGTCTTTTATTTTCTTTTTAAATAAATATTGATTGTTAGTTTTGTTGGTAAACAGATTTGTCACAATAGAATTTACCCAATGGAATGTGTGGTAAAACATTCACAACAATTGGATAGGCCCTTGATATCCGGCCTTCCTCTGCATTTAGAGGGTATGCTCCCTCGTAAGACAAAATTTTGGATTCTTTAATACAGATGAGAAGAACTTAGGAAATAAAAAGGAAAACCATTGATAGCGAATGCACCACACGCCTTCAATGTTTTCATAAAAATGATGTAAACTATTAATGAGAGCTATCAAGGACTACGCTTGAGAACTTTCACCAATACAATGCTAATTCAACCATCCACAAATACTCACATCATACCATGAAAGTAATCATAGATGAATCAACACTTTAACAATCCAGATTCCTTGGAGAGAGAACGCTAAATATACTTCCTTTTATTTCTTGCACCAAGAAAGAAAGAAATAACTGATTACACAAAAACAACCATTGTACACGCTTTCCAAAAATTGTTTTATGATCAGAGCATAAGTGTTCCCCTGTATCCAAGTCCAAAAAGTCCCCCATTACATTGAGATTTAGAAATTTATAGTCCTTCTAGCTTAACTAACTTTTCGAGTTCATAACCACTCAAAAAATTAGAGTTTGGACTACCACGAAGATGGTTCATAACTAACTCTAACATTTGCAAAGTGAAAGTTAAATTTTAACCTATGAGTGACAATGTTACTTTCACAAAACCAAAAACCAAAAATACAATTCATTGATAAGCATGTGATCGGTCTTGCTGACTTAGCCTTCTATCTTCATCTGCCTCTTCTTCATTTGTCATCACTTCACTACTTGAATAGTTAAATACTTATTATATCCAAAAGAGGTTCTTAAAACTTTATTAATACTATTCAACTTCATCTATATTCATTTTCTTATTGTTTCACTACTTGAGGATTTGAAAGCTCCATCAGAGTTGTGTCATGAGTTTCCTTTTCCAGCATACTGGTGCAAAATGGTGTGAGCTTTGAAAGCCACATGTTGACCAAGTTTATTCCATCATCTTTCATGTCATATCACTGTATCAATCTTAGAGTCACTTCTCATTGAGATGTTTGACAAATAGCTTATGTGTGGTCTATACAAAGAGACGTCAGATAACCGGCTACAAACAAAGGCTCATCCTCCTTTCTTATGGCATCACGGCTAAGAGTGTGAGATATCTCTCATCTTCTCAAGCATTTGGAGTTTGTGTGTAATCCACACTTGGGTTTGAGGTGGCTCATTTCTTCATACAATTCTCTTGTGTTTTGAAGAAATTCTATCAAATAGTTCACGCACTTTGTCTCGAAATCTTTTTAAATATTGAATCAATTTTCATAGCTGCAAGTTAGAATGAGGAGAACTCCATCGAATGGTTTCTGTGCTTTGTCTATGGCTGCATTTCTCAATACAAAGATTGTAGATTCTGCAATAATCAACCCCTTTAGAAATGAACTCTTTAATGGTATCATTAACATTATCCATTTTAATAGTAGATTGCATAACCCTTTCATGAGGATCCTTTGGTCAACTTGGGTAACCTTTTACAATCTCTAATATAATTTTGCATTGTCACCAAGCAGAGATCCTCAAACAACAACATCAGGTTTCATTGGTATTTTACTGATCGAATATCGAGCCTCATTCAATTGCCCAACACGTTGAAGGAAATCAACCATGTAGCCATAGTGCTTTAATGTGGGCTTTGTCTCCAATTCTTTAGAGTTGTTGGGGAGAACAAGATGAGAATGGGTGTCAATTTTATGCTGAAGGCACTCTGCAACTATGTGCACATTCTTCAACATCATTACAAACGAGGAGCTCTGCATTTTATCGATATTTCTTCTCAACTCTTTGATCAATTTTGCAACTTGTGTGGTTGCATCTCTTAACTCTTTTGCAAACTCGTTCCTCAGCTTTTGAGAGGCCTGTAGTTCAGAGTGCAAGCACCGATGGAGGGTTCTAACTTCATATGCACAATGATGGAGTATTTCCCAAACCCCCCCCCCCCCCAAATTTTACATCCTGAGCCTACGGATAGAAGAAAAGCTTGAACGTCCCATGTGGAGGTTCCCATTTTGCAGATTTGGCCAGAGTTTATTCTTTTGCAGAAGAATTCGATGATGTTATGTATCTTTGAAAAGATGGCTCACAGTACTCCATGTCATCTACGATATTTGTAGATCTTGCGTGAGCCAAAGCAGATTCCTCCAAGTATAGCTTCACACATTCTTCTAGTGAATCAGCAACATACTCAAAATTCTTCACAATCTATTGATGGAGTTGTTCGCCTGCCCAGCTAGGAAAGACAATGGCACTGACTAGCATCGGGGCAGCACCTCCAATGCATATTGAATAAAGCCTATCTACAGTAGTTCTCACAGTGAGAATTTGGACAAACATATCATGGGTACCCTACCTATGATTCCACATTCCCAGATTTTCCATGTGCACTTAAATTAGGAATGGTGACTAGGAGCATAATTTGGGAGTATGAAGCCACACACTACCCAATAACTTTCACAATTCTAGATACCACAGTCTGCAAGATTGAAGATGTTTACTGAAACAGTTCATGTGTCTGGCTCGTGATGGATGAGCAACATGCATTTATGAGGTATTCTGTTAAATAGTTTGGCACCTTTTAGATTGGTGATCAACGAACATTCGTTCAAATTTCTTTTTAACATGAGCAATCCTTATTCATCCAGCTGCGTTGAATCTTCTGATAGCAAGTTGACTTTTGATGTAGCCACAATAGTTGATGAACCCCTGCAAAGAGTATTGTTGATATAATTGCTCCCGTGAGTTTTTGTGAAGCTTTTGCCAAACGTGCCTCTTGATTTATGCCTAAGATTGAAAGTTACATTTCTATTCTACTTTGGTAGCTATCCATAGACATTTTCACTGCACATTCTTCCAGTGTAATAATTTCCAAAACCTCAGTCAGGAACCAATTTTAGATTGCATCTTTCAACTTTACTTCCAGCTGGCAGTTAATTGGAAGTTGGGATTTAAGTTTGGGTTAGGATTAGGTTAAAAAGTTGGAGTACAAGGAGAGAGAGTATGGCTAGTACATGGAGAGAGAAAAATTGAGTGTGAAGGTTCAAACCCAAACTTCTTTCTAAAAGGTTTGAGTACGTGGAGAGAGAAAGGTTGGAAGAGAGAGAGTGAAAACCCAAACCCAAAACTCAAACCCCGTACTTCTCTCTAAAAGTTTTAGTACGTGGAGAGAGAAAAGTATGGGAAGAGAGAAAATTTGATTTTTGTTGAGGATTAATCTCTCTCTCTTTCTAATTAATTAACATAATTAAACCCTCTGTAAAATGTTTGGGTAACAATTTTCTAGTAGTATAATAATTCTTTTAAATTTTAATATTCAATCGATATAAATATTTATTTTAAAAATATTTTACATACTAATATTTTAAATTGTTAATATAATATTTGTTATAACAAAAGAACTACTTTATCAATCTATTAAAATGCTTCTTTTTATTAGTATTTGTTGAAGGCTATTAGTATTTGTCGAAGGGTAAATACTATTGCAATCCCTTTTAACTTTAAGAAGTGATTAAATTTTCTTATTTCAACCAATAATAACTCAAGATTTTTCTTTTCTAATTTCTAAATTTATGTTTATATAATATACCACTACACATGATTGTGACTTTTTAGGATGCATATAAATTTTAACTTAAGCATTCTTTTTAGCATTCTTACTATATTCAGTTATACTTAATATTATTATTAAACTAAATTTATTTTCTTATAATAATTAAATTTATTTTTAAATTCTTACCGATTAATTCTTTATATTTACCTTTTATTAAAAATGTTTCTACTATACCTAATTATATTTAAAATTATAATATAATTAAATTTATTTAATATTATAATTGAACTAAACTTTTCTTATCAGCAAATACTAGCCATTATGTGGCACTTATTTTTACTAGAATTTGAAAATATAAAAAGCAATGAAAATAATCTTAAATGCAAGGATAGATAGAACATTAAAATCAATATCAAAGATATGTTCTTCTCTCTCAAAGTTTGTAGAGAATCATCCCTACTCTTATCAACACTATGGTGGGAGAAAGACATCGTACAGAGCCAGAGGATGAAGTGGTGAAATGGACAAGAAGGTCAAAATTTTGGGAGAAGTTGAGGGAAGGTGACATTTCAAATTACATTGAGAAATTGCATGGCGGGAACCCTAAGGTGACTAAACTTATGGTCACGTCTTGGAGAGAAAGGAAAGTTAAGATTGATGGAATTGATTTTCAGGTTAATGAAAGTGTTATTGTGGAGGTCACTAACTCCCCTTCTAAGGGCATCAAATTCTTTAGGGATAAGAAGGTTTCTGTCAATGTTGTAAAAGACTTTGCCAAGAATGCTAAGGAGATGAAGGATTTGGTGAAGATGGGAGCATACCATGAACTAGCTTCAATAAAAAAAACTCTAGAGGTTCGTTCTTAGGGAAATCATCTCTTACATTATGTTGAACATAAGGTATGATAGAGTCTATCCCCATCACTTTTTCATCCTAAACCACTTCAGGTATGACATTAAGATATTCATCCCCTACTACCTCTTCTTCTCTATAAATAAGAATATCGTGGAATATAAAAAGAAATATTATGCTAACCCGATTTTCCATGAGGGCTTGTTGTTATTGATTTATGAGCACTTTAAGGCTCAAAATTGTGGTAGATCCATAGCCCATAAAATGTAGTCCTCAGAGGACAAAGAAAGCTCCTATCTCTTGTCTGACATTGAGGCCTGGAACTAGTTCTTTTTTGCAGGAACTAATGGGGTATAGCTAGCACCAATTTTGATAGATGCTAGGCTTCATTCGGATGATGAAGAAGAGGTAGCCAAGATTATAAAGGATTTGGGAAAAAACAAGAAGAAAAGTGAACCCAAAAAGAATATAATCGAGGTTGGGAAAGGGTTGGAAAGTAAAATTAGTAAGTCTAAGGTTAATTCTATTGAGGACTATAATGAGGAGGATGAGGGAATGGACATAGAGGAGCAGAATAATGTGAAAGAGGAGGTTATTAGCAAGGTTCTTATTCGTAGGAAGGTGGAAAGCTCAGCTAGAGGAGAAGGCGCAATGAAATGGATACAAATCAGGATTCTAGTAAGGGAAAAATAAGGATTATGGCATAGAGAAAACCACCTATACTTTCAGCTCTAAGGGTAGGAAAATAGTCTAGAGAAACTTTGAAACTCAGACTGCAAAAAAAGGCATTCTGAGAGAAACTATCCAGCCCAAGGTCTTGGAGGGCAATGATGGCAAAATTCATCTCGAGGAAGTTATTGATTCAGCCATGGTGATTCTCAATGATAATGCTAGGGAGGTGGAGAGGAATCTCCTCAATAATGCCCGAAACAACATGGTGGTCAACTTTCAATCTATCAAGTGGATTTTTCATGAAACTAAGGAGATAAAGAACAAGTTGCAGGGTCTGGAAAGGAAGGAAGGGGAAGAAGGGATTGATAGAATCAACAAAATGGATAACAAGGTTACTAAGATGGAAAAAAGAATGGAAAGAATGGAGATCTCTCTCCATAGCACTGCAAACCAAAGCTTCAATATTAGCAAAACCTTAAATGATAATATTAAAAAATTGCATACTATGATGAAGGTTAGTACAAGGGTCAACGATGACATGGAAAAATGAGGACAACAGGGTAACAAAAGATGATGTCAACCCCATTATTGAGAGCCTAAGCAATAGAATGAGATCAAACAAGAAAAAGAGGGATAGGGATGACTCTCCTGATGACATATAGTTGATGAGTGAAGTGGTTAAGAAAATGGAAATGATGGAGCTCAAGGCTGTTGAGCTAGTCAAAAATACAGTGCCCTGATATGTTCCCTTGGCTTTTCTATTTTTCCTTTGGTTTTTCATTTGCTAGGCTTGCCTACTCTTTCAGAGGTTGTGTTTTATATTGTCAAGATCTCCTAGCCTTCTATGGCATGTTGTTTCTTGTTAATTTTCTTCATGCTCCAGACTTAGTGTTGATTTCTTTTGTTTACTATTGGGTTTTAGGCACCCATTAAAACCTGTTTTACTTAATCAAAAACATTAAATTAATACTTGTGCCAATAAATAGACATCTAAATTTACTCAAGACACGACATCAAGAAAGGGCCATTATGAGACGCATATCTAGAATTGTAGAATGACATAATTCCTATGCAAATGTTGTGTGCTTGAATATTAAATTGGTCTTAAATTTAACTAATGAAAGATACAACTACCACAAAAAGTGTAAAATGTGTAAGATAATGTTCATCAAAGTTATTCTTGTTGTATTACTCCATGTATAATCCATTTATACTAAATTCAATGTGATATTCACCACTTAAAATAGTGCAATTAGAAGAAAAAACACAGTTATTTAATAGATTATGAATTTCTTATAAGACCAAGGAAAATTTTACAAAATAGTTCCCTTATTGCATCAATGAATTTTTCCTTATAATGGTGTTTTGAAATATTAACATCATTAATGGGCCCTTGCTCTGTAGGGTTCACCCTCCATCAAAAAATAAACAAATGAACATCAAAAATATGCCTCTAAAATCAATGTTCAAAAATTATGAAATAGGAAAACAAATATATAAAGTAATTAATTGAATTTCCTAAATAATTTCAAGAGTTCTTTTATCACCATTATTCTTTACTATTAGTCAAAAATTTCTATTGTTATACGTTGACCTTTACATAAACTAATGCCCTCTTCAATCACTAGACAAAATTTAGAATTTGGGTCATTAATTCAAATTTTTATTTATTGATCTATTATTCATTATTTAAAATCTAAAGTGAGAAGATAGTACAATAAAATTAAATCATTACTTCCTATTTTACTAGTTAAATGGTTACAATGAATATAAATAATACTTTATAAAAAAAATTGAATATATCTTTATGATTGTAATAATATTATTAATAAGATTAAACAATAATTTAAGAACATTTTTAGAAAATAATATGTTTCAAAACTAAAACTAATGAACTTTTATAAAAAGATTTGATATTAAATACATTATGCATGTGAAATACTTTTAAGATTAGAAATAATTTGAAAGAAGTACTATGTATAAATAAACAAAAAATAATAATATGTATTCATTGAATAATAATTTATTTAATACTATTTATGAATTGAGCGATATGTAATTATCTCTTTATGAGATATTTCTAAAATTTGAAATAATTTGAAAGAAGTACCAACATATAAATGAGCAATAACTAGTGAAGTTTCTACATTGGGTGATATGTACTTCTCCTTCAAATCTGCTTGGTTGGTTGAGTTAACTCCCAAACTTAATATCCTTATTATTGAGAGATATTGTTTTCGAATTAAAAAGCAACCAAACAAGGGAGCTAGCCCTTACAACAGACAAAAAAGGCAACTATCAGCATAGCGCCAGCTATAAAAAAAAACCCCAATGCTTATAAACCAAAAAACATCACTGAAAAGATCAAGAAAAGAGTTTTAGCAGGAATCAAACTAATATTTCCTATACTATAACAACATAAACTATAAAAGTCTTTAAACAAAGGCACACCGCCTTAAAAGTATCAGAGTTCTTGAACTAGCAAACTAAAAGCATAGAAAATAAAGAGGAAACAACCCTAATTGGGCTTCTTCTCATCCTTCTCTTTGAGGAGGACATTAGCCCAATCGTCAGCCAGGAAGTTGAATGCATTTTAGCATCTTGGTTGGTCAGATCTCCTTCCTGGTTATCTTTCAGTAGGTGCAAGGTAGTAGCTACAACATGTGTCACCTTAATTGTGAATTTGGCCAGAAGTCTCATTCTTTCCTCTAGGGCATAGACTCTTTCCCTCAGGTCTTTGCCAGCCCATTTATGAGCCTCCTCGAGGTCCTCCAATTTACCATGTTGATTACCATCCACCAAATCCTTAGCGACTTCCTACAAAATAAGGGGGTTAGAGATAGCTTTGTTTAAGGTTAAAACCTTAGCTGGTGAGGACATTATCATGGGGAAGGGTTCTATTTCCACTATGTTAGAGAACTAGTCTTGCATGAGGTCCACACATCCCACTATAATGGAAGCCAAAACATGAGTTGTCTCTTTCCCACCTTTAGTCACACCTCTCGAGCTAGACATTGAGGAGTTTGAAACCTCCACCTCTTCCTCTTCCACATTCCCCCCTCAATAATTTGAAGTCTTCTATTTTAACCTTAGTTTAAAGTGGGCCATCTCCTTTGAATCAAAATCCTCTTCCTACGAGGCCCCACACCTCAACATCCTTTTAGCATTGGACTTAGCATTTATCCTAGACCTCCTCCTACCACCCCTCCCCTCATCCTTCAAATCCTCTAGCTCTTTTTCCTTACCTTTCCTCTTCCTCTCCACAGAGGAACCACTAGGAGAAGTTGGGGGGTAGGGGCTCTAGGTCCATGATTCTAAGAAAGATTTGGTGGGGGCAATGGTTAGGGTTAGCTAGGATGTCAACCTCAACAATCTTGGGGATAATAGGGCTAGGTGAAATTGATATAAGTAGAACATCAACCCTTGATGGAGAATAGTATAATTAACCCCCTTTCTCATTTTCTACTTAACATTGGCAACCATATCAACCAAATCATGTAATAGAAAAAATGAAATAGAAATGTGATCTTGGTGTTGAAAATGGTTTAGAAGAGGAAAAAAATAATAGTATCAAACACCATACCTCCCTTCTAGTGTTAAATATTTGATCAACACCAAGCAGACCTCATTACATGGCTCTGGAAGCTTCTCCCTCATAAACCCTCCCCTATGACAAATGAGTTCTTCGTCATCCAAGAAAATTTGATTTATTCTTGCCTCATCAGCTACCTTCATCACCTTCTACCACTTCCTCCCCTTCATAGCAAGCCCCATAGCCAAAGAGATAATTTCCTCAGAAATATGGAATGAAATCCCATTAATAGTAACCTTTCTATCCTCCCAAGAGTTAACAAATTGCATAGAACAAATTTCCTCATATCCATGCAGTGCCTCCATGAACATGATAAACCTCCCTCTTTAAGCATATACCAAACCAGCGGTTTGCAAGAACTATCCTGAACCATTGAAGGCTCAATGTGTAGAAGATCACCACCAATCTCATCAACTTTCACTAGGAAACTCTCCTTTATTAAAAAACCACAGACAATTACTAACAATGCAGTTACACTTAAGTGAAAAAAATTTTGGCTTTAAGTATTCATAAAGGCCTTTATTGTTATGAATAGTTGTATCACATATTTGCTGAGTTGTCATGTGTCGACTACCTTTGCCCTAACTCCAATCTTTTCCATCATTCCCAATAAACCCAAACCTATTAAAATTTAAAATTTTGCTCAACACCAAGTATGAGGACATGTACAATAAAATTATTAAAAATACCCCCATATCATACTTTGATATCCTTTCCCTTTTGAACCATGTGAAGTAATTATCACACATACACCTTTCTACATACCCTACCATCTATCCATAATGACCCCTCCACTTCAGCCCACTCAACAATGAGTTGTCATTATTAATCGATAAAAATCCCCAACTAAACTTAGTCATGATTTAATATCTTTGTTCACTAAAACTCTTACCAAGATGGTAGGACTCTAAATTCTCTCCAACACCGTAGGCCATGCACGCTCGGCCCTATCGCCGCCATCCCATCTGCCATCCCATTTCCCTCCCACAAAATATGGCACAAGTCAAATATTTTCAAAATGATCAATAAATGTTTGATATCTTCTATGATTCTTTTGATTTCCCAACCTTCATTCATGATATCTTTCACAGTATAAATTATAACTTTTGAGTAACATTCAATCTCCACTCTCCCATCCAATGTTGATAACCATTTTCAGACCCCATAACAAATTCATAGCTTCTATGACATTATTCAAGACATTTCCCAGGTAACCAACATAGGCTAGAAGTATTCTTCCCTTACTATCTTTGTTTATACCTCCTCTAGTCAATCCCTCCTCCCTCGCAGCTCCATCAAAATTAAGTTTAACCCAGGTCTCCCTAGGGGGTCTCCATCTTGTCCTTTTTCTAGCAAGTTTATTGGAATTATCTATCTCAAAGAACCCTTCTTCAAGGTTCCAATTTCTAGCAATCTTTTGTTCCATCTGACTCGAGGGGGGCGATCACGAGTTTCTTCCACTTGCAACTCATCATATTTTCCACAATTAGCTTGCATGTAATAACTGTAACAGTCTCCTCACTTATCTCTTCATTTCTAAAAGATCTATTGTTTCTCTCCTTCCAAATACCCTAACAAACATGAGGGGGGGGATAACTTTCCACATTTGGACAAGGAGAGGTTGGGTAAACAGGCATTGCTAGCTCTTAGCAAATTGGTCAATCTTAATATTAAACACCCAAACCATATCCAACTCCTATAACAACCTTCCCCATATGTTAGCATATCTACATTCCAGGAATAGGTGTGAAATATTCTCTTATGCTCTCTTACAAAGGTACCATCTATTGGGTAATTAGAATCCCCTTTTCCTTAGATTATCAATGGTGAGGATCTTCCCATGTATGGATGTCCAACAAAAATATTGACCTTCGAGATCAAATGGCTCAACCAAATTTTCCCTTAGAATTTAGGTGCTAATTCCTTATCAAAAATTAATTTATAGGTAGAACTTACAAAGAAATCCCCCGTCGTGGTCACCTTCCAAATAAAGGTATCATTTTCAGTCGCTCCAAGGATTCTGCAACCTTTGAGGAGATCATTTAGCTCCTCCACTAGTTGCTTTCGATTTAAGAAGTTCTATTGTAATTCTAATATTTCCCACTTCCTCCTTGGACTGATATAGTTGAACACCTTATTGCCCGCTTGCTCCTGAAGGTGGTCTCGGAGGAACCCATACTTCATTTTGGCTAGAGGTTTATCAATTAGCCAAGTATCCTCCCAAAAATGAATCTGAAATCTATCACCCACTAGCCATCTCACTCCTTCTCTAAGTAAACTTATATTTTTAAGAATGTTACCCAAAATCCTTGAGCCCAATGGGAGGTCATTTCTCGAAATGCAATGAATAAAGTTCAGATTTATGAGGTACTTAGCTTTAACAATCTTACACCAATTAGCCTCATCCTTCAATAGTTTCCACCCCACCTTGGTAAGAAGGACCTTATTCAAATCAAAAATCCTTCTAATTCCTAACACTCCTCTACTTTTGGGTGTAATAAAACCCTTGTTCTGTAGATTCAAAGTTGTAAATTAAATTGGGAAGGGTTTAAAAAGAAATGGAAATTGAAAATTAAAAATTTGATTAGTTCATCGTATTTTTCCTATCACAATATTGATAGAACTTCTAAAATATATATATATATATATATATATATATATATATATATATATATATATATATATATATATATATATATATAATTTTTAAAAATATATTAAATAACAAAGGAGGAGAGGCAGGTTTTACCCCACCTCCCCCCTTTCTCCTACCTCCAGTAGCATAACTGTTGCTGCTCGTAAGGTTCTGCAACAGCAGTAGTACTCTGTACTATTATGGCTATAGGCCCCTGGGACAACGGTTGTCGAGGCGGTTGCACAGCTTTTAAAGGCTAACAGGCCCTAAACATAATGTTTCATGCATTTCAAATTTTATTTTTAATATTGTTTTTCTTTAATTTTATTAAATTTAAATTGTATAATGTAAATTATTATTTATTAATAATTTGTATTAATATTTAATAATTAATAAATAATTAATGAATATTAATATAGTTGTTTATTTTATAATTATTAATTAATTTAATTAAATTTAGTTTTATTATGTTTGATTAATAATGAATATCATCAATGAAGTTTTAAATTTATTTTATTATATTTAATGATATTTATTTTAATAAAATTGTAATTATTTTATTTCAAAATCAATAATTATTATTTTAATAATTTAATAATTAATTACTTTGAATTGTTTCAAAATATTTAACTTATATCAAATAAGGGTAATTGTGCATTTTGTTCAAGTACAAGAAATGGGTTAAATAGTACGGGTTAAAGTGTAAATCTTATGTACTCGAAAACTTGCATTGAAACAAAACTTAAACCTTATTGTTACATCAAACTATGTATTTTCAAAATCAAACCAAACTATGAAACTACATTGTTATATGTATGTTGTCTATGTTTTGGGTTTGGGTTGACTAGATTGTTGACCAGTCTTAGGACATCTAACAGAGGCTTGGGTGTTTTGTGTTTGTTGTATTATGATGATTTGATCTTTGATCTTTTAAACTTGACCGTAGTAATGTGTTTGTCATGCTCTATGATGAGTTCTCTTATATTGTACGTTATTGCTTTCAGTGTCCTTGTGTGATTACGGGATGAATGTTATGACATAATTATCTTGACCTTTGAGTCTTCGATCAGGTATTTTGGGATGCTTTCTAGTTGCTTGTAAAGAATGGAGGGGTTATTGTGAATTATCTTTTGATGCTTTCTAGTCACTTGTATAGGATTGAGGTGAAATAATATGATTCTTTGATTAGCGATTCTATGAGCTTAAGGTAGGTTATCTATATGTAATGTCAGGAAGTGGCTTGCAATGGAGGTCGGGGCCCAAAGTGGTTGCCAAGATAACCCATTGTAAGTTGTTTAATAAGTGAAAACACTACACTAAATGAGAGTAAAATGAACCTAATAAGAGTCTTTGTATTCCCTCACCCATGCCTTAAGTTCTAGTATAGACTAGGATGGGAGTATAGAGGACGCTTGGTTATGACCATGCATCGTTAGTATGCCTTGTCAATACGAAAGGATACTAGTGCTACATAAAGTCACTAGGGGCCTGGGGTCAAATTAGACTACCAGGGTAACTCTAGTGTTGATTCGTGTGATCAAACTTGCCCGCTTACATAGTAGATTCCCTACGTGTCTTTGTTTGCCTTTGTGCCTAAATGTTGATTTATCCTAGAACCTTTGAGTTAGATTACTTTTAGGGTTTCCTTGACATAGATATTACTTTGATTTTGGGATTGATATCCTATTTGGGACTTGAGACTATCTCCTCAGTACAGTGGGAGTGGACCTTTTTGGGTTACCACAAGGTTGGGTGGTAGTGCTTTTTACTCTTACGATTGAGATTGGTTCGTTGATGTCATGCCTTTCATATTTTGTGACATGTACAGTGGATGATTGTGCATTCCAAATTTTATTGTCAAGTGGAATTCAGAAAAAATATATATTATTTAAGTGGAATGCACTTGTGGTTGTACTTCATGTGGATGTGTTATTTATTAGACTTAGTATTATTTAAATTTAAATGTGATTCAACATCTTGGGATCCTTAAGGAATGTATTATGTTATGTTTGCTTATGTATGATTGTATGTTATTGCTTTCACTACTTTATGATTGATGTGTATGTTATTCTTTTTATAAAAAAATGTTTGGAAAACTTAGTGGAACTTTAGGTTAATTCTTTTGGATCCCTTGGCAGGGCGTTACATCTTCCAAGAAGAGGAATAAAATATCTCAAATACAATGTTTTACATGTCATCAATATGGACACTATGAAATCAAGTGCCAAGATAGAATGAAACAAACTTCATTTTCTAATGATGGAAAAGATAATATAGAACATGATTCTGAGAAATTTACTTTTTACTCAGCCTTGTCAATCCAAGTGTCAAACAAACTCAACACCTGGCTAATTCATAGTGAATTCTCAAGACACATTACAAGACTCAGAGAACACTTTGGTAGAAGAATTTTATGAAGAAGTATTTATTGGGGATGATTCAAATTATCCAATAAAGGGGATTGGAAATTGCACCTTAAATTTGAAATTCAAACATCTCCCTTTAGCTCACTAGAGTATTATGTGTACTAGGGATAAAAGGAAACCTAGTCTCCATTTCTACTCTTGAAGACAAAGGGTATAGAGTTAGCATTATGGATATAAAAGTTTTGGCATGGAAAAATAACTCCACTATAAAGAAAGCACAAAGTATAGGAATAAGACAAGGATGTATTTACAAACTTTCCACATATTCAAATCAATCCCTAATGCATGATACTTTCGAATCCAATGGAATTTGGAACTAAAGACTAGGACTTCATTTTTGTGCTCTACCTTCAATAGAAAAATGTTGATTGGATTTTATAAACTAGATTAATCTCATGAAGGAGTGTGCGAAGGGTGTTCCCCAAGAAATAATACAAATGGGACTTTCCTAAGTAGTGTTAGTAAAACTAAAAATATATTAGAATTATTTCATTTGAACTTATGTGGACCCATGTTTGCACTCTCCATGGGAAATTTTCTTATATTATGTAATCTTTGTAGATGATTTCTCTAAAAAGACGTGGATATAATTTCTCAAATGTAAAGAGTATAAGGAAATCCTTAAAAGGTTCGAGAAATTCAAAGCTCTTATAGAAAACTTGTCCACGAAGAAAATCAAAGTACTAAGAATAGATAATGGGAAGGAATACATTTCAAAAAAATTTAAATAATTTTTTGTAAATATTGGGATTAAGAGGGATTTTATCGTACCTTACAATCCACAACAAAATGGAGTTACTAAGAGAAAGAATGTGTCTATTGAAGAAGTTGCTAGAGCCATGTTGTAAGACCAAAACATATTAATTTCATTTTGAGTTAAATCCTCTAGGAAAGTTATCTACATTCAAAATAGATGTCCTCACTCACACCTAGATAATAAAACTTCTAAAAAAGCTTTCACCAATGTAAAACCTGACAAAAGTCACCTAAGGATTTTTTGTCATCATGTCTACATTCGTGTGCCTAAAGAAAAGAGGTCTCATTTAGAATCTAGTAGCAAGAAAGGGATATTGTTGGCTATATTGTAACATCAAAAGCCTACAGAATATATATACTTGATAGAAATTGATTGAACTTAGTAGAGATGTCATCTTTGAGGAACACATTGCATTCAAGAGATCCAAGAGCTGTTGTGAGATAGAAACTCAACATCATTCTAAAGATATGGAGGGGGGTCATGCTACCAAGGTTAAGAGGGAACTCCCAAAGAAACCATAAATGAAAATCAGACTACTCTAGTAGAACAACCCAACAATAACAAAAAGTGACCACTTTGGGTCGAAAAGATGATCGAGGAAGTGAAAAATTATGCAACACCAAAAGGAACTTTTAGAGAAAGAAAGAGAACCCACAAATGCTCAAGCTATGTTGCCTTGATGAGTGATATTATCAAATCAAAATCAACTTGTGTCACAAAAGCCTTAAAACATCAAATATGAAAAGAGACTATCATAGAAAAGCATCAGCCCATTGTAAAGAACAATGTGTGAGACATAATTCCAAGACCAAAACGAAAATTTATTGTTTCGTCAAAATGGCTCTTCAAGATCAAACATCATGTACATGGATGTATAGAAAAACACAAATCTCATTTTTTTGCAAGAGTTTTTTCACAAGAAGAAGGTATTAATTATGAAGATGTATTTGCACTAGTTTCCCATTCCATCTTGGTCAAAGAAGTATTAGCTATTGCAGCATCTAAAGGATGGAAGATCTGTCAAATGGATGTGAAGACTACATTTATGAATGTGACTATTGAAGAAGTCTACTTAGAGAAACCTAAAGGCTTTGTAATACATAATTGAATCAAATGTATGAAAATTAAGGAAATCTTTATATGGACTTAAACAAGCTCCTAGAGCCTAGTATGAAAGGATTGATCACTATCTTGTGGGACTAAAGTTTTCCAAGAACGTTGTAGATCCAAGCCTCTATTTTAAGGTAATTAATAGTGATATGTAAATACTTATATTATATGTTGATGACCTTCTAATCATAGGAGAAGATCACCTAATCTCTCAATGTAAGATGGACCTAGATTCAGAATTTGATATGAAGGAATTGGGCATTCAACATTAGTTCTTTAGATTGGAAGTTTGATAGAAAATAGATGGTGTCATTCTTAATCAAGGAAATTATACCATTGACATTTTTAAAAGGTTTGGAATGTTAGATTGTAGACCCATGTCTACACCTATGAAAACCAATTTGCACAAATTGAAGGAAGCAGCAATAGAAATGGAATTCGCAGATCCCACTCTCTATACATAGTAATTGGATCATTGATAATTGGTCAACACAAGACCATATATGTTATGTAGTGAATGCTTTAACTCAGTTTACGTGTGCACCTAAGGATATACAACTTGTTTTTGGAAAGCATATTCTATGATACCTTCAAGGTACAATTGGATATGGTCTTAAACACAAAAATGTAGACCTATATCTACATGGATACTCTGGTAGAGATTGGGCTAGAAGCGTAACTTATTCGTAAAGCACATTAGGATATTGCTTCAATATAGGGTCGGCAATGATCTCATGGATCAACAGGAAGTAGTCATTAGTTGCACAAAGCTCTTTAGAAGTTGAATAAATTTTAACCTCTATGGGAGCAAGAGAAGCAATGTTGCTCTAGAAATTGCTTGTGAGATTATTTGGTGAGCCCCTAAATCCTACTATTATCAACTTTGATAATTAGAGTTGTATTAAGATTTCAATTAATCTAGTGTTCCATGATAGATCAAAACACATAGAGATTCCTTATCACTATGTGAGAGATATTTTAGAAAAGAATGTGATTCAGTTGAAGTATATTAGTACATGTGATCACAAAGAAGACATTCTCACCATGAATCTATCTAAGGTAAAAGTTGAACACTTTTGGAACAAACTTGGTATGGTTGAAAATGTAAGTCAAACTTGAGATTGAGTCTCAAAATTATTATTTATTTGTACTAATATATAAATAAGATGTTTAATGTGTAAAATCTTGTGTCATGTGTACAACTCCCTGAATTTATGGGTCCCTTGTGTACATTATTGAAAGGTGACGATATATAATGTGTGTGTGTAATATATGCAAATATTATATAAATAATATGGTTGAAATAGTATCATTATTTTGATCTAATATTTGAAGACTGATTATCATCCATCTACCAGATCAAAATAACATACATAATAAGTTTCAAGTATAATGGTGATATGCAGTTATATTGTAAATCATTATTATTTCATGTCCTTCATATATAATCTCAATTAGGACATGATCGATGGTGCAGAAATTACAATTAGCTCAAGTTTGATATTATCACCTACGAAGATCGTTGATTGTGTTATACACATGCAAATTAATGTGTAAACCCTAATTAGTGATCGTGCGTTGTTTGGTAATGATATGGCACTAACAAAGTGGGCTGGTAATGAGTGGACATGTCCACTCGTTAACATGCCTCTTCAAATCTATATATATAGCATATCTAATCGGACCAAGGGGAACACCGAACTCAATTAGTAAAAGCCACTTGGAGATCAAGCATTAAGTTAGATTCATATTTGTGTATGCAGTAACTAGTGTTTCTTAATATTGTTTATACATCATTATTATATTTGATAAGTATAAAAGTATGCATATTCTCATTACAATATTCAAGAAGAAAATATAAAACAATAAGCATACCATTCAACAGTCAAGAAATTAAAAGCAATGAAGAATTCAGATCCTCAATAAATCTAATCATCTTTAACACTATAGCTTATAATGATTTATTTTCCATGTGAAAAAATACCTTTAATAAGAACTTCCTAGAAACTAACCACTAATTAAATTATTTTATTAACATAAACAATAGAACTAACCTATATAAATGTAGAACTCCAACATTTCCCTCTAATTACATTAATCCAAACAAGAGTGGAACATTGCAAGGTCTTTTAACATAACCCTTTAAGAGACTTTGATGAAGCGCCTCCACCAATCCTCTCCAATCCAACAAACATTGAACTAATTACACCAATGGATCTCTGAGCAGTACAACCTAAAACCATTTACACAACATGAGAAAACATTAAAAAATGTTCCTACCCTCCGCATACAATGAGACACGTTACCTTTAGTATTTCATGTCTCTTATGAGTGTTATAGATGCCTCCTCTAGTTCTACATATGAGATTTCTTTCCTCCAAAAGTTGACATCTCCTTTGAATGTATATAATGACTCCTCAAATGTTTTGGACACAATCCCTCTTCTTCTATACAAACCTCCTACCAAATGTTTCCACATGAGGTACCTTCTCTATAAAATTTCACACTTAATCAAAGTGTGTATAATGTCTCCTCGAATACTCGACAATTCTTTAACCAAATGTGAACACAACAAGGTGCACCCACAAGAAACCTTACCCACCATTTTTGCTTGACGTGACACAAATATGCCAAGCACCATTTTTTCTCCAAGGAAAAAAATAGAGGGCTTCCCATGCAAGGAATAGCACATGAGTGAGAAATTAGCTCGAGATTATATACATCCTCCTACCACCATTTTTGTTAACTTCTTGCACAATTCTTTGTTGAGATTATCAATTATAGGTGTTATTGGAATATGAAGTCGTCTTAGATCACAACTAGTTGTCATTTAATCATAATAGATGTCATTAAGGCACTTGTTGTAAGGAGAACATGCTATGGACATCCTGCTAGAGGTGAAAAAAATCAAGACTTACTATAATTAGAATGTTTGAATGAGTTGATTTACTATAAATAGTAATTTACTTTGGTGTAAACCAAAAATAGTAATTTCAACAACTGTTTTACGTGCAGTTGTATGAGTCACACTAAATTTATTAAGTGGTTTGTAATTTAGACTCTACAACTTGGTTGTTATATGTAACTCAAATTCATGATTGTTCATACACTTTGAAGAATTTTATAATTGTAAAAATTATCAAAAATAAAGTTGTGAGGCATTTGCCTGTGATTTTTTATTGGATATTTTTACATGGTTTTTCCATGTAAGTTTTGTGTTATATATGTGTCTTTTCTCTTCTCTACAATTCTCTACACTTGTTAATTTCATCATAGGTATTACCCATATCTTTGAGATTTTTTTGAAATGTAGCATGAATCGTCCGAATACACAAAGAATTTGATAAGTTGTACATATATTTAAGGATGTCATGTTCAATGGATAATGCATCCATTACAATAGAAATTTTTAATGTATTTTAGATAACCATTTTCTTTGTCTTTTACATAAGCGAAGAATTCCTACATAAACCTTAAACAATAATTCACTTAATCAACCTTTAATATCTCTTCAACACCAAGATGTGCCTGTCGGTTTGAATATTTTATATGTTTTGATAGTCAATCTTTCCTTTCACGTGATTGAATATTCTTAACATGTTTTTACAAAAAATATTAAAAATACATTAAGTACAAATCGAATTTGAGCTATGCAATGCAACATTGCTTGGATGTGGTTTGTAATGGCAAATCATGCTAAGCTTGTTTTTGCTAGCAACCATTGTTTAGCAGTAATATGTGGAACTGGTGATTCCATGAATAGCAAATTTTTTGCTTACTTTTTAATAAACATTTGCTCCTTATTTCCAGTCCCATCACTACATTTTTTAAAACAATTATCTTTATATTTTTAAACAAGTATTGCTTTGTTAAAAAAAATCAATCTAACATTTTCCTTTACTACTGCAAAGTAAGCACAATGTTGCAAATAGATGAGGACAACCCTTGCTTTTTGCAGGAATCTGTCAGTATTGAGAACATCCTTCCTCATTAATTTCAACAGCCTTCAAAAAGGTTACATCATTTCACAGTCACAGAATTCAAAGGCGCTCTGGTATCAAATGAAAATAGAAAAGAGATATTTCACTAATTCAAAATAGGATACCACTTTCTTAGCGTAATTATGGCTTAACAAAATTTTGTTTTATATATGGAAAGCTTTCTGCGTATAAAGAAATCTCACATAGAAGGATAAGGCCTAGGACAAGCAATGGTCAAGGCTCGGCTTTTTCGTTGTCTCTGTGTAGCAATGGGGATAGGGTGCTGCCATCTGAGAAACCCAAGGCAAGGTCTGACCGATCTGTTGTTTTCGGAGATGGGTGCATGCGGTCATTTCATGCCCATAGAAGTGGTGGACAAGGAAAGAAAAAAGTCAATGATGAGCTAATCCAAGGTCTAGCTCTAGGGAAACAAGATCTGCAAAGTATGGTCTCTAAGCTGGGAGGCCTCCCTGAGGTAGAGCGCTATGCACCCCTGGTTAGACTAACCAAAAAAGCCCAAGAGAGATTTGCAACCTCTAAATAGGTAGTGGAACCTACCTCTAATCTCATAATAGATGGGGCACTTGAAGATGAAGTGAGTCTCTATCTCTATCTCTAATATGGTGCAAAGGTGGCACACACATTCCTCTCTGGTCAAGTGGTGGTCTATCTGGCAACGAAGTCAGTAAGATCCAACTCTAAAAGACCCCAAGGCGATGCGAAGGGTGTGGCTCTAACATCAACTCAAGTAAGAGGGACAAACAATAATACCATCGTGGATCACTAGAGAGTGCTAAGTGTAGATGGCCATTTGAGGTTGTAAACCAGCAAGAGGGCTGATTCAAGTCATGCAAATGTACTACCTATAAATGTCGAGTCTAACATGTCCATTCAACCCCTATTGAGAAGGCAGGAGATAGGCGGGTGCATCCAAGGAGAACTAGTATGGCAGAAGATGATCGATGTCAATCCTGATCGACCTCAGTAAGATAGTGGCCTAAGTATACCAGGAATGAGCCTTAGTCATCCCCACCAAGTTGGCAATATCCACAGAAGAACACTAAGCAAGGTATGAGTATCTATGTTGGTCATCGACCAAGTCAGTGAAGCCTCTGAGGCAGTGAATGAATAGTGACCTAAGTATACCAAAAACAAGCCTTAGTCATCCCCACTGAGTTGGCAATATCCACAAATGAACAATAAGCAAGGTATGAGTATCTATGTCAGTCATCGACCAAGTCTGTGAAGCCTCTAAGGTAGTGAATAAACCAAATCAAGTCAAAAATGGTGCTAGGTTAGAAAGAGTGGGCCGCAAACTCAACCAAAACAATACTCTACAGAGTGTAATAGTGGCAACAGATAATCCTGCGGAGAAGAAGGGTCTGCACCCGCTCGATCAAGACCCAATCAAAATCAAGAAGAGATGGTCCCCAAACAACTACACCATAAAGAACTGTGGCTCTAAGCACAGAGTCAAAGAGAGATAACTTGTACACAGTGTCCTAGAAGTGGTGTTGGAAGCATGCCCTTGGCCATTCTGGGAAGGTGGGTCAGTCTCATTCTAAACTAAGGTCCAAAAAACTTGAAACCAAGATAAGTGTATGAGGAGACAATCTCAATCTGCTAACCCTAAAGCTGAAGTGAAGATGTGACATCTTTAGACAATCAAAGACCATGACTCGAGTTGTACCCAGGTTCATCACCAGTTGGCATTGGTCACAAAATGAGGCAAGACCATCAAGAAGCCTCTGGAGCCCCTCAGGAGAAGAGGCCAGAAGGGCCACATCATCTACAAATAGGAGAGTGGAGATCAGAACTTGGTACAAGTAACAACCATCATTAGGGACCGAAGCCTCATAGAGAAAGGCTTTGAGTTCATCAATATAGAAACTAAATAACATAGCAGAGAGTAGGAAGCCCTGCTTCACCTCGATGGTACTCTGAATTGGAGTTGAAAGTCCCTCTAGAGTCCTCACTCTACCAACCACTATCTCATAGAGTCTCATAATTGTTGTCACAAGAATATATGGAGTACCAATATCTCTGAGTCTTTGAAAGAGAACCTCTCGAGGTACTGAATCAAAAGGCCCTGCAAAGTCTACTATACAAAACAATAGTAGACTTTTGCAATATGGTGTTGGGCCTCCTCAATCATAGCCCGCAAGGTGAAAATGTGATCCATAGTCTAATAATCTATACGGAACACCACCTAACTTCTAGCACGACACTGTCACCTATCAAGTTGTCTGGTAAGAATAATGTTCAAAAATGTGGCATAAAGCTTGGCAAAGGTGTGCCCAAACATGATAGTTATGTAGTTAATGTGGTCTGAAGTCAGCCCAAATTTGTGAATTGAGTAAATCACATGCCTTGACCATGAAGGAGGGAAACCAGTACACACCACCATATTGAAGAGCACTGGGAGAATAGGGCACAAAATTAGAATACTGAGCTTAAAAATCTCTGCTTGGAAGTCATCCTCGTCAGCGGCCAACAATGTTCTTACTCCTTCCAGTCTCATCATAGGTGAAAAATTCTAATCATAATCTATTCCTTCTTCTTGAGTTTTAACTTTGCAAACTAGTCTTACCTTATTTCTCACTACTCCATTTTTATTTAGCTTATTCTTGAAAATTCATTTTTTTCCTATCACATTCTTATCTATAGGTCTCAATACCAATGCCCATGTATTGTTCTTCTCTATCTTATGAATCTCTTCATTCATAACATTTATCCAATTCTAAGTTTCCAATGCATCCTAATGTCCATGTGTTGTTCAAAATCAACTATCAAGAAGGTATTATTTCTTAAGTTATTTCTTATATGTATTCCATCACTTCTATCACCAATAATTTCTTCATGGGATTGATTCTTTCTCACATATTTTTCCAATACAAGTTCATCTCTCTAATTCTTATCATTTTCTCCAGTTGATAGGGGTTCAACTTCTTGCTTGAGTTATATTGTCCAGTGCTTGGGTATAGGAGTCTATGACTCTAGTAATACAATCTGACATTTTGTAGCTCTCTAAGGCAACTCAAGTAGTTTTTTTGGTACATCTTCATACACATTCACAAACTTGTTGTAATTCTTAGGTTCTTTCTTTCCACATTATTCTTATCTATAAACTCATCAATCCTCACATTTTAGCTTTCAATAATTTTGTTAGTAACTCTTTTCAAACATTTATAAGATTTTCTCTAAGATGAATAACCAAGGAATATACCTTTTCCTCCTTTTAAATAAAATTTACCATTCATTTCATCCTTGTTAATATAACACCTACTTTCAAAGATTTTGAAATAATTTACATTAGGTGTATGACCATACTAAAGTTCATAGGGTGTTTTGTTTGTTCCTTTCTTCAACTAAACTTGGTTTAGAGTATAAAAAACAATAGTGAGTATTATTTCTAGTATTCATAGAGTCTCTCAATTACTGAGTAATGGATACCTTCCAACCAACAAATTACCCATTAATGAAAGCTCTAGCTTTAGTTGTCCGACCTTTGATCGAGTGGATTGTTGTCCATGGGTTTGAATCAAACTATTGCGATGAGAACCCTATTGCCTTATGTAGCAAAGAATGACAAGTTGATTGACCAACTGGAAAGGTCCCACTAAGTTAGATTTAGAGGGGTTAATACAGACAACAACAATACTAATAGCTTCTCTATAGAATATTTGTGCAACATCATTTTCAATCATCAATATCTTGCACAATCTACAATTGATGTATATCTTCTCTTAGCAATACCATTATATTATGGTGTCCTCAGTTCAGATAGTTGTCTCTTAATGTAATCACCCAAAAATGGCCATCTAGATTATGAGCCATTTTTTTAGCAATTTTACTTAATTCATAAATTGCTTATTCTTGATCAAATCATCACTTTTTTATTTATTTGATTATAACATATGGTTTGACTTGTTTATCCTAAGTATTTTATTTAATTAAAATAATTCTCTCCCTTTTAATTAAATAAAGTTCCCAAAAAAATTTTACCCTAAGTGTGCACACATAAAGAATTATTCCTCTTTTTAAAAAAAATATGAAAAAACATTTTTGTTTTCACATGAATGCACAATGTTTTATGTGAGAGGAATCTTCTATGTTAACTTTAATTCTCCTCCACACATATTTTACCTCTTAATGTCAACCATTGATCTTGATTAGGTAAGATACTTGTGCACATAGATCAGTCAAGATGCATTCTCCACCATTTATTAAGTCCCTTTTCACTCTTAACCCCAATCGTCCATTTTTCTTTAAAATGTAGGGCTCTCTCCTCATTCTCTATCTCTTATTATTTTTTACTAACATTATGTTGCAAGATTTCTAGGTGACTTTGGACCTTTCTAGAATTCAAGGCATTCTTACATTTCCACCCTCATATTGGCTTTATCATTGCTTGCATTATGACATTTTAGCTAAGTCTTTCTTTATGCTCATAGCTTAGATCACATAGTCTAATAGGAAGGCTTTGTAATACTCTCATCTTTCTATTTTAGCTTGTATTTGAATCTTTCATTTATCTTGCATTGTATTTTCATGTTTATTCTTGGATAGTACCATTCTTGCTCATATCTTTGAGTCTCTCATTCTATGGTGCACCTTGCAAGGGTTGCATAGCTTAGTTCATTTGAGAGCCACCATGCTATCATTTTGCACCTTTGTAAGTCATAGAAAGAGAGCTAAAAGTCATCACTTGAGAGACTCTCTTTCATGGCTATTATTGAGAAAAGGGATTTATAGAAGTGTGCCTACTTTTTGGTATACATTTTTGGTGCCCATCATGGGGAAAGAACCAAGTTTCTAGCTCCATTTCTTGCAATTCTTTTTAGTTTGGTAGTTTAACTTGCTAGTATTTTAGTTGTACTTCTCATTTATAATTTTTCTAGTAGCTTATTTGATCTAATCAAGTGGTTTTGTAGGGTTATTACTTTTGTTTTAAAACCTAACCCTTGTGCAGATTGACATTAAGGCAAAAAACCTAGTTTTTCAAAGATTTGATCATATCTTCCAAATGACTTACTATTTAGGGCTGAAATTGTTTTTTCTGATTGACAATGGATTAGAGATGTGATTCATAATTTTTATAGCTTATTTGTGTTACTTATATTTTTTTTCATTTTTTTCATGAAAAAACATTTCTGGTTGCAAATTAGTCAATATTTTGGAAAATTTTAAATTTTTGGAAATTTCTAACATTATGAAGGGGTTTTGTTCTTTGGGGTTCGAATTTGGATATCATATTAAGGCTCAATAACTCAATTTGAGAAAAGTGGTTGGTTTTGGGAAAATGGGTCCCTAGGGCACAAATTAAGAGATATTTCCAAAATTCTTGCATTTATTGTTGGAATATTCAAATGGGAAGAGTACTTCTCAGCGGGGGGGGGTGAATCAGAAGTACCAACACCCCTTTTCTTTTTTTTATCCTTATTAACACATAACTGAAAAATAGGGATGATACCCACAAAAATCACTGCAACAATCAATGTTCAACCACTTTTGATGGTCTGCCCTATGAAAGGCCTACCCTGGTTTACACTATGTGAATAGTGACGTGGTTAGAGGATTTATAAACACTTACATGAAGTTTCACCCTATTAAAGGATTTACAATAGGTTGTTAAACCCACCTAATACATACGATTTTCAATTACCCTCTCCAAAGGTTCTCCTACCTAGCTATTAGGCTAACCTATTAATATAGGATTTCAGCATCTAATAAAATTGTGAGAAATTATTAGAACATTTGACCTAATTGAATGCAATCTCAAATTTTTGGGTTTAGGTACTAGATTTTCTCTTCTCATTCTGATCCTTGCTTGATCTGATCTCTGTATGTGGTCCTTGTCCCTTGTACTATTCTAATCAACTTGATATGAAATTGCTACTCTATTCCTCTAAGTCTTTCCTTCTTCACACTAAAATTTTGCTATAATCTTCCCATACATTGTTCTCATCCACACATGCAATGGGTTTTCAACTTCCTATTAAAGAATACAAAGACTTAGGGTTAGATATGGATCTATGATCCATATTAAATCTCAAATTCCCACTCAAATCCTTTTTTTTCAACTATTGGTTACATGTTGTCTCCAATTTTCTAAGTGGCTACATGTTGATTTCATAGGTAATTGTAAGGATTTGATCTTATCTTCTTATCCCTTTGTGAGTCATGCAAAAACTATTGTACATGTTAGTTTGTGATGGCACAAACTCTTATGTTGATCCTAAGTTACTTGGCACTCATTACATTACTGATGCTTGACATGAACTGATTCCTAGATTGCTCGACATCTATTAATTTCCATGTTTGACCAACACCTATTAAACACTATATTGCTCAATACATCTATGTTTTGTAGTGCTCAACATCTAAACATTTTTGGATTACTCAGCACATGAACTTTCTTGAGTCACTTGGCACATACCATGTTCTAACTTGCTTGACACCAACTGTGGCTCGACACCTATTGAAATTATGGCTCAGTATACAATATGTACTTGGCATATATAGTGAAAATGGTTAAGTGTGTTGACACTCAATCGTCAAGAATATTCTTTTGACCAACAATCTCCCCCTTTGACATGAGTGTCAAAAAATTCTTAACTAAGCATTTATGAACTTAACCTTATTGAGCACATTCTTTTATTTGCTTAGTGTACATGAAAAAATTCAAAAATATTGTAAGTAGCAATGTACCTTATGACTCCCTCTGAGTTAATTCTCTCTGTCCTTTGTCTTATTTCTACATTCTTACCCTGTGTGTTGTAGCTGATTTGTTTGAAGTTCAAAATTTTGCATCTCCCCCTTTCTCCTTTATTACTGGTCTACCCCTTTTTGGCTATTTACAAACTTTCCACTTTATTCTCAAAATGAATGAAAGAATGTAAAAAAAAATGGTTCAAAATTTGGTATTCTCCCATAGTATCTACATATATACATATCTCCCCTCATACATATAGCCCCTCCTTTTTGACACTGATGTCAAAGGGTTGTATGGAGTAGTATCATGCTTAGCCAAAAATGTGATATTTACCTCCAAGAGTATTTTCAAAGCTGCATCCCAATTTTCTAGTGCAATGTCTAATGACTTATGTTGAATGGGAATCTCTACTGCTAGATGTACAAGTCCATCTGAGGTAGAAAGATTTGAATCTTTCTTGAGGACTATTTTTGCATACATTTTCTCCTTATGGAGTACCTCTAAGTGAGGGAGTATAGAGGACTGAATTTGCATCAACTTAGCTTTTGTATTTGCCTCCTCTACTATTAATACAACTAATTATCTTTGTGTGTGAAGTGTTTGAGAAAAACGCTTCTCAGTTTGAGCTAGATTATTTGGGAGTTGCATACTAGAAATCTTTAGATTTCTCTCCAAACTCAGTACCCTCTAGCTAATATCCTTTGTGAAGTTGGAAAAATCACACAACTTGTTGTACAAGGAAAATATATTCCCAAGTACAATTTTTACTCTATCCAATTATTTAGCTAGCTCAACTTGAGATAGTGCTATATCACCATATATGTTCTCATTTACCTTTCCTTGGAACTTCCTTTCTAACCATTCCATTAATTTTGCATTTGTATCATGGTCTTCATTTGTCACCTAGTCAACTATGTTAGATAGTTTCTCTACTATTGGCCTTGGCTCATCAGGTTTCTGCAAGTTGAAGGCATCCATGAAGATGTCCTCTATCTCATTTAGTGCCTACCTATATTTATATTCTTTTCTCAATACCTCTTTTCTTCTTCTTCTATCCAGTGCACTCTATATTTCATTAATCTTCTCCTCATTGAGAGTGCTAGATTCATAGTAAGGTATTGTGATTTCCTCATCAACCTCAGGAATTCCATACTGAAGTTTCCTGGCTACTTTTGTTGAGCTTGAGCTTGGTATTCTAACTTACAATGCTAGCATTTTAGTGCTCAACATCTAAAGAGTTTGAGTGGAAGTAACTATTTTGGGTAGTTGAACCAAATTTTGTATGGCAGTTTACTCCTCATCTCTTGTCTCTTCCTTCTCTTTAGCTTGTTTCTCCTTTTCACTATCAATGGCTGGGGATGTGCTTGCTGGTTGTTCTATTTTTCCTATGTCTACCCCTGCTGTTGCACTCGACAGTTGAAGTGCATCTGCTATTGTTTTTGGTGGAGATAGAGGTGGAAGCAATAAGAGTCTAGTAGTTTGAGTGTGCAAAGGTGGTTCTTGTTTTTTCACCTTGACTTCTTTTGATTTTACTACTGCCTTTTGCAACTCATCAACACTGACTAGTATAGGACTTGTGCATAGTCTGGCTACTTGGGTTGATTGGTCAAGGATCTTTGTGAGATCCTATATAGTCAATGGATTGATGTTTTGACAAGTAGTGTCAATAACATTCTTAATCTTAACAATCTTTGCAGGTGTAATGGTGGCATGAGGAGGGCTAGGATGTGATAGTTGTGTGTCTTACACACTTTTTTCTTGCTACTCATTTGTACCCTTTTCTTCCTCTTTTTCCTCTTTATTCTCCTCTTCATGTTTCTTTTCTTCTTCCACTTTCTTCTCTTCCTCAACCTTCTTCTTTGTCATTTTTATTTCCTTTATCTTGGCACTTGCTTCTGCCTTGTATTCCTTATCAAAAACATCATCAATTTTCTTATGAATTATTTTCCACAATTGTGTGGATTTTCTCACAACATTTTCAATTTTATTTTGAAAAATACTAAATGCCCTATGCTTTGGAGTAAATCTACTTTTGTGCCTCTTGACTGCATTAGTTATTTGACCCTTAGTCAAATCAGGCAACAATCTAGCTAAAGTAGACTCCCTTATTTCCTATTCCATTTGTAAATAGAAATGCCATTTTTCTTCAATGATTTTATACAACTCTTTGGGCATTGAGCCATCTAGCTCTAGAGGTGTGTGCTTGTACTCGGCCATCATAGCATACACAGATTCCTCTATTTTATTTTCTCCTCCTTAGTGAGCTTATTAAAATCTAAATTCTTTAAATCTTTCAAGTCATCATTTCTAATCTTTGTACAGAATTTATCGATTGAAGACTTAGGTGGATGACTTACCACTTTGAACTAACTATTATCATCTATCTTTGTCTTTTCTTCATCTGAGTTAGGTTGAGCTACACATTTTCTTCTTTTCTTTGGCTCCTCATCAGTCTTCTTGGTATTTTTCTTCCTCTTCTCTACCTTTTCTTTGGCCTTTTGTGTTGTAGCTCTAGTGGTGGCTCTAGTAGTAGGTTTCTTTGATGTAGGTTTTGCCACTTTCTTTTCTTTGAGTTGAGGAGCAGGTGGAGTTTTAGCCTTCCTTTTAGTGATCTTGGTTCTGATAGATGCTTCCTCAGCTTCTTTTTCCTCTACACCTTCTTCCTTGTCCTCTCCTAGGACTTGTGTCAATTGTAGAGGCCCTTACTTTGGCTCTTCCTCTTTATCTTCACTATCATCTTTTTCTTCCCCTGCTTCCTCTTCTTCAGCAGTACCTATTGCTCCAACTCCAAATATTTTCTTGATCTTCTTGATCAATTTGTCCTTCTTTTTCACTGATGTGGCTATCTTAAGATCTATCACCACCCTTGATTTGACAATGTCATAAGTTCCAAAATGTTTTTCAGCCTTGTTAATTTCCTTTGCAAGTAGAGTTGTTATTGCTACTAAGGCTTGATCAACATCAAGTTCATAGCCCAATGGCCTAAGCCATCTCACTCTAAGTATGACTGCTTGTATATAAGTGTAATCAATATCCACTAGAAAAAAAATATTCTTTACATGTTGCTCAACCAGTGAGATTGGTATCCTCATCCTCTGTTTCATGGACTTCTTAAAGTCCTCAAAATAGCTAGTCATTTGGGCATCAAAATTCTCACCCATCTGCTCAATGAATCCATTTATTAGCTCAACAATGGTCTTATTCTGATCCCATTTCACCTTTCCTACTGAAGGGAATTCTTTCATAATATAGAAAAACATACAAACCAAAACAGAGAAAAATTTGCATTTAGCTCCCTTAGACTTCCTTATAGCTCCTAGATTCTCATTGATCTGTTGTAACATGAGCTTTGCAAGATCATATGTATGATCTTTCTTCACCAATTTATAGGCTACATCTACTGCAATACATGGTACACTATTTAGTCTTCTTGACTAGTAGAATTTGTGGGATATGACTCTCATAGTAAAATCTAGTAGGGGTTCTATAATGGTGTCTATTGTCATTCCCCTATTATTCCACTTTGCACCTGTATTCTTCTCTATGGCTTCCCTTTTATCACTTCTTAGGGTCTTTGGCCAATCTAAGATTGGAATACCAATAACCTTATGAATAATTTTCTTTGTAAATTTCACTAGCCTTGTCTCTAACCAAAAGGATCCATCATGGATTCTGCTCAACACTATGCATATCCATTCCATTTTGAAAATAGTAGGGAAAACTAAGGCTTTGGTCAGACCCTTCTTCTCAACTATGGAGAATTCATCTTTAAGTTTTCCATTATCACATAGTTTATCAAATGCATTGAAAATTTCTAAATCTCCTATGGCTCCAACTTTATAGTTATAAAAATTTTGAATGTCTTGAACCATAACAAATTTATTAGGTATTACAGATAGGGCACCAGTGGGATCATTCTTATAGGCAACTTCTGAATGGGCCTAAACTCTGGCTATTTGACTTCATTAATGACTAGTTGAATTTAATGACTTTCCTTCTTGTAAGAATCTACCTTAGGGAAGAATTTACCCAAGACCAAGGAACTCAAAACACAAGCACAAATTAGACTAGAGTATGATCAGAATAACTATATAGTATTGAATTCTATGTACAAGTACACTAGGAGTGCCTCAATATAAAGGCCTCTGAGATGCATCTAGAATGCCTTGAAATCAGCATCATGATAAGTCCAACAACTAGGCACATGTCTACCAGATATGGGTTATCCTCCATTATGCACGAAAGTAAGTGCAATGATGTGAGGATAAGCCCACAAAGGTGAAACATGCACATCAGTGTTGTAGACAACATGTGCTAAATTAGGAGTGCGAAAAATTGTGTCATCTACATGACAACTTAGTGAATGATGAAAACTCCTGTGTGTAGATACCATGTGCATAATTAGAGTTGCGTACTTCTATGTTGTCTACATGACAACTATAGAAGATGCACAAACTCCTAAGTGTCTCATAAAGAGAAATAATAAAATAATGCACTAACCTAAGTAAACTTAAGTAAAGTGTAAATAGTAAATACCTATTTACACCAACGCCCCCCTTAAGTGCAACTTAGGGGAATGTACTTAATTTCACTAATGCGTAATGGGTCCTAGCTACGAGGCCATGTTAGGTACCCATGTACAAAAGTAATGCTAAAATGATGCAATGCAATCTCTCATAAAGTGGAGAAAAAGGGAAAACCACATGGGAAAAACCCTCCTCCAAAAAGAGAGATGAGTACAATAGAGAAAGAGAGAGAGAGAGAGAGAGAGAGAGAGAGAGAGAGAGAGAGAGAGAGAGAGAGAGAAGAAGACCTCATAAGAGGAAAAAAATCCCTCCCAGAAGAAGAAGAAGAGAGAAGTCAAGGGACTCCCCTATCTGCAACATCCTGAACCCCCAAGAGATCTAGTAAATGAGAATACTTGACCTCGGTGAAGGTTTTGGTGAAAATATCAGCGACTTGCTCTGTTGTAGGACAGTACTAAAGTGCAATGATCTACTCATGTATTAGTTCTCTAATATAGTGCATGTGAACCTTAATGTGCTTTGTCCACTAATGCTAAACTGGATTCTTAGAGATTTCAATGGCACTTTGGTTGTCATAATGAATAATTGTTGACTTAGGTAGATCGAATCCAAATTCCTCCAGGATGTGTTGTAACCAAAGAGCCTCTATAGCTGCATTGATAGGCCCTCGATACTTAACCTCTATGGAAGAAAGAGAAACATTGTTCTGCTTCTTACTTTGCCAACAAATAGGGTCAGAACCAAGGTGAAATGTGTACCTTGAAGTAGACTTTCGAGAATCTAAGTCTCCTGCATAGTCTGAATTTGTGTATCTAGTCAACTAAAGCCCTGTGCCTACTACATAATGAATCCCATGTGTATGTGTTCCCTTGATATAGTGCAAAATGCACTTGGCAGCCTTCCAATAAAGCTCAACAGGTTCTTGCATAAAGCATGAAACCATACCAACTACAAAGGCAATATCAGGGTGCATGTGTGTCAAGTAGATAAGGCTTCCAACTAACTATCTGTATAATGTTGCATCAACAAGTGGAATAGTGCACTTAGCCTCTAGCTTGACACCTGATAGGAAGGGAGTAGGAGCAAGTTTGCAGATGTGAAACCAAGAAAGAAAGTCAAGAGCATACTTGGGTTGTGAAAGTGAAATCCCTGCTGAAGACTATATGATTTCAATGCCAAGGAAGTAGTGTAGCAAACCCAAGTCTGTCATGGAAAATCTATCCTAAAGAGAGGTCTTGACACTGGCTATGATGGATGCAGTGCTCCCTATAATGATCAAGTCATTGATATAAAGCACTATGATCAAGTAAGAGTCATCCTTCTAAAGAATGTAAACATTCGAATCAGAATGACATCTTGTGAAACCTGCTGAGAGGAGAAATGAATCCATTTTGGCATACCAAGCCCAAGGAGCTTGCTTTAAACCATAAATAGACTTCTTTAATCTGCAAACCATAGTAGAATCCTGTATGAACCCCTGTGACTTCTCCATATAAATTTCCTCATGAAGGTCACCATTAAAAAATGCACTCTTAACATCCATCTGGTGTACAACCCATCCTTGAGCTACAGCAATTGCTAGTGTTAAGCGAATGGAGTTCATCTTGGCAACTGGTGCAAAAGTCTTTGTATAGTCAATACCTAGAACTTTTGAGAAACCTTTGGCAACTAGTCTAGCCTTATGTTTATCAATACTTCCATCCACTAAAAATTTGGTTCGATAGATCCACCTGCATCAAACCACTTTTCTTCCCTTAGGAAGGGGAACTAAGTCCCATGTGTTATTTTTCATCAATGAATTATATTCTTCCTCCATAGTTGTATCCCATTCTGGAATTCCTAATGCTTCCTTAAAAGACTATGGATCTGAAGCAATGGCTATGTATGCATGTGGAAATGACTTGTGTTGTGACCTAGTCCTCCAAGTATCTGAAGGATTTCCCACCAATGAACCTGATGCATCAAGAGTTTGTTTTGCCCAACGAGGTTTAGTGGAAGAATATGAAGGAACATCCTCAACTAATTGTTGACCTTGTGAAGGTGCAGTCTTGCAAGTCAAGGTTAGAGGAATTTCATCTTCCGAGTCACTTTCATCACTATGATCACTATCAACATAGGAGGAAGAAGGAGGAGTTGAAGAAGCCAAACTTGGACATGTCTCTTCAAAATGAACACTCCTCTCATAGAAAATTTTGTGAGTTTTTGGATCCATTAATTTATATTCCTTGAGATGATCAGGATATCCAAAAAATATGCATGGTTTGCTTTGTGGTTCTAATGCCTTTCAATTTTGTGGAGGTATCCTAGCCCATGCTAGAGAACCAAAAACTTTGAAGTTCTTAACACTTGGTTTCCTTCCACACCATGCCTCAAAAGGTGTCATTACATCTAAGGCCTTATGCAGACTTCAATTTTGAATGTAGTTGGCACAGCACATGGCTTCAACCCAAAACACTTGATCAAGAGACTTATGTTGAAGCATGCAAGTAGTCATTTCCTTAAGGGTTTTGTTCTTTCTTTCAGCTACACCATTCTGTTGTGGTATGTATGCAACTGAATGTTGAAGATCTATCCCCTCATGTGTGCAATAGTTTATAAGTCTAGAGTTGACATATTCTCTACCATTATCTGTCCTTAGTATCTTGATGGCTTTCCCAGATTTCTTTTCAACTTGAGCTTTGAATGTGATAAAGTTGTCAAAGACTTCACTCTTATGATCAAGGAAAAAGACTATCTTGAAAATTCATCAATAAATGTGAGAGCATAGTGGGCCTTACTAAAAGAAGGTACTAGAAAGGGGCCAGCTACATCACTATGTACCAATTCTAGAAATATTTCTCTTCGCGATGTTTACCTGCTTCACAATTTGGACATACTCCCTCTAAAAACTTGACTTGAGGTAGACCAATGACCATTTTCTTGTTGCTTAATTTCTGAAGGTAGTGATAATTAAGGTTTCCAAATCTTTCATGCCATAGTTTACTTTGAGTGTTTGAATGAGTCAACAAGGCAAGAGACGTGGACTTAGGCACAAAATGTGAGAAAGAATAAAGTCTTGTCTCATGGTTTGCCTTTCCAATCACCACCATCGAATCATCTTTGAGATTATTTACCACTACTATGTTAGGGAGGAACTCTACTTTGTTTCCACATCCATAGTGAGTGATTTGATAGATGGAGAGAAGGTTGGTGCTAAGGCTAGGAACATGAAGTACATCCTTGAAGACGCCATTCTCTAACTCAAAATTCCCTCTACATTCTACTTTAATTTGATTATCATTTCCCACATAGATGTAAGGTACATTTGAAGTTTTTAAAGAGAAAAATTGCTTCCTTGAAGCACCCATGTGATGAGATGCTCCAGAATCTAGAACCCATTCCTCTGAATTATTTGTACTTAGAACTAAAGCTTGGCCCTTGCCCTTTGAATTGGATGAAGAACCCTTGTCTTTGTATGCATTTGGAACATCAATTTTGTGTTTCCTCATAATGTTAACCAATTCATCAATCTGCTTATCTTTGCACTCATGTTCTTCATGTCCATTCTTCTTACAATAGGAACATGTTTTCTTCTCCTTCTTGTTGGAATTCTTCCCCTTTTGATTGTTCTTGGAAGAATATTTTCCTTGTTGTGAAGAAGAATGTTGAGTGGAAGAAGATTGACTTGTGGAAGATTGTTGTTTTGAGGAGGATTTTTGTGTCTTGTCTTGTGGCTTAGCCTTCCATTGCTTCTACTTCTTGTTTGAGTTTTTACCACTTGAATTACCTTCATTTGCTACCAAGGCTTTAGTTTTGGAAGACTTGAGAATTCCCATTCCCACTAGATTTTCATGTTCTAAGATCAACATTTCTGAGAATTTCTCGAATGAAGGCTTAACATAGGCACTACCCATTGTTAATTTGTGTGTATTAAAGCTAGAAACAAAAGGAGCATATTCAAGTGGAAGATGAGTCATGATGTGTTTAATCATCTTTCCATCTTTAATGGGTTCACCACAATCCTTTAGTTGTGCCCTATACATTTCTACTTGGGTAAGATAGTCTTTAATTGTGTCAAAATTTCTAGGATCCAACTTGAGAAGTTTATCCTCTATTGTGTAAGCCATGTCTTCATCTACTGTCCCATACAAAGCTTCTAGTTTATCCCAAACATCTATTGGATCTGTAAGCTTCCTAATGTAAAATTTAATAGGATCAAAGATATTTTTCAACAAGGCTCCTAAGCCCATCTCTTGTTTGGATTCCCAATCTTCTTTATGAGTTTCATCAGCATCAACAGGAGGTTTCTTGGCTGCACCAGTGACATAATGCCATAAACCTTTTTCTACCAATGGCTCTTTAATGTTTTCTTTCCATGTAGAATAATTATGTGGAGTTAACTTTGAAAAGGAACCCATAATGCAAGAACACAAGATAAAGGAGACACAGTACACAGTACACCCCCCCCCCCCCCCCCCCCCCCCTTTCACTCAATCAAAAAATCCCCCCCCAAATAAATGATTTTGGCACTTTATATATAGTACGTTTACAATGGGCCACTTGCCAAAATGGAAAAAGTGGGCTTTTTGATTTTTCTGATTACAACCTTTGTATAGAGTACAAATTTGGACTATTACAATGTAGCTCAAAATTACATCAATTATGAAGCATTACAATGCAAAACAAGACCTATTTCTAAAAGTGATACTTTTGTCCAAATAAGACTAGAATCTAATTGTAGATCTAAAAACTAGACAAAAAAAAATACACTTTCAAAAAAAATGGAACCTGAAAAGGAGTCCAGATGAGCCCGTACGATTCTTTTGAAGTTGCAAATCTCAGGATTAGACAGGTACAGTGACAAAAAACTATGATTTTTGACCAATACAAGCACCAAAACCAAAAACAAACTACACCACTGAAAAATTTAGGAAATTTTACCCAAAATCTAAAAAAAAATGCACCTAATTTAGAGTCCATATAACCAAGTTATGGATGTTCAAAGTCAAGCTCCAAAATCAAAATTGCAAATGAAGAGGGGTCTACAGAGGAAAACACTGTGTTAAATTTGATGTCCAAATAACTGTTGCAACAATTAAAAAATGTCCTGGTATGACAGTCAGACGGTCATCAATTTTAGGCTACAAGTTTGCTGACATCAGCATTTGCCAAGTCTCGGATGACATCACCTTGTATGATCGATGATGTGTCATGGTACAGAATTGTATGGACTATGTAGAAGTGGACTATTGACAGTGCAGTGACATGGCTGATAGTTGGATGTTTACGTCAATGCTGAGTAGGCGGAGTGATCACACATATCTGCACTACTGGGGATTATGTGGCATCATTGAGGCTGCTGGAGGGTGATGTGTGCAGGTTGGAGAGAGCACTACGTGGCCTTTCCTGTCTGAGACATGTGTCTCAGAGTGGATGTGGGCACAGAAAAAATCCTCGCCAAAAACTATCACAGAATTTCATGCAGTGACCATCGAATGGAGGGTGTCAAAATATGGGAAGCTGTAGAATATTCCACTGGTTGTGGAGAATCGTTGCTGGGTTTCAGACTTAAAAGTCCCACATGCACCATGCGCTTGGTTTCTATGCTTGTTAAAAGAAAAGTCCAATAACATTGAAAGCAAACAAGCCGTCGAGGAATTGCTGACCGCCGGTTGCATTGTTTGTTTGGCCAGTGATAGGTATATTCGTCGGAGGAAACTTTGAGCATAGTGACCTTGGTGGGTTTGTTGAATAGGCCATTGTGGTTTAATGTATATTTCCCATTACATTGCCTACAAAACAAATTAAAATTATCTATGATTTACAAAATATTCTAAGCACAGGGTTGGGGTGTGATTTCCCGGTGCTTTTGCTAAATTTTTCCTGGATGTTCGAAATAATTTTGAAAGAAATATTCCAAATTGCAGAAAAAATATAAAATCTTAGATCCGAAAATAAATTAATCTGACTAATAAAGATCATACCCAGATTTGCAAATCGGGCCTTCGTGTTCTTATTTGCAAAAAAATTTGCCTCTTGGTTGACTATGGCCTAAAATAGGCAAATTTGTAGTCAATCTTCATCGAATCTTCACTCCAAATGCAATGGCGAGGTTCGCTTTGGCTCTAGATGCTCCCAATTGTAGCTGATACTCTGGATCTGAATCGAGTCCCTTAGAGAGATGAAGCAATGACGTCTCAAATGGCTATGTGACGAGTATCTCCCTCAGCTCTAATACCATGTAAGAATCTTCCTTAGGGCAAAATTTACCCAAGACCAAGGAACTCAAAACACAAGCACAAATTAGACTAGAGTATGATCAGAATAACTATATAGTATTGAATTCTATGTATAAGTACACTAGGAGTGCCTCAACATAAAGGCCTCTAAGATGCATCTAGAATGCATTGGAATCAGCATCATGATAAGTCCAACAACTAGGCACATGTCCACCAAATATGGGTTATCCTCCATTATGCACGAAAGTAAGTGCAATGATGTGAGGATAAGCCTACAAAGGTGAAACATGCACATCAGTGTTGTAGACAACATGTGCTAAATTAGGAGTGCAAAAAATTGTGTCATCTACATGACAACTCAGTGAATGATGCAAACTCCTGTGGTGTAGACACCATGTGCATAATTAGAGTTGTGTACTTCTATGTTGTCTACATGACAACTGTAGAAGATGCACAAACTCCTAAGTGTCTCATAAAGAGAAATAATAAAATAATGCAAAATAATAAAATAATGCACTAACCTAAGTAAACTTAAGCAGAGTGTAAATAGTAAATACCTATTTACACCAACACTTCTCCTTAGTGGTTTTTGACCTAGATGTCATCGTTTACCAAACTAGGGTTTAAAATTAAATAAGCTTTCAAATTCTATGTAGCTAGGCACTTGAATGAAATACTTGTGAATCAATGAAATTGAGTTGAATCACTATTAGAATCACTACAAATCACTATTTGATTGCTGGAGAATTGCCTCTTCACTCTGCTCAACCTTGCTTTGTGTTTGAATGATTCAAAAATGAATGATTTTCAACTTTATTAGTTCAAAAACCTAGCATTTATTGCATTTGTGATTACAACTGTACACTTGACATCCACTATCACATCTTATTCTGCATCAACTAAAATTTTCAATTTCTCAATAGCCACTAACATGTCTTACTTGACATCCACTAGATTGTTCAACTCGTCATATACTAGAGTTTCACTGGGCAACCAAAGGTAGCTCAGTATCATCTTCTAACTTTTAACTTGGCATATTTTCTCATGTATATTTCTTCTTTGCATTACTTCTATGTCACTAATACATTAGGGGTCAATTTGCGACGACAGGAAAATGTAATGTGTTTTTGGCTTTTTTTTTCAATTATAGTCCGATGACATCACAATTGTGATGCTAACAGGATATAAGAGAAAAAAAAAAAGGAAAACATTGCTCATTTGTTATACAACATGAACCCATTCTGCTACCAGACACAATGTCAATGGATGGAGGTAAGGGCAAGTTTGAGGGCAAGTCTGTACGAGATGGTCACACAGGAATAACAAATGGAATTGCAATAGCAGGTTGTGTTTGATCAAGAAGGTGAGCCATCATTTTAAAACCTTGATGGTCTGCCTCGTTAGAGGTAATCTCTGATTGCAAAGGAGAATTAGATTCCTGCAAATACAATAGCAATAGTCAATGTAGTATAAGTTTTTCAATTTTTTTTGTGATTTAACAGACACCATCACAAGATTATATAATAACAATAACATATCCTTGACAGTCACAATGTAGGGTTTAGAGAATTGGACTAAGAAAAAGAATCAATATAATGCCTAATTCACTAGATGATTAGGAATGTGATCTTTGCTATGCAGGATTAGAGTCTAGAGAGAACCACTTCTAAATTTTCAATTTAGCTGTCTATAGAATTGATTGTTCATATGGTTCCCTTAATATTAGAGAAACTATCCACTTTATTGCATCATATGGTCCGACTGGTTCCTGTAGTTTCTTGTCTTAAATCAAAGCTATGCCATTTCTAAACTACAAGAGTGGTTGGAGTTATCTTTTCTCACATGAAAACAACCAAGTGATTTTTGCTATATGCAAATATGAAGGGATTCTACACTTGAGCAGCATAGAAAAAGTTACAGCAAATCTCAAGTGAAGAATTGTATTGTTAAACAAGGAGTGGAACATGGAGTGGGTATTTTGGAGTTTGACAATTGTTTCTTCTGGTTTTGTTTTGTTCCTGCTCAAGATTGCAATAACAATATGGTGGAAGCCTCTACAATTGAAAAAGCACTTTGAAGCCCAAGGAATTAGGGGTCCTCCATACAAACTATTCCATGGGAATACCATAGATATATCCAGGTTCATCGATGAGCAGAGAGAAAAACCCATGTCTGTATTCTCATATGATATAGTCCCTCACGTTCTTCCCCATATTTACCAGTGGACCAAGACCTATGGTACACTTACTATTCTCCATTGGATAAAGAACATAATGCTGACATTACACATGAATACATAAACTAAAATGCACTTTTAAGCATTGTTTCAATACAAAATACCACATTGATTTAGAAGAAACCAAGTTTCTCCATAAGGAAGAATATTATTGCAAGTGGAAATTAAGAGGTATTTTTGAAATTAATAGGCATTTGCATAATCCCAATAGAGATGAATGGTGAGGTTTAAGTTACTCCTAGCAACCTATTGTAAATACTCACAAATAAAGTTGTACACATTCATTGGTTTTTTCTTCCTCCCAATTTATTGAAATCTCTTGGCTTTTTTTATGTAATTTTTTTGTACTTATTAATCCACCTAACCTTAAAAATATTGTATCACGCACTTGTTTTTTCTTGCAATGAACTCTGGCATCAACAATGTTAAAATTTTTAGCTGTGATAGAAATCTTTATCTCTAATTTTTCTCTATGTATTGAAATTGAGATAATACCTATGGATTATGTTTATAGTTGGATATTTGAGATAATATTATATGAAGTGACATGTGTATATTTCTAATTAAAGATAGCAGGCTTCCACAATCTACATTGAATTCTGTAGTATGTTTCTGGAATTTGATTGTGTAACATTATTTTTATAATTAACGTTTCAAATCATACACCATGATCCAATTTTTGGTTCATTGAACTCTTTCATCTTGATGATGGATCATGGAGTATGATTTAGATGGTATAGAGGCTGCTATCTCAGCAGTATGAGTAGCAAACCAGCTAGGAGCCAAAAAACTTCATGTTGAGGGTGATTCACAAATCATTGTAAATGCAATAATAAAAGGGACATGATGGCTTAGCACTTGTAGAACTACATAGATCAAATTAATGCAGAATTAGCTTCTCTGGATGACTCCAAATTATCACATTTGAGAAGATAAAGCAATAAAGAGGTCAACACCATATCTAATTGGGCATGCATTATCAACTTCATCCATTGTGATTATTTCCTTCATTACTTTTATTGGCCACCACCAACTTCATCCATTTAATGAGGTATGCAGGCAACGATAGTGATGTGATGGGAGTTCTTGGCGATCCTTGTCGAAAGTGCCATGTAAGTACCATAAATTAGGTTGATAATGATTGAGAATGTTTTTCTTGTGTGCCCCCAAAATTGAATCCTTGATACAAGCTAGATTTGGTAACCACATTGTTGTTTGAGAGGCTTTTTGCAATTGGAGTGATGGAAATTGCTTTCACTCTCACTTGCACCAAGCAACAAAATTCTTATCATGGGAAGAGTAAGAAGACTAGGGTTGATAAAATGTTCAATTTTATGGACAATAAATTAATGGAGAGTGTTTTGCTTTTGTTGAGGGAGTTGTTCCACCAAGTTGAGAAATGTCACAAAACAAACACCGACATCCATTCCAAGATCATGGTATGGGCTCTGCAGTTGGATGATCATGGTATGGGCTCTGCAGTTGAGCATTGGGTGGAATGGAGGAGCTTTTTGCAAAGTCCATTCCAAGAATTGGGGTAAATTTGGGTGAAAAGAAGAGTGGACTATCGAGGATTAAGGCACCAAGTACATGTTATTTTTGGTGGTTTGATGAAAGATTCAGAAATAAGAGGTTTATAGAGGCTAGAAAGGGATAGTTTACAATGAAAATGGTGGTAATGATCAAGTTCCTAGATGAAGACAGAGAGAGCTTTTTTTTTCACTTTGTGTCACATTTGTCGTATCATTCAACATCCCTAAACTCTCAAGAATAAATCCTCATAAATTATTATGAGATTGATCTAGAATTTGAAGATTCTTGAACATAAACAACTTTGGTGAGAGAGTGTTTTACAACTCATTAAAAGACAAGTTGAGAAATCATAACTCTACTAGTTCTCCAATCCAAATTGAGATACACCCCTAAATTTTGTTTTGCAAGTCAAATACTCGAAGTTTTGTGCAATTTTCAATAGGAGGAGGAATAATAGCTTGCAATTTTTTCTTTATGCAGATTTAGTGTCTCAAGTAGAGGAAGATTCCCTAACTCTTCTAGTACCCCAGCTTTGAAATAATTTTGAGTCAAATTCAAAATTCTCAATTGAGAACATCTTACCAGATTTGTAGGAGTGACATCACTTAGTGCATTCTTTGAAAAGTCCACAAATACTAAAATATTATTGGCAAGACATATAGATAGCGGAATAGAGCCAGTTAACAAGACTGTTGCAAATTTCGCATCACATGAAATATATTGAAGAGCCTCCATGTTTTATTTGTTGTAATCTTTGTAATATATTGCTATAGATTGCTAACCAAAGCTCCAAAACAATTTTCAGCAGAAAGAATATCAACAAACAACATTAATCATATTTAATTCAGTACAAATAAGCTCTTATGTTTGCACTCTTGAAATGCAAACTGTTAAGAAGATTCTATCAAGAATATGTATCTGGGGCAATTGAAATGTATTTTGAAATTCTCACATACATTCTACTCATTATCAAAATTATGCAAGAATTATATATATTATTGTGTAGATCCACCAAATATTGGTCACCTTTCAAAGTGATAAGAAGTTGCTTCTTGAATAAAATCTGATTGCACAGAATTATCTTGATTGTTAACAAAATGTTATATCTTTAATATTCAATTGCAAGCATTTAAGGAAAACTGGAATCAAATGCAATATGTGAATAGTTAATTTTGAGAAATTTGGTGAATAAAATAAAGGAGAGGAAGAATCATTTAACCCCTATAATAACTACTTCGTGGGACTTCTAACTATATGTAAGAAGTTAAATATAAAAATTCAAATACATCAGGAGCAACATAAAACCTTCACGAATTCAGCATTCAAAAAGATATTGGATAAAACTATCCATCAAAGTAAAACACTTGTATGTTGATTTTAGGTGAAAGCACAACATTACAATCATGCTAGAAAATCCAACTCCAAAACACAACCCCATTGACATTGCCCACCATCGATCCATCTTGTCTACATCTCCATCTGCATCTGTCACTGTTGTGCTATTCCTTTGTTTTTGGCCACCTATTTCACCCCCACTAGATCTCATTGCTCCATTTTCAATATTCCCTATGGATGTCCCTATCTAACTATATATCTTTTAATTGCATATAATAACTAATTTATGTGCTTTTTTATGACTATGTTTGACTCATATAATTGTGATCTCTCTAGCACTATGATGTCATTTAATATGTCTTGCTAAAGCTTGTAAATTTTGTTCCTTTTTCCATGTCATGTAATATGTCTTGCCTTGTCACTTATATGTTTTGAAATTGCTGTTAGGCCTTGTAGCTTGTATAATTTGATTGCTAGAGAGCTTCTACAACTAAGCAAGAAGGTTGTTGCACAAGTTATAGCTGCGTGCTCGGGTATGAAAATTGTATATTTTTTAATCTAATGTATATTTTAACTAGATTTTTAGCTTATATGTTTTGAAATTGCTTTTATTGGCTTAATGTTGTAAGGTCTCTTGAAATAAGACCTTGAGGTGGTTGGTCAAATTTTTACAAATAATCTTATCCACAAATTTGCCTAGAGCAATTGACTAAATGTTATAAAAGGTGATTGGGTTAAATGTCTTAGGAATAAAGTCAAAGAAAGTAATTTTAAAATATTAAAGTATTTAGCTAGGTCTAAGAATATTTGTGTACTTTTGACATTTTTCTTAGTTTGTGAAAGTTGTAGACCGAAGTTTTCATAGCCCAATTTTTGCTTCCTGCGAAGAATGATCATGTTTGATAATATAAGTGAAGAACAAAATAGGAAGACAATCGCTAGATTGTGATCTAACTTGAAAAGAAAAGGTGATGGAAAATTTTATTGTCCTTGAAAAATTTTTAAGGGCTTAAACCATAGAAGACTGCTAATCAAAATAGTTAAGAGACATTGTAGGGAGAATGGTCACATTGAAGGGGGGCATGACTATCATCCACTGGTAAGTTGTTCATTATATCATTTTAACAATTTATATACATATGAAATCACTTGATGATGAGTTGATTATCATGGTTTATTTATGTTAATCAATTTTATATAGGTTGATCTCCCATGGGAAGTAAATGATATGAACCGCAACAATCTGAAAAATATGGTTTTCAAAGTGGAGGAACATGGAGGTGTGAATATCCAAGGTGAAGATAATGATCCCATGGAAGATGACGATCATACACCAGAAAACACAATTGAAGATGATGGTATAAATACATTGATCCATGACACATTTAGTCCAAGCGTATTTGATCATGATGATGATGATGATAGCCTTGATGTACCTCTATTTGAGAAGGCATACGAGCCCCTATACAAAGACTCCCAAACAACTCTTCTCTCTTTTGTATTGTTGTTGTTGAACTTGAAGGTTATGAATGGTTTATCCAACATAACAATGTCATGTATGTAAGGTATGTCATATATGTCTTTATAGTTAACAAAGGGTGAATAATGTACCACTAATATTGTTTATATTAACAACTTATATTTTTTGTTGTAGATTGATAGGCGAGTTTCTGTTACCACCATCAAATATTCTACCTCTCTTATATCAAGAATTATCTACTGTTATGAAAGATATTGGAATGGAGTATGAAGCAATACATGCTTGTCCCAATGATCATATTATATATTATAAAGAACATGAATTTGCAACACAATGCCATGTATGTCATACGAGTAGATATCGAATAGATTGACTAACAAAAAAGGTGCCTCAAAAGGTTCTTCGTTACATCCTCGTTATTCCATGGATGCAACAATTATTTAGGTGTAGTAGCTTGGCTCAATTTATGGATTATCATGCACGCAATAGAAGTCGAGATGACATTATTTGAATCCCTACAGATGGTTCAGCATTTATGCACATAGAGGAAAAGTGGCAACACTTCAAAGAAGAACCTCATAATCTTAGGCTTTCATTGGCAGTGAACGGTGTCAATCTATTTGGAGAGATGAGATTTGTTTACTCGATGTGGCCTATTTTTGTTATCAACAATAACATTCCTCTGTGGATGTCAATAAAGAGAGAGCATATTATGTTGGCAATGATTGTTTCGGGTATCTTATCATTTGATAGTTATTAATTTACATGTACTTACAAATCTTGCAGTAAAATTATCACAATAATTATGTAATGTTACTATTCATTCACGTAGGTAAATATCAAGTAAAAGATATGAATATATATATTGAGCCTCTTATCGACGAGTTGGTGCAATTATGGAATGATGTCACTATGTATGATGTGTCTAGACCAATAGGACAAAGACAATTTCAATTTCATGCAATACTTGCATGGACAATACATGATGTCCCAAGGCTAACACATTTTTGTGGTATGTTATAGTGAATTCAAGTTGCGCACAATAATTCTAATTATAAAAATCAACATATTTAATAATCCAATTATATCATTATCTTGTAGGTCTTCAAACAAAGGGAAAATTTGCATGTCCAGTTTGTGGTCCAAAGATGAAATCTCGTCATTCAAAAAGTTTAGGAAAGAAAGTGTAAGATGAGTGTAGACACTTCCTCTATAGGAATCATAAGTATCAAAGTTACCACTACAATAGCATGCTGCCCTAGTGCTATCATCATTGATGCATCAATGAATTCATTGTATTTCATAAGCTTACTGCTATAGTATTTCCTTAACATATTTCTCAAACTTATATTTAGATTGATCACTATGACTCAAGTAACATTGGTTTGGGTTTATCACAACATATTCGTACCCCTTTGCCTTTGTAAAACAACATGCCTACTTTCTTGCCATAACCATTATTTTCAGACATTATCTCTGCTATGTCGTTAGTGTCAATGGTTAGATTATTTTTTCTATAGCACATGACTACATATGTATTTTAGTTTGATGTTCAATGCTACTATTTGTTGATGGTTCCATGGTCACTACATCTTTTGCATATTGTCACTAACAGTCATAATTGTACTCTCTCTATTATGAGTTGTAACAATTGAATATAACCAAGGAAAAAAAAAATTTACTTTGTATCCATCGCAATTGCGACGTCGACCACTGGAATTGTGACGAGGTTGTTGTAGCGACGATGCCATCTACCATCACAATTTCTTGGGTGTCCATCGCAATTGCAACGTCCGCCACAAGAATTGTGATGGGGTTGTTGTAGCTGTGATGGTAGTTGCCATCATAATTTTTGGGGTTTTTGTCATAATTGCGACGTCGGCCACAAGAATTGTGATGGTGTTGATGTCACAATAAAGTGGTCAACTACCATCACAATTTCTCAAGTTTCCATCACAATTGCGACGTCAGCCACAAGAATTGTGATAGTGTTGATGTCACAATAAAGTGGTTGCATAGCGACGTATATGCATCATAATTGTGATGGTATAAGATAGACGTCATAATTTGCGACTAAAAAATAATGACATCTATTACTGTTGCAGTGGTGACACATTTCTGTCATAATTGTGACACATAGCCATTGCAAATTGATGCCAAATGTATTAGTGTGTTTTCTTGGGCTGATGTATGATACATCTTTATATGTATCAGCCCAATGTATCTATCCTATGCTTAATTGGATGAAGTGTGATCACTTTACCTCTTGGATGAAGTGATCTCTCCATTTGATGTGTTGTATTCACCTTTCTTCTTCCATGTCTTTTTCAATTGTCCTCTTATTTGTTCAACATCAATCTTCTCCTTTCCTTTGTTGACTACAATCTTTGGTGCTTTTGACTTTGTAGGACAGTTTTTTCTTATATGACTAGTCTTCAAGCAACTAAAACATGTAGTTTGGTTTAGCCACTTGTTTTAACTTCCCTTGAAATGTATCCTTATGCAATTTTTAGGAATGTGTCTATACTCTTGACAATAGTGATAGCTATACCTAGTATTGTAGTCCCAATTATAGTGATGCGCATGATTGATTCCTCTTGCAAGCTGATTAGGTGTCCACATAGGCTTTGATCTGCATTCAAATGTTCTATGTCCATACTTTTTGTAGTTGTAGTAGTGGCCCTCAAATCTTGGTGACTTCATGGTCTTGGTTCTATAGTCTTGTGTTGAATGTCCTTGCTTTTTGCACTTGTGACAAAAATTTGCATTTGTAGGCTTATCATATTGATGACTATTCTTGCTTCTACACACATTAGAGGTATGTCCCTTTTTACCACAGAAATGACAAGTTTTTTTAGTGTTCTTACCTTTGTTGCTTCTTTCTTCTACAATCTTGGATGATTCTCCTTGTTCAGTGCTAATGTAGCCAAGTCCTAAAGTATCATTATTAGCCCTTGGTGATTTCAGCAATTGCTCAAAGTACTTGATGGCCTCATTGGGTTTGTTGTAAGTTTCTACTATTTCCTTTTCTCTCTTCAATTCATTCTATAATTGTATATTTTTCATCTTCAAGGTGGAGATCTCAATGTCCTTCATGTTTAGCTCATGATGAACATTCATCATTTGTCTTAAGGTGTCCAACTGCATGTTTGAAATCTTTTCAAATTCAATTGTCTTCTCTTCTAGCCTATTGGTGATATTTATCTTGTCATCTTCTATCATGGCCTTGTCTTCAATAGCTCTTTTATTTTGTTTAGTCACTTTAGAAAGCATTATGGCTTGTGATTCTTGTTCAAACTTGAGTAATTTGATTTCTTCAGCTTGTGCTCTATTTTTCTCCATTAATTCTACTATTGTTGCATCAAATTCCTTGGAATCTCCATTGGAAAACACTTGTGTGGTGTCAATCTCCTTGTAGTGTATTTCATTTTCAGCTATGGCTATCTCCTTCCTTCTTTTCAAGGATTTTCTCAGTTCCCCCCTAGCTTCCTCTACTTTGTGTAGAGCTAGTTGCACATCAATCACCTGATTGTCAATGATCTTTCCAAGTTTGAAGACTTCCATCTTCTGACCTTTTTGTCCAAGCTATTAGGCTTCTCCTTGTGAGAACTGGTGCTGTGATACTAATTGTTGGAATATTCAAATGGGAAGAGTACTTCTAAGAGGGGGGTGGGGGTGAATTAGAAGTACCAACTTTTAACCCCTTTTCTTTTTTTTGTCCTTATTAACACATAACTAAAAAAAAATTGCATGCATGTAAACATATAAAAGAACATAAAATCGATCACATGCAATAACACATAACACTAGAATTGATAACCTAGAAACCCTCCATGAATAAGAAAGTATAACTAGGGTGGGGATGATACCCACAAAAATCACTGTAGCAATCAATGTTCAACCACTTCTGATGGTCTGCCCTATGAAAGGCCTACCCTATTAAAGGCTTTACACTATGTCAATAGTGACCTAGTTAGAGAATTTACAAACACTTACATGAAGTGTCACCCTATTAAAGGATTTATAATAGGTTGTTAAACCCACCTAATAGATAGGATTTTAAATTACCTTCTCCAAAGGTTCTCCTACCTAGCTGTTAAGGTAACCTATCAATATAGGATTTCAGCATCTAATACAATTGTGAGAAAGTATTAAAATATTTGACCTGATTGAATGTAATCTCAAATTGTTGGGTTCAGGTACTAGATCTGCTCTTGTCATTCTTATCCTTGCTTGATTTGATCTTTGTATGTGCTCCTTTTCCCTTGTATTTTTCTGATCAACTTGATATGAAATTGTTGCTCTGTTCCTCTAAGTCTTTCCTTCTTCATACTAAAATTTCACTATAATCTTCCCATACACTATTCTCATCCACACATGCAATGGGTGTTCGACCTCCTTATAAATAATACAAAGACTTAGGGTTAGGTATGGATCTACGATCCATATTAAATCTCAAATTCCCACTCAAATCCTTTGTTTTCACCTATTAGTTGCATGTTGTCTCCAATTTTTTGATTGGTTGCATGTTGATTTAATAGGTAATTATAAGGATTCGATCTTATCTTCTTATCCCTTCATGAGTTATGCAAAAATTATTTTACATCTTAGTTTCTGATGGCACAAACTCTTATGCTAATCCTGAGTTACTCGGCACTCATTACATTACTAATGTTCAACATTAAATAATTCTTGGATTTCTCATCTATTACTTTCCTTGTTTTCTTGGCACCTGTTAAACACTATATTGCTCGGCACATGTATTTTTTGTATTGCTCGGCATCTAAACATTTTTGGATTACTCAGCACATGAACTTTCCTGGGTCACTTGGCACATACTATGTTCTAACTTGCTTGGCACCAATTGTGGCTTAGCACCTAGCGAAATTTTGGCTTAGCATACATTGTGTACTTGGCATATATAGTGAAAATGGTTAAGTGTCTTGACACTCAATTGTCAAGACTATTCTTTTGACCAAAATTTATAAATCTTACTAATTTTAACTATAGGTCTCTTCTTTGCATTTTCATTTTTGGGGTTCAAATAATGGCATAAATATCTACTCTTGTTGACTAGATCAAAGAAAAAGAAAAAAGTTATTTTGGTTATTAGCTTGCACTTTATTTGCACATGGATCAATACATGATATGAGTTGTCATTTTGTATGGAATCAACTAGTTGAATGTATTTTAGTTGAATTTTCTTATTCCTTCATGATTTCATGTACTTGATTGAAGATTGTGAAGGCAACTTGGAGGTCAAAGGAGTGGAAAATAGAAAATAATTGGAAAGTGTGAAACCAAGGTGCACACATTCCAAAGCTTCTTCTTTGAATTGTAAAAATTGATCATTTTATCTATTTTCCATTGCAAAATCATTTCTTTCTTTTTTTAAAAACTTTTTTGGTGTGTCTTCCCAACATTGAAAAAAGGTTTTAAAACCAATCATTAACATTTGGATTTGGGCTTAAAATAAACCCTTTTTTCTTTTAATCCCCAATGATTTCTTATTTATGTTTTCTTCTTGCATCCTTGTTAAGGAGTTTGATAAGAACATAAATAAGGGATCTTCAATTTTTATTTTTAGTGTTCCTTCCTAGATAAGTGATCACTAAATGGGATGACCTCAACTCTTTAATTTTGATGGAGTATAAATAGCGGGGCTTGAATCTAAAGATAGGCCTCTTGAAAGTAATAATATTGTCAATTTGGTTGAGACCCAAAGAAATTTATACCTTTGGAAAGTGAAGGTGGAGATTTGGTTCCTATTTCCTTCTAGTTGTTTGATAGTATTATCTTTCATCTATGGATTTGGGCCTCACATGTCTTTCTTATATCGAGGACATCCCATAGTTGAGCCTGTGCATCCATGTAGAAAACCTAAATAGGTTGTTGTTATGTTTTATGTGCTTGAATGTTTAGAGCCTTCCCCACTTTGAACAAAAGGGGATACATCTATCAAATTTATCCTTAGGAATTTTTCCTTTTTTCTTTCTTTCATTGTGTTTTTTTATTCAAACAAATTATAAAAAAAGAAAAAAAGAAAAAAACATAAAGCTAAAAGGTCTTTTCCACCTTCTTGGTCTATGTCAACATACTAGTACCCTCTTTTGCTAAAAGGTTACCTTGATATCTTGACTAAACTCTTTGATTGGTAAATTTTCCTACTTGTCATCTTGCTTGATCTATAGATACTTGGTTATTTAGATTCTTACCTAGCTCTTGACTTAAGTTGTTGGTGTTGTAAATTTCTTGGACACTTTTCTTGACAATTCATTTTAATCTATATCTCCATCTTGGCAAGTAAACACTCTACCTCTCTATTTTCAACATCAATTTATCTCGTGTCACCTTATTAGCTTCTTCTAGTCTCCCTCATGTTTGAATTTATATCTACCACTATGGGTTTTGAGTCTTTTTCTTCCAAACCTCAACTAAGTTTAGCTGATCATGAGCTTCTGCATACTACTAAAGAGTTTGAAGACCTATATGCTCAAATAGAGAACTAGAAGATATATATTATCTTTTTTACATTTGTCTTGCTAGGTGGCTAATAGAAATAAAGTCTAAACTTGAGGAAAGGTTAGAGGAAATAATCACATCATTACATGAATCTTCCTTATGACCTTTACATGAATGTGATTCCTCTTCTTTGAGGTCATTACCTTCTTCAAGGTTTTCATATTCTACTACAAGACATCAATTGTCTTCATCTTCTAGATATAAAGACCTCTTTAGAGAACAAGCAAGTGATACCTCCTTTTAGCCTATGCCAATATTTCATGATAAACCTAGCTTTTACCAATATGGTGAAGAAATGTATGCATTCTATTCACTTGATGAACAATGCAAAGAGCTTAGATATAATTTTGACTCATTCAAATAAATGAGATATGTCCCTAGATCTCCTAGGACCCCTAGGGACATATGTTGTCATGGAATGGGTTGAAAGGGGTCATAGGATATACTATGAGCCATTTCAACCCATTCAATCACATTATATATGTCCCTAGGTGTCCTAGGATCCCTAAGAATGTTTATTATCATGGAATGGGTTGAATGTTAGAATTTAAAGTCCACCAAGATAACTAAGAGGGGGTGGGGAGTGAATCAGTTATCCAACTATTAAAAAAGTATCATCCTTATTAAACCTTAAAAATGTGAACAATATAATCAACAACCATAAGGAGATATACATACACAATAATGCTAGATATGTTAACTAGGGAAATCCTTGATTAGAGGGAAAACATCGGTGGGGATGGTACCCAAAAAATGATGTAGTAATATAAATTTTCCTTGTAAGAGGATGGAATCTATTAGGATCCAATGAAATACATTCAGTACATATCAATTCCTATTGGGAAACTCTGAATCCATGTTAGGAGATTCCAACCCTGTTAGGAGTTATAGAAGGCAGAATGACCCACTATCCCAAAAAGTTTAAGGGAAGAATCATCGAACTCACTTTCTAACTAATTTATGTATTATTCATTGTAGAATAATAATAAAATGAATGATCTCTAACTCCTTTATCCTCTTTACTAGACCTATCCTCTTTTGATATTAATATCAGATCACTAATTTTACATCTAAATAATCGCTTGGATCACTTACTCACATTTACCAAATACTTCACATATCATACACCTGCTTACTTTCTCACATAAAATTTTAATTCACACTTCATCACAAGGAATATAACTTTCCTTTATACCATATCCTCAAAATAATTCCTTGAATCTTCCTTGAGGATTTCCCAATTAATTATAATAGGGCCTCATTAAGATATCACAAAACATTACATCTTTTCATAATTACAAGTTATTATCAACTCACAATCTTTAAAAGTTATCACACGTGTTATGGCTAACCTTGCATACTTATTGACATCATCATCAAGATTTTACTATCATTATCTAACTATGCTCATCACGATTCTATCCCATTTAAGAGATACAACATAATCACCAGAAACCATTTATCAAGTACTTTGTCTTCTTACTATCTTTTGTAATTCATGAATATCTTTTGCATGTCTTTGACTCTCTGTACATGCACTTTTTCACTTCATTAAGACACATTGTAGAATATATCCTTCATTGAGCTTGACTTGATTATCAATACAAAATCCATATGACCTTGTTCTTTGTCTACTACTCTACTAGTCTTCATAGAAACAATATTATATTGAAATCAATGAAAAAAACACTCATGAATGCAACATGTCAATCGCATACACAATCTCTCCAATGCTTAGGATACTCCCCAAATTAATACCATTAGCATTCATGCTAACAATCTCCCCCTTTGGCATTTATGGAAATAGAGATGAAAAAAATCCATGTTCCAAGAATACCAAATTAAACTTTATTGTTAATTATTTTGTTCTTTTCTTTGCAAATCCTCTTCATCAATCAAATCTGGAACTCATTGGAACATTGTTATGTTTTTACTTTCTCATTCTTAGGATTGACATCAATTTTTCACACTCTATCTCTTAGGAACAACTTACATGGATAGTCATTAGTTTTTGCACTCCTCCCCCATTGATATAACTTAATGTTTCTCCCCATTGACATCAATAAATCCATGATCAATTCTCCCCCATACATACATCTCCCACATAATACCAGAAGATTTTTTTATGTGATCATCTCCCCCATTGACATCAATGACAAAGGATTCATTATGTCAATAATCTTCTTAAATTCTTTAACAAAATCAAGTGTCCAAATATATTGTTCAATACTAACTACCAAGAGCCCTTGATGACTCTACTCATCTTAGATACTCCCCCATATGGGAAGCATCATCATTCAGTATAGATAAACAATAGTTCTTTGTACCACTAGATTGATGAATTCTCTACATCATCTACTTAGAAGTAGGAAGGGTCATAACCCCAAGAATTCCTCACAAATACTCAAAGTATCTTTAGGAAAGGGTTTCATAAAGATATTTGCAATCTTCTTTTATGTACTCACATACTATAATTTGATCTCTTTCTTTGCAACATTTTCTCTCAAAACATGGTACTTAATAAATATATGCTTAGTCTTAGAATGCAACACAAGATTCTTAGACATGCTCATTGTACTTGTGTTATCACAATGTAAGAGACCAATATCCTTTAGCATTTACTTCATCTAGTACATGATTTGATTACAATTGTTTGTTGTTGCTACATACATTGTCTCTATTGTACTCTATGAAATACAGTCTTGTTTCTTTCTTAGCTAAGAAACCAATCTTCCTCCAAGTAAAAATAATCCACCACTAGTGCTCTTTCTTTCATCTATATTCTCTACCCAATCCACATTAGTATATGCACACAAAGTAAAATCACTTGATCTGTCATACCACAATCCAAAATCATATGTACCCTTTAAATATTCAAATATTCTTTTTACTACTACATAATTTGATTCAATAGGATTAGCTTGAAATATTGTTACTATTCCAACTACATTTTCTATATTTAGTCTAGTGTAATTTGGATATTGCAAACCTCCAATCATAGAAATATACTTCTTTTTCCCAACTATGGGTGTCTCATCTTTTCTAGATATCTTGTGACTGTATATCATAGGTGTACCAATAGGCTTTCAACTTTCCAAGCCAAATCTTTTCAACAATTCTTTCAAATACTTAGCTTGTGCGTAATTCCCCACCCAGAGATCCTTGGAACAAGCATAATAAAAAGCCAATACATTTTTTTTTAAATAACAATCATGGAATAAAAAAAATCAACATGTAATCAATCAAAAGATTGCAATAGAAGACTTAACCAAATGATCCATACATCTAATGATCTCCAATAGTCACTACTTATCGATGTGATCAACCACCTATGAAATTTTAACAATTTCAAAACCTAGAACCTCTAATATATCAAAGCCTAGGAAGGTGTGCAACCTTGAAGGGCACTAAAAACACCTAAATATGTTTCTCAAAAATAAGCAAAAGTACCACTTGGTTTTTGTGCAAGGAAACACTAACCTACAGTCTTACATGAAAGAATACCTCCTCGCATGAGGAAGTACCTAGTTGTATGCAAGTGAATGAAAAGAGAGGAAATATAAAGTTTGACTAGTAAGGTAGATTCTCACACAAGTATCTACCTAGCCACACATGAGGAAATACACTCTCGTATGAGCATTCATCATGCTCCATGGGAGAAAAAAATTTCTTGCATGAGAGAATGTATTTTGGCACAAGGAACTCCTCTCTGGCACAAGATTTGACAAAAACACATGGATGAACAATATGTAGGGGAAAATAGGATTATTTCCTCCACACTAGGGAGTACCAGATCTACAAATATTGAGGCTAAAACACTCAAAAGAATGTAAAACAACTAAGTATGCTAGAAAGAATGAACCAAAAATCTAATCACCTAATCCATATCATCTAGTATCAATGTGAAAAAGTAACATCACAATAACATACATGAGAATAAATCAACTATCTCTAAAACCATAATAACATAAATCACATGAAAATATACTCCAAAAAAAACAAAGAACCATGTGAGCATCCAGCTCCAAAACTGAACATGGAGAAAGGACAACTTTGTATGCTAGTCCCCCCAATAGTGGTAAAGGTAGCTATGCCTCCCAACCATGTGGAACCTATAAGCCCACTCCTGCTATGCTGATGGAGATAGTGATTTGACATCAAGCAAATGCAAGACAATTATCCATAGCTAACACTCACACCAAATATTATAGAGGACTAGAACCAAGATCATGATATAATGCAATACAAAAGGTCTTGGTTAGACACTCTATTGGTGTACTATGTAGGGAATTTGGTGAAGATTAGTTTTCTTGGTACACCCAAGCTCATCATTATTTTTAGACTATTCCCTTTGGTACACCCTCGGAAAGCCAACATGTTGCATCCCTAGAGGAGTTATGTAGACAATGTATTTTCTTATCTTATTTAATTATCCATGAATTTATTTATTTATCACTTATTAGAAACTTTTACACATACACCTTGTCAAGAATATGACCCAAGGTTACAAGAGAAGCCCCTCCACTGACCTTACCCTACATACCCATGCTTATTACATTATGAGTGCCCATAGGCAATGCAGTTTCCTAGCTCAACTCTAATGAACATAACTCAACCAAAAATCAACTGAGAACTCAGGTCTTGCATGATCAAAAAATTCATGTTCACAGGCTTATGTGTAGGAAATCCAACTACATGATGATCATAGTAATAAGGGCTAGATGAGAAACAAATAAAATAGATCACTCAACTAGCCTATATCTAAGAGTACAAATTTTTCATGAATCCCAATGGAAAAAAATAAAACATCAAAGGTTAGAAAGATATCCCTATGAATAATCTAGATCTACAACCAACTCCCATGCCAAGAAAACTTGAGAAATCAGGTTAGCATGCAAATTGAGGAAAAAACCCAAAATGTCAAAAAAATTGAAATTAAAACCCATTTTTTCTTTGGGTACAAAAGCCATGAATATCAAATAAAATTTGGGTTTGGAGTATTTATGCAAAAATGACTAGCATAACAATGCAAAACCCCAAACCCCCATCCCAAAAAATAAGGAAATGCTCATACCTACCCAACTAGGTAGACCTAGAAACTAGAAACATAGGGGAATAATAGTTCTCAAGCTCCTAATAAATAGCTACCAAAAATAGAAGCAAAAATAGAGCTGAAATAGTAAAACAAGAGAGCCCTACCTAATAGCCAAAAGGGAAAATATGAGAACCTAAATAGTAAAATAAAAACCCTACATAAACTATCAAAAGTTACAAAAATCCAAGGTCTCCCTAAGATGGATCTAATGATACTAACCTCGTGATGATCCAATGCCCATAGCTCCTACAGCTAATACAATAGAATTTCCTCTTGAAGAGGATTTCAAATTTTCTCTCAAATTCCTATTTCAAAAATCAAAAAATGAGGAATAAAACTCCTTTTTGGATATATATTCACTTTTCAAGTGAATAAAAGGATTAGGGTAATTAACAAGATCACATAGGTAAACCCTTAATCAACCCAAAAAAAAAAATTATTTCGAGTAATTGGAATTTGACTACAAAAAAGCTGCTAGGAATTAAATCAAATAAGGTAAAGCCCAAAATTCCCTTTGACCAAAAAATCACTATAATCCAAAATAAATTTTGCAACAATTGTGAACCTCTAAAAGCATAGACACACTCACTATTTTAATCACCAAATGAGTCCAAATTTATTAAATCATTGGAGGGTTTAATTAATCAATCAAACATGATACATTGTCCATACAAGGATGGAATTGGCTAGGTAAGAATAACTGAATCACTAACTCCATGTGCCACTACTGAGGATATAAATCCTACACACTGAACAACATGATCAAGTGTAATTGCATATAGTAATATAGCTGAAGAGATAAATGTATTAAATCAAATTAAATAACCCTTTATTTAATCACATAAAAATAATCTATTTAAGTCACTCATTTCATCAAAAAATGTCTTGGAGAAAGAATGAAGTAATTAGCCATAGCAACAAATCAAAGTATCCAAAATCCAATAAGTTCATCATACAATCATAAATAGAGTATACGTCTGGATATAAAATAACCATATATCATCATAAAGCTTCATGTCACATCAATAAGCATCATCATGCAGATATGATCAAAGTAAACAACATAGCCTCTAACATTTATGATACTTGTAAATCAAAATAAAGTATCTGACTATCAGGTCTTCTTGAATTTCCTCAAACATGAGTATCAAAGTATCTCTTAAAAAAAAACATAAAAAGGTACAAAATGCAAACATGGGAGGGACTAAATTGTGATAAGAAAATACCATCACTATTTTATACAATCTATAGACCCAAGAAATTTTTTATCTCACCAATCATACTCATCTCAAATTCATTCTTCATTTCATCAAAAAAATTATCACTTACTTCATCATTACCTCCAAAGATTATGTCATCGACAAATATTACAACAATCAACAATCCATTCTCAATTTATTTCAAATTTTAATTTCTATATGTCGTATGTTTAGCAAATCCCAGCTTTTCTAAATATTTGTCCAATCTTGCATACCAGGTTCTAGGTGCTTTCTTTAGACCATATAATTCTTTCTTCAATCTACATAACATGTCTTTTTCTTCTGCAAAAGGAAATCCTTTAGGCTTCTTAGTGTAAACTTTTTCCATGTCTCATTCTTCACAATTTTATCTAGTTCTTCCATCATTTCTTGAATCTAATGATCATCCTTGCATGCCTCATATGCACTCTTTGGTACAACTTGAGAAATGAGACATAATCCTTCATGTACTCTGCTTCTTTTCATAACTCCTTTTTCTTTTCTTCCAATAATTTGATCAATAGGGTGATTCTTTGCCAAATTCCTATTTAGTGTAGGTGTTGTTGTTACAAGTCTTACTTCTCTTTGTTTAATAATTTGAACATCATTCTACAAATCATTGTTAGTCTCAAAAAAACTTAAATATTTTCTCTAATATGTTTAGAATTATCCTCCTCCTTGTCAGAGTTATAATCCAACATTTTTTCTTTAACTCCAAATTTTTCATCCTCTTTCACATTTGTACACTCAACAGTAGTCTTAGTTCTTTGATTAAAATGTCTACAGGCTTTTCTTTTTAATGAATAATCAAGGAGCATATATTCATCGCTTCTTGCATAAAACTTACCAATATTAGCATGTCTCTTTATGTAACACTTACAAAAATTTTGAAATATTTTACTGAGGGTGCATGCCCAAACCATAATTCATAGGGAGTCTTATTTGTATCTTTTCTAATTTGAACTTTGTTCATTGTGTACATTGTTGTGTTGACTTCTCTCCGGAATGTATTGGATACATCATGGCTATTGCTACTTGTGTTACATAGATATTTCTTCTTTCAGACATCTAATTTTTCTTAGGAGTCTTAGGTGTTGATAGTTGTCTCTTAATACCATTTTCTTCACAAAAGCTATTAAACTCTCTTGAGGTAAAATCTCCACCTTTGTTTGATCTCAAATATTTTATCTTTACTCCAAATTCATTCTCAACTCTACTCTTGAATAACTTAAAATTTTCAAATGCCTCATAATTTTCTTTAAGAAATGCTACCCATGTCATTCTAGTGAAATCATAAAGTACCTTTTGTATATGAGCAATGTTAGTATGCTAATAGAAACCAAATTTAAATAAAGCTTCTACAAACTAAAAAAAATTCATAAACTTCAAGATAGACTAAGATGAACTCTCAATTGAGAATATGAGCCATTAATGGACTCTCTCAATGAGAAGCTCTCTTGTTGAGTGGCTTTGTCTAAATAGATAGGATGTATGCTCAAACTTATGCTTCAAAAAGGGCTTCAAATGGAGTTGGAATTTGGGTGTGAGTGTATGGTTTTGATGTAAAATGGCTTCTTAAAATGGAATTATGACTTTACTTCATGGATTGTGTTGTTTTGCAAAGGGGAAGGATCCAATTTATAGGCAAGAGGCTTGAGGGATTGAGGGCTAAGATGAAAGGATGGGGAAAAGCTCATGGAGGGCTTAGATTGCATGAGAGGAGAGCACATGGATTGTGCTTCCTTACAGCCAATCAGGGAGTGACACATGTCATAGGGTGAGAGGAAGGAGGAAAGGGGAAGGATGAGTCAACAAAGGAGGCTCAAGGAATAAAATCTTCATAAAGACCCTCATAATGGCTTGTAAGAGCAATGAAAGGACTTTGGAAGAGTCATTTATGGCCTAGTGGGCTTCATAAAGTTTTATGGTTGAGATATTTTGAGGGAGATGAGAGGAATTTCGACTTGGGCTTGATTAGGAAGGTTCTAAGCTTGCTTAGGCTTGTGTAAATGATTAGAGGCTGGATTAGGATGGTTTAGGATTAGCTTAGGGATAGGCAAGTGGATGGCATTTAATGAGGGTGGGTGAAGGAGGAGATATTTGTTAACTTTGGCTTGGGTTAGTAAGTTTTAACCCATATTTAGAGAATGTAACAAGGTTAGGAGGGGATTAGGATTAGGTTTAAAGACATCTTCTAGAAGAGTCTAGACTTTGGATGAGGATAAAGACTTTCTAGAATAGTCTAGAATTTCCTAGGATGAGGATGAAGACTTTCTAGAAGAGTCTAGAACTTCTTAGGATGAGGATAAATTAGATTTTAGAAAATAAATAAAGTTTTATTTATTTCAAGGGTTTGGGTTGAAGAGATATATATTAAAACTTTTTTAATAAACATGAGGATTAATATTTAATCTTAATTAAATATTTTGAGTTGGGATTAGGGCTAGGAAATGATGGGATTAGCCTTTAATCAAAATTAAAGAAGGATTAGAAGATTTTGGAAGAGGTTAGTGGTCTTAAGGAAATTGTCCAAGTTTTGGGCAAAAAATAAATTTTTTATTTATTTTGAGTTTTTTGGTCAATTTATTAATTAAATAATTAATAAATAAGGAAATAATGTTTAAATAAGATTTAAACATTTTTGGGAGGGATTCCTTGATTAAATATTTTTAATTAAGATAAAGAGATTTAATGGCATAAAAATAAATAAATTAATTAAATGATTAATTAATTAATTAATGATGATGTCATCAAGAATTTTACAGAAAATAAAAATACTTTATTTTCTAAAAGTTTTTAGGTGTCTACATTTTGCCCCTCTTTGATGTGATGCCGCAAGTGGCATGGCATCAAAGATAAGAAAATAAGATGCCCAAGGCTAGAGCAGAAGAGGAGAGAATGGACTACAAGATGCCTCCTCAAGAAGGCGGTGGGGAGAGAAAGTGAGGCTCGACGACTTCTTGAAAAGTACAAGAATCCGAGATGAGCAAGAAGACTCAGATTGGCTTAAGAGAAGATGTTTAGCTAGCTCAAACTCTCACTACAGGAGAATGATAAAGGGATAATTAGAGGCACAAGAGGAAGCAAGCTTAAGATCTTAGGGATTGTAGAGGATGAAGGAGTGGAGTGCTATAAAAGGAATCCAGGATGGGGAGATGGATGAGAGGATTAAAAAGCTAATGCAACAAGATTTCAAAGAGTCAGATTGGCGAAAGATGGGTTTCAGAGATCCCTAGGACTAGGATTGTGGATCTCGAAAGATGAGGCTTGGTGGATTGATTTGGATTGGTGGATCCCTAAGACTAGGATTGTGGATCCCTAAAGCTAAAAGTGCAGATTGATTCAAAGAGATACTGATGCATAAGCTGGGGTAGGAGAGACAGATGCTGGATATGGATGGGGGATAATGGAGATGAAGGGAAACCATTGAAGCTTTTTGAGTGGGGGGATACTTCAAAGAGAAGTACCACCATGTAGTTGAGCACTAGATTTGCTACAGGACTATTGGTTAATTGCCAAGGTTACCAAGAATATCAAGGCCTTTTCACCAACTGTCCAGAGGACTGATGGACTGACTCAAAACAAACACGCAAGGATTGCCCCAGCATCACACATGAATATCAAAAGAATTAGAGTGGAACCGACACTAGGTAACCCACAAGCAGAAAAGAAATACAAACAAAAGACTTGATCAAGACTTTATGCCCAAATTGCCCCATTCATAGTATACCATAATATGGAAGATCATGGCAACTTTGAGGAGGGAACAAAAAGATTGTTTGGAAAAGATACCTCAAGACCCAAAAGGGAAGATTCCAAATCAAAAGAAAGTGAAAATCCAAAAGAGAAACATTTGCCAACGAGATGGCTAGGATGAGGTACTAACGGACCAAGATCAGACATGAGGAAAGCTATATCCTACAAGGATCTATCGAAGAGCACCTAAGCTAGTGGATCTGGATGAGTGATGCATCTAGCAAGATAAACTAAGAAGTATAACACTTTGGTGACAGGAGATCTAGCTAAAGGATGCATTGGGATAGCTAACCAAGGGTTGTGCGATGTGTGCAAGATGTTGAGCAAGGATGATCTGACACGAAAATTGGATAAATACAATGGTACTAAGCTAAAGAGGATGTACAAGCTAACAGACCAAGATATGTTACAAATGTACAAGGTTGTTTATGTTTGAGTTTTGTGAGATGGAAATGTGTGTGAAGGGTGGGATGTCTGCAATAGTTGATAGGCGGATAGGTAGATGGTTTGCAAAAAGCTTAAGTAAAAATGGGATTCTTTGTGTGCATGTGATAGGATACAAGCTAGGATACAAGATTTGGCATATAATACAAGCTAGAATATGGTACAAGCTTTGGACAAGATTTGGATATACAAGCTATGATACAAGGGATGATACAAGATTTACAAGCTAGGGTACAAGATTTACAAGCTGAGGTACAAGATTTACAAGCTATACAGGAGGTATTTACAAGCTCCAATAGATTTTGGATATTTGGTTGGAACACCAAGGGAACAAGCAGGTGTTTTATGGGATGGTGGGTGAATGGATGAGGGATAGGATAGTGATAGATAATGGATTAGTCTTAGTACACAAGTCACCTAAATTACCAGGTTTTCACCAAGGTACCTATCCAAGGCACTTGAATTGCCAAGTTTTCACCATTGGACGCTTATTTCTCTTTACTATTTTATTTTTTCAAAAGCTAGATATACCAAGGATTTTCAAGCATAGAACTTCTTGAGATGAATGATGTTAGTAGGATCATTCAAGAGTTCTCCTTCGGGTGTAGATAGCTGATAGGCTCCGGAACCAAAGGATGTAGTGACAACATAAGGACCAAGCCTTGTAGGTTCAAACTTGCCTTTCTTTTCTCGATCTGCTTGGACTTTCATGTTTTCTTTGAGGACCATGTCACCTGGCCGAAAGTGTTGTGGAAGCACCTTCTTGTTGAAATCTCTTTTGAGATGAGTTTGATAGACTGTGAGATGATCATAGGCTTGTTGTCGCTTCTCATCTAAGAGATCTAGCTAGGTGAGCCGAGCTACTCTATATTCTTCATTTGATATTTGCCCTTGCAAAGATATGCGCAAGGAGGGAAGTTCAACCTCTATAGGTAGTACCGCTTCAGCACCATAGACTAGGGAGTATGGAGTTGTGCCTGTGGATGTACGAAAGGAGGTTCGATAGGCCCATAGGGCTGGATTTATTTGTAGGTGCCAATCACGGCCAGAATCATTGAAAACTTTCTTTACGATTTTGAGGAGGGTTTTGTTAGTTTCCTCTGCCTGGCTGTTACCTTGTGGGAAATATGGGCTAGAAAAGCAGTGATGGATGTGGAGGGAAGTGCATAATTCTTCCATGTTGACATTTTCAAAGTTACCTCCCTGGTCGGTGAAGATGGTGGATGGGATGCCGAAGCGGCAAACAATGTGGTACAAGATGAACTTGGAGACCTGAACTCCTGTAGCTGAGCCTAAGGGGATTGCTTCCACCCATTTAGTGAAATATTCTATAGCTATTATTATCCATTTATGTCCATCAGATGAGAGGGGTGTGATAGTTCCAACTAGATCAAGGCCCCAACAAACGAAAGTCCAAGGTGGTGCAATAGGCTGTAGATCCTTTGCTGGAGCATGCACAAGATTTGCATGCTACTGACATGGGAGACACTTTTTGACAAAGTCACAGGAGTCTTCTTCAATGTTAGGCCAATAGTAGCCAGCTCTAAGGATTTGTCGTGCTAGGACAATACCACTCGTGTGGGCACCACAAAGTCCAAAGTGTACTTCTTTTAACACCATCGCAGCCTCGTTTTGGTCTAAACATCGAGAGAGAGTATCATGATAACCCTGACGATATAGGGTATTCGCTATGATAACATAGCAGGAGGATTTTTGGATGAGGTTCTTGCATTGGGTACGTGTGAGGCGAGGGGATATGATACCATCATTAAGGTAAGCATGAATCTCATGGTACCAAGGGGATTAGGGACCAACCAAGATACAAACACAATTTGAATCCTCATTCGCATAGGCGGGTGTGAGGAGTTGCTCCACTAAAAACTCATACTATGTAGCTGCTTGGAGAATTTCCAAGAGAAAGCCTATAGTAGCCATAGAATTTGCTGCTTTGTTCTGTATTCGAGGCACTTGTGTAAACTGAAGCCTTGTAAAATGTTGGGTTAGCTGATCAACTAGCTCTTTGTAGGGTAATAGCTTTTCATCTTTGGTTTGATATTCATTTAGGGCTTGCTTGATGATGACCTAAGAATCGCCAAAGATTTGTAACTCAACAATGTTCCATTCTGCAGCTATCTTTAATCCTGCTATGAGGGCCTCATATTCAGCTATATTGTTGGTGCTAGGGAATTGTAGCTTGAAGGCTTTTGGAATGTAATCTCCTTGAGGTGTGACCAACAATATTCTTGCCCCTGATCCATGAGATGTGTATGAGCCATCAAAATAAAGTTTCCATGGGGGTTGTTCTTCAATTAGACAGATATGCTCATCTAGAAATTCTATGATCAACGGATAAGCATCTATTAGAGGTGCATCAGCTAGGTGATCTGCTATAGCTTTCCCTTTGATTGTCGTTCTGTCCATATACTGGATTTCAAATTCGCTAAGGAGCATAACCCATTTGGCCAAACGGCCTGTAAATGCTATTCTGGAGAGCATATACTTGAGAGGGTCGATCTTGGAGACTAGTTGGATGGTATGACTTAGCATGTAGTGGTGAAGCTTTTGAGTTGAGAAAACAACTGCCAAACAAGCTTTTTCCATAGGAGTATAATTGAGTTCATAACCAACTAGGGTTCTACTAATGTAGTAGATGGCTCTTTCTCTATCGTAGTCATCGAGTTGTGCTAGAAGTGTCCCTAGAGCAGTAGGCATTGCTGATATGTACAAAATTAGGGGACGACCAGGAACTGGTGGAACCAAGATAGGGGGATCAGTGAGATACTGCTTGAGCTGATTGAAGCTACACTGACATAAAGGATCCCACTTGAAGTTCTCATCCTTCTTTAGTAAATGTGAAAATGGTGTACACTTATCTGCAAGCTGGGAGATGAAGCACTGGACAGATTGAAGCTTTCCCTGAAGAGAGAGAAGTTGTCGCAATGTCTGGGGAGGAGGCATGTCTAAGATAGCCTTGACCTTCTTGGGGTCAATCTCTATACCTCGTTTAGACACTATAAAGCCTAGAAGCTTGCCAGATGTGACCCCAAAGACACACTTCTTGGGATTCAACATGAGATGATATTTGGTTAACCTATCAAAGACTTTCTCCAGGTCAGCAAGATGATCAATGAAGGTATGAGATTTGACAAAGATATCATCCACATAATCCTCCCAAATGCTATGGATGAGATCATGAAAAATGGTTGGCATAGCTCTTTGATAGGTAGCCCCAGCATTCTTTAGACCAAAAGGCATCATGCTGTAACAAAAGGTTCCCCAAGGGGTAGTAAATGTTGTCTTATGCTGATCCTCTTCTGCAATCTTGATTTGATTATACCCAAAAAATCCATCCATGAGGGACAAAAGTTCATGTTTAGCTGTAAGATCTACAATCATATCTATGTTGGGCAAGGGAAAATCATCTTTTGGACAAGCTTTGTTAAGATCTCTGAAATCAGTGTAGATTATGGTGTCACCGGAAGGTTTAGTGATGGGGACCATGTTGGAGATCCACTCTGAGTAGTTGATAGGTTGAATAACCTTAGCAGCTAACATTCTTTCTAATTTAGCTTTGACCAGTAATGCCACCTTGGGGTGCATTTTTCTAAGCTTTTGTCTGACGGGCTTGATCTTTGGATCGATTGCAAGATGATGAACTACAAGCTTTGGATCAAGTCCTGGCATGTCCTGATATGACCATGAAAATCAGCCAATGTTCTCTCTTAAAACCTCAAAGAGGAGATCAGCTTGGTCTTGTGATAGGGATGCAGCAATGTGAACAAGTCTGGGGATCTCTGAAGAACCAATGTTGACTTCTCGAGTATCCTCAATTAGAATAGAAGACACCTCTGGTTGATTATCTTGAGGAGGCAATGCTAAATCTTCATGTTCTTCTTGTGGCTCTGGATTTTCTTGCTGAGGGGTTCTCTTCACTGCCATAGCTAGTCTCGGATTCACCTTAGTTCTAGTTTTGGGTGTATCAGAACTAGGTTGGGGATTTTCTAGAAAATACCCCTTGGGATCTAGCTTGTAGATATAGGTAGAATCTGGCTTTGTTTACTTATGAGGAGTTTTGGCTCCCATGAATCTTAGAAGTGCTTCCTCTAATGTGAACTCATCAATGTGTATGACACTTGGTTGGTCCCAATCTATGAGTTGTGGATGGGCAAGTGGTAGGTCAATGAGGTGGATGGATAGTTCTTGGAGAACAGAGTCTCCAAGGGAGATTTGGTCTAGGATATCATCGTAGGCTCTCTTTTTAACTTCCTCTAAAATGTCTTCGATTTTGACAAGGTCGCGGTGAATGTTCAAAAAAGTGTGACCATCCGTATTGGTGC